>OW387145.1:36952973-38152973 GCA_936440205.1 Lepidonotus clava
CCCATCTCACAGAAATGGGGAAAAAGCAAGATTAATTTTACCGCGCACATGTGTAATCAAACCGAAAATCTCACAAAATTAACATAAAATGTTCTATAATCATTCCCATTGCCATCCCAGCAGGGTCGTGTTTTGCCTCCAACTCATTTCGATCTTATTCATATTCAATCATAGTTTGCATAGTTTAGTTACTGTGTTTAATATTAATGGTACTCCAGGTTTTACCCACTATGTAACTGACTGCATGGAGAGGGGATATTTAATATTTAAATACATAAAAATTATTCATTTCCTTTCCTTTATGGTCAAATAGGCTATAGCGGGAGTATTATGCATATCTTGGGATTAAGAGCCTTTAAAAAACAGCTGAAAATACATGTAAAAATCATGGAATTCAAATGATATCACACATTAAAATTCAGGCTTCCACACTTAACATTTTAAATGCGAAAGCGTTGCGCAGGCCTAACCGAATGAGGCAATCGTTTCCTCGCAAATTCGCAAGACTATTACCAGAAAAACCCCTTTCCAATATCGGTAATGAAGACAGGGAGCAAAGAAAAATATCTAATTAAGTTGGTTTTCATATTAATCCAATAAGCGAAGACTGCTGCACGCGGGTTTTATCAAGCAGCCCTTAATGTTTCCTGTTATGGTGAACACTACCCTCCACTTCAGGTTAGTGTAAATTTAATTACTATATCACGTCGCTGTTCATTTGGCACAATGTAAGACAGTTCGAGTAAAATGGGGACTTTCCTCTGAAAGTGTTCCTCCCTCCACTCACGCTTGGCTAACTAGGTAAAACCGGTTCAAATAGGATTTTACTTTAATTAGCAAAGTTGCTGCTGCACTGGCAGTAGCATTGCTCATTTCATCAGGCGTTTTGTATTGATCTTGTTTCAAGATAAGTCCCTGAGAAGTATTCACACTGGATTTGATATTTCCTAATACACATTGACAATATTGCGGGATGCAGTTGATTGTATTAAAGATTACTATGGGAACATACTGGGTAATGCGTTTATCACATTAAGGATTTTAAAGTATCACATTAAAGGATTTTAAACATGGCAAAGATTGTAGCTGAGGAAGGATCATTAGACTTGGACAAATTTTGTGGGTTGCAATTTAATTGAATGAATGATTAATACCATTGGTAAAATGTTAATCAATTTTAATTGTGAACCCATTATGTTACATTTCATTTATATTCATAAAATTGTACATATATTATCAAGGAAACGTTGCTTACGAGAACTTATACAAAAAACCTAATAAAAAAAAAAATAATATCAAACATAAATACATGTTTACTGGCGCTAAAACAAATTTTGCACCCAGTGGCAGTAATTAGGAACATATAATACAATGTTATGAAATAAATGTCATCCAATCTTATTTCGTTCGCACTGACACTCACATAATAGATGCCATCCACATGAGATTGCTTTCTATCCATCCAATAACAGGAAGACACATACTACCAAGCAAGAAAAAAGAAAAAGAGGAATAATAGTTGTTATTCAAATGTGGTCATAATGACCCATGTGTAGTTCGGTTGTCTACATTATAGGCTATATACAGGCTACAAAATATACAAGACATACTACCAAGTAAGAAAACAGAAAAAGACGAATAATAGTTGTTATTCAAATGTGGTCATAATGACCCATGTGTAGTTTGGTTGTCTAACATTAGGCCACAAAGTATACAAGTGTGTATTGGTTTTCTTGGCTCATAGAATGAACAAACAAGTTTTTTGCCCAGCCTCTGGAGGCGACAGCTGCCATTACTCCAGAAAGGTCATCTCCTGCTAACTCACGTGATGAGCACTTCCGGTCGTTTCCATGGTTACACCTGCCCTCCTTTTCTTGAAAACCTCATTTACGCACGCCTTGCTGGCTTTTTACCCTTTTCCATGTCATTTTTTCCATTTCATATTGGATCATTTTCTCCGAAGGCTTCATTCGCGAATGAATTCATGCGGTCGATGAATTATACAAAACCCTTCGAGCTTGGTGGAGTTTTTTTTTCTTGAGTAATGCGGATAAAAATGGTGTTAAATAATATGGAATTTGCGGGTCGGATGATGTTATCCATTCCAGAATTATTTCTACTGACCATAGCTCTAGGGGTGGTCTTGGTGCTAAATCTTATTTTCACAGCGAATGGATTCTCAGTCGATGCAGATGTAATACAAGACATGGGGGTTTCAGAACCATTTATGGAGGGGTTCGCATGCAGGCCAAGGCTGGCACGACAAGGTCTCACTGGTGGCCGATTCACACTCTACGATTTTGTATCAAATTGCTGTTAGAACCATTGGCCGATTTTACAAGCTGTTGACTGATTATGTAATTTTACGATTCTGTTTGCCTGCCCACGTAAGAATATAACACTTCTTGTTACTGCGATACAAACATGGATCTCAAAAAATGCTGTTTCCAATTACTTGTGTATATCTTATATGCGACCATGTAACCTGGCTTTTCAATTTCATTCTCAAATCGTTTCATATAGGAATGTGTACTGGTATAAAATTGCAATGGTCAATAATAAGATTTAGCTTGAGAATTCACGAAAATAGATATGCAAAAAGAGTTATTTTTACTAGGCAGAAACCCTATATATTTCCCTGACTTCAAGTGTCTTTTTGAACAATTCATATTTGTCAAAATGAGTCATGCTTGCAATATCATTTACGTATCTTAAAACGATCCACGTTTGTCTAAAATCTTATCCAATTCCGAAGAAACATGAAATCTTGGTAAATATTATTGTATTGCGCGTCCCACCCATAAAAAGATTATCAAAATTGAAAACAGAGTCAAATGTAGCTTAAAATGTATGTTGTTAAAATCTATTTTTGAATGGCAAAGTATAAACCCCTCATCAAAACTCAAACAACGAGGGATGTAAATTGAGGACAGTGAAAAAATCCGGAAATGGCATCTATCTAAAAATGTTGTGAAACATGTTCTAAATATCAAACTTTGAAATTTGTTGGGGTGCTGGAGAGAAGAAATCGGAAATCCGACAAAAATCGGAAAACTAAAGCCCCATACCCACTAGGACATTTTTACAGTTGGCCGACAGATCGGCGATAAAATCTGCCGATTCTACCCTTAGAATCGGCCAATTTTAGCGCCAATTCAGATCAAACGTACACATTTCAATATACCGTACAGACAGGCAATCCTAAGAATCGGCCGATTATCCCAGTCGCCCGTACCCGGTAAAAATCTCCTAGTGGGTATGGGGCTTTACATCCTTGAACAACACCCCAAAATCGCCACACAAATCGCGCAGTTTGCCCCAGGCCCCAACGCCCTCTCCTCCCCCCACGCAGGGATATGGATCTGTTCGATCGATAACGCGGGCGGTGCGCTGAGGGCATTAGCACCTGGAGGACGTCCCCATCTCCCGGCGGGGGCCCGCCCCACCCACAGGCCTACCTGGCACCTGATCCAATTTCCAATCGAACCCAACCCGCCGCGCCTTACTCTCTACCTTTGCTGCTACTAGAATTGCAAATCTCTACTCGCTGACGGGGTGGGTTGGTTTGTGGGTGTTATAGAGTGGGTGCGTTATGTTTTTGGTGCGGATATATTCTGACACGGTAGTTGAGGAATAGTGAAATCAGTGGCACGGGGCGCCCCGTGCCCCGTGCCCCGGTTTTTAATTTTTTTTATTTATTTTTATTTATTTACCACGTCCTCCAATTCAATTTAGATATTCGCATTTTCATTCAAGACGTAAAATAGCAAGATATGAAATTGAAATGTTGGACAATGACAGTTACTGTTACTGAAACACCAAGGAAAACATCGTAAAAGAGGAAAAGAAATACACTCGTTTACAATCTATTAACATGTCTTATCACCACAATTACTCCTTTTCCGCCCTGACCAGTGTTGCGGGAGACTAGGGTGTTAATATGACATCCTGTTTTTGCCATTGACCATTAAGAGTAAGAAGGAAAGTGGACTAGAGAACAGTATACGTAATACAGACCCCACCCCACTGGTAACGATCGACTACCGGGGTAATTTATTCTAGCAAAAGCAATCTTACCAATATTTAACTCTGACGCACCTCCTGATGCATCAAAGCATTCACTAAGACAAGGCAGCGAATTCCTCAAGGCTTGCCCCTAGTCTGTACTTTAGATGTATTATACATGGTATACTATACCATGTAAAGTTGGTTTTTTTGGGGGTATACATTGTGGACGTCCCTCGAAGCTTTGTGGGTTCTCAGGTAGCATAAGGGGAGAATAAACATCCAGAAACTCACCTTAATTTGATAGAAGTTGTCGAGTGTTGTTCAGAAGAATGGGCCCTAGAAAGAAAGATCAAGTTATTAGAACAAAGACATTATTGTGGCGTAGAAAATACACTAAAAAAGATTATAGCAATCTCTATAAGAATAAACGTAACATAATCTAGATTGTTGTTCCCCTTGTACTTATATATGCATGCAATTTGCCATATGATATGCAATTCATTTTTCATTTATCCGTCGCGTAACTAAAGTGTTACTCAAAAATGTTTGAAAGTATCCCTTTTCATGTTGCACAAATAAATAGTTGGCATGATATTTGATAGTGAGAAAATAAGCGAAAAATACAGTGTAATTAAAACTTTGAAGACTGTTTCCAATAAGAGTTGGGCTTTATTATGAATAGTAAATAATATGACACACACAAGTACAAAATGAGGCATTATACTTGGTATCTTTTTTTTATCTAGTGCTTCTTCGTACCATCTCAACTAATCATGTAGGTTTAGTATAACATCTCGTCTCTTATGAATTCTTTCTCTTTGGGTGCCTTGATATATGAACTACCTGTATTCTCAGGTGTCCTACCTTTCCTATGTCAAAAACACTATGTCAAAAACACTGGTAGTATAACATAAAACTAAGGAAGATTAGGAGGTTCGGTTTCTCATGGAAATGGCATGCTGATAAAATCTACTTTGGTGGTGATCCAAAGTGAGTCGTCAAAAAATTACATGTCACCCTGGTCTGCCAGTGCCAAAACTGATATTGGAAACTGAAAAAAGGTTTTATCTTTTCTTAGATATCATTATTTTCCACCTGTCATCTGTCAAACGAGACTTCAGCAGAAAAAAAGTAACTGTTACCGAGAAAAGGAATGCCTGCAGAAGGCCAGGCCTTTCCCACGGGTTTGAAGAGAAAATGAAGCTACAATTCTCCTGCAAGATTTTTTTTTTTTAAAGCCTGTATTCCACTAGGCGCTTCTGACTGCCTACAATTTGGCAAATTACATCTTTTCCATATATATTTCAGAAGGCCATGCATCCTACATTTTATGAAAAGAGAATCAATTACCCTTTTCAATGACGACATGTCATGATCAACCCTTTTCTAGTTGGCTATTTATAAATATTGAGTAAAATAAGCTAGTGCAGAACACCCTTAAATCTAAAGGCCGTATTGCACATACCGATTTTGACACTGACGATTTGGTATTTATTTGATTTTCTCTGAGAATATGACATGACACCTTACATCCTATATATACCACTGAAAAGAGAATTGTAAGGTCTTTCTATTGATATATGATATAAATATATTAACCTCTATTTCAACTGCCGATTTTCAAAATTGGCAGCAAAATCGGTATGTGGAATATGGTCTTAGGAAACTGAACTAACAATGTAACATTTAATGCACCAGAAACATTTGTGGGTGGTATTGTCCATTTCTTCTCCTAATTGACGCCCGTAGACGTCATTAAACTCTCACATTTTTATTCACCGGTAGTATCACAAAAGATTAAAAACATTACTCGTGGATATCTGTCATCATAAATCTTAAACTTTATTATGGCCCTAGGCTTTTAAAGCACATGCCACCATATGCACTTTATAGAGTGTATGTCAGTTGTCGTTTGGTTTATACTGCGTGAATATAAACATATATATCAATATGTGACTCTGAAAAAATCGTCATTTCACAGTCAACAGCTCTGAAATCCCTCACTTTGAAATCACAATAACAATCCGACATATACGTCCGAGTCCAAGGATCCAAGGATCTATGTTATGAAATGAAATTGTCCTTAATTCCAAGTCAGTGTTTGAAATCAAGGTTGAAAACTGTGCACTCACCGGGTGCACATCTTTGAAAAGTGTGCAACTGACAGCCTACTTATGCACTCCCAGTAGCATAAGGCTATTTATTGTGTTTGTTTGTTTGTTTGGGTTCTTTCAAGACTGCACAAGGTGATGCTTTTCAGCTTCAGGTGATCGTATCTATGATATGATTTAGTCAAAACCCATCACTGGGTTTGATACCCTACTCTTTTTGAAGAGTGGCAAGGGGTCTTTTATGTACAGTCTCCCATACAAAGGGCACCACACATGCGGCCTTTGATGACCCTGTTGGGGGCATAGGGTCCCCTTTGTCAACTCTTGTGATCAGCGAGGGGGTGCTAGGAACCTATTCTTTCCAGGGAGTTCCCAGAGGAACCCCCACCCCAGGTCCCCACAGGGGATTTACTGTGTGCACAGTTCTACTAAACGGTGCACCCTGCATGCACACCGGGTGCAGGGTGCACCCTTAATTTCGAACACTGTAAGGTAACATTAATCTGGAACCTTACCTATGAGGACTTTAAAGGAAATAACTCTAAAGACATTAGTGCGTTCCTTAGGTTACAAATGGAATGATGTGAAGTAAAAGATGTGTACGGGGGCTGTAACTTTTCTCACATTACCGCCACTTCCTGATTCCTTATCCATTCAAGTCTTCAGCCTTGACCTACTATTACTCTCCTATACGGCTGAAATCCTTGAAGAATGACTATTTCTAAGTTTACATCAAGGGTCAGTAATTATATCAATATAAAGATTAAAGCAAAATTTCCCATTCATTCAAAATTAGGTTTGAAGGCTTTATTCGATTAAAGGTGTGTACAGAAAGGTACTGTTTGATCATTCTATGCAAACATGAAAAAGAAAGGACAACATTTTGATTAGTATACTATAAAGTCCGTTGTGCTTGGCAATATTTCATACGTCATAAAAGAATAAAGACTTGAGTATTAATACAAATCACAACTCTAGCTGACATCATCCCCTATTTCCGAACTAATCCAAGATTTGGCCTTATCAAAACACAGGCACTATCTTGAAAGCATGAGCACGTTTTGTAAGTTGCTGCGAGGCCAAGTGACCACGTAAATGCATTGGCTTTAATATCCAAGCAAAGTAAGCCTACTATGTAAGCCAGCGTGCCTGCCCACGGGCAATTTCCGACTGACATGCCTTATCAGAAGGTCGCCATAACTCTAACCCCCGGTCAACCTAACCACAGCGAACAACTAAACACAGATAAGCTCTCTTACACGCAGGGCTATGTATACACGTTATATTATATTAAAAGGGAAAAAAAAAAACAGATTTCAGATCAAAAGAACGTTTACCTATTGATAAAATGTCCTTAATTGATTTAACATCATAATTAAAATGATGTGCTGGGGTTTCATGCACAATTAAAACACAATTCAAGTGCAATATAATCTTCAATATTAAATAAATTCCCTTGGGAGTTTGTTACAAAAAGGACAGTATAACTGTACATCCTATATTTTTAAAAAGTGTGAACTACGATTAAACTTAGGTCTAAAGGAAAATAATCGAAAACCAGATTACCTTTTGGAAAAAAAAGTCCATGAATAGAGCTTAGATTTGTAGCACAGCCATTTGTCTCACTTAAATCTAAAATTAACAGTCTCTCAATAGAGCCTAGATTTGTAGCATAACCATTTGTCTCACTCCTTGCTGCACGCACGTGTTTAATGTGTGTAAACGTCTCCAGGGACTGTCTAATACATACTTCACGTCCTGGGCAGGTGGGTTGGGGATGGGGGTAGAGAGGTGGTGGGTCAAGATTGATCAAAATCAGGAAAAACAAGTCCATTCGCGGCCACTTGAACATGAAAATAACTTAGATTCAAAATATATGTATTATTAATAGCATAAACCCTTCTGATACATTAATGTACGTATTAAAATAGACTTGATTCTCTGATTCATGGCTTAAACACTGGTCATACGTCCAATCCAACTGTGGCTCCACTCAAACGCAGGCAGAAAGTATCTATTACGGTAATTAAATTACCGTTATAGTTAAGTTACAGCAACTGTAATCAAATTAAGAGTGAACCTATATCAGAGATGTATGTTATTTCCTGCCGGGTGCAGAGATTTTCATATACATCATATACCAATTCGTTATATACTCAATATACTGAAATAGTTTGTTTTTGTCAGCAGAGAGA
Organism: Lepidonotus clava; assembly: GCA_936440205.1. Classification (NCBI taxonomy): domain Eukaryota; kingdom Metazoa; phylum Annelida; class Polychaeta; order Phyllodocida; family Polynoidae; genus Lepidonotus; species Lepidonotus clava. Next base: position 36,961,288 of record OW387145.1, read on the forward strand.
ACCAGCTACGTACTCCAAATATACTGCAAATTGAAAAATATTCAATCATTTGTGGGAAAAAACACTCAACCAAATTTCAAGTGTCATCTTTTTCATATATAAAATACAACTGTTTCTTTAAAAACACTGACTCTTAATAACACTTTTAATATAACCGTTAAAATGCTCCGGTAATAACCTTTCCGGTTGCCATTAACACAATTGACAGCTTGCAATCATAAAGTATCGCTTCATAATATAGGCCCAAAGACCCTTTATTACCCATCAAATGTCAGAGGGCTAGGCCTGAACAGTTACTAAGACAGGTGCACCGGTTTATAGCGCCGCTATTTCCAACTTGACACATGCACTGAGCCATTCCCACGTCCTCTATCCATATGATTTTTTCCCCTTTCCTTTTCTTCTTTTCTTATCTTTTTTTTTTTTTTTTTGTATTTTTTTTTTTTGTATCTCATATGAGGTCTTTTGTATCTCATATGCAGTCTTTTGTATCTCGTATTAGGCCGTTTCTATCTCAAATAACGCCTTTTTCTATGGCTGACTTTCTCCCGGTAAAGGCCACGTCCTGTCGGCCAAGTCTGCGGAAGTATTTATCAAAAGCTAAAGGAAGTCGTTCATTGGTCGCTAAGTGGCCGTGTATTCATTTCTTCTATACTGTCTGCTCTTAGACTCTTAATGATAAATCAGGCGAGAGGATAGAGATCGGTTTACACTGTCAGACTGATTTGATAGTTATTAAAATGTACTGATTGTTTTAGAGGAAATTATATAGACATTTGTGAGTAGCGGTATCTAGAATCACTGTTTTTTGTTGTTGTTGTTGTTTTTAATGTTATCTTTGTACGATCATCTTAGAAGTCAAGTACAATTATTTAGTTTACTCATGTTTTAAATCTAGTCTAGTTATTAGCAATGAGTAGTTTTGGTCGTAGACGGGACTCTAGTATGATAGAATAAAGGGCGTTGGGGGGTGGGGGGGGGGGGGGGGGGTGGGGTGGAGGCGCTGGACCTTTCCGGCTCATTAACACCAGCATTTATTTAAACAATACACACGCCCGTAACTTTCATTTTTGCTTATACCCGCCGAAATAGTAAACACTATTTGTCTGTATTGAGCAAATCAAAAATATTCTTTAGTTTTTTTTATATAATTTATATACGCTGACATATTTGTTGTCAGTTACTTCTAGACTAGTACACTTTGATCTGGGTGAGTGTAAACAGAGGATGTGACAGTCTACTGAAAAGTTTAGGAAAATCTGTTTTTCTTTTCACTTAAATAAAACCCAACCTGTTGAGCAAATAATCACTCAGTTGCAACAGGACCTATAGTGACAAGATATGAACGCCTCGGTAGTAATCTACATCGTCTGAAATGTTATTGCTTTTTGACGTGTGTCGAAAAAAACAATAGTGTCTGGCTTAAAAAGAACAAAAGAAATCTACTTGAATATCCAAAGACCTTGAGGCAAAAACGCTGGGGATTATGGACATAGTGCAGGTATTTGATACGACGGATTTGGCGAGGCGAATTGGAAATCCTATCGCAATGAGTTCCATTACTCGATGTAAGAGTAATAGCTTATTTTCCATTGCGCACCACCTGGTGGCAGATTCATATACTATCATCGATTAAACGTCAAGAAAGATAATTCAGTATTTCCGTAGAAGTGTTGGAACTTAACTATGTCTGTGGGTCCACCTATATCCTGAGGCTTCGATATTCCTTTCCGCAAATACAAATAAATATAACGCTTATTGCAAAGCTATATCACTGCGACTGTCACAAAATAAAAATCTGTAATAGACATGTCAAGCCCTGATTCAAAACGGTATTACCGTAACTAGCCTAAGGGGTAGCAGTTAACCGAAAGTATCTGTAAATAATTTTGCGTGTATAAGTTTTCGAGAATTTCATTTAAAAACATATTCGTCTGGATGTGGTATCCCATTCTCATAATTAATTATGAGGGTCTCTATATCTTATGCCAAAAGATATTTACAAGTTGAATATATTTTCGCGGACATTCTACATAATCAAACTTCGCGAAAATATGTACAGCGCAAACATAAGTTCCTTCACAACAAGTCAAAAATCGGTTAATTAGCATCTACCTGACCCAGGAGGCCCCGAGCTTTGACCCTGGAGTTACTAAGGTGGCCCAAAAGTACAATACCTCTCCTCCACTTCCAAATCTTTCTCCTTCACCCCACATTTCTCTCCTTCACCTCCAAATTTCTCTCCTTTACTCCACATTTCTCTCCTTCACCTCCAAATTTCTCTCCTTCACCTCCAAATGTCTCTCCTTCACCCCACATTTCTCTCCTTCACCTCCAAATTTCTCCCCTTAACCTCCAAACATTTCTCATTCAGAGGAGAGGTACAGTACTTTTGGGCCACCGTAGGAGTCACCCTTGAACCAGTTGCACCTTTCAACATGTTTACAGGTGTTCCTCACCTTTAGGCCTATTATTGCTCCTCACCTATAGGCCTATTGATAAGTCAGCAGTGATAGCTAGGCCTGGCCTAGCGCCCAGTTTCTCCTCCAGGTGGTTCCTGACAGGGGGCACAACCGAATTAACACTGGTCGTTAATCCTTTCCACGTCTCCTCCTACTCAATCTACTTACTCTGTCAGACCTCTTTATCAACAACAGGTCTACCACTGGGATCTCATCAAAATATAGGGCCCAATATCTGAATATAGGGCTTACATGGGGAAAATATAGAGCAAGTATAGGGTGGTTATAGGAAATGAAAGGAAAATCAGAGATGCCACTCTCGACTCATAAAAAAAAAGTAGGAAATTTGTTTCCCTTTTTTTTTTTTTTTTTTTTTTTTTTTCTTTTTTAGAAGCAACTAGGAAGGAAAAAACCTTCTTGACTCTTGACATTAAACTTATGTAAGAAAATTTGTGGTGCAATCTAAAATTACTATAAAAAAGATTATTTACTAAAAAAAAGTAGGAAATCCAACAAAAGTAGGAAAATGACCACCCTGCAAAATATAGGGACTCTGAAACAAGATATGCCCTGACATTTACTGGAACTCATAGATTACAGTAGGTTATACGATGAGATTTCCCACGTTCGATAATGTATTCCTAACCTTAGATCACTGAACTCTTCTCTTTAAAAAAAAAAAAGTTTTATTCACATCCTATTCATCGAGCTTGATTTGATTCAAAAGAACTTCCAAAATTTCACACGTTGTACTGATGTGTCTTTAATAAAACAAGTTTTACCGCCTGGTATTTTGATACTTTCGGAAAGTAATTTCTTGTACGCTATATCGTTTAATAAAATTGAAACACTTGTCTCAAATCGCCAAAATTTTCTAAACCTTTCCTATTTTCTGTGAATGCAATTTACTACTTAACATCCTGAAGCTTCAAGTCACTACCGCTTCATGTGAAACTCATTTCGTATAAATAATATTCCATTTTTCTTGACCAGAAAATCAAATAAACGATAACGAGGAAAAATCAAGTTGTTAAATGAAACCACTCTCTACGGTATTCATATATCAACGCTCTCATTATATCAAAGAAGCACTGAATAACCCTGGTAACTTGATGATCAAATTCGATGTAATTGCGAAGAAGATAGGAAGAATAAAATGTAATTTTTTCGATTTTATGGGTAAATCATTGGACATACTAAGAACAATGAAATGAGTATAGAATTGCGGTCTGCCAATATGAAAGAAATCTTAATAACAAGCCTCCTTTACATTGAAAGTACCCACTCTTTTGGCTCTACAACCCTTTCTTCACACAATAACATATTATTGCTATAATTTATCACCATGACAACTGAGTCTGTACAATAGCATTGCGGACCTTTGACCTTGATATATCCTATTATAAAAAATATAGTACACTGGTTACAAAGTTACACCGTAGTACCATTGACATAATATTTACATTTCTGTTTTATTTCTTCTTTTTTTGTTTTGTTGTTGCAATTGATTATTGTTGTCGTTACAGGCATTGATGCTTTATTTCTTTACTAGGATGTCTATTCAGATAAATAAGACGCATCTCAAATCTAAACCACCAATGTTTTCTCAAATAACAAAAGGTAAACACTAACTTTGTGAAATGCTCAAGACCTAAATGTGAAAAAAAAATCTGATTTAGATTAGAAGACTTTCATCCTGGATAGTGTACAAAGGCAAGTTTTGAAACGGTATCTTGGATCAAGAGAGCAAGGCTTTAATCATTGCGCTAATATTCTTCAAAGTAGTGGTGATCTAAAATAGCAGTCCCTGCTTTGTGGGTCCCTAAAAACAAACACGGATTACTTGATCCCTATAACCTTTTCCCTCTTCGAGAAGCAGGACTCAAATAAATAAAACTAAGTCTATACTAGTTCCCGCTTGGAGCAGTTTCCCTCATTATATGAGTCCTGTTTGCCAAGTTCCTGTCTGAAAACCACCCTAACTAATGGATAGACAATCGGAATGGGTCAGAAATACCGCCACCCATCCACCCACCCAATATACTCAGGCTCTAGGTCGATATTAAAAAAAAGTTTGTTCCTTGTTTACCGACCGACTGAGTATCCAAGGTCCGGCTGATTCTTTTAATTATTTTCTAGCAGATTTTTTTCAGTTTCAGTTATACAATATATCAATCAGCCTTACCCCCCTCCCCCCTCCCCCCCGAAAAAATTCTCATCTCACGATGGTATATTTGTTTCTATATCCAAGTGTCCTGCTTTTTTTTAATACAAAGAAAATATCTCTATGTAGTAGACCCATCATTGCAAATGTATATATTTTTATATACATTACTTACATTTATGAAATGAAAACTACTCTATTTTCTTTTAAAGGAAGTAGAACGTTTTCAATGACCTATTATGGACACAAGCAAAAACATCCCAAATCTTTTCTAGCGACACAATTTTCAGTCCCTTCTAAACTTCTATTCCACACCACCATATTTATATGCTTCCACTTTTACATGTTATATAAGAGCAGTGGTGGAGTCAGTACGAAAGTTCAAAAATCCAGGGGCCAGTCGGGCCCCTAGCTTTCCAAATCTAGGAGCCCTCACCTAAATCTAGGGGCTCTCCCATATACTAGTCTTTTGTTACCTGTGATTTTCTAGGGGCCCGTCGAGGCCCTTAGCCCAGAAAACCTAGGTGCCCGGCATACTTTTTAAGGGCCTCGGGCCCCTGGTTATGTCCACCCCTGAAGAGGTCACAATACAATACTTTAATCAATACAGCTTAATATTCCTTGTAATAACTCACACCTTAAGTTAAGGGGGTCTAGCCTTAAGGCTGCTCCAGGAGGCGAGCTGCTCAGGGCTTAAGAGTCGCCGCAGCCACTCAGCTAACGAGCAGCTCACACGGTTTTAACTCTACCTCATTAATCCGAAATTAGTTTGATCTGCGTTATTAAGCCCAAGTCAAACTTCCAGTATGAGATCTTTCACTTCGGCTAATTTCTTTGGGTGTTTTCTACTGATTACTGACTGGTTATTTACTATAATTTAAGAGAATACCAGATGGACAGGTTGGTTATGGCCCATTTCGCTGGTTCTTGGTAAGACCTGAAGAAAGTTCAGTATGTAGGCAGCAACATGCGAAAGGACATCATTTTAGAAGAAGTAGGGTAAAAATATTATATCATTACTTTCCGTGTTCAGCGTTAATGAGTGACCAAGACGCACAGTTCCGTTAACTTTCTTAATATTTTCTGTACAATGTGCTAAGATTTTGCTCTGTTATAATGCCAGTAGCGCACAATTCCGGCATTGTTCGCACTTTTTAGTGCATTCAATATGGTGGGTAGAAAATGGTGGGAAACAAAATCTCACATAGGTTGATTCATCCAAACACTGCTATAACTTATTTTTACTAGTATATATGCCATAACAAAATTGGAAATTTCTAAGAAAATAACAGAAAATGCCCGTTTCTAACATGAAGAATCCCATGATGATTGTGATTGTAATTGTAATTGTACTAAGAAGAACAAAATATATGTCTTCATAATTGAAACCTTACTGCTCAATTTATGAATATGTCAGTTAAAATTTGTGATTATTGTATAGATATATTATGTGTTACATCCTACCTACATGGAAGATCATTATGTATAAATGTGGTTGAATAAATAAATGGGTAAAAAAATATTAATCAAATTCTAATTCATGTCACTTTTTTTTATCACCAACTATATACAATGTGCAATGTGATACCTCCAGGACTTTTGAATACAAAAGTGAAACTCTATATTAATATTGGAAGATGCACCCGTAGGCTGCAGGGTAGGCCTACTCAGCTTGAGATCCTGTATGGCCGGGAGGCGCACACAATGATTTTAATTTAAATGACCGATTCTTGGAAATCATTTTGATTAAAATCAAGACTGGGTCGTCGCGGTGAAGAATAAAATGAACTAATGAAATTCGAGACACTAGTGAGAAGAAAAACTTTTCTGGGCCACTGCCATATTGTATCAGTGTAGTAGAATGGGAACCAGTGATAGAGAAAAGTTCCTGGCGTGGTACCCAACGATCCAGAAGAGTACTTATCATTCGGTACCTTACAGTCAACTTAAACATTGAAAGTCTCCTCCCTCTTAATATGAACCTCCAAGTGCTTGTTGTTGTTTTTTTTTTTTTTTTTTTTTTTTCCTTTTTGTTATTTTTGTTATTTTTTTTTTTTTAATGAAAAACATTATATTATTGCTAATAATATACTTATCATCTTTTTCACATTCTAAGCGAATATTCAGACTAGACACAATATATGTAATGTGATGCCTCTGTGAGTTTTAATATAAAAGTGAAGCGTTATAGACTATGAAATGTCATACAACATTCCGAAGGTCAAAGTGAACATAACGATGAGTTCGTTGCCCATTTCTTACGGAGATCAAAGTGCTTTGAACGTTTCCCTTTGAGTTATATTGCCATTAGTAAACATCCTATCTATTTCAAAATAAAAAGCAGAATTTAATCGATTAACCTTCGTATGTATGTTGTAACAAACAATGTTTTCCTAACAGACACATATAAAACTTTAAAGTGATACTAAGGATCAATCGTGAAGGACGTACATTTCGATTTGGTGATTTGGTGGAGGTAAGGAAAGTCATTGAACTTGGCAAAGTTAAAGTAATATTTCTAAACTTTGATACGCTAAAGATGAAGGATCTACGTGCAAATAACACATGGAATCGCGTCCTATATTAATTTTAATCTACAGGCCAAATATTCATTGCCATAGTTTTTTACACCCCCCCCCCCCCCAATTTTACCAAGCCTTTTTTCTTAATCTTATAATTGAAAGAAAAAAAAAGCTGCATTTGCTGCTTATGCTTATAAACGATCGTACCTTATAACCTAGTACTAGTAGTAGTAATAAAACATCATTCATTTCCATGATCTACAAGTTCTGTAGAGTAAATAGATACCCCTGACCACCACCATCCCCCCCCACCCCCCACCCCCCCCCCCCCCAAAAAATAATAATAAAAATTTTTAAAAAAATAAAAAATAAAAAATAACTGGTGGAGAAACGATCGATCACGCTATAAAATAAGCCTAGAGTACAAATCTAAAGTACAGGTGCACGAAAAAAACCCAGAAAATCTGGCTTGAGTACACTAAAGTACAGGTGCACGAGGACTTAAGTATCCAGGAACCGTAAGAAATTCATAGAAACATAGAATACATACGTTAACACTTCAATGTGTATCCACTCCAACCATCTAATACTCCAGAGTGTATGACAAAGCATTTTTAAAACAAGTCTTTGGGCGTTGCTCCCTTTCCTTTTCCTCCATTCTAAACATGCGCTTTTTTGTGTCTACCGTAAACTCTCGTTTATGAGTCGCTATTCTAATGACCTGCTGTGGGGACACGTTTGTATACGTTTATGTATACCAAGAGTAGGGGTACATCTTGTAAATGATTTTTGTAGTTTGTTTGTTTGTCTGGGTAGTTTAACATCTGGCCAACACTTCAGGGTTCTTTCCAGATTGCACAAGATAATGCTTTTCAGCTTTGGGTGATTGTATCTATATGATGTATGAGAAACCTGCCACTGGGTAGGATACCTTACTCTTTTTGAAGAGTTGCAAATGGTCTTATGTGCACTGTCCCATAGAAGGGCACCACACATCTGGCCTTTGATGACCCTGTTGGGGGCACAGGGTCCCCATTTATTGCAGTGTTTACGATTAACACTGGCCCGTCGGCCAATGGCCAACAATTTGAGAACAGGGCCGACAATTTTTACCAAAATTAGGGCCAAATAGGCCCTGATGGCCGACAGGAGTTTCTGATATTCATTTCTGTATTTTTTCATCATTTTAAGAGTTTAACCTGTAAAATGCAGACTTACATATTTGGGATGCTATCCTATGGAGTAAAAATCAGGGCTGACAGAAAGCTATCAGGGCCTACAATATCTTGGCTTAGTCGGCCCTGTTGGCCGATGGGCCAAAAAGTTAATCGCCAACACTGTATTGCCTCTTATGATCACCAAGGCGGTGCTAGGAACCTATTCTTCCCAGGGGATTTTTCTAGAGTAACAATAATATTCTATCATCTGAAAATTATTAGAATGTATCTATTATTCAAATCAATAGAGAAATGAAAACGCAAATTCGGAATTCAGCCTATAATGGAGTGTGGCTTATATACAAGATTTTACGGTATTTTCTATATTCTACACAGTGTGGGGCTACTTTGAATGTCAGTCATCAGTACATGGAGCTTTCGTACGTTAGTGGACCCGGGCCAAGTTGAGTGCCAACTCCTTCCCGCACCCTCCGCCTATACCAGACTATCTATAATTTAGAACCTTCACCTACATTAATATAGGAAATCAATCTGCATTATAAATTGAACCAGGTGTATTGTTCAATTGTTGGACAGACATTCCTCGAGTCTCGAGATTGGGCCCTGGGAAACTGAACTTATTATTCATGATTCGTTAGAGGTTCTGTGGGTCTTTTTTTTTTTAATCAAAATGGTTTCAATGCTTGATTTTCTGAATGACAATCGTTATCGCTTTCCATATATAACAGAACTCTTTCATATTTACCTTATTTACTTATATTTCAAGGTTGTATCCATATTGAATAAAACATCAATACAACCCACACTAAAATCCAGATGATTTTTTTTTTTCCTAAACGATTATTTGCAGTCACTCATCATAGACATATCGTCTCTGTAGACATTAATTCAGATCAATCGATGTATTCATCATGTAAGTGGTGCTACCTGTGCATATCTTTCTGACAATGTTGTACCAGGAGTATTTGAACAACCAAGACCCCTGGCCATTCAGTGTCTCTTTCATATTTGCCTTATTTACTTTTATTTCAAGATTTTATCCATTTTACTACAACATCAAAACAAACCCCAGTATAATCCAGATGATGTATTCATCATGAAATGGGCACTTAGCAATGGCTGTACATATCTTACTGACAACATTGTACCCGGAGTATTTGCAATACCAAGACCCCTAGCCAGCCGGTGATGGCAATCATTATCAGTTTTATATTTACCAAATTAGCTTGCATTACTAGATTCTTCCCATATTTATTTAGACATCAAAACAACCCATACTACAATCCAGAATATTCATTGTGTAAGTGGGCACTTCGCATTGCCAGGAGGGGTTTCTAGATATCCGTACACATCTGACTGACAACTTTGTACCATGAGTATTTGCACAACCAAGATCCCTGGCCGGCTGGCTGGCTGGTTTTGGCGATCGTTATCGCCTTCCATGCCGGCTCCAGCACTCTTTCACATTTACCATAATACCTTGTAATGAGTCAGTCTATATTAATGCTACTTATTATACGCAGGTTCTGCGGCACGCTAATGTTGTGGAATCAATTCTGGACACGTCCCAGAATGTGGTCAGCCTCTGCCTCTGTCAGCTATTATGACCGCGAATGTTTCTGAGTTAAAAAAAAATAATGACATGTCCGCATGTGGGCCCTTTGCACTGAATCTAGTGCATACATAATAGGATATTTTAAAAAATTACTAAGAATGAGATGCTGATTCTTAAATAACTCGAGTATTTTGGTTGATACATGGACTCAGGTGTACACAGTTGTTTTTTTTTCAGAATAAAAAGCCTTGCATATGTCTTAGGCTCTAAGTGCATCCTACTGGATGGGAGAGTTTCCGGGTGCCACCTTTAAAGATTTTATAGCTTAATTTACTCGAACATTGCCGCTTTATAGGGAGAAAATATTTTGTCCTAGTATTCTACCTACCCAGTCTGCTTAGGAATATATCATTTCAGCATTGAAATGTGACTAATATTTCTAAATATATATCATATTATCATATGAATATAATATTTTAAGTGAAAAGACTAACATCTGTGAGAGAAAGAAATTGTCACGAGTAATAAAAAGAACATCTCTCAGTCAGGGGAGTAAAAGCCATTCGGGTGCTGGACAAGAAACAGTTTTGTTTCACTTTTTTTAGCGTGGCCTTGCTGTTGACCAGTGCCACCATGACACCAATTCGATAACCATCTAATATTACGTAGCCATTGCAGGGCTTCTTTGGGAGGGCGAGTTCCTATTTCAATTTAAAAGCGTCGAATATTTGCTGTTACGATACCTCAGTTTGCACGCATATATTTTGGACAGGGCTGTTCCCTATGCAAACAGCATTCTGAAACCAATGTTTAAACGTTGCACACATACGTGTATCCATTTCAATCCATGAATAACACGATTGCAAAGCCATGCTGTCTCGGTACAAACATTTGATGAAAAACTTTTCAATAAAAAACAAGATTCTTTGAATGGATCAGAAACAAATTATTCTTAAGTAATGTAATCAGGGTATGCAGAAAGATTTTATTTGGGAATATTTTCATACAATTTTACCGAACTGTAATGCAGGAGGCACCCATTCTATTATGTACTTTTAATATAAATTCTCAATAAAATTGTTATTAATTTACTTTTAGAGCCGAGACAAATAGCCAGGATAGGTCAACTTTTGTTTTATTCAAAAAGAATTGTATCATAATCTTCAGAGCTGTCCATGGTTGTCAGACGTATTAAAAAGCTATGATATATTATTTGAACATTAATAAATACGACAAGTCTATTATATCAGAGCATTGAGGCTTTTCAATGTCAGGAAAACTACACCGGTAGTATAGGGGACGTCCCACTAGCCCCAGTGTTATAACAATCGTTCCATACACATCCTGTCACAAGATATATCCGACTTGTCTGTCAGTTTTTTTTCACCTCATTTGTTTCGGTTTGGGACCTACAGATAAGATGCGCTCGATGCAGTCTGACCTATATATCTTTTACCACTTAACATGTCATTCGAAGATCAACAGAGTAAAAAGATATGATCAGCCAAAAGTGTGTGTTTTTTTCAATATTCTATTGGTGGTGGTTTTATGATCTATGCCTTTTAGTCCAACAACTTTTTGCATGACGCATGCATGAGAGCAGCAAAATTCTGCGACCTGGATTTTTTTTAACGATTTTGTTATATACCCTGAAGCACATCCAGTATAAACTAATTATTTGACAGCTTATGTTTCACTTTAATCAATGACTCTGAATTAATCCCAGAATATACAATGTAACCATTTTTTCTTTCTATTTCATCTGAGATTAAAATCCGACACTTGAAATATATAGTCGAGATATCTCAAAATATGCCCAGACAGATAAACAAATATATGAACTCAAGCAGAGAAAATAACGAGGTAGATTCTAACTTTGTCGGCACATATCTCGTGATTTTCTCTCTGCCATACCTAATAATAAAGAATACTTTCCCACCTTCTGCTATATAGGAGAACTTTCTGATATTGAATTAAGGGCCAATGCTAGGCCTGCACTTTGCCCGATCGCATTAGGCTCACACCTGAAAGCTGACTGCCAAGGGCACAATACACATTCTAAGAAACGTCATGGTTTGTGCAAATAACACTACCAATGCCTTTTGTACCTTATCGGAAAAAATGGCTATTTACCATCTAATAGACCTAGGAGTTATTTTTCATGCTTTCCTATGCAGAACGATGGCGGTATGACTGTATAATATGACAAGAGATGGTCTAGATTCTGGTGTTTTATATACTTACTTCGGTATATATCATATATCATAGTTATTTTAGCTATATAAAGACGCTTAGGTAGTTACAGAGTTATCTTAATTATACATCAGCTTACTGTATGCGAGACGTGGCGAGGTCGTGCTGTTGAGGAATTTATTTTTACAATTTCCATATATTTCAGGAATCCTGCGAAAATCATATAAAATCCTTAAATCTCTCATCGTAAATGTCACTTTTATCTATTTATTTAGAAAAGTAAATGTTTTGACGGCATAATAACTGATATAACGCCAATGTTAAAATGGTAAAAGGTTTATGCTTTTATTCATATCTGTGCCAGCCTATACCCATTAGTTAAATTACACCACCCCTAGCCCTATGACGTACAAAAATAATATACTTACAATTGTTATTCTATACTCTACTGCATATCATATGTATCATAACTACAATAGTAAAATCGATATGTTGCTATGGTGGAGGGTTTTCAAGTTAAAGTACTGACAGTAAAATTCTGTCAAACGGGGAATGTTATAGTGATTTATCTGTTGACTTGGCACAGTGCCAATATCACCTGACCTAGTAGAGATTTCGCTTCACCGACAAGGCTACACTTTAACGTCCATGTCCGACCGACCCCCCCCCCCCCCCCCCCCACGACCCCCTACTATCAACCTCTCTACTCCTTCACGTCTAAAACCCACACTCCCCTCACCAAACTCCGGGTCAACACGCAAACCAACATTCAACACTCAAAGTCTCTAGGTTCTATGTGAAAAAATTGTTTGCTATTACACCACAACTTTTTTTTCTTTTTTTTAGCTGAGAGTATTTTTTCAGTGAATATTACCGGCATAGCATTCCCATGTTTCTAGTGATACTATACTTCGTGAATCAGATAACTTTGTCTAGGTCCTATGTTGAACAATATCTATTAATTCAACTTCTACTGGGTTTCTGTCAATGAGATATTATCAACGTACTATTACAATACGATGCAAAATAATAACCCGCCTATAACCTTTACATATTTCAACCAAGGCGTTTCACATTCAATATTCACATGTAATATACAATCCTGTTCATAATATCTTATACCATACACTTGAGTGTGCATAGAATGTTTGGTACCGTGGGAAAATGAAATACTGTGAACTTTTAATTTTTGTGCTGTGCATATTTCACGAATCAATGCGCGAAAATAGATATGATATGAGTGAACAAATAAACTTCAATGGATGAAATAGAAATTATAAAATGCACAAAATTATGACAGCGTGAAAATACCTACTCTGTTAAGTACCAGGTGTGGGAAAATTTACCAGCGCGAAAATATACACATTTACAGTAAGTCATTAAACTTGAAAGATTATTTGTTTGTCAGCTGTGCTGCCAAGAACTTGATTTAAATGTAATTGTTTTCTAATGAGGGGCCAGTATAAGGGACGGAGCCTATATTTATCACCTTCTGATAAAACAATGTTAATCCATCTTAATGTTAACTTATATTTGGTCGCGACACTATCGTTAGAGTTATCTTATTGAAGCCTCGTGGTAAACAAGTGTGTTCAATCATAGCCTAAATAGTGTTTTTTCAGATCTATTGATTTACTTTGTACAGTTACTGAAACTATGGTACTGAAATACTGCAGTGTTGGATATAAAATACATGAATATCTGCATGATGTATACGTACACACGTAATTCTGCATGTATACATATATAAATCATATGCTTGAAGCTTTCGGTGCTGTTGTATTATGAAATATTATTTCGGCATGAATATGCACATGACACTACCACATGTATAGATACTGGATAAACATAGAGCAAGATGAGAAAATATATTTGAACACTGTTACTGTTACTCTGTGTGTGTAAGTGTGTGTGTGTGTGTGTGTGTGTGTGTGTGTGTGTGTGTGTGTGTGTGTGTGTGTGTGTGTCTGTCTGTCTGTCTGTGTGTGTCTGTGTGTGTCTCTGTGTGTGTGTGTTTGTCTGTCTGTCTGTCTATGTGTGTGTGTGTGCACGTGTGTGTGTGTGCGTGCATGTGTCTGTGTCTGTGTGTCCATGTGCGTCCAGTGTCTGAAATTAAGGTTTAAAACTGCACCCTCAGTGATATAAGGCTATCTATTCCATTATAAATGTGTCCATCTACCGGGTGCACCCTGCTGCAAAAACATGCACCCCGGTGTGTGTGTGTGCCTGTGTGTGTGTGTGTGTGTGTGTGTGTGTGTGTGTGTGTGTGTGTGTGTGTGTGTGTGTGTGTGTGTGTGTGTGTGTGCATTATATAAATAATAAACATACATTCACATGTATATCCATTTATATATCTATATGTAGGGCGCTATTTCATAGCTCCAATTACTGGTAAGCAGCGGTAGTTACCGATGTCTAGATGTCCATCAATCATGATTTGCAGAGGTTTAATGGGTAAATTTGTTCATTATCTACGTTCAATCAAATTATATAAGATTACCACCTGGGGTGGACACGCAATTTCTAGATCTACTTGCTCGGCTTTCCAATCGTCTTTAGAAATATCCCAATGTATCGAGTATATAGATAGAAATAATGAATTATTTTTGGCCAAAGGACAAGTTTCTGATTGCCCAGGGCTAGTCGAGCTTACATCCAATTGTGCAGTAAAGTTAGGAACTCATATGTGACAAAGTTGTAAAATTCTCAAAATTCTATAGCAAAACTATACTTTAATAGGACTACAAGTACTGTAAAAAAGACTTCTCTGTATGGGTCTCCAAAAATCCTTCTGATGTCACTACATTCAATGAAATACATTTCACTCATATAATGACATATCGTTTATGTCATATATAGATCTACAATACATTAATAACGTTGAATTGGCCTAAGTGACATAATTCTGTGCCTGACGTTAAAGCTTATAATGTCAGACATTGGTGAAAAAACGTCGGGCATATCCTGATATTCCACGGCCTTTAATATACACTATTAGTACCTACCTTAGGACCTTTTTGCACCCAAGTAACTGCACGCACCACCTGCCACCCCCACCCCCCAACTTGGGGACCTTTGGGTCACAAAGGCAACAAAGGCCTGGCCAGGGGTCCCCTACAAAACCCATTAACTGCAACCACCCAAAGGCCAGCCAACAACGTGTCTATGACGTCTAACACTTTGAAATAACCCGTACTTAATATATTGTGTGAAATTATGTTTACACATAGTGAAAGGGTGCAAAATATTTCATCATTTGTATACCCTCAAAATTCACACGATTAAGTAAATATAATTACAGGGTGCCCACGCTTTTTCAAAAATCAATTTAAGACCTTTTAAAGACCTATTTAAGACCTATGTTTGGCAAATTTAAGACCAATTTGCCACAGGTCACGAGAAAATTTGATTGCATGATATTCGATGTCACAACACGTGGCAAAAAGCGGCAATTTGGCTCATCCTACGACAATTTGGCTCATCCTAAAATTTGATTTTAATTTCCTTATCAGATCCAATTTAAGACCTTTTTAAGACCTCTTGCAAGAAAAAGTTGATATTTAAGACCTTTTTAAGGCCTTAAATTTGAGAAAATCAATTTAAGACCTTTTAAGACCTTTTAAGACTTGCGTGGGCACCCTGAATTATGTAGCCCTTGAAAGAAAAAAGGGTGCACACACCAGGTGCACTGCTTCAAAGATGTGTGCACCCGGCACCATACTTTGTGTATGCCATTACCAGGTATGGGGTGCACCCTTCAGACACAGAAAAGCCTAGAGACTATGAGTGAATACCTTGGTTGCCCAGTGGTAAACCTACCGAACAAATAGCAGTGACATTTGGAAATGCTACTCAGTTCCCGACCTAAGCTACCAAATCTTAAGGTAACTTGTGAATCTCCATTTCTTTTTGTTTCTATTCCTTTGATCCTATCCTCACAGTCCTACACTATGTGCATACAGAATTTAGAAGCCTATGAGAGAATGATTTGATGGGTCCGGGGCTTTTATTGTTGTTGTTATGTAAGCAAAATGTGCAAAGGTTTATCTTAGCCCACGTGACATCGTCTGAAGTGTTATCTCGATATTGTTAAACAAACTCTTAGCCACCATGTCAGATCTAAATAGCCAATTTTATCGTTCATAAGATCAAACCAGTCTGTTTCTTATTTTTTCACAGAATACCACATATGCCTTCACCGAATTATATCACACAGTCACATATAATATACCTAAAAACAAACACTGATTCTATTATCTCTTTTGATTCTTATCTATATGGGTCAAGATATCATTAATCAATCATTATTTCATTCCCATTGTGATTGAAGATGAAAATTAAATTTACATCAAAATATGAAGTATATGACATGTTCTAGCCAATTATGAATATTTGAAACCCCTTCTTCACAATCACATTGATAGATCTATGAGTTTCTAAAAATCTCAAAAATCTTCAAATTTGGGAGAAAAACAGGCTGAATTCCATGACAACTTGCACTTTTCATTCATATGTAGAGTTGACCCATCGATTGTAGATTTCACAATGTGTAAAGTGTAATGTCTGGTTCAGCTTTAAATATATTCTTGGCAGGTCAGACAGGGATTAAAGGCTCGACCTTAAGTGCAATAGTATCGATATATTTCGCAACCTTTACACCAGAATTGGTGTGTGAAACTACCTGGCTGTGGTACATTTTCCAATTTTTCAGTTCTTTATGCTTTCAGTTTCATTTCTCGCCCCCCCCCCCCCCGAACAATACTTTCAGGTCATTAGTTGAAAACAGTTTTCTAATCTATTACATTGTTCCAGAGAATATATCAAACATGAGCAATACCTGTTTTAACGGATTCATATTAATTATGATCAAATTCACAATTTTCGAGGCACATTCAACATTATGATTAATACTCTATTATATTCATCTGAACTCTAAAATCATATTATTAAGAGTAGACCCCACCGAGCTACTTTATAAGTAGACTTGGGCCTTGTCATTATGCCTATTATTGAACATCAATTACACAGTAACATTCAATTCCTCTCTCCTTACAAATTTATGATTATTTGCTGCAATTAATTGGTAGACCTTTTCATTACAAGAATTAATATTTGACTACATATAATAATTATGCATGGAAAAACTGTCATAATTGATTTGTGGACAAAATTACAAATGTAATTAATAATTTATTAATTAATTAAAATCTGAAGTGAAGCTCCCATAATTTCTAGGCCTAAGCCTAACTTGATCATTGATGTTGTGGAAGCTGTTTTGGATGACATTAATTCTATGAAGCCAGCGTTCAGCTTGTCGCCGGCTGAAAATTTTCCACGCAGTGCATCTCCTGTGGCATGTCAAGTGAAATGGAGGCACGTTCCCCTGCCACTGCCACTACTACCTCACCGACTTGGGCCAAGCCGGGCCAGCAGGCCTAAACCATTTACCGACCCCATTTTAGCGTTAGAACCGGCTTTCTCAAGAGATTCTACCAATCAATTTTCCTCCAAATTTGGTCAGAAAACGCACAATCTTTTCATGAAGGCGTGCTAAGGTCAACGGCTACTGATATTGGCGAAAAGTGGGTGATTTTTGGAGTTAGATGTTAGGTTCTAGGGTTCAGGGAGTGAAGTGCTAGGCTAGGGCCTAGGCCTGTGCTAAAAATAGATTGTAAAATAGCATGAATGGGGAATGAATGAAGTCGGCAGGTGCAGTGGAAACGCGCCTATATTTCGCTTAAACAGAACGCAAACCACTCAATTCCTGATTGAAACTATGCCTTACCTACTCAGTATCAACTGCGGATCTTGCTTCCTTCGAGAAATTCGTCGATTGGGGGTATTTTCTGGGAATTTGTCGGCCGTCTTCCACAACCACACTTCAGGCGAAGAAATCCATGTGTGCGTGCGCCGAGAGATGAACCTGGATTTCGACCAATCAGAAGCCGCGTTACATCGAGTCGCGGTCGTAAAAGCTCGGTTCCTCGCCGAAGAAGAAAATATTTTTTTTACTGCAAGAGCATTTTACGGAAATAAATGAAACGAGCCTCTAGGAAAAGATAACTGGAATGTTGAATTGATGTGTAAGTAACAAAATAATAGATTATAAGGAATATTTCATTCAGCAGCGTTCCTCGTGTGATGATGAGCTCAAACGCCCTTGACCTTATCCGGAATGAGGACACATGACCTCTTTTCCAGTCGGCACATTTTCCCGCGCTCACTGCAGCCCTGAATCCTCCAGCAGGAGAGGTGCAACCGGGGGTGCAACGTTTAGGGTTTTGCTTGATATGGACAGAAAAAGAAGATGCTATTCATTCTGGCTCTTGAAATCTTCAGAGTTGACATGTTTTGATAAAGTTTAGTGTAGACACAGATCTAGATCTATATTGGTCAGTGCATGTTATGATGTAGATCTAGATCTATCTACACATCTATTCGATCTATGGCTATTCTCATTTTTGAATCTATTCCTTCCTTCCTCCCTCCCTCCCTTCCTTCCTTCCTTCATTCCGTCCTTCCTTCCTTCCGTCCGTCCTTCCTTCCTTCCTTCCTTCCGTCCTTCCTTCCTTCCATAATTCCTTAATTCCTTCCTTCCTTAATTCCTTCCTTCCTTAATTCCTTCCTTCCTTAATTCCTTCCTTCCTTAATTCCTTCCTTCTTTAATTCCTTCCTTCCTTAATTCCTTCCTTCCTTAATTCCTTCCTTCCTTAATTCGTTCCTTCCTTAATTCATTCCTTAATTCATTCCTTAATTCATTCCTTAATTCATTCCTTAATTCATTCCTTCCTTAATTCCTACCTTCCTTCCTAAATTCCTTCCTAAATTCCTTCCTAATTTCCTTCTTTAATCCCTTCCTTCCTTCTTTAGTTCCTTCCTTCCTTCCTTAATTCCTTCCTTCCTTAATTTCTTCCTTTCTCTTCTTTTTTTCCCCAAATTTATTTTATTTTATTTTTTTTTTACTTTCTCAAAGATTTATTTTATCCTATATTAATTTCAGCACTTTTCTAGTTTCTTGCATATATGTACTCCAAGGAATCTAATACACATACAAGTCAGTTTTACCCGGAGGCTCTAGGTCTAGATGTAAGTTTTTTGTTTTTGTTTTCATCGACAGAACCAATGCAGTTTTTACACTTAACTTTTTTTTTATTATTTCTATATAGTTATAATTTACACTTAAACTCTGTATGTACTATAATCTATACTCATTGTAATATCACCGAAAACCAGGGGCAACCCTGAAGTGAATTACATATTATTATTTTTTCTTTTTTTTTAGTGCAGTTTATTTATCCTGAGAGGGTCTTCAGGCATAGTTGCCCGGATTTCATTGCCTCCCAGCAGGCGAATTACATTCAGGGAATGAGTAACCTTATTGGTCGTAACAGAATATAGTTAAAAATATGGGGTATATGTAACTATAATTAATACTAAAAAAAAAAATCCTGAATCATTCTTCAAGGGTAACCTGCCTGATCTTCCAGATCTAGTTTAGAACAGTGATAAAAAAAAACGATACATATAATTAAATATTATGTTATATAGGTTTAGACCCTATATAAAATGTTTATGTTAAATATATATATGCAACGTACATCTCTGCAACATGCACATTGCCTTTAGGAAGTTGGCATGGCATGTCTCATTTGGACATGGAAATAACTAATATTTTTGAACAATTATCTTTAATAGAAAAACAACATGTGACATTGGGTCCGACTCCCATCCCAGTACATCGATTAATGCAATTAGCCAGCTTTTTCCAGAGGGGGGTTCGTCTTTTTTCAGAAGGGTCGCCAGTTTATAGCAATATGACATCATTTAGGCCTACACATCAAACACTCTTGCCAGCTTTTGTCACATCTTTCCCCTGAATTTTCTGTCTACTTTAAAATTATAATAAGATCAGAGTATCCGTCACAAAAAATGTCAACATTTTCATAAATCATTCATTTCATCTTATGATTGGTGGGGGGGGGGGGGGGGGGGCGTCGGATATTTTAGAAAGAGTTTAGGGGTGGATCCAGCAGGGGGGATTTGTATAACCCCCGAACCCCCCTTGGCCTAGCTGTTAAATCAGTGAAAATTAATGAAGTTGACAAGTATTTCGGATGTAGATTCAAGATCCACGTAGATCTAAAGAGTAGGGAGTGAATATAAGGATCAGAGTATCCGTCACAAAAACAAATTTAATTTTCATAAACGCATCATAATCGGACATAGGAATTTATTAAAATGGGATTTCAAGATTGTGATGTGCGCACCCCCTGCAAAATATAATACTTTACATTAGAAAAATTGAAACAAAGCTCGAGAGTGCACATGTAATGTTGCCAGCAATATCCGCGCCTGGCTGCAGTACAAATATTTATGGTCAATGGTTTAATATTAATTATTTCGTTAGCTGGTTAAGGGAAGGGACTCGTGTTCCCATAGAAATATTTAGAAAAAAGAGAACGTTAAACAGATGATAAAACCTATTGGATATATTAAGTATATAATTACCGATAACGTATGTCTTGATATGTATGTATATCTATTGATTTATATAAACAATTAAAGACTAGTTTATGCAGCACAAGAACGAAAATCAATAAGAGGTTATACTACAGAAAAATAGGTATTATAGGGAAAAAATGTATATATTTATATAGACCTACACTAGCAGAGATACATGAAGTTGCTATTGATGAGGCCTATATATTGATATTGTCATCTCATTTCTGGCTAAGGAGAACTGCATCTGAAAGCACTCCAAAAACTAGGCAAAACATGAAATTAATATTAAAAAAATTGTGAAAAATTGGCATAGACTAATATTTTTTTATATAGATTTTAGATGAAGGTGTTACTTGAATCAGACTGAATTCTCATTATCTGTACCGTTATTATCAAAACCTAAGACAACCCAAATGTTGAGATGCTGCAGAGAGGTGCCATCTGGTGCTCTAATGTAAAAATAACCCGTTGGATGTCCCAGTGCGCGCCCCCTTACTCCTGCTGCAGAACCCTACTTTCTGGTCACTACTGCCACCTGACGGGGCCTTTCGTAAATATTATGTGTTTAATTTCTTGGACTTTCTAAGGTCAAATTTTAGATAATAGAGCTCAATTCTACATCATAATCAAATCTACAAGATTAATATGACGATTCCGTCCCTTTTAAGCTGATGATTAGAGAAGAAGCACCTTCTAAATAGAGACTTGTTTGAGAGATTTAGATTTACGAACGTACTCGTCAGAAAAAGTGGGCGTGGCTTAGAGTTAAAATGTAAACAAACCACAATCGGCATGTTGTAGCTTTTCGCAGCTCTATACAGTCTCTAACGTGCATATAGATACATTCAAGAGAATCATGTGAACCTTGTGACATCAGTTCATCAATGAGAACCAAATTCATTTGTAGAAATCTGTACAGGAACTCTCCCGAAAAGTTTACCCGCAGCAGGTGCGTGAAAAACTTGCGTCCAATCAGATTTCGCGTTACAATCGCGCCCGGCTTCTCGCTAAAGTCACGTGACCAAAGTAACATGGCGGCCTCCACGCATTCTTAGACTCACTGACAGTTGTTGTTTATAGTCAAAATGAACTCTTTTGCATCAAAGAGGCCGTCTTCGGCTCGAAGACACATCAAACAGGAAACATTCTCATCGTTCGTTAGGTATGTTGGCCTTTTTCCCTTTTAAGTTGGCTAAAACAGGGTCAAATTGGGCCGTTGCCTACCACGCTTTCTTGACGGCGTCTGTGGCGACGGCTTGGCGCTTCAGTTTGACAGTTCTTCCGTCCGATGTCCTTGCCTCACGAAGACTCTCTAGCTTCCCATATTCAATGAGATGACACATTTTATGATTTCAACTTAGATGAACTAGAGAAATGTAGTACTTTTTGAAGTCAGAATCCAGAGTCTGTCACTGTGTCAGTGTCTGTTCAGCGTAACGTTTTAACTGACAAGTGACATTCATTGAGATTTCAGTTACTTACATTGACAATCAACATTTTAAGTGAGTGTCAGATGTTGACACACGATAATGAAAAAGCTGAATAAGACCGAAATGATACAGAGTTGAGCTACAAGTCTAGATCTTCACACCCACATTAGATTTATACCCTTAGCCTAGGCTAGGCCTAAGCCTTAGGGACGGATTCGGAGACTTAAAAAAAAAAAAGAAAAGGGGAAGGGGGGGGGGATATTTGTACATATTTGAGGAGCCCCATCCATGGTCTAGATCTAGAATTTTACATTAAAAAAATCTAGGCTTACTTATAGGCCTAGTTTAACTTTAATTTGTATAATAAATCTAAACATAATTTCATTTTCAGCTCCACCCGTCTACGACACATCCAGAGCCTTCTGCATAAGGGCAACGGGGATGCTGAAAAACGATGCGATGCCGTTCTCTGCATACTGGGTAATGTTAATTCAAAAATAACATCGCTCTCTGAAAGCCAATAAAATAAGTACACGTATATTATTCGCCGAAAAAAAGAACTAAAGATCAGTAAATAAACTAAAGATCAGTAAATAAAATTGTTATTGTTGTGTTCCTTCTTTTTTCTTTTAGAAAGTTTAGTACTACTTTATATTTAGTTTCAATGGTATTTTTCAGATTCTGGTAACTTTTCTTTTACTCTTGCAACACTCATCTTGAAATAACATTCAAAAATTATCATTTTCATAGGAATAGACAGTCGCTATAATGATGGAAGTCGACAACTTGTGGATTACCTGCTCTTCAACTTCTTTGATTCAAGGAAAAATGAAATTGAGAGGTAAGATTTAAAAGCCCTATCACAGAGTGTTCATTCAGACTTAAATTAACTGAAAATTGGAAGTAAAGTCAATGAATTTGAAAATATGACAATTCTTTGGAAAATACTGCTCATGTAAAGTTGGAGATGAGCTTTACAAATTTTGAGTAATAGCTAACAAATTTTTATATAATTGCATGTACATGTATTGGCTATCGAGTAAATGCAATCCCAAAACAGGGTAGGATTTTATTAATCTAAATCTAAATGATATATTCTCTTCAATAGGTCTGGATATGAGGAAGAGGTTATCGACGGTAAGGAGGTCATTTAGTATTTCCTATATTACAATTTCTACTCGTTGTCAATTTTACATTATCTTAAAGGAAACCTTGCACATAACAACAGGATGGATATTTTCAAGTGATTTTTTTTATCATGGCAATTGCAAAAATAACTAATACTGCAAAAGATATTTTAAAGATCAATCTTTCAGGAAGCAAAAGTTAAATGGCGTCAAAATAATTAAGTAACGTATGGTAGGAAACTTCACAATTTCTTATAATAGATAAAGCGCAATCATTAATGTCGCAAAACTATGCCATTTAAAATATTTTCTGTAATACATATTCTATATGTGATACAAGTTAAATGATAAAATCAATCCTTTGAATCTTCAGATATGATCTTTCTGATTCGCCGTGACCGCGTTGACGTATACTGTAACCCGATCAACTACCTGTTCCTCCTGCCGTATATCGCCCACTGGAGAAACCTCCGCCTCCACTGCATGACAGAGAAAGACGTAAGGGATCCATGATGATACAATTAATGTTACTTCATCAATTTAAACCTTTGCTCCCTAGCGACATCTCATCTACAGGTCCAATTGAAAATATCCTAATCTGAATACTTCTTGTCAAATATATCAACTCTATTCCATAATTAAAGAAATCTAGTTATGTACTGCTACTTTGCACATAATCATAGAAACCTTAACAGTCTGGTATGTTTTACATTTTCTTTCACCTAGTTAAGATCAAATCTTGAAATTCACTTTAAACTGCTAAAGTATCATGTGGAAATGTGCATCGGATTCGATATAGAAATAAGGTGGAATCCGAGCAACATTCTTTATATTTTGGCACTATTCTGTCTCCGAAAGCATTAAGATAACATGCTGTTTTCTATATTTTGAATATATTTGCAGTATGAAGATGATGAAGCTGCTGAAATGTTTAAAATCACTAGTTTCATCTCGATGGTGGATGGCTGTCGAATTGTTGGAATTCCATACGCCAGTGCAGGTCAGTTGAGAATAATTAATTGAAATAATATATAAATTTTAGACAGATTTTCAGCGTGAGTTGTGTTGTAAAAACTGATATTAACTCAGTATTTCAGCCAGCTGGTTGACATTGATATGGAGCCTGAATATTCCAAAATTGTTTCTTCAAGCACAGGCGGTTTGCCTATATGCGATTCATAGAACCAATAAATCATTTTTTCCATTGAAAGTTTTCCAATAGGGGATGTGCATAGCAGCCATCTTGGATTTTTGGGCCCTGGTGCATCATGGGAGTTGTAGTCCTAATTGAGCATAAATTTACAGTTGCTCAAATATATTGTTTGAAAAGACCAAACTGTAGCTAAATACATATAGTTTGTGGAATTGGGTGTTTTGGTCAATTTTTCTTTATTTAGAACACAGTAAATTGCTGGTTTCCATGGAAACCACACAATAATTAGTCAATTTGAAAATAAACAGTATTTGCGTCATATCTTTCTTGATATGCAAGATAGAAAAGCAAGTGAACCATCAAAACGAAGCATTCCAAGAGTTCTATCAGATGAAACATCAGATTTGGTTGTCTTGGTTACACGGTTGCCATGGTAACCAAAATGAACTCCAAAATATAGCCAAATTTCAGTTTTCCCTTAATTAATGTTACTATGGCAACTGGAAATAAAGGTATAGCAAAGCAGAACATACTATTTCTGATATGTTGACAACTCTAATTAGTCAATTGAGCTGTTTTGCAGAGAAAATTATGTATGGAATGTAGCAAATGGCTGGTTTCCATGGAAACCACTAAGATAAACAAATTTGAAAATAAACAGTATTTGGGTCATATCTTTCTTAATATGCAAGATAGAAAAGCAAATGAACCATCAAAACGAAGCATTCCACAAGTTCTATCAAATGGAACATTAAATTTGGTTGCCTTGGTTATTCGGTTGCCATGGTAACCAAAATAAACTAAAAAATATAGCCAACTGTCAGTTTCTCTTCAATTAATGATACTATGACAACCAGAAATATTAGAAAAGCAAGATAGAAAATGCTTCTTCTGACATATTTACAACTCTAATTAGTCAAATGGGCTGTTTTGCTGAGAAAATTATAAATAGAATTTAGCAAATGGTTGGTTTCCATGGAAACCATGGAAACCACTGAGACAAATAAATTTCAAACTAAACAGTATTTAGATCATATCTTTCTTAAAGGAAAGCTTGCACATAAATTCACGAGTTGCTATTTTTTGTGTAACTAACTCGACATAAGTATTCTAAAAATATCTCAAAAGTATGAACCTGAAAATGTCAAGGTGTTAGGGAGTTATTCAGGAAAGGAATTTAATTGTGGGAATTCCCTGAATGCTTGGCTGGTCAGTACTCCCCTTGCTACGTCACAGCTCTGGGAATTCCTTCTAAACTTATTTTTTGATTCCCTGGTAAATGAATGGTTGTAGATATACATATATTTTATTCTATTATGAGTTGCATCATGTCAAACATATATACTTTGGGTTAGAGAGCATAACTCTAATCCCAAATTCTACAAGAATGGGGATTCCCTTCTAAGGGCAGATGGGATTCCCCAAGAACTCCCCTTGCTACGTTATAAATTAGGGGATTTCCCTTAAAAATTCAATAAAATACAAGTTTTGTTAATGCCCCAAAATTGTGTCTAAACTAAATATTTTTCCTTCCATTTTGGTTACATTGATAGTACACGTTGTAAATAACATGCTGAATTGATTTAATTGAAAAATAACTAGCCTGCACTTATGTGCAAGCTTTCCTTTAATATGCAAGATAGAAAAGCAAGTGAACCATCAAAACGAAGCATTCCATGAGTTCTATCAAATGGAACATCAAATTTGGTTGTCTTGGTTACTCGGTTGCCATGGTAACCAAAATGACCTCCAAAATATAGCCAAATTTCAGTTTCTCTTCAATTAATGTTACTTTGGCAACCAGAAATATAGATATAGCAAAGCAGAACATACCGCTTCTGAATTGTTTAACACTTAGATTAGTGAAATGGGGTGTTTTGCTTAAAAAATCATATATGGAATGAAGGAAATGGCTGGTTGCCATGGAAACCAGCCAGTTTAAACTATAAGAACAATAATACAGACATATCTTTCTTAATATGCATGATAGAAAACAAGTGAGATGTAAAATTGATGCAGTTGTGATGAATTATAGTAATCAATTCAATGGCACGACAGGAGCTCGTGTAGTAATTATAAAGGTTAAAAGACAAGTAATGTTCTCTGTTAAAGATATAAGTAAAGCTGTGTTTTGGGACACAATCACGAAGTACATGCGATCGTGTGGTATGGGCTTGTATGGTACGATTTGCACGAAAATGTATGCACGAGTTTGTAAGTACGGAATCATAATGTATCATGTATTCTTGACCGGAAGTGACCTCAGTAAGGGTCAAAGTGACCACGTGATGTTATGTAACCAATCAGGAGCCAGGTTTTGGCTATAAATAGAAGTGATTACATGAGAATAAAAAGTTCCGTCTTGAAACTCACTGTGTTCACACCTCTCTTCTTCATGGGAATGGACACGAAACGATTTAGAAGACCCTAATAGACAAGAACAGCAGGTCGAGAGCCAAGTTCTGGTTCAGTTAGGAGATCAGGACTTAGAAGAAAATATTGCCTTAGAGGTGTATAAACGAACTTGTCCACACGAAAATTGGAACGAATCCGTCTGGCGTACGGACTCGGGAAGTTAACAGGTACAACAATCAGATGATTGGACCTCGGCCTACACGCTACCTTTTTAATTTTTTGGGCATGGTCCGTGTCGTGAGCACTAGAACCACCATTCGAGATACCTGTTAGGTGCGTGATTTTGTTGAGGGGACTTGTTCGCCGAGGGACCGCTAGAGGGCTCCCTCGGCGAACAAGTCCCCGAGACAAAATCCGCGTGGGGGACCAAACACAAGGTCATTATTGTATTTATTTCACCTCCGTGCGTACTATTGTGCTTTTCATGCAAATTTTGAGCGAATTCTGTGTGAATTTTGAGCAAATTTTGAGCGAAATTGTGTTACAAACCTACAGCGCCACCTAGCGTATCATAAACAAAACTTCCGATCGATGCGAAGAGTATAAACATCGGAAATAAGCAAAAATACTTGTTAATCTGATGGTATTCCATATCCTGATACACATTTGTTTACTAATAATCCGTTTCGGACAGCAAAAATGTGTTTGTGTGATTTTCATGCGTATTTGTTTACGTTTGTTTACGTTTGTTTACCTCCCCCTGCGGCGACCTTGATCGCCCTGATGTGATGTCACATCAGGGTGATACAGACCCTGTATCACCCGGGCCAGCCCTCAGGTTTCCGTGCATGTTAACAGATAGGCGACTTTGTATCGGGGGTTAAATAAGATCTTGGAAGAGGCAGTTGAAGTCGTGGAAGTGGAGGAACAATATTCCCGCCAACAGGTGCAAGCGGCACGAGCAGAGGAGAACGTTCAGGCACAGATGGGAACGCTTAACATGAAACTGGAAGCTCTGATGAATGAGTTAGCCAAAGAGCGAGAACAGAGGAAACAGTATGCAGCTCAGCAGGAGGCTATTCGATGTAGGAAAGAAGATATGGAAGCTCATAACTGTCACCAGAAGGCATTTCGCACGAGAGTGTACGAATTGTTGGGAAACGGACGTTGCCGTCACAGTAACCACGGGGCCCACTTCGGGCATGGTGAGAGAGGTACTTAGCACAGGCAATTGTGGGTTGTACGTAGCCAGATGGATAGAGGAAGAGTCTGTTTGCTTCCTGGTAGACACAGGTTCGATGATAAGCCTGCTTTCTGCCCAAGCATGGAGAGCATGGGAGCGAGACTGGACAAGTTCCCTGGATGGCTGTGCTCTGTGGACAGGAGTGCTTTGCATTGCTATGGGAGTAAAAGGCTATTCATACAGCTTGGAACCCAATATTTGCCATAGGAGTTCATAGTGGCCGACATCGGACAGGACGATGGGCTATTGGGGAATGACTTTGCTGCACAAAGGGAGGAACGAATAGTAGGGGCGGCACGAGATGCACAGAGTGAGGGCAGTGATGGTGAGAGCCGTGGAGGCCCCCAGTTTTAGAGACGGTGGAGCTGACCCCACTGAGGGTGGCGAGAGTGGCGGTGTGAATTGGACGTTGGATGTGGTAACGACAGGAGAGATGCCACGGGAGATAGAGGTGGTCCTGGTGTGGTGAAAGCAAGTCGGACAACGGAGGTCCTGGTGGCAAACCGATGGCCCAGTTTGGCTACGAGCCAACAGCCAGGAGGGGGAGGAAAAGCTGAGGGCCCTGGCCGAGATGCTGAGGGAGGCTGAAAAAGATTTAACACAGGACAAGGTGCACGATTTAGAAGAGGCAATCGGCAGTCGTGCAGACATGTTCGCAGTGTCGAAACACGATCGTGGGTGCACTTTGGTTCAACACAAGATTAACACGGGCAAACAGATGCTGGTCAAGCAGAGAATTTGACGGTACCAAGCGGCGCGCCGGGAGGAGGAACGACAACTAGTGGAGGATATGGTTAAGCTCGGTATAATCCAGGAGAGCGGGAGTGCCTGGAGCAGCCCCACCATGCTGGATGGGAGGACGAGGTTCTGCATTGATTACCGGAGACTGAACCAAGCCACCAAGGTAGATGCCTACCCCTTGCCACGGTTTGAAGACAACCTTAACACACTAGGAGGCAGCCACTTCTTCTGCAGCCTGGATTTGGCTAGTGGGTAATGGCAGGTGGAGATGGCCCTGGAGGACCATGAGAAGACCGCATTCGTCACTCAGGGAAGGTTGTATGAGTTCAAGGTGATGCCATTTGGATTGGGGAACACGCCGGCTACCATGGTGGTTTGGGAGGGAGGAGTGCCTGGTATACCTGGATGACATTTTGGTTTTTGGATCAACATTTGTCATCAACTGGCTAGATAAGGATGGAACGTCACACTGCCTAGTTACTCTTACCCATAGTTCCACATCTGGATTTTCTTTTTGGTCATTCAGCTCAATATGTTCTACCATATGCCTGAGGAATGTGTGTATGCCACGCTTCCAACCAAAGATCCTATGTGGACACCGTGTAACTCAACCTTACATATGGCCTGATGAGGTGTTTACCGAAACCATGCACACCACCTGATGACCCCTTCTCCAATAGAAACCCGGACTGTGTAAGACGGGTTAGGGGTTGCAGATTTACTTCTGCTGGTCTACTATTCGGATTAGATATCAGCTAGCAGCCTCCCTCTCTGAGACCTTCTCATTGTGGACCATGTAGGACACTATGAGGCTAGCGTCATCATACACTTGATATCTCTAAGCAATGTCCGGACCGTGTAGGACGAACATTCTTCCGACGAAGGTCATTATGTTAATATGTGCCATCTTGATAGGGGTCGCCACACTTAGGGGTCCCCTTAGGACTAATCTAAGTTCCCATTTTTGGACAGCTTAGTAGCAGAGTGGCCCTTGCCGCCGCTACCACCCGAACGGAATTCTCAGCATGGCCCATGCCACCTACATTCCCTCACTCAAGCCCCACCGTCACAGATCCAAATACCCCTTACCAACCCAACAAGTGGCAGGAACAGACATGAATATTCATGACACATGACCACGACCGACAGGTGCGCCGCTAGGCAAAGTGCAGTGTTGAACAGTGGGGTGCTCCCCACTACACGGTTGCCGTCCAAGGAGAGAGGACCCTTCGTTTTTCACTGGATCAACGTTTCGTGTGACCTTAGACTGACTGATTTCGGTATTGGACTGGCTGCAAGAAGCTGCCTCCCATTCCTGGGCCATGTCATGTCCAAAGCTAGGATCAAGCCCAATCTGGAGAAGTGTCGCCGGGTGACGGAGCGCCCCATACCAAAAGACCTACTCGAGGTCAGAGTATTCATCAGACTTTGCTCATATTATCGGAGACACATAGAAGGGTTCACTGAGTTGGCAGCACCACTGTACAAACTCACCACAAAGGATATCCCCTTTGAATGGACTGAGAAACGACAGAAGGCATTTAGTGAGTTGAAGAGAGCGCCCACAGAAGTGCCGGTTTTGGGTTTTCCTCAAGAGGAGGGCCAGTGGTGGCTGGACACGGATGCTAGTGACATGGGAAAGGAGGCGGTGCTGTCCCAAGAGCAGGAAGGAGTGGAGAGTGAGAGAAAGTAAACATTTTAGGTGTTACATATACGGGCAACACGTAATCGTACGGACTGATAACAGTGCAGTCAGCTGGCTCCAAAGAAGGAAAGAACCCATGGGACAGGCCACTTGCTGGATAGAAATCATTGACTCTCCAAATGTGGTGTTCCAGCACCAGCCCGGGTAGAAGCACAGAAACACGGACGAAAGTAGGGGGGGGGTGATACATGTGGATCGCCATGGCCCCCAACCTAGGACCCACTGCACCAGCTTTGATGGTGGCTGAACAGCACAAACATGAGTCTTCGCAGTAACTGTATGGGATGAGGTACGTAAGTACACTTTAGGAAAGAGGGGAACCCCTCTTCATGATAGGTTTGATCCCTGTCCGTTTCACACAATGGAGTTATGGCTGCGGAAACGACAGAATAGGCGCTAGACAAGGAGGTGACAGCTAGAAGACTGATCAACCTTAGGCTGCCGAGTCGGAGTCGTTATTACAGGCGGAAGATAGTGAGGCTAAAAGAAGAGCACCTAGCCGTAGATGGACGACCTGCGCACAAGTAATAGGGTGGAGACGCAGAATAGTCACACGAACTCGTGACGTGTGAAATTAATACCGCCGGGAAAGGATGCAGATTGGAGCCGGTTTCCAGTCAGGTGTGAGGTGTTCACAGCATGGAAAAGATGACTGGGTACACGCCAAAGCAGGGACCCGGTGGCAAGCTGGAGAAATGCCGATCTGGAGTAAATGCACCATGAGGTGAAGCTATACGGAAATTAACATGGTGTTTCTGGTGAGGAGTTCACGGCTGTTGAGGTGCGACCCGGAGAGGGTTGGAAAGGAGGTCAGGTGTGTAGACGCTAGGCTCGGGGGGAGATAACGGTGTTGGTGGAGAGAATGACACTTTTACGGCCACTCCCCCGGCCGGGCGGGCAGTAAACAGGGAAGGATTTGGCTAATGCGTCGTCATGGGCCAGTGACCGACCCGCAGAGGTGCAGTGCGGACGCCCAGGTGGGTGTGAGCGGACCGCCCCAGAGATAGGGTTAAAAAGTCCTGGGCAGGCTGACGTCAGTGGGGCTGGGAACTACCAGTAGGAGGCGGAAGCAAGGCCAGAGACCAATGGTGCCCCACAACGAGGCAGTGGAGAAACTGTCGCTAGGGGGCTCTGGCGTAGCCCACGCTCATTAGGTTGAGAAGGTATAAATAGGCGAGCAGATGGCTGTAGGAGTCTGGCTTCAGGGCCAGGGCAACACATACATCCCTCACAGTAGCAGTAATGTCGACCAGAAGGGAGGACTCTCCTCAACAAGCCAAGGTCAACTTTAGGACCAAGACGGAGCTGAGCCGTGGCCAGGGCGAACTCGTACACATGAGGGCAAGATCAGGGACAGACTCATGGGAACAAGCATCTGAAGACTTGGCTCGATGGATAAAGTCACGACACGAGATGTCTGACCGAGGGATGGGCCGCCGCAGCATCTGCGGTGGTGAGTTCCAGGACCTGGACCGACATGTGCGAGGCCAACACGAGGGATACCGTAAATGACCACATATCTGCCCCTGCTGTCTGGAAGCAAGAATTACAGTGATTAGATAATGATGTCCCAGGAGGCCGGAAGGATCCTATCCTATGCTAAGAGTACAGTGAAGCCTTCGTGCTGGATGTCTATGGGCTACCACCCTGTATTCGGTACGAGACTGGAGACGAGACAGCTGCACGAGTCGGGGAACTGTGATGTTAGTTCCATAGACAGAACCCGGAGGGATTTCAAGCACTGCCAAAAGCTAAGCTATGCAAATGACAGGGAAGTGGGCCACTTCAGCCTAGAACAATCAACATCCCCGTGCAGGAAGGGGAGACCGGGGGAACATGAACCTCCGGGGGCACAAGAAACCACCGGCCTGGAACGTGGTGAGAGTGGCGGCCAGCTCATAGAGCACCCCTAGTCTAAGGCGCTCACCTCGTCATGCGAGGCAAGACTTGGATTCACCGGGAAGGAGGCACAGGAGGGTAAGCTCTCCGAGAACTGAAAGTCAGCTGGTGTTCCTGCCACAGCCGCTCATCTCACCGGCAACTCGAAACGCGAAGGTGCAGGCAACGGTGGACTGGCTGTCGGCCCAGGGGGAGCCAGGACGGAGGGTCAAAGGACAAGAGGCACCGCCCAATGGACGGGGGAGGACGTCCACCCATCCCACTCGTGCAGTATCCGGACCGCCCTCGGACGCGGAAGTGATTGAAATAACCTTATCCAAAGAAAAGTTGGAGAAACCGGGAGAGGAAGCTGCCAGTGGAGGGTCCTTGAAATGACCATCGGTCAGGGAGGCGGACGTCGAGGAGCCCACCTGGAAAGAAAATATAAACGATATCGGTGCTCCCGAGTGCCGTCGGGGGCCACAGATACAAGCTCCGAGGCCACAGGGACAGAGTCAGACAGGAGCCGGTCTGAGAGCGACCAGGTGGTGCGGCCCAGCCGTCTAGACAGGATGGAAAACAGCCCATTTGACTAATCAGAGTAATAAACTATTCAGAAACTGTATGTTCTGCTTTGCTATATCTATATTTCTGGTTGCCAAAGTAACATTTATTGAAGAGAAACTGAAATTTGGCTATATTTTGGAGTTCTTTTTTGTTACCATGGCAACCGAGTAACCAAGACAACCAAATTTGATGTTCCATCTGATAGAACTCATGGAATGCTTCGTTTTGATGGTTCACTTGCATATTAAGAAAGATATGATCTAAATACTGTTTAGTTTGAAATTTATTTGTCTCAGTGGTCTCCATGGTTTCCATGGAAACCAACCATTTGCTACATTCCATTCATAATATTCTCAGCAAAACAGCCCATTTGACTAATTAGAGTTGTAAATATGTCAGAAGAAGCATTTTCTATCTTGCTTTTCCAATATTTCTGGTTGTCATAGTATCATTAATTAAAGAGAAACTGACATTTGGCTATATTTTTTAGTTTATTTTGGTTACCATGGCAACCGAATAACCAAGGCAACCAAATTTAATGTTCCATTTGATAGAACTTGTGGAATGCCTCGTTTTGATGGTTCATTTGCTTTTCTATCTTGCATATTAAGAAAGATATGACCCAAATACTGTTTATTTTTAAATTTGTTTATCTTAGTGGTTTCCATGGAAACCAGCCATTTGCTACATTCCATACATAATTTTCTCTGCAAAACAGCTCAATTGACTAATTAGAGTTGTCAACATATCAGAAATAGTATGTTCTGCTTTGCTATACCTTTATTTCCAGTTGCCATAGTGACATTAATTGAAGGAAAACTGAAATTTGGCTATATTTTGCAGTTCATTTTGGTTACCATGGCAACCGTGTAACCAAGACAACCAAATCTGATGTTCCATCTGATAGAACTCTTGGAATGCTTCGTTTTGATGGTTCATTTGCTTTTCTATCTTGCATATCAAGAAAGATATGACCCAAATACTGTTTATTTTCAAATTGACTAATTATTGTGTGGTTTCCATGGAAACCAACAATTTACTGTGTTTTAAATAAAGAAAAATTGACCAAAACACCCAATTCCACAAACTATATGTATTTAGCTACAGTTTGGTGTTTTCAAACAATATATTTGAGCAACTGTAGATTTATGCTCAATTAGGACTACAACTCCCATGATGCACCAGGGCCCAAAAATCCAAGATGGCCGCTATGCACATCCCCTATTGTGGATCATGGCAGAAGACGTGTGTGAAAGTGGTTAATCAATAACAATAAAAAAGATCAGATTGTAACTCAAAATCCTTTCGAAATTGAAGCCTTAGGAACAAATGACATTATTTGTGCATAGATAATGGCTGTCATCCTTGTTATTTTTCTTCAGCTGAAACCTCCAAATTTGATAAGATGAGTGTCGAAAAATGGCCCATCGTGCAGGCTTTTGCTCACGAAGAGATAGGAGGGTAAGGAACTAACCTTGTATTTCTTATGATATTGTTTTCCTAATATTTGATAGCTGCAACGAATACTTTACCATTTGATATGGCCTATTTCCTACTTAAAAATGAAGGTTTTAATGACTGTCTAAATTTATGAAATAAAAATCCCAAATGTTTTACAAAATGATTGTAACGAATCATTAGATAGAAACCAAAATTACTGATTTGTAGACAATCATTTTAAGGTAAACTTATTTGTCGTATGAAATTTATCCTAAATAGATTATCTTGTCCAAATTAGTTAAAATGTAATCCCACGTTTGTATTCTCTTCTGTGCAATAACGGACGATTCTTTGCCATAGTTAATGGTGTTCACGATTATGAAATATCTAATCTTACTTTTTTGTTCACCCATTCAATAGCGGAGGATTCTTTACTATGAAATACGAGGTAAGAAACATCAAAAATTTGCATTTAGTTTTCAGTTAGTCTAATACATCCCCTAAATATTTAACCCGACAGAAAGTAGTCAGCTGCTGCAAATTTAAAGGTTTTGAACAATTTCGTTTGACAAATGTACATTCTCGACAGCTGTATTGAGTAAGTACTCTTGTAGAAATATGTGCATACATACATTCCCATATGTTTACCTGTATATGTATGCTTATGCATATATATGTGTGTCTTGATCATGCTATGCAATAACAAAATGAAGACATATGTAGGTAAACAAGTAGCAATTTTATGTAAAATCCAATATTCTTGGCATTTGTAGGTGGCGGATATGAGTTACGATATCCACAAGTTGTATCACCTCCTGGACCCCGTCAGCCTGGAGACTGTGGTCACTGAGGTAGGTATATAACTTTTATTAACAAAGGGTTAAAAATCAAATCATTATTTAACTATCAGAATCAAACACAGTTGATTAGTAAATACAAGGAAATATACAAGAACATTTGTTAATGGTGGATACACATAAACTTAACTGTGCGAAAAAACATAGTATATTTTATATATCCGAGGAAATATTGTAAACCCATATAACCCCAGTATTTCCTCAGTGTAGGAATAATTTACAATAACCTCTTTCTTTTTGCCTTTGACAGCAACTGTCTCTGTTCGAGCGTCAATGGAGTACGATGATGACAGCGGTGGACTCAACCGGACCGGCCCAGCTGGCAGCACTGAGTGAACGAACTGTTTCTGAGGTAAAGATTACAACAAAATGTTTATACTGTAACTTTTGAAGCATCTTATAATATATTAAAAATGTATTACTGCGATTTTTAAAGTTATAGGCAATAAGTGTTCTTAAATGCAGGGCTTGACAAATCGGGTGTCCAGTGGCCCAGGACCACCAAAAAGTCATACTGGGCCACTGAAATGAGTGCCTGAGTTGCCCAGCGGGCAACCAGAGTCAAAGTCCAAAATTTGGGTTTGAAAATTATGAATATCCACCTTTTATCCCTAAATCCATGGAATCAACCACCTCTATATCCTAAAGTTATTTTTCATCTATATATTTTAACTTATTCTCTTTAAATGTTACGGGCAACCACATTTTGTAGCTGGGCAACCACTTTCTGGGCTCAAGTTGCCCAGTGGGCATCCAGGTTTCAAATTGATTTGTCAAGCCCTGTAAATGGCATGAATTAATGGGTGCTTTACCAAGTTTCAACAGTATTCCATTCAAATTTTCAACGGAATTCTTTTCTGTATCTAATTTTCAAAAGGTAACCTCTATTCCCATCATTTATAAATATCTTGAATTTGAAAAACTTGTACATGAGAAGGTCTTAAACGAGAAAAAAAAGACTTATTGGAATAGATTTAATCAGTTATTCTGATGACATGCCATATTTGAGAGTTTGGCTGTGTGCTTTATTTTCCCCACGGTAATTCTGTATTAACATCAATATGAATTTCCAGTCCCTTTGGAGTTACTTCAACCATGGACGTGTTGGAAGCGCTGGTGTCAGCAGAGGGTAGGTCTGAATTTCCCTCTACTCTTCTGACAAATTTCAATTACATCAATCAGCAAATGTGTATTTTTCTGCATACAGAAATGCCATTTTCAAGATCGATAATCGACTTATATATTGAAAAATTATATCCATTGAAGTCATAAGGGTAAAACTAATTATTAAGATTTCTCTTGTCTAAATTAAAAATGTTGGATAATTTTTTTATATATAAATTATCCCGTTTACCTGCTCAGACCCGGAAGCCGCAACCCATACACCCTGTTTGGGTCCCACAGCAGTAGGTCCAACATACAGAAGGCAAATGGCGGTCATGCTCTCACCGACATTATGGTCGGTCAGGCTGGAACGGATGGTGCGCTGGCCACTCATATGGTATGTATGAGGTGTAATTTGCTACTATATATTGTAAAATACCAATTTGAATAAAAAAGCTATTGATTTTGAGAAACATTTTATTTCTATTTTTTTAATATATGAAACGTTATATGTTGGTCCTAAAGCTTTTTCAGTAAATCCTGGTACAGTTTGTTGCATTCGAAAAAAGGAGATTGGTTTAGATTTTGTTCTTGAAAATTATGAGAGGATTTGTGAAAACTTCATAGAAGCCTATGAATATATCAAACCAGGAATATACGCTTCTTCTACCTGTAAACAAATTTTGATTGAGCACAAATCTACGCGAAACTCCATCATTCCTGAAACGAGTTCTGCTATTTTGATTGGGAAAAAACTGTATGAACAAACCTACAGTTTTGATTTAAACATACAAATTAACGCAATAATTTCCTTATTCGATTCGGGGAAATGCCTGAATACCATATCATTATATTATTATCATGTTATTACTACCATTATAGCATTATATCATTATGCTAGGTGTGGCTTTGTTTTTATTCGTTTTCTTTTTATTCTCCAGGTGTGCCAGGCGGTCGCCCCGCGAGGTCCCCTCTCCTGTACCAGAACCTACTTCTTTGGCACTGGAGTAAAGCCACATCCAGGTAAGGAAAATTTACATTGACGAATGCACATGACGCCATTAACTCTTTAGACCTTAATCCGACCATATCTTCCCGAAGGTGTACTCCCCAATCCAGCTGGAAAAATGCCGTTTTCTCATAATTATTCCATATCATTCCAAGGAGAACATTATCACCATTTTGGATAATCAATCTTTGCATCGTCGTATGGAATTCAGTTTATCCCAAAAACTTTCTGAAAGGGCGGACAAACTGTCCGACATCTGAGGGAATCACATGTTAAGGGGTAAAACATCAGGCATTGTTGGGAAAATGTCGGACATGTCACAATCTAAGTAAAGACCAATTGAAATAAACTGATTAAATTGAAATCATATCATAAGAAAAAAATTAATAAAATTACTGTTTATTTAGGTGTGGTATGTAAATAGTAAATGCAAAACACCGATCAACAATTACAACTTTCCATATACTACTTATATGGGTGCCTGGATATTCTGGTTCCCTCGCTTGACACCAGATGGCGCAACGGCGAACCTGAAAAGGCTTGTCGGCACTTCTGAAATAGAACCTGCGAAATAGAACCTAAATTTCTGAAATAGAGCCTACTCGGTAGTATAGAAAGCCTATGGAAACAGTAAAACAATAGGGTTAGACTTCAGTTGTGTACAATAATGTTTTTTAATGTTATGACTCATAACGTTTCGTCATCAGGCGTAAAACATACGTGCACGTTCTTGATAACCTCAAGAATAATTCTAGGCTATGAGTATGGGGGAGGTGTTGCACAGAGGACAGAATCCATCCAAACAGTCCTTTGAATTCTATATTAGTATCATCCCGATACAGATTAAAGGGAGCCAAAACCAATATAATTGACAAAATTTTCAACACTCAGAAAAGTAAAGAAATATGTTAGATGAGTCTAGTTAATACTTAAGGTCAGTGGTAAAGTATCAACCATGAAAACTAGCTCAAACCAAAGTAGAATTCCACAAGAGATGGAGTATTTCCATTTGATTGTGAACAAACCCCATTTTTGCAGATCCAAATTAATTGAGTTGAGCTAGAAAACATATTTCCAATGATTTCTACCATATTTCATGTTTCGATTTTAACATAGGCCAGAAAAAGCCTCAATGGATTTCATGATTATTTGAGTTTGGAAAGTTTAATGGAATTATTGGTTTTGGCTCCCTTTAATTTAGATATAAGATTACGAACAATCTTTAGCTTATTGCCTTGGTCTTATACGTGCTTCCGCACTTTCCTCGTAGAAGTGTGAAGTAAGGAAGGTACGGTAATCAGTCATTGTTTACAAGCTAAGGATTGCCTTGTGTACAGTAGCGCACTGTAAGCACAACCCCCGAGGGGCGCTACCGTAAACCTCCCTAATAAGTCACATCGTAAAATCTATTTTAATTACACATAATTCAATTCAAATCTAAAAACTATGCTTATTTCAGGGAAGAATCATATCCTTCTGTGCATGTAGTTGCAACCGAAACCTCCTATTTTGATGTAATATGCAGTTTTTCATGAAATAAAAACTAATTCTTATAAGGGGATTTACGATGGAATAGGACGTAAGAAATGGCCGGGAGGGGAGAATTCTTCTGGAATTAGACATGTCCTTTTATGGGTCTGTAGGAGAATAGTGCCTTCTGTTTTTACCTCAGGAATCCTCAGGTTCCGACGAG
The DNA here is from genome assembly GCA_936440205.1 of Lepidonotus clava. Lineage (NCBI taxonomy): Eukaryota > Metazoa > Annelida > Polychaeta > Phyllodocida > Polynoidae > Lepidonotus > Lepidonotus clava. The sequence goes on from OW387145.1 coordinate 37,000,166, forward strand.
ACACCCTTTTCTTTTTGTTTCAAAGAAGCGTACAGACACAAGTTGAAATTAGTGAAATAATGCTGAGTAAACCGGAACAAATTTAGCAACGAGCTGTCGACTTTTTTTAAGCAGTTCTAGAACAGCAAAGAATGGATACGTTTTAGGTGTGTCTGAATATTGTCTACCCAAACTGTCGTTGTAATGCCTATTTGAATGACTACGGAAACACAATTTTATGATAAATCGCGTTCTGCGACGAGATTGTAGTATCAGAAATGTAAAGGATTTCTTATATCTTTTAGTATTTCCAAACTTTACTAAAATGATAAGAGAGGAGAATCTCAATATTATCAAGTGCATATTCAATGAGATTTACCGTTTCTCAACTAAAATAGGGATAGTGGTTGCAACTATTTGGGGTTTCCCAGCTCGACTTTTCATCCTGTTTTATATCTTTTATGAAGTAGGAATGCAGTTTACTCCACTATTGTTTTCCATGAGAAGTCCGATATTAAGGAAAAATTATTACTTTTTTTTCGTTATTTAGGAAAATATGCGTGTAATTAATGGACGGCTCTTAATTAGGTTTCATGTCATCCCGCTATGGCACTCCCAACTCCCCCCACCCCCCTCTCCCCCTCCCTCCCCCCTCCCCCCCAACCCCTACTCACCAGCCCCCCCCCCCCCCCACTCCTCCACCCCCCCCCCCCCCCCCCCCACTATAAGTGATGGCCCTGGGTCGGCCCTAAGCCCCTATCAGTTCCTTATCAAGTCTGCCCGCGCCTCCTCCCACCACCTAATCAGCTCCTAATCCCTAACATGGAGCGCTAATCTGCCATGTCCTTTAATCCATAATTAATCGCCGCCCACTTTAAGGCAGCATGTGGTCAGCCCCTGCGCCGGGTCCCATCTGCTGCTGTTGAGCTCAATGTTAAAGTTCTGGTGGACCAAGACCGCAGTATTTTATAGCTAGGATTTTCAGAGTTTATTTTAGTTTAGGGAATTTAAGCACAACAGGGTGTCTGATTCATCCAATTCCATATTTATATTTTTTGTTCAATTTTTTTATGCAGTAGCATCCATAGTGTGAGCATAGCCTATATAGTTTTATCATAATTTTTGTTCAAGATATTTGCCGCAGAGCTCAACATTGTGGGGGACCATGAATGGCGTGGTATGTTGGGATTTTCAGAGGCATTTATTTAAAGGCAAATTTTAGGATTATAACGAGTTTCATTCATACTCAATTTTATTAATTTTATCAAAATATTTATCTATAATCTTTCTTGTACGAGAGTCTTATGAATATAGACCTTATCTGATATATGTATAGGTTGTTTTGACGTTTCCCTGTAGGCTGTTCAAAGATTTATCTTTGTTTCCTTGCATTTATTTTCCCCATTTATTTTCCGTAAAGCACCAATACTCATTATGTCGCCCAGGAAGGATAATAATTAATATTATATTGAATATGTAAGAAATATGTTAGCCAGTTGCCAACTGCTCAGTCGGTCACTGGCACTCCATACTCTACCATACTGCTGGCCTTTAAATCTATTCAATAAGGAAAATAAGACGCAAAAATAACACCAACGATATTGTATCTCAGGATAAAAGAAAGACATAGTGGTGAGGAGTTGTCTACAAGGTTCAGAAGTCAAACACTCCATCACCCATTTTTCTCCAGGAGCCACCCTGAAGCTGAGAGAAAAATAGATCGACTTATCTCACGAACTTTCATAAATCAATAACCTGCAATAAATCTTCGTAAAGAAAGGCCTCGTAGTCATTGCCTTATCGAGTAATCCCAATTTACAAAATGCAAAGTTTGTTCACCATGAGTGGCAAAGCAAAAATTGTAAAAGAAATTTTAAAAAGAGAAAAATTAAAAAGTAGAAAATATATACACAGCCTACTGAAATTTCCTACCATAGTGATAAACAATACCCTACTTCGTGCTCGTCCTCTTGTTGCATATTGAGTATGATGTATTCTGAAGAAGTAAATTGAAGCCCGAGGCTCTCTCGATATCGCAGCTAGGGTTGCCTGTCATTGCCTTATTGAGTAGTTTCAATTTACAAAATGCAAAGGTTGTTCACTGTGTAACGAAAATGCCATATAAGATAAATAATTGAAAAATATTGTTTAAAAAATGACAAAACATATTCAAACCTGCTGAAGTTTCCTGACGCAGTGATAAACAATCGGTCTACTCGTCCCCATCCCCTTGTCGCGTGTTAAGTACGATGTATTCTGAAGAGGTGAATTGAAGCCCGCCGAGCTCTCGATAAAGGGGTGTCAGGTATTGATCAGTTACTTGTGCCTAGGGCAGGAAATATGTGTGAGTATTCCGATCTTAAAAGTAGTCGCCAATTTAAAAATAAACTACAACCTTTTGCTTTATCATTAGAGAAATGTTATTGGCAGCTTATACTGTTTGAGTTAAGAACACCATGATGTATGGTTGTATTTAATGTATTTTTAATGCGCCCTGGGCGCATTGAAATGGTAAATGGCACATTAGAGAAGCTAAAAAAAAAATTGATAGCACAAATGTTTTGAATTTACATAGACGAGGTGTCATTATGGCACATTGCTTTTTACTCTTTCCCGATCACTTTAATCATATCAAAAACAAATTATATGATTAAGACATGGACCTCAAAAAATAAAGCAAACTTTCATCTAGATTATTACGCTCACTGACTAAAGATATGCACCGTATGACTCATCAAGTGACTCTAATGCTCACTGAACAACTTGATTGCTAACTGACTTAATCCGAGCTGCTCACCAAGCATCATTTAGTCACTCATTCAGACTGAGGCTGCTCACAGAATGTATCACCTAGTGACTATAAATGCTCACTAAACAACTTGAATTGTTAACTGACTAAATGCGAGCTGCTCACCGTACATTATTTGGTCACTCACTCAAACTCAGACTGCTCACCGAGTCACTCACAGAGTGACTGTAATGCTCACTGAACAACTTGAATGCTAACCAACTTAATCTGAGCTGCTCATCAAACATCATTTGGTCACTCAGTCAGACTCAGGCTGCTCACAGAGTGATTCACTGAGAGACTATAATGCTCACTGAACAATTTTAATTGTTAACCGAGTTACTCCAGACTGCTCACCAAACAACCTTGAGCTGCTCACTCACTGACTCAAGCTACTCACTGAGTTACTCAGAGCTGCTAATCACATTACCGAACTATTCGATGAATATTTTGGGTTTCAATCGAGCAATTCTAGGTTGGTGACAGAGTAGATGAGATAATCACAGCGACTCAAGGCGGTTAACTGTAAGACTCAGCTGCTCGCGAGTCGTATCAACACCAACTGCAGCGAGGTCCCAGCTGCATCCGCACATCATCCCTTCTTAAAGCCCCCCACTCCCACAACTACCACAAAAAGAGAGGGGTTCCCCTTTGGCTTCAGACTAAGAAGGGCCTGGTTTATTTCTGGGGTGCCTAATGGGGTCAGCGGCTTTAAAAAGATATTGGTTTGGCCCAGAAGGGGTAGGGGAAGTGCTACCAAAAGGAAATTGGGATTGGAAATGAAACAAGGAAGTCTGGTTTTGTTTTCATATTTTCTTGATTAGTTAACTCTAACTGGCTGATTTCAGAAGCAACTCTTGGTTTTCATCAGTTCAAAGAATAATTTTCTTAGTTTTTTATGGTGAAACAAGAGATCTCACAGTGTTGTCAGGGATATTCCTAGGGGGTGCGGCATGCGGGATTCTCATATTAATATTTTAATTCCTGCATTGAGACAGCTTGAAAGGGGCCAATTGACAGACTGAATATATATGAATGAGATACTAATCAAAATTCACCTGATTAGCCTTATCACTGAAATCAGTTACGAAGATATGGCCCCAGGTTATGGATGATGGCTCATATCTACCTAAATCAAGGGGTTGTGGGAAATTTAAGCCTGTATTCCACATGCCGATTTTGCTGCCGATTTTCAAAATCGGCAGTGGGAATAAAGTTCAAACTTAAAATTGTTATACAACATTAGGAATGCCTTAAAATTATCTTTCAAAAGATATATAGGATGTATGGTTTCATGCTATATTCTCAGAGAAAATCCACCAAATGCAAAATCGGCAGCACCAAAATCGGTATGGGGAATACGGCCTTTAGATCTATAACAAAATTATAATTTGAAAAACAAATATTTTGTCGAAGAAAAAGTAGGCTTTGCGCAGGATAGGTGCGTTGAAGGCTGCGAGGATTAGTGTAGTCTCCCACTGTCAGAGCTTGTTTTCCTCCAGGGTGTGGAGTATGGAGGAGTATTGACCATGTCCACCGCTGTCTGGGAGGGTATGTCTGGAGGGGGGGAGGGGTAATAGGGGATAGTGAGTGGGAATGGGTTGGAGAGAGGATTTGACAGGACAGTGGAGTAAGGGAGATAAAAAGAGGGAATCATAAAAACAGTGTATTCTAAAGAAAAAAACAACAACAACAAAAACAACCCACACACAAAGTTCTTAAGGTTCATGCTGTGGATCTTTCCTTCAGTGTCTGATGTTTTACCTTTAAATGTCTCATTTTTTAACGGTTCCCATGAAGGTCTTAATAGGTCTTGAACTGATTTAATCAAATTCAATGCCTTAAAAATGTCTCAAATTTTTCATTTTTCTTAATTCTAGAAAGAGGTCTCTGAAAGGTCTGAAATTGAATGGGATTTAAAAAGGAAAATGTTTGCTTCGTCAGATACAAAAAGTTGCTTAAAGCCGATCGTTTGGATGTTGAACAATATATTTTTGATCTATTTCTCATCAAGATATTGGCAAGTCTTAAATTTTCTTATTTCCGTCTTAGATAGGTTTTAAAAAGGTCTCAATTTCATTTCCAAAAAAACGTAGGCACCCTCTATATATCTAATGACATTTTCATATTTTTTCCATTTAGAACTGCTTTTCTTGTTATTATTGAATAATTCAGCAAAGTACTAGCAACGAAAATGCAACATACTAATTTGTTTATAACATAGCTGGTATGGCTTGAGAATGTCTGATGAAACCACAATAAATATCGTACAATATGCTTGCCGTTTCAGTAAGTCTTTGGGATACACCTAAAAAGAGTTTATAAAAAGAGAAAGGAAAGGAAATATTTGTACGAAGATTGGCAGCAACAGTTAGGCAAATTATTAAATTGATTTCAAAAGGACGCGGCATCCTGGAGATAGTAGGAGATAGAGGGTAGATTTTGTGGATTGGGTGTATTGATCCCAGTCCCGCCACTCTAGTTATAAAATGATACGCAACATCATTCTGAAAAACACGGATAAAAAGTCCATTTTCACAAACTTCACACATCTGTGATTTTGAAAAAAATGGGTACATTTTCTGCACATGTGTCAGCGATTTGAAAAAAAGGGGTAATTTTTCCTTAAAGGTGAGAAAAAAGGGCCATTTTCAGGTACCGAACGTCTGCGTTTAAATGAAAAAGGGTCACATTTTTGGACTTAAATATTCGAGAAAATGGGGTGTTTTCTATTTTGAAGAACGGTGATATGTCCTGCTTTTATACAAGAGTGGTGGGACGGGGATATTGATGGATGGGTGGGTTGTTGTGAGGAGGGGTGGGGGTGGGTTTTTGTTGGGGGGAAGGGGGGTGGCAAGGAGGGTGGTATATATTTGTATGAAGGTTGCCAGCAGTAGTTAGGCAAATTATTAAATTGATTTTTCAAAAGCACGCGGCATACTGGAGATAGGAGCAGATTGAGGGTGGATTTTGTGGATTGGAGGAATGAGTGTATTGATGGATGGGTTGGTGGGAGGCAGGGTGAGTGGGTAGGGGGCCTTCCATTAAGTACATACGCATCAAGGCGGGGGGGAGGGGGGATATGAAATTAAAAAAAATTTGCGTATGTTCTTGGACAAATCTAATACGTATTTTTGCCCCAGGGCGGGTGGATGGGTCTGAGATTTTAGAAAATTTGCGTACGTACTAAATGGAAGGCCTCTAGCTGGGAAGGAGGGAGGGTGGGAGAGAGGATGGGAAGGAGGGTGGTAAGGTGCAAGTAAGGTCCTCATGGCCCTTTCTCATCACTCAGGGTCAGCCAAGGTCATCAAGTGCAATATGACAGGGGAGTCTGGATACCGATACCAGATAATAGGCTCCGTGTCAGGGCCAGGGCAGGTCAGGCTGGTTTACAAGGCACATGCCAATACCTTATCATCGATCCCATTGTTTAGGATAAGGACATTAGCTCATTATTTCCTATGTTGCTGGAAAAATGATATTGATGTACAACAGGGTTTACCAAATGGACCTGGTGTTGGGTGATTTTCATGGATGCTGGGGCGGATCTAGGATTTCCGAAAGGGTGTGTCAGCTTATAGGCTAAGTGCTAAAACATTGCTAGGTTTGCACATTAATTGCATAGTGAAGGTGTATGCCGAAGGAGGAGGGGGGAGTCAGGAACCCCTGGTCCCCATGGATCCACCCCTGAAATGTTATATTCTCCATTTCTTACATTTATATTTGTAGAGCTTACCACATATTTTTTCTTTCATTAAACCACAATATATAACCACATATCTAAATAATACTAAAATTTACACATTAAAAAGTCGAAGTTATCAACAGTGAATGGATTCTTCTGACTTTTTATTTACTATAATCTTAAAATAAATGCAGCAAATGTGATATAAATGCGTTCATATTTCAAAAATACACCCCTTTATTCAATTTTGTTTCCTTCTGCATCACTCTTGATGAAATGGAGTGGACTAAAATCTGGGGTAAATTCGCATTGGTATTCTTTACGATCTTGGCAATTTCTCTACGTTTTCTTTAAGAGCACTGTTATAAGTGGCCTGTATTCAAGTCGATATATTTATTCAATGTGAGGGCAGAGTTCTATTTTTGTCTCCCAGCTTTTTAGACGACTCAGGTTGTAGTTACCCCAAGAACATATCTTTGAGATAAAAGCCTGTACGGTAGTTCAACAGACTTTAAATTTGTCATTCTCTAACCGGTCGCTTATCATCTTGTCCCATATTCTCCTACAAATTGCTTGCATGTACACTTTACCGAAAGCAGTCAGTATTCAGCTCTGTCACTTATCTTTACTGTACCCTCTATGGAATGGCTTGTCCCTACAGAATATATCAACCCATTATCTATGTCACTGCTTCTGTTTGCCAACAAACTTATCTTTGTATGAACTCACATTATTGCCAATGTGGAGTTCCCAAAAGCATCTTAGTATGCACTTCTACTCCACTCAATGCAATGTCACCAAAAGCAGTATGACTATGAACATCCACTTTAGTCAATGTGAAGACATTAAAATCAATGTCTTGGTATGAAATTCCACTGTAGTCAATTTTATAAGTCCTAAAAGCTCCAGGCAATAGCTGCAAACCTTTTATTTTAAGAATCTTGAATTGAAGAAACATCATCTGAGTTTCTTTTTCTAATGTTCTAAGTTTAAATGCAGCGATGTAGATATAGTGTGGTCGGTTGGGGACCATTGGCTATTCGTGCTGGACCAGGAAGGCGAAGAGTAATTATTGGATCCACAAGGTCCAGTGGTGGGACCTTTTTTTCTTTTTTAATAGGATAGAACTACTGTCCTAGCAGGATATTAAAGTGTTGTGTCTATCAAGCCACTCGCTGGTCAGTATCGCACCTCGCCCGCGCTCCATCCATACACACATTGCCCGCGCAACCTCCAACCACCCGCCAATATTGGAAATGACCAGGATCAATCCATGCTCTATGCTGTTTGACTCGGGTAATACCGTGGCTGCTCATGTTCCAGCCACCCAATGGCAATCAGGCCTCGGCAGCCGGCTTGACTCCTGAGTCTGCCGGAATTGGATCATATCCGGCCGAGCCTTGACGAGCGGCCTTATGGGAACCGGGTGGATCCCCGGGAGCTTGGAGTATCCCCGCTTCAGGCGATGGCTGCTTCTCGTATCGCATCTTTTAGTGGGGACATAGAGTTGAGTCTGCGGGCCCTCCTTGCTTTGTGATTTTTCCATGGATGCTGCTGTTGTCACGATATCGGTTTGAGTCCAGAAAATGTAGTTTGCGTGCTGACCTCATTTTCAGTAATCTTCAGGACATTACAATGCCAAATATACTTCTCTTTTGGCCTCTTCCATTCTGCGATTTCCTTAAATGGTACCAGGTATTGTGAAAAGGCTTGAATTTCAGATCAGGCAGAAGAATATTAATACTTCTGATTTGAATATTCCTTTAAGCACCCTTTGAGAAGGTTAAAATGGCTAATTTGTGGAGAGAAAAAAACACATGAGTTATGTTCTGCCCTAAATCTTTCAGTTAATGGCCATCAAAACCTTTATCAGTTTAAAGAGCAAACAGTCTGACTTCATGGTTATTTCCCTACTGTTCAAGGAACCTTTAAGAAGTTGATTCCCTTAGAATTTTTTCTGGATTAACCCGCTATTTGCAGCCACATTTCTTTCCAGAAAAGCCGGAGGGATAAGCTTTCTTTTCCCTTAAAGCCGGCAGTTTTTAACATGAAAACAGTGAATTTTAACCTTAATTTTCGTTTAAGCACTTGATTTCCCAGCGTCATCTCATTAAATCAATCTAGGAAAATGACAAGTTCACTCATACGGAAAGGTGATTAGTATTAGCAATGGATGAAATGATTTCTGAGCTTTTTTGATTTCTGAATACATCTGTTTGGCACCTTGGTTGAGCTCTCTCAATTGCCTCAAGTTTTAAGTATTTGCTCAGAAATACAGACAGGAGATTGAGGTTTCACTACATATTATTCCTCCTATCAGAAATAACCAAAATAATCATTTGATCGTAGGGAAAGCTTTGAATAAGATATAGAGCTATTGCAACCCAGGTTATATGAGAAAAGGGACCTTGAAATTTGAATCTGGAGCACCTAAAACTTTGCCAGCCTTAATCGCACATGTATTAGCGTTTGATTGCACAATCTATGACAGTGAACACACACGCTGTGAGCTGGCAACCACCAAGATGAGCGGCTCGTGTTTGTTTTAGTCGCCACAAAGGGTTTCCCTTAAGGGAGATGCTGAAACCTGAACCCACTATGGAAGCCACATGAGAAGCCAGTTGGGAAGCCACAACAGAAGGCAGTTGGGAAGCCATTCCGACAGTTAAGGTCTCTTGGGTAAACCCAGGCCAAGTCATTTTTAATTTTTTTTTTTTACTTTATACTGGACAATATTCAGAAGAATATTCCGGTTTTCATTATTGTTCCAGTATTTGGGGATGTACTGTTTCGTGTGGATGGTTCTCTTATGTGGTTGGTTCCAATACTGTTAGAAAAAATTGATATGGCCATTGCTGTCTAGATCTGAAAATAATTTGCCAGACTGAATATACAGTGAATAGGCTTTATGGATACCTCAGCTTTAGCGAGTATAAATAGATCAATATGTGACTCACTGTATTCATCTATATTATTTTTCATTATGGAAAATACTGTTTCTTGCGAATGATTCTTTAATGGGATTGGACACAGATGGAACAGATTTAACACAGCATTCCCCATCAGGATCATATGCCAGACTAGGTATAAGGTGAATGGCTTTATGGAAAACTTTAGTAAGTATAGATAGATGAATGCTTGTCTTTATGTACACACCTTTTTAATCTAGTTTAGGACAGTTCAATGCCTGTAAAGAGAAAGGTAGGGATATTTCAGAAGAAAAGAGAAAAAAAGTCAATGCTGGGAAAAACACATTAATGAGCACGTGTTAGAACATAGATCACTTTATTTTAACTTCACGCAACATGCTCGCTCTAAGCGAAAAAAGCTGTTTCCCAACAGAGGCTTTTTAGCCCGTGAATCACCCATCTAGTCGAAAGCCCCACCCCTCGAGGGTAGTGAGCATGACTGATCCATATGTATAGAGAAGGCAAGCCGCAGTCTATGGAGAACCGTCAGCCCGAATCTTGTCAGCGGGCCCTGAACGGATAACCAGGCCCATCGCAATACACAGCGTCAAAGTCATGTATGGAAAACCTAATTACCATGTAACCACCATGAGGAAAATAGGCTCCTCTTCTGAAATTATGACCCGCGAGAGGCGAATTCATCAGGGAGGTAGAGAAGCCGCAGGATTTGGCTGCTCTTTAAAGAATCATTCGCGTCTTTACTGTTCGGGGTATCTAAGCTTGGCAGATTGAAATCATGGCATTGTCTTTGTCTTTACCACTAAAGTGTATCTAGATTTTATATGAAACCTTTTTATACATTAAGTCTGATGATATAGATCGATTGAAAATGATAAAATACATAAAGTTACTATCCGTTGATATGGAAATTACATGTCATTGTTCACCATTAGTTTCAAGGTTATCTATCCAACAAATGTCCTTCTTTTTCTAACGTTTTTTTGATATCTATCTTGATTTTTCAAGTTTTCAGTAGAAATGAAGGGGTACGCTATAAGACAATCGATATTAGCGTGGTAGTTGGGAAATGTTAATAATAATTCTGAATCTCTTGTTCCTATGAATATTTTTTCATCGTTTGTGTATGTCTATCGCCCAACAGACAGGCAAAATGCCCTTTATATCATAGGTATGCAATTAATTGACCATACAGCTGCTATGACACCCTCAATGATAATTCTACCCTGCATAGCACTCAGACCAGGTATGAATATCAATAAAGAGTGGCTCTGCATAGACACAACCCCAACAAGGGGCTCTGGAGGGGTGCTTGATGTCGCGTGTAGAATTTAATTAAAGGAAACCTTACACATAATTTCCCGAAGTGCTATTTTTTGTGTAAGTACTTTGACATAAGTATTCTAAAAATATGTCAAAAGTAAATATTTGAAAATATTGAGAGTTATTCAGGAAAATAACTTATTTTGGGAAATTCCCTGAATGTTGAGCTACTCAGTACTCCCCTTCCTACGTCACAGCTATGGGAATTCCCTCTAAAGTAACCTTGGGATTCCCTGATTAATGAATGATTGTAGATGGATTTATATTTTGATTTATTATGCGTATCATTGGGCCAGATATATATAATTTGGGTTAGAGAGCATAACCCTTATAAGAAATTCTACAAGGATGGGGATTCCCTTCTAAGGACAGATGGGATTCCCCAGTAACTCCCCTTGCTACGTCATCAATTAGGGGATTTCCCTTAAAAATAAAATAAAATACCAGTTTTTTCAGTGTCCCATAATTGTGTGTAAACTAGGAATTTTCCTTCCATTTTGCATACATTGATAGTACACGTTGTGAAGAACCTGCAGAATAGAATTCATTGAAAAATAACTATCCTGAAGTCATGTGCAAGGTTTCCTGATATGCCTCATGTCCATATCACATAAACTGGGAATTTTCGAAATTTGACTTTAGGTTTTAGGAGTCTAGATCAATGAACAAAGCCTCCCCCAGTCACTCCCTGTGACCATCCCCTCCCAGAGAGAATGATATAGACTCTGTGCATCAAATTGAGAAAATGACAATTTTCCTGTGTTGATTTTAGGAGTCTAGACCACTGAACAAAGCTTCCCCCAGTCACTCCCTGTGACCATCCCCTCCCAGAGAGAATGATATAGGTTCCCATTCCCATCCAAGAACTGCCCCCTCCCCAGTGGGCAGTAGGACAGATCGGTCGTTGGCATTTTTCATTTTTCTCTCCGAATGGACAAGGGATTTCTTCGCTGGTTGAACCGGCAAAATGGATGGCCTCCAACCGCCAGGAGTTGATCTTCTTTTACTCGCCTTCAAATAGAATTTGCTCCTTTTTAACTCTTTGTGGACTTACTTGAGTGGAAACGGGAGGATCCATTCAGTGGAGTTTTATTTGGTTTTCGTTTTCGAATTAAAAGTTAATTTTCTATATTAAAGGCTGTACTGTTAGGGCTGCTTTAACACATATTTATACTAGAAATGGTGATAGAGAGATAAATGGTTTAAAATCTTTAATTTAAGATTGAAAACATAAGTAAGTATAAAACCAATCTTAGAAATAAAAAGTATTTCTTCATTTGGATCCGTCTGACGTTTGAAAAAAAACACAGAAATGATGTGGCTGTCAAGGGCATTTCTATTCTTCTCATATCTTTTTTTCATTAATCTTGACATAGACAAAAGTAACCCTGTCTAACCCTTTCAATCATCAACCTAGGTAGACCTGAGACTTTTTGTCTAGCTTTGAAAAATGAAAAGCTATGTTCAATTTGAATGGTTGTTAAGGTGGGGCAACCGAGGTCAGAATCCATCAATGAATTTTAGATTCTCTTTTTTCTCTAAAGCCTAAGGCAAACATCCAGATTTGATGCCTAGCTGGAATCGAAGTGTGTTCAGAATGTGAAAGATGCTTTCTTTTTCGATTACAAAATTACTTCGTCTCCTGAATTCCGAAGTTTGACAAAGTAATTTATATGTAGCATGTATATATTCACAATTTTAATCGAATTCTGAATTGGATAAGTGAAAAGTGTTGACTTATAAACATTACATTTCAATAGAATGAGAGGCAAGCAATCCTCTGCAACAGAATAAAAATTAGGCTATATAAGGGCTTTTGATGTAACTCATTATTCTCACCTCGAATCCGCGCAAAAGTTCGAATGACCAACGAATAAGGCAATGAATACAGTCTGCTAAGGATATGAATACTTTCTCATCACCCTTATTATTGACCCTCACACAATACATAGGAAGCGATAGGGAAAGGAGATCCGAGTGTCTGTGTCGCGAATGCCCGCTTCTCAGGCTGATCACGTCCAATGGCGGTTGGCCGGGGTTTTTATCAAGGCGCAGCCATAGGACTTGACCACTATTTAGGGCCGGATCACTTAGCGATGGACATCTGCCGCTCACCCCGTTTGGCCCTCATTTCATCCCATCTTAGCCCTCATTCTCTGACCCATCATATTTTACATACCATAAAACCTTGGCTATAATATAAGCAGTGACTGTTAATAAGAGTTTTACCCTTTATTTTGAGGAAATTGCTTGGAATTGAATTTAGAAAAAAAAACTTTTATAAGCTGCACAAAGCTTTTCCAGAATCAAAATGTGCAATTATAAAAATCCATCCACTGAAATACATTATAAGATAAGAATTATTATGAAATAAGGTTGTAAGTAATTCAGACCACAAAAAATCATTTAAAAAAAGAGTATGTACTGTCCTGTTCGAAATTGTTCGAAAACAATGCTGGTTTTAATTCAGTAGAACACCATGAGCCCTGCCTTAACTTTTCACTCTCTTCAGGGATATTAAATTAATCCATAAAGCTGCAGCTTATTATCGAGGTTTTACGGTTCTACTTATGTGGTCTGGAGGCTGGGGTTTCCTCTTTCTGTCTCAGTGTCAAAGGGCTGCGTTAATTCCGTATGAGAAACATGAAAACCGCATTTAGAACAGAGATGTAGCTTCCATTATAAAGAAAGTGGCGACCATTGTTGTTTATCTTTTGTGAAGTTATAATGATTGATCTTTTGCTACTTTGAATTCAAAATGTGCTGCTAGGTCTAATTGCACACAGTCATGTGATGTCGAGAGGTACAAGGGGACATTTGAAAATAGATTAAAAGTTAGATATGACTCCAACTTTCTACCTAATTGGATAGTTTTGGATGCATATAACCTAATAGCCTCTTTTCCTTAAGTGTCTTAATTTTCCGGTTTCATGTTTTTCAAAGTTCTTTTTTTTTTCTTTTCTTTTTTTGGGTATTGTTTTATGCCACGAAACAGATGAAATAACTTACAAAATACTGCAAAGTTTGGTAATTTAAGCAATGTAATGTTTCGTGTTATTTGGTAATAAAAATAATATATAGAGGCCGCAACTACATCTTTAACCAATAACCTAAGTAAATAAAAACGAGTTCTCAGAATTTAAAGTTTTTATTCACCTTTCACACAGTCGAGAAATAAAGTAAAATCAAATAGAACTAAACGATGTGAAATAAATCAGTGGATATTCATAGTTGTCAGTGCGACATGAAAATCTAAACATAAATTCACCATTACAAATGCACTATATAAACGTAAACCATACTTGAAAATTTACATTTTCTATAATATGTATCACGATATTTAGACTTTAAAATGCTTTAACATTTGTTGCATTTACAATATCAGTGGGTGTTTAATCTGTTTAAGTTCAGGAATATCGATTTACAGCTGAAAATGATGCCAGACGGAATTACATTAGTGGGATAATTGCTAATGCAGCTAATTAGAGCGAATATGATTAAAAGTGATTGGGACATTTGAACGTGCAGTTAACTTAGTCTAACAAATCAATTTACCAACAATATAATGTAGAACCAGGCAAACCATGAATATTCAACAGCTGGTATTTAAAGCTGCACCTCGTGGAAGCAGGGACTACGGAGTTGTAATAACCCACTTTCTCGCATATCACTCACAAGCCAAGCATCCACAAAAATAGATAATTTGATTTGCTAAGTCGTGTTTCCACACGTAACTTTCTTGCCGGAGGAGGTTTCAGAATAGTGAATACACTCTACTCGCTGCTTTCCGCCCGGGACCTATTTTAGTTGTTCCCCCAGGCCGCTGTCCCTAACTACACGTCCGAATAGGAATAGCGCTAAGGTGAGATCCTTTTGTAAAGAGTCGTACTCTGATGTATTCTCGAGGAAAGGCTGATGTCGCTGCTCCGGGTGAACTATGCATAGATTGGTATAGATAGCAGAGCTCACCCTAGCAATCTATACAAAGATCAACATAAATTGCAGTTTTTAACTTGCTCATCCATGTGTAGATCAACATAACTTTTAGTGTTAAACTTGCTCATCCATGTGCAGATTATATAGATCTGAGATGATAATCAGCCTCCTGTCATAGAATCCAGTTCTTGGGAATTCCCAACATGTCAGGCTTTTAATTTGGTTGGAAATACTTTGCATTTTCTCCAGCCAATCTTCAAGAATGCATCATCTGGTGACTTTGTATACATGTAGTAGTTGGAGGAGGTCCTTAAGTCGGTGGGAGGAGTGGAACGAGAAGCCTGTCGACACTCAGACGGTGTCCTCCAGCAGGAAGGTTACGTGTTTCGATTCTCACCTGGTGTGCGGCTTGGTGCTCACCGCCTGCCATTCGCACTTGGCGGTGTCGCAGCAAGTGCTGCGCGGGCAACAGCAGCACAACATGCGGCCCAGCGAGTACCGGAACTTGTCCATGTAACTGCAGAAGAGCAGGAACTCAATTGAGAAGTAGAAGTAGAAGGCAAACTCGAATATATCGGTGAGTCCCTTGTAGAGCATCTCATTCGCGAGTAGCACTTGGGGTATGATGCGCTCCAGCAGACGAAGCACAGTGAAGGGTCCAGTGAGCAGGAGGTAGAGAACTATGAGCACCACGAAGAGTCGGGTGATGTGAAGTTCTTCGGTGACCTTGCGGTTGAGGATGCTGCCTGTGGTGTGTTTGGTGTTGAGGCGTCTTCGGCAGTTCGAAGACTTTCTCATGCCACGCACCAGGACGGAGATCATGATGACGAGTACAGGATAGGGCATGAAGATGACGATGCTCATCGTGTACCAGAAGTACATGATACGGTACTCGGGCGTCTCGGCCGCCGCTGACGTCTGAGTGAGCACATACGTCTGGTTGGTGCCATAGTCAAAAGTCTCCACCACTTCGTACTCCCAGAACTCTGGGAGTGCACTGATGAGACAGACACAGTAAACCATGACAGTGAGAATGATAGCCTGGGTGGCACTACATACAGATTTTGGGCGGTTCTGAGTAACAGTCATGCTTCGCTCCAGTGTCATGACGACCAGGACCCATAAAGATGTATACCAGAACCAGTCATTCAGACTTTTCAGATTGCCATACATGTAGTGATATGCAATGAACTCACCAAAGTAAGCCTGAGTTTTGAGAAGCGCACCACATATGAGCAGACCGAAGCTGGAGGTTACCAAGCCGAACATGTAAGCATTAGCCGAAACATGTGCCTGTTTGGTCAGAACCGTTAGATTTAACACACCAGTCAGGATTCCCCATGCAAACATTACTGGAAAGGCAATGTGGAGAACATCCTGGCTGGCCCAAACCCAAACCTCATGCTCACTATCTCCATCGTCGAGCACAAGTGAAGAAGACCCATTGCCGCAACGTGAGCAGTTGCCAGCCAACTGGGTCAAGTTGCCAAGCTCTGAGAGCAACTCAATGTCCCTCTCGAGTGGCTGCGGTAAGGTCACAAACTCGCGGGCCATTTTTCCCGATGACTTTTGACCTCACAACTCTTCTTTTTCCAGCTGCAAATGCTGGACCCTTGTAACACTGGGCTCCCCTGCCTTTCGCCTTCAGGGATGAATTGAACAAAGTTCGATTTGTCTGCAATCGCTTTCACTGATTTGCACCATCCAAAAGCCCCATGTGGCCAATGGCCTTTGTCATCTTCACAGAGAGTAATGCATATTGCCTGCCCCCCTGGGGCAATGGCCTGAGAATGGGATGTCCCCCAGTGTGTCAAATAGCTGCTACTCCCAGACCACTATAGGTTTTAAAGCTACAGCTCAGAAAAATCCATTGTCAACACAAGGCCATTGTTAGCACATATAGCCAGAATATGCTGACTGTACTCAAAAGGCACAATTGTCATTGGTTTCATTCACACAGTGGGCCTTACATTACTACAGTATGGTGTCACAAATAGGTAGGAATGTTGTGGTAGTTTTTCCTACACAGTACCCTACTTCTCCCACTCCTAATAATATCCATTCTCCCTGGCTGATTTTTCAACAGCTACAACATTGACGCCACTCTACTCTGATACACCAGAACTGATGACATACACTTTCCTTGCAGGAGCAGCCAGCCAATAGAGGCCTACGCCTCTCCTTATAGGAATGGGTTGGGGAATAGGTGCCTTCACATTGTGCTAATTGCATAGAAACGTGTAATATCCGTCACAACCACTGATAAGTACTCAGAAAAGCTCTCCTTAATCCATAAGCACAAATTTGTCCTGTTCACAAATGGCACACACTTCATTCCTTCACCAGATGTCTTTGAGCAGTAATATCCTGCATCCACTTTTAGCAGCGATGATCATTCTCCCTGGCTGTTGTCCTTCCATGCCCTTAATAAAGCGGTCCATTTAAGGTTGGTCAGGCTGAGTCGCTCAAATTGCATACGGCTCCGCACAAGGCCATACGCACACCTTATGCATTCGCAATAATATCCTGATATTATCATCGAATGCACATAACATAGTCTCCTTGCAGATATGATTGTGTAGTTCTACCAAGTTTATATTCCATGTTTATATTTTGCCAACCTATTCTCAAAATCAAACCATCATGAGAACACAATCCAGTGTGAATGGCAATAAAAAGAGTTAACTCATATTCCCCTTGATTAACTTCAACTCGCGAGCAGCTCCGAGCAGGTGAGTGAGTCTATTTCCGCTCAAGAGCTGCTCATGGACCCAGGCTTGTGGGTCCCCACCGACCAATTACCCACTGATTTTTTTCCTCCTGCTCCTTGGGCTCCCCTGGAGATTTCCTCCTGGGCTTGGCGGCTGGTTGCCGGCGTCCCGGTGCCCTTAACCGTAGAGATCCACTCTGAGGCTGATTACAAGCGGTGATCAGTCGGCAGGTAGAGGTTCATTAGCGGGGTCCGGTCTGAAAAGACAAAATTGCAGAATCTGTCACACCTGGGTTTGGGTTAGTTAATAACACCACTGATAAGAGATGGTTTCACATATATGAGGTATAGTTAGGGCCAAACATTTATATATATTGTAGAATCTGTCACACCTGGGTTTGGGTTAGTTAATAACACCACTGATAGAGATATTTGGGGTTATCATAGTCAGTGCTATCAGATATACCATACATGGTAAGAGCCAAATGTATAACTACAGATTCTGTCACACCTGGGTTAATGACACCACTGATGAGAGACGGTTTTGGGGTTTAAAGTACTATCACATATACTGTGCATGGTTAGGGCCAAATATATATAAAATTGCAGAATCTGTCACATCCTGGTTTGCTTTAGTTGATAAAAAAATAACACTTCTCATGAAAGACAGTTTAGGTTTAATTACGATTTTATATACCAGGCATGGTAAGGACCAAATATGTTACTCATAATCCAATATTGTCAGATGCCCCCTCACCCCTGTGAAAGTGGGGTAGACAGTAGGGGCTAAATATTATTGATCCATTACATTTGTTATTCAAAAGAAAATGGAGAAATATTGTACAAGCTACCCATAAATCCCCACTCCTATTTGTCTCTGCTTCCACCTTATACAAACGACACTCTTCTTCTGTTAATAATAGATATAACTAATGCAATATGTCGTTATTCTTGACAAGTGTTACAACTTCAAGGTACGCAGTAAGGTGGTTTGAGCCACATATTTGTTATCTCTCTGCATAATTTATGTTGAGATTGAAATAGTGTTTTCCTATAGAGATAATCAGATAAGACGTGTCCTTTCACATGATTCGTTAATATACTGTGCGGGTTATGTGAGCAAGATGCTTTCAACAACAGTGCTACATATCAGTGTTGTACTTAAATGTATTAAATGTATTCATATTACATCCCTGATGCTGTTTAATACGTAGTAATATTATCAAAGACAATGTAAATAGATAAAAGCATATCAATATTAATATGATATATAATAGAAGAGCAGTGACATATATAATTCGAATTCATGTACACGCAAATGTATGTTGGTGCCCTGTAAAGAATCATACATTCAAAATATCTACATTCATTATAGGCCTAGTGGCACAGCGATGAATTTATTAAAGACACCTGCCTTAGGGAGTCTTATTAAAGGCATTGATGTCTTAGCACCTCCCGAGTCGGGGCAGCCTTTGTTCACCAGGTACAGGTAGGCTTACACAGTTACAGCTAGGCTTACAGTTAGGCTCATATTTAGGCTCACCTGTACCGAAGTCACCATACATTTCTGAAGGTCTCAACAGGAAAAACATCTGTGCTCTTAGTATAGAATCAAGGGAATAATGCGTACAATAGAGACAAAAGCCGTTTTCGGCGATATAAGTATAATGTTACTTTTAAACTCTTCCCACGGAGTTTCTACACTTTTTTCTCATGCTCTTTGCGCCTCCTTTGTTTTCGATCTAACAGTACTTTCTCAGGTTTCTCAGTCGTTCTCACTTCATTTTAGAGTAACAACATTGCTTTTATAAAGCTTTTTTTAATATGGAAAAGACGTTGCATATGACACTAAAATGTCAATGCTAGGAACAGCCTTTTGAAAAGGAAGCTTGTTGTTGTGATATCATGCAATATGACTGCTTACCATATAACATTTTTTTCAAACGGATTCATACACATAACATCTTTTGATGTCTCCAGAAAATGATAATACTCTCATATTAACACGGTCCAAATAAGAGTAATAAGTAGAGGTACTGGAGAAGCATCCTTTCACAATATTTCTTAGTGCTGCAGTGTGTACAACTGGTTGAAATAACAGTGTATTTTTCTCCCACAGTTTTGTATTTGTTTTGTCCTGACTCCTTGCAAACTGTCCAATGACACTTAAGAAATCTATTACTGTGTTGAATTGAGTCGATAACATATGCTACCAATCTGAGACTTAATTACCTTACCTTCTATATCCAAGGTGCGTGGTAACACCTAAACCCATTAGTACAAGACAGAAGCACATACTCCCAAACCTAACCCAGTCTGCCTCCGACTGCCTCATGGCTGGAGCGCAATTGGCAAGAATCTTAAGGATCCATAGCGAGGCCTATACCTTTTGTCCACTTTGCACGTTTACACATAAGCCTATTGGTGTTAGAACAGCGCACACTCCCAGACCAAACCCTGTCTCCTATCCTCAAGAACTCCAACTGTGTTGAATTGATTTGATCCCTTTGGCTTATATTACCAATCTGAGACTAAATTGCCTTACCTACTATATGACATCCAAGGTGCATAGGAACACCTAAACTGATTACTTTAAGACAATGACCTGCACTCTCAGACCAAACCCTGTATCATGGAGTGTACTCAATCAAACTCATACTGTATTGAGTTGAGTCGATTCCATCCAAATAATATACCAATCTGAGACTGAACAATTCCAGTCCAAGGTGTGTGGTAACACCTAAACCCATTAGTACCCAGCGGCGCACACTCCTAAACCAAACCCTGTGTCCTGCACTCAAGCAATCTCATACTATGTTGAATTGAGTGGCTTCTTTGATTGATGCTACCAATCTCAAACTTACCTTCCATATCCAAGGTGCGTGGTAACACCTAAACCCATTAGTACAAGACAGTGGCGCACACTCCCAAACCAAACCCTGTCTGCCGCCGACTGCCTCGTGGCTGGAGCGCAATGGGCAAGAATCTTAAGGATCCATCGCGAGGCCTACACCTTTTGTCCTAAAGGTCTCCAGCTGAAGGCCAAGCCCATTAGTGGCTTCTTAATGAGATTAAAACTGAGCTGGGCTCTGCGTGCAACAACCGCCATCATCAGCGGGCTTACGCGCGCAAATCGCAATGCCTGTCCGAGCGACCGCAATGTAAAAAATACTCCTGGAATCTCTTACGGAGTTGGTTTTATCTTGTTGGCTGTTTTGATGAGGCTTGCTGGCTTAGGCAGGCTGTGTGGATTGGGAAGCCAATGGTTTGTGTGTGTGCCTTGACTGTTCGGTTATTTTCCTACTACTCCTTTTGCTGCGGCTGCCCACGCCCGTTCTCTCAGTGTGCATAATGGTCTCTACCAGGGTATGGGGAGGATACATACTGAAGGTTTGTGCTGGAGGGACGTGCACTGGGTTAGGGGCGGGAAATGAGATAAGGGATGCTAAGTGTTCAAGAATAAGAAATTACGATTTATTTTAAATTTTGAATTCTCATCTTAATATCTCTCAAATAACAACTTGTAAATATTTCGATGATATCTGGATCATGACTTTTTGCTGTCTTTTGGGATATTCTATAAGGGGCGAAATCAACATAAAATTTAAGTGGCTTTGGAGAATATACGTATTACGAATCCTACAACAACAACTCACTCATAGTCTAAAACATTGATCAGAATATCTTAGGAGGACATGTGCGCGAGCAAAACTTAGACGGATTACTGATCGTCTATATAGACCACCCAATCACTCCCTTTAAAAAAGGGCATTTCATAAAGTAGATACACGTCAAGGGAGGGGGGCGGCTCTTTAATTTTTGAAAATGCAGCTAAGTTCCTTTAGAAATTCAATGCGTACTGTAGGCCAACGGCGGTGAAAGGTCAGACATTCTTGAAAATGTGTGTACGTTTTGGTGCACATGTGTACTTTAGTCCAAGGGGGATGGGATTAGAAAGTTTTGAAATTGTGATCCTTCTCTTCAGAATTCGCAAAATTGAGATTTCTACAATATTTTCACCTTTCTGACACTTGCCGCCCCATACTGTCGTGCATCTCTCCACATGGTATTTCTACCAGTCCCCAGGTGGGAGTGGATAGGGTTATGGGGGGTAGGGTATTGAGGGGTGCAGGCAGGTGAGAATACATACAGGTGTGCAGGCACAGGTAGGTAGGTCGACGGACCTATTGAGAAACGGCAAAAGACGTGTATATATGTGCTGGCTTATGCCTGCACGATTTTGCTCTTCAACTTCTGTATTGTTGCTATTTTCGGGGCATGGACTATATCCACCGAAACAATTGCACGTATGCATGCAAAAACTTGGAGGTTTGGTTATTTCTGCACAGGAATGAGGTACTATGATTTTATAGCACTGGTCATGCACGGTCCCTGTTTAGTAACCGCCGCAGATGCCCCTTTTGTAGATGGCATTCTTGTTGTTGAACTTACTGTTTACCTTTTTAACCATACGAGCAAAAATATTATAGCTACACAAAGATATGTGATTTGGACCATCCCCTACCTGATTTTTGTGAGGTTGTTGCCCCTAGTACGTGCACACCGTTATGATGCTACGTCTATTTTGCCGTTTTCGTGACGTCACCATCTCTTTGTATATGGATGACGTTGCAAAAATGGCAAAGTAGACGTTGCGTCGTATCGGTGTGCACAGACTCTATGGGCGCCACTATGGACAATTTTCACATCGAAATATAATACAGTCATTAATCTTTCCTTTGTACTATCATTGATACGAGCCCTTTCTGTTTTGTCTTAGGACGCATTTAACACATATCTACATGTCTTAGGATCCCAGTGATAACATGATTCTCTGTCACCGCAACCTTTAAAAAAGGCTTATTCCACTATCAAATTTTACTTACTCGTAATTTCAGAAATCGCCATTCATAATAAGCGCTTCATATAGACATGGTTAGTGGGTTGTAACAAAAAACATGGGCTCCTTAAATATTTCTAACGGGGATTAAAGGGAGCCAAAATCAATGTACGGTCAAAATTTAGCAAATTCTGTTAACTATTGAAATAAATTTTATGGCCATAGCCTAGACCTGTGGTAAAATATAGACTGTGAATACAGACTTAAACTACATCAAAATACATTAAAACTCGTCTCTGGTCAATTTCAGTGACCCACCAAAATTGGTTTGTTCATTAACATTGCTGTCTATAGGCATACTTGACATGAGTAGTAAAGAAATCAAATGAAGTCCTAACTAGTTATCATGATTTATACTGTACCACTAGCTTAGGTTAGACTCTTAGAAAATTTGCAAAATTTTGTCATTTTTTGACACAACATTGCTTTTGGCTCCCTTTAAGAAACTACAAAATGCCCAGTAGTCAAAATAGCTTTGTGGAATACAGATGTAGATTTATATTAACTTAGCCCTTTACGTTACCAGGTTACTCCTGAAATAACCAAAATTGCGTGACCTAACGCAGTTTTGCATGTGTCTAATTAGTCTCAAGGTATCTGAGTTTGGCCTATACAGATTGAATTATCTGTTGCCTCACGCGAGGAAGGAGATTAGATTTTCTGTACAACTGGCGTATACATGAGAATTACGAAGATTATTAGTGTATGAGAATAAGCTTTTTCTAATTCATTTAAACTTCATCATGTTCTATGTTGACAACTGGATGATGGGTATTTCTATTCCCTGTCATTTTGTGTATTTTCCAGATATCTTGATATTTACTTGGACTTATTAGTCACCATGATTTGATCGCAGCAACTGTTTACATGTTTTTCAAGATATTAGATGCTTATGCTATCTTGCTTAAAATTGTCTTGCCTCAGATAGACCATTTGCTGTAAAGTCCCTTATGTTATGGCACTCCTTGATAAGAATAAGATCCTTGTTTTGAATACCTTTGTCTTACTCTTAAGCCCCATACCCACAGGCCGATCTTCACAGAGTTGGCTGACTAAACGGTAGTAAAATAGTCGGCCAATAAGCCCATCCCACATTGGGTATATCCCAGGGTTGGACAAGGGTTGGACAAAATAACCATATAGGCCTTCCTTGTTTCCTAGAGTTAAGGTTACTGAAATAAGCAACAATCATAGTTTTCTTTATCCCCAAGTACTGCTTAAACATGAATTCTTAAATTCTATCAATTGACAGATTGGCAAGTTGGGCAGCCAATCAAAATGCTGTATTTTAGGACAAAATAGGGTTGGACATTATAGGTTAGGCTGACATGCTTTAACATTGGTTCCTATGGGGAAAAGGCCAATATATGAAGCTGAATTTTCCAAATAATAGAGGCAATCTGTCGATCAAATTGCTTTGGTTAATTTTGTATCATGCAAATGTCTTCAATGAGGGAATAAGCATGGAAGTAATTTTGCAAATATTTCATGGTAAACTACAACATGGGTGTAAACTGGGATGGGCTTATTGGTCAGCCAATCTAACAAAATAAGCAGGTTTTAATATTTTTACACTTAATGTACCTGAATCAGCCAATGATTAGAAGACTGCTGAGTAATTGCCGAGGCGCAGAATTTGGCTGTGGGCGCAGCAGTCCAGGCCTAATAGTTAGCCGACTCTATATCAAAGGCCGGGTGTATGGGGCCCGATCTATGGGACACTGCACATAAAAGACCACTTGCCACTCTTCAAAAAGAGTAGGGTATCGAACCCGGTGGCAGGTTTCTCCTAAATCATATTGTAGATACAATCACCCATAGCTAAAAAACATTACCTTTTGCAGTCTAGAAAGAACCCTGAAGGGTTGGACAGACGTTAAACTACCCCAACAAACAAGCCAACAAGCCAACTCAACTACTGACGGTCATGGAGGTTGGGATCAGCATAGTGTGTGTGGGGCTCAACAATCTCCCATGCACAGAGTAATTAATAAAAAGAACAAGGTGCAGCCTATACCTCATTTAGGTGTCACCCCATTCATCCTGGGTGTCACTTTATAAGTGAGGTAATATGAGATAGGCCTTGAGGGGATTCGTCCCCTAACACCCCCTGAAGGTGAGCAACAGCCACCTGGAACAAGTAATGGGGGGAGAAACCACAGGTGACTGCATATATGTTATGTTAAAGGGAGCCATAGGTAATGTCGTGATCAAAAGTGACAGAGTGTGCAAACATTAACCTAAGTCAGGCCTATGGTAAATTATAGGTTATGAAAACTTACTTTGACATGGTATAATACCTTTATCATTGTCCAGGTCAATTAATTTATCACCCGCACGGCCAAGGAGTGGTCCGTACAAGGGGTGGTGCATATTTAGTAGCTTACGTACCACTCCTTGTATTGAAGGGTTTAAACATTTATTTGTATTTTGCTTTGGTGATAAAATATAGAAGACCCTTTGGGGTTGTCCTCTGGTGGCCGTATGACCCATGGGGATCGTATGACCCTCGGGTTGTGACGAACCCCTCTGGGTTGTACGGCCAACCTTGGACGCCCCCCATGGGTTTTCTTATCTCTCCACTTTGTTGACACACAAATATAAATGACAGTATTATAATCTAAAATAGTTTAAAGCTTTTTAGTATGGCCAATACTTCGCCACTGGCCTAATCTAGGCTGTTAGAGTGTATTCTTTTAGGTTTTTTTTGGTGTTAAAAATACTTTGTTACTTTTGAATATGACAGTGCATTTGGATGCCTTTCAGAAATGAATGTTAGTAACATTGAATTATATGTATGTATATATATATATGTGTGTATGTGTATATGTATGAATATATATACATGTGTGTGTAAGTGCATGGATATGGATAGTTGATGCATTCCCTAAACATCATCAAAAACAAGCATCAAACTGAGTACCTCATCTAGACACATTGCATCCTAGTCATACCCGCAATGCCATCACTGTCTGCACTGATGTTGAGTGTGAATTATTAAGACGAAGCCTCCCACCTCCCTACACCATCCGCTCCCACATCTCCCAATCCTCGCATGGAGCCGTCCATTTTCTCTATAGGCCTACCACCGTCATATTAAGTGCCCAATATCTCCCATGCCGTTTCCAATCAAAATCAAAACAGGAAAGCTATTTTATGGGTGGAGTTGGGGCTGTGAAAATGCCTCTCGATATCAGCTAAATTTGAATTTGGCTTAGTGTATTGAAATTGGTAATGAGAGGAGGCTTAGATGTGTGCCGGGCACGAAGAAATGCAGTTTTTGACACTTTTATCTAATTTCTGATACATGACAAAAGTTGATATAAAGGGTATTACAGAAATGTGTCAGTCGAGATTGAATGTGATTCTGACTGGTCTTTAGAGCCCTCTAAATCTGAGGAAAAACAACCCTTCTAAACATGCGACGTTTATATAAAAGGAATCACACAAATGTGTCAGGGTCGAGAAAACCTGTCTCATACATTAAGGATAGACAACATCTCCCTGCGGCCAATTTGAAGGGCTCTCTTAAAATAGGCTTGTATTTTTTTATATCTATAGCATGAATATGAGTTTGGATCATTAAATGCCCTTTAGATAAACCTTTATATTCATATAATTTATATTTTGATGTGCAGACATATGCCTGAGTGAAAATGTCGGGAAGACAAAAAACACATTTTTCACTTTTATTTTTTGAACATGAATATCTCACTTAATATTTCATGGAAAGGCATGAAATTTTCACAGCATATAGGTAACATCCATTTGGAGGGAAGCGTGTCTCAGATTTTTTATTTAGGCCTTAGATTTTGTTTTATAAAATCTAGAAAATAATGTTAAAAAAATAATCAAAAAGTTTCCCGTTTTTTCACATAAAATGAAAACCAAGACCTTAATCAAAAATGTGAGACACGCTTCCCTCCAATAGATTCTTATCAGGAGGCATACAAAGTTTGAAGTCTGTAACTTTTATATTAAAGGAGCTATTGATGTTCAAAAAATAAAAGTCAAGAAATTACTTTTTAATTCCTTATGTCGGAGATTTTCATTTAACTATAACTTTACTTATGTCATTAGATAGATAAAATTATTCCCTTTCATTTGATATGTAAAACGATATTGTATCTTCTTTATTAAGGAAATGAGAGGAGACTGTGCAAATAACCGCCTGCCTACTGTTGTCTATCCTTAATTAAGAGATCTAAGGAAAAGAACCCTACTACATGTTTTAGGTACCTTGGGAAGTTTATTCACATGGACTTTAAATGTCTGAATGTAAGTGGAAGTTTACAGCATTTTGACTTTTCATTTACACAAGGAGGTATCTTTCATTAACTTGCCTGTATAGTCATACCTTACCATCGTAACAACTGCATAAGTTCAAAAAATGTCAAACAAACTGCAGTGATACTTACTAACCATATTTGCAGTTGCAGATGTAATCACTTCTTCATAACTTCATAACAATGTCATACAAAGTGAAGTAATACATAATGCACCATAGTGCTGACGGCTTTCTATTGCTTTGGTATTCTTTCTGTAAGGTGGTAGAGTAGAAGCATTGTGCTTTGCCTGAAGTATGTTTTTTTCATTCAAAAGAAATGTTTTCAAGGTACAAGTGATTTGCCAAATACATAGTATTAAAGGCTTTCCATTGCTATGGTAATCTTTCTGTAAGGCGGTGGAGTGGAGGCAATGTGCTATTCCCATGATGTAGGGAGGATTGTTTTCCATACTTATAAATGATTTTAGGAAGGGATGGACTCGCTAGGGTAGTCATAGCTAACAATATTTGCAGTTGTTAGCTTCCTTTTCAAAGAATGTACAAATTGTAGATGGCCACTCTTTCAATCTCCACGCAGATTCTAAGTCAACAGTGGGGATATAGGAGAAGGCAATGCGAGGAGATTGTCACTTGTATAAGATATAATAACTATATATTTCATAAGAATGTCATGCAAGGTGCAACAGTAAATAAATGCACCATAGCGTTGTCGGTTTTTCATTGTTCTCCGGGATCACTGTCTCGATCCCTTCGGGTTCGGTCAGCCCCGGAGTGTTATGTTGGTCATTTAGGCAGAGAACTCCATTGAACTATAGTGAAAGTCTCAGGTACCAGATTCAGATTTGGAAGGTGTTGGCAACTTCAAACTAAATATACGGTGAAGATTGTAGGTTTAACATGGTGCTCCTATGAGAATTAGGTCACCAAGTCATCAGTTCGGAGATTGACGGCTGTCCATATTTGGTCATATCAGTGCCTCTTTGCCCAGCCGGTGCAAAAGTAGGTCATCTACTTTCAGCTTCTAGCCTGGTTTCCACAGAGTTGGTTGGCTGACTAAGGTGTTGATTTAGACTGAAAACTTGCATTGTGTGGTCACCATAGGTAATTGAAAAAAAGATTTAATCATCTTTTGACTATTTTCTGTCAAAACCGCCACCTGTAACTATGGTAATCGACTATTTTTTCAGAGTCCATATGAATTGTACTTTTTCAAACCAATTAAATCTGGTTCCAGTCGTTTGAATAAAACTTGAAAAATATGACTAGTTCACCAATATGGAGTATGTATTATGGATTATTCAATTTCGGAGGAGGTCTAGGTCCATATTATATGAAGAATTATGTCAATATTTATTGTCTGTGAATGATAATTGGGGATGGCAGGAGTTGTGGCGGCATGCGCATCTTTTTGTTTAATTCAATCGATAATTCACCCGATAATTTGTTTTCTACGATCTATATTTGATCAATCTATTTACTATCAGACATACAAAATAAAGACGAATAACCCGGAGTTTTTCGGTTTTCAAACCGAACCTGGATCTATAAGATCCACCTGCTACCTTGTTATGGTATTCTCTCTGTAATGTGTTAGAAAGGAAGCAATGTGTGGTTGCCGTGACTTAGGGAGTATCGTTTTCCATTTTTATATATGTTTTTAGGAAGGGATGGGCTCACTAGAGTAGTCATAACTAACAATATTTGCAGTTTTATAAGATATAGTTTTTTTTATATTTCATAAGTTCATAAGAATGTCATACGAAGTGCAGCAGTACATATATGCACCATAGCGTTGACGGCTTTCCATTGCTATACTATTCTCTCTGTAAGGCGTTAGAGAGGAAGCAATGTGCCTGCGCCGTGAAGTAGGGAGGCTGGGTCTGACAACATTAGGACATGTTCAGTCAGAATATGATTAACTGGCCAGCACCGAGGGGTACCCTACTGTGGCATATTGAAATGTCAAAGCGCCCGTAGAGAGATGAAGACCATTAAACAACAATCCGACTGGGACTGGGGCCCTAGACGGTTTACTTGTTCAGAAATGTACTGTTTCTTTGAATTAATTTGTTTTAAGAAAAAAAGAAGAAAATCAAACATTAACCTTTTCTTAGCTAGGCTAACGTCACTCATAAGAATGGCTTATAAGAAGTAAATAGTAATGAGATGAAGGCAAAATGATTAGTTTTAGAATCTAAAATCCATCATTAGATATATTGATAAGAGTATGAGGTTACAACTATTTATTTATAAAGCACGATCTGATCAGTTTTCTTTAAAAACATATACCTGGCATTGTGAGCCTAACGAAATTAACATAATATGACGCTCCATGGGAAAACAAAGCTTATCTATACCTACAATAAGCCTGGATTTCCCTTTGAGTGTCACAATTTATAGTGATTATACTGATATAGGACATATTATACTATTTTTTAAATTTGACATTGAACAAACTGGTCCCATCAAGAGCCCAAGCAGTAGGAACACATTCAAGCGTTGATGGAATGTTGTTTTTTTTTAGTCATGAGGACTGGCTTTTTTATTTTGACAAATCTGATTTGAAAAAAAAAGGTGTCAGGGAATTCTGTTAGTGAGAAAATCAATGAAATAGAAGACTCAAGTGCTGATTGAAAAAAAGATGGGCAAGGTGTTTGCATTTGATTTCATGCTCCAATAAAAGCAATGAAGACAGTGTTTTAAACAAGCCATTGTCTCCTGTCCTCCCTGATGTGATATGTAAGGACTAGTACACAATGTAAATTGTAATTGTCAGCTCTTGAATATAAGAGACTCAACTTATCATACAATTTACCTCGTCTTATATTACATATGTAATTCCCAATGAAAGATGTAGAGATAGCCTTGGATCACTAAAGGCAGTAGGTAAGATGGGTTGTTTTCTCTGCAGACAAATATATTGCTGACTCATAGAGTAAGAAAGAAAATAAACCTGTTCTGTAATACCTGAAATTAATAAGTAATGTGGGTAGACATGTAAACAGAATTAAACATGATAGCACAGATAAAATACTCAATGTGACCCAGTATAACTGCAACCCTCTCTACTTCCCTCACATTCCTATGGTACCAGCACATACATAGGCCATCCGGTCGGGCAAGACTTAGCGACGAGGCCATACATACAGATCGATTTCGCCTGGCCGACCGAAGCCATAGATTTCCCCCATGCCAAGAATATCGCCTACTTGTGGCTGTGACAGAATAAAAAACAGCCACACTTCCCCACCCATCTGTGATCGCTTTATCATTAGGGCCTGCTGAGGAACACGTTTTACGCAGGCAATACGGGTTTATCATTGCAATGGGGAGGCCGCTCGATGGCAGGGTAGCGGGGGAAAAGCCAGCCATAAAATGGGACCATACTGATAGATTTGACAATGAGGAAGTGTGGCCGGATATGGCGTTGTCATTAATGGTGAGGCGGACAGTGATTAGCCCTACTTTCTGATCACTTCCGGTTCCGTAACGACCGTACCGCCACCCAGGAAGGGGATTGTAATAAATACATGTATGTAGAACCCGGGTATTATTGATGAGTGTAGCCTGATTAAGGAGATACATAGAGAAAACATACTCTTTCTTAAACTCTTTAACCCATCTCTGCATTTCAACAGAACTGACTGTTGGTTATTCTCATATTGTTATTTCATCTACTGTCATTGACAAGTAGAATTCACAGAAAAAATCTGGGAAAAGTCTAAAAAAAAGAAAAATGGGGAAGATTTTCTTAACCGGATTGTTTAGATCAGTAGATTTTTATGTTTTACCATAACCTTATTGAATGTAAAGATAAAATATCAGCCAGTAAATAAGAATGAAATGCGAAATTCTAACATTGGAGACATGTATTTGCTATCAATACTTAGAAAACTGTTCTAGGTTCCAGCAGTTTTCACACAACCCAGTAAGCAGCCCTGCAGGCAAAGACTTGTAGAAGGTGTAGAAGACTTCTCCCTTATTGATGTGGTCCTTCTAGTGACATCTGAGGCCATTAGAGAGGAGCTGCTCATCCCTCAAACAATCTGCCCCGAGCAACTCAAATATATTTTGGTCCGATACAGCATTATCTCATTTTCCTTCCAATTTGTGGGATAATCTCTATACTGCAAGCTCAAGTTAGATGTGTCTATTTTTAGGTTCTCTTAGGTTTTGATATGCAGTTTTCTTTTGAAATTGGTATGTGGTTTTCTGATTGTCTGATGTGTGTGTTTATGATCCTTATCTTTGCATTTTATATATTGAACATGCACATAGTGAGGTCTCCAGTGGTGCATGCAAGCAGGAAATAAGAATTACTTTTATCTTTATTTCTACTGATTTTCCAACTCATACTTAGCCATCTATTGGGCATTTTCTATCTACGTCTTTGGGTATATATTATGATGAAAAAGCAGTTGTTTCCATTGCACAATCATGTAATCAGCAAAGTACAAGAACTGTTTCAAGATTACTAATAATCATTCTAATGTTATTTTTCTTACCAAAATCAAACAATTTCTAGAGATATAACAATTTACAACATTAAAAACCTGTATCTCATTTCAAGCGTTGTTTCTCAATCCCTTTAAACTCTCCTACAGTTTTGGAGAGTCCGAGTCCGAGAGTCCGCCGTCCGCCATTGTGCACACACGTGGAGGGCTGAGAATACCTGAAGACCTAACCTTACAGCGCGGGCAAAAATCCTCCGTATATGGTAGTAGGCATTCAGTACAATTCGGCATAACCAGAATTAATACCGCGACCAAAACTACGTATTTTTTCATGAGTTTTTTTGAGTGTCCTAACCCACGTGTTGACTGTCCGCTGGTCTGCAGGCATCTGACCTGGGTGACCGGTGGCGGTGTCAGGTACATAGGATTGGGGGTAGGTGGAGACACTGAGGCCAGAAGGCCCTCTACCCATTTATATTCATATAACAATTTATATGACACGTATACTTAAGTAATGACAA
Organism: Lepidonotus clava; assembly: GCA_936440205.1. NCBI lineage: Eukaryota > Metazoa > Annelida > Polychaeta > Phyllodocida > Polynoidae > Lepidonotus > Lepidonotus clava. The sequence goes on from OW387145.1 coordinate 37,031,677, forward strand.
TTATCTTGAAACCCTTGATTTTGCTCCTCTTCAGTTATGTCTATCTGTGTAGGCATGAGGAGAATGCCATACCCCCTAGAAGTTACCATGGCATCCAGACAGATTGACCACTCTCATAGTCATAACACAGTCGCGGCTGCTTGCATCGCGCAGAATGGCCTGTATGTATTGGTCGCGACTGATTGATAGTCGCGTTCAGGGACATCAAGGAAAGTATGACCCGATAGCCGCAGTCTGCGATAATAAATTAACAATAAATAGCCTACACAATCAGTGATACTGAGTAGTCCTCTTTTGATAGCACACTCCTCATACACATTGGGACATTGGTGATATTGCAGCAGGGAAGGATATAAGGGAGTTCTATTAGAAATTGATTTGTTTGGCTTTCTCTGAATGGTGGAAAGTGCAGTGATAAATGGGTATAGAGAATGGAATGGAGAAAATGATATCATGTCATAAATGAGGAGGGCATTGGGGTGTTTGTATTTGATTTCCATTTGAAAAGAGATATGCAAAGCTGAAGGGACCTGAAGAATAAATCAAAAGCGCAGTAATGTTAGGATGTCGTCATAGTGACCTCAGGATATCCTCTCAGCGATGTCAGATTTCGGGAAATGTTTCTGCCCATTGGTGACATGATTTCAAAAATATCAAAACTCAATATATTTAACTTCTGAAGTCATTGACATCCTTGCTCATAAAGTGTTGATATACAGATAATGTGCACACAATAAGATTTTTCGTTGTTTTTCCCGATTAGACCCTGATGCCGACAGTGGACATATACATATCTCTCAGTAGGATAACACAATCTATTTACAAATTATAACATTTCTTCACCTTAAATAGTCCATGAGAACTATTGGGAACATCACTAAGGTAGCCATAACATGCAAAGAAAACCTCAAGGAGGCTTGGACAAAAAAGAATAGGATTTTGTAAATGGTAATATTTCTTTCCCTTAAATGGTCTATAAGAACTATTGGGAGCACCACTAAGGTAGCCATAACCAGCAAGAAAATCCTGAAGGAGGGTTCGGCCTTAAAAAAAGTAGGATTTTTTTACTTACTTTTTTTACTGACATCATATCTTTGTGATGTATTCTGACCCTCAGTCGACTTACTGACACAAGTCATCCACCAGTGATGTAGTGACCCGTCACTCTCCTGCCCTAGGCCAGCTTCTGTCACTCTCCAGCCCGAGGCTACCTCCTGAGCTGTTTGAGTATGTGTCTGTGAAGGTGAAAGTTATCTGTCTCCCTTAGCTGACTTGACACACTCATATCTCAATCTCCTTTACTATAGAAGACAACCTCATCTGCTTCCTAGCTTTATCGCAACCTCTTGGAACCGCTCCAAACCCTTGCTCGCGATTCTGAGCCTCCCCGAGCTATTTCGAGCAGTTCCGAACAACTTTCTCTGAGCTAAATCTCCTTAGGGAGCCACCAAGCAGAAAATTGGCACCAAAAGTTACCTTTTGGACTCCCAATAACCTTTCAAAGGCTATGAAAATCACCCCATGAGCTCATCAAAAGCCCTGAAAATCTGATAAGAATAACTAAGATGTTCAGATTAGATAAATGGACCTAAGCAATTTCTGAGCTGCTCTTTGGTTGTAATCAGGGTGTTTGTAGGTACAAATTGTGGTCTAGAGTGAGGTGACAGGGGTCATGAGGATAGAGGAAGGCATGCCTTCAGAAGGTATTCAGGGCCTATTGGGGTAGTGGTGCTTGGTATATAAAATGGTGCTTGTTATACTGCAACATTATCTAAGAGGTACTTTGGTAGACTAGAACCCACCCTGTGCTCCCAACAGGATCAGCAAAGGCTGGGTGTGTTGTGCACATGAAAGATCCCTTGCTTCTGTTCGAAAAGAGTAGGGTATTGGCCCTAGTGGTGGGTTTCTCCTAAACAATATCATAGATACAATCACCCGTAAGCTGAAAAGCATTATCTTGTGCAGTCTGGAAAGAACCTTATGTGGTTGACCGGACGTTAAACTACTCCAACAAACAAAAGACTAGAACCACTGAGTGTGAAATATTCATAGGATAATTGAATACATTACTGTATCAGATGCATGCTAGATCTAGGCCTGTATGTGGTGATAAAATAAATAAATTTGAAATTCTTACCTTGCAGTTGGTACTGACTGCTGTGTTACTTTGAGACGAACCATTTTACTACCTAGATATACCATGTACCATGGAAATGCTCTGCTTTGCAGGTTTCTATGGCACACGGTTATTTCAATTATTGGCAAGTTGAGTCTGAAGAGCCGATTACCTTTCAAAATGATTCCACTGCCAATGTACAGAGGCAATACATTTTGTTGCATAGTGCTAAAGTGTGAGTGCCGCCCCCCCCTACACACACACACACACACACACACAGACAGACACACACAGACACACTCCAGGAAGGGTGGGTCGCACAAAGATAAAAGCCATCTCCCCATTATCACATGACCCCTTGCTCCTAAACCACGCCTACATCAGGCCTAAATGAAGCCTAAACTTGGCCTACAACAGGCCTAAACCGGGTCTATATGAGGTCACTCTATTACCTCATCTGTATGCTTGGCCTCTTGTCCAGATCTATTTCCACTGATTTACTGACAGTAACGCAGTTTTTCTTTTTCCTTTTCCCTTTTTTTTTTTTTGGGGGGGGGGGGGGGGGGGGGTTGTGACACTCAGTTGGAGATCCCGCTGGAACGTGGCAACTAGTTGGTCCTTGTTTGGAGATTGGTTACACACGTGGACCTCACACCATGACCGTCGCGTATATAATAAACCCTTATATACGCCAACCTTTTATACATGAGTAAGAGGGATTCTACCTAGAAAAAAAAGGAAAAAGGGGGTTGGGGGACATGTCCCTTGATTTAGATATATTTTCTTAATCATTAGATGATATGATATGTAACAATCTAATGTAATGTCTGCGCATACAAGGATCGTTGTATATGTGACGAGTCCACGCGTACAGTGTAGTTAACAATTGCGTACTTGGGGTCCATACGTACAGGGGTCCATGCACTGGTAAAGTCCGCGTGTATAAACTCAGCCCCTTGTCACTAATGTTAGTGGTGGTCCAAAGTTTGAAACAGAAGAAGGTCCCCTTTGCCTATAGATTCGGGTAGGTTCTTAAAGCCAAGTATCTCGAGGAGATGGCTATAAGGAATAGTAAAGGGTAAACAAAGCCACAATTCAGAGTTTAAATACACATACTCATATACACCTTTTACATGAAACTATTCATGTTTAAATTTTGATCCAACATAACAATATTTAGACACCATGACTTCATTTACTTTAAGGCTGAGTTGTTAAGTAACTCAGAAGTGCGTTATAATAAAACCTGCTCAAAAGATGTCTTCAATGTAATCTTAACTGTTCATTTTCTTATAAGCCTTGTGATATGGAGACATTTACAAATACATTGAGTCTTTGGTCTGCAGATACGCTGTGCATTGTACCTTGGGCTTTTGTATCGACTCAAATCCCACTGATTGAGTTCACCGCATGAGCAGCTCACTGTTACTTGTCCATAGTCAAATAAACCTCACAAAGTGAAATGAGCTGCTCAGGTGTTTCTATAGGCAGGGGTCTCACATAACTCACATGACAGATTATTTCACATTATTTATCATTGCTGGCCTTGTCTTGGTCAAGAACTAACAAAACCAGCCTATGTTGTGGCACACAGACACTCTAGCTGATTGTACTACTGTGAACAAGCGTACATTTGAGTTGGATATATTTCTGCGTAGTAAGGTGTTTTTGCACATATTTCCCAATTGTCCCACAAGGAGGCATTGTCTGAAACACGCCATATTTCCATGCAATGCCCTAGTCTGTTTAATACTGAGATCTCTATGCCCTGTAACCTTAAGGTTTTATAGCCGAAAAAAGCAAATCGCTTATTGTCCCGATTCTCCCACGATACCATTCCTTTAATACTGTCATATCTGTGCCCTCTAATGTAAAATTTATAAAGCCAAAAAGAGCAAATAGCTTATTTTGCTCAGATTTGTCCAGTTTTCCCAGACGGCAGCTTGGTTTGAAAAAAACATCTATTTCCCCATAATGCCCTCTGTTTAATACTGTAACCTATGTGCCCTGTAACCTTAAGGATAAATATCCAGAAAAAGAGCAGTCAGCTCATTTTGCACAAATTTGCCTATTTCTTCAAAAGAAAGAACAAATAGCTTTACTGCTTATCAGGCATGCTCTAAAAAAGCATCCTGCCATCACAATGCCATCTTTTTGATACATATTAGCATAGATTTTCCCAATTTTCTCACAAGGTGGCGTGGTCTGAACAAACACCCTATCACCACCCGCTGCCACCTGTTTAATACTATATACTCTCTGACCTGTAATCTAAAGGATAGGAAAAATTGCATGTTTTCGCCCAATTTTCACACAAGGTGGCGTTGTACGGAAATCTCCCTATTACCAAATCGCGCTGGTGCCTGGCTGGTAACCCTCTGCCTACATCTGAAGCAGTCACCTGTCGCCGCTGGTGTCGGCCTCACTGGAGAACGTCGCTCATAATGACGTACATAATGACGTAAATAATGACGTCCCTGTGTCCCTAGCCTAAGGGACAGGGATTGAGTCACTCACAGAAGCCCTCCTCAAAGAGGGGTGAGAATCTGGCTCAGGCGATCAAAGACTTCCATTTTCTTATACTACTTACGGTTTTCTTATGATATTAGGGTATTGCTGTTGCTTAGTAGTGTTGTATTAATGTGCCTTGTATTTATGTGTGCTCCCTGGAACTATGTAAGAATTGTTTCAGGCAGGTTTAATTTGCCCTCATTCGGTTACCCAGTCCCTATTTTAGCGGGTGCCAGTGTCGGTTCTCGGATTTGAATAAGTGGGATGTGCGCTTGCATATATATTTCCTGCTGTTAATGGGTTTGGCCAAAGTTTATTGTTTTAAAATTAACAGAGTTAGTTTATAGAATTACCTATAGGTATATAGGTTGCTGTCATACATAGGGATTAAAAAATTATTAATGTGTTCACAGTGAAAGCTTAAAGACATTCCCAACAAAATATTATCTTGTCTACATATTCTCAATACATATATATCAATTAAAGACTAAGAATATATACGCTTTATTTTGAAATTGTGGAATTTCTATAATTCCTATTCTCATGGTGTTTTTCCTAGCCAAATCCTGAAGTCCACACATCAGGGGAACAGCCAAACCAGTGCTGACCATCATAGCAAACCGCACACGGTGACAGCCCTCACCGTTCAGCCTGTTCTTTGTTCCTCTACCCTCCCACCCTCAACATGGCCAGCAGGGCAGACCACTTTTTAAGCAGCACAGAAAAAAGTAATCTCAGTAGGATCAGTCTGCAGTGTGGCTTTAGGGGGAAATGGCCAATTCAGGATATTAGATAACGCGAGCGGGGCGGGCCGCCACCAAGTACCTCTAACAGGTATTGATCCCCGGAGAAGGTACCTCCTGGAGCAGTCTCCTCCTGGGTCCATGGGCTCCTCCAGGGCAGATAAAGGAGGCATGGCTTTATGACCAAGATTCTAGGTTGCTCTGCTTTTAATTTCTTCTGGTGTTTTTCTTTTGAGTTTGTTTGGTTTATTTGGTTAACCGAAAACATGATCTTGTCACTATGCGATGCTGGACTATAAGATCCTCAATTTCTTCTTTAAATGTCAGTGGGTTGGGGATTGGATATAAAGTATCTGTATTATATTTTCTTTTTCTCTGAGGCTCTACTTTATGGATGGGCATCACTCGTAGGCTAGAAACATGGCCCTGAGTGTGGTTGAATGACTTACATTGTGGAATTGGTTTGGAAATATGATTTATTTCTTTTTTTCTGATTTCACGTTTTAAACCAATGTTTTCCATTAAATCATTTCTCAACTTGTTTCATTCACCCACAATGTGTTTCTTTAGATGCACTTTCTGCAAATAGAATAACACATAGATTATGAAAGCTAATCTCGTCTTATGAAAAAGGTATCCTTTGCAAAAGGGATTTATATTAATGCTCCGGGCTATTCACAACAGCAATTTCTGCTTCAAAGTTTCACTTTTTAGAAGTTGAAGGAAACTTTTAAAAGAGATATGTATTCCTCTTTGGTGTCGATATGGAGGTTGGAAAAGGCAATTCTTCAGATTTTGGAATCTTTTATGCTGTGAGCTTTTATTGCATTTTCTTTACAGCATTCCAGAATTGTTCCAACCTTCCTTAAGATAAAAACCCCATTAAAACCAAAGTAGGTCTATAGATCCGGAATTGTATGTGGCAGGATGGACAGCGCTCCTAATGGTATTGGGTTGTAGCTTAACAGACTGAGCGTCTGTGACCTTTCGCTAACACCGACCCTCTGCCTCCTTTGAATTGCCTTAAATCCACACGGTTGGGTTCATCACCAATCCCTACCACCCCTGACACACACAAACATCTCCCACTAACAAGGAGGGGCACCATTCACACTCCGCTGTTTCTAATGACATTTTCTACTTCCGTCGGAGTCGCTTCCGGTTCCGGGAAAGGTCGACGAGTCTTTAGGCTCTTCTGGAGAAGGTTGGATGTAGAGAAAAGAAAGCTGTATGGGGTGTTAAGTGCATAGGTGAATTGCATTAAGTGTAATGACATTTGTATTGAAACAATAACGAAAAACTGGTTTCTGTGTCTGAGAGGTTTCCATCCCCCTCACTTGAGGCTTTCTGCTGATTGTGTAAAATATAACTTTTGATTTTACTTTTCTTTCTCTATCATTCCCGCATTTATCTTTATAAAAAAAGTTCCTCTGATGGTTATTCCAACAATGCTGTGTCGTGATTTGACCAAAATATTATCTTGAAAAGCGATCAGGAAGAAGGATAATAGTTATATAAGTACCTCATTCTACAAACAAGTGTAATCAAATATAAGTGTAAATAGTAATCTTGCTGGTTCATCAGTAAACTGTGAACCACCAAGATTACTATTTACGACAAACTACTTTTCTACCAATCATTTAGCAGTACTGCCAGTAATAGCACTTATACATTTTAAATCCTATTATCATATTGATACACCAAAAAGGAACGTTGACATCAGGCATTAAATGCAACATCAATATAAATTAAAAACATACTGATAATAATCCACATTTTCTTTGTCTTTGCTAATGCACTTAACACCCCATACTCGGGGTTCCAGTCAGTGACACAGGGTTTCCCAGGGCATTGTGTGTGCCCCCAAAGGCCAGCAATAAAGTGGTATCCTTCCCAAGCTCCTATTGTAATTGGACAGTGCGAAGTCCAGCTTATTTGGGCACTCTCAACAGCCAGAATTATATCGATCATTAGTGACAATAGGGACACCCTGGAAAATAAAAAGAATAATATAACAATACTAGCAAAATCATAAAAGCAGTCATCCAGGTCAATAGGCCAAGTGGCAATAGATTATCATCACCTCTTTTTTTATCGCGAAGGACAGACGAAGAAGGACTTGGCCTTTGTAAATGTCAGGCCCGATTAATAAAGACCAAGGAATTCATGGTTTTTATTAGAGCACTTCGAATGCCAAAGGTCTTGGCCCGCCTGTCCCTGCGTGCCATGGTCAGCTGATGGAGGCTGTGGCTTCATTGACGAAGCCACTTTGGCTTCGGCCCGGGATCTTTTTGGCGAGGTCTCCAGCAAGAACGCTGAGACAGGAGGTCTATACTTGGCTGGAACCATGCTTGCAGGGTCAATGATGATGGGCTTTTGCTGATGATACCAGCTGCAGATTTCAATATTCTGAAAGCCTTAATATGCAGAATATTCATGAAGTTGAGTGCAACTTTATTTAGATATTCAATCATTTTGTTCAATTTTCAGTGATAATAAACAATTTTGTAAGTGAAGGTTGGCACTGGGATTCATAAAGAATCGAATAATGAAATACAGCATATAGTGACTACATTTGGCTTACTGTTCGTCAAGAATTACTCAGTACAGGGGTCAAATGGTTTTAGCTTCCATTCAAACTTTCATAATTCCGGAGTTCAAAAATGTAGCTTCTCTATTGGGTTGTGTTTCATACAAATGTATTGGTATTGCTCCAGTATCTCTGGATCTGGGCCATTTGTACAGAAAAAAAAAACAAAAAAAAGATAATACTCATGGCTTGCTGCTCTAATAGCCTGCGCGCAGAAGTGCTACACGAGACATAAATTCATACCGTCTATAGGCAACCGGGATAAGACTTGATCCCTTACTGTACTATGTGTTCTATCTCTGTCCCTGATAAATAGTGGGCACTTTGAGGCAGAAATCAATAACTTTTTATACAGAGCCATAAATTCTATGACACATTTAAGTACAACTTTGTAGGCAGACATAAAAGACTTGCAGCTGTACACTTCTTTTTTGGTCAAAATGTGCATTCTTCTTTGACATCTATTTTCAGCAAGACATAGATTACAGACAAAACACTTTGCAGATCTTACAATCTGAAGAGGAATATAACCATCGAAATGTATGATTGCATTTCTGTCACGAGCACTCAATGAACATGCAAGCAATGATATATGATAGATGGGTCTGTATATCACTTGATTCTACCTTTCAAAATGCAGATCTGATAGGATAAAGAAATTAAACTATAAGTCATAATTGGGTGACAAAATATAGTAAAGTGTTTGGGGTCGCCCTCTGTTGGCCAATGGCCCATGGGGATTGTATGACTCTTAGGCCATGACGAACCCCTCTGGGTTGTGCAGCCACCCTCTGACGCCCCCATGGTTCTTCCAATATTAGTGCCACCTGTGTCCCAATTGTCCTGTAATTGCCTGTCCCTCTTCTATACTGAAGCACAACCAGTCTTTAGTACTTGATTCTATGGAGCTAGAACTCTTTATTTACCCCTAGTTGGAATCATTACCAATCTAGATTTCAATTGATATATCTTCAGGTGTAGTTATGGCATAAAACTATAAATATATAACTCACTGCTCTAGTTTAAACCTTTGTTGTCTTTGTCTTAGCCTGCTGTCAATCAACCACTGCCTATCAATACACCTTCTAATGGCAGCTTAGATGTGGCAGAAATCAATAGAAAAAGAAGGCCTTTTCTGCCTTGGTACATAGCATTCACAATGTTATGATTTATCAGCCTTCGTGGAGGCGGGTATAGAATCATTTACACTGAGAAATTAAAACGTGAGGTATATAAAAACAGGTCCTGCTGCAGCTTTAGTAGGGAGAATTGGATTCCCTTACTTAATCGCCTTAATCGTCATATCATCTATTACCATACAAGCCTGGCGTCACTATCGTATACATTAAAAAAGCAAGGACACTGGATTGTAGGACTTGGGTTTTTGTTTGGTGGAGTGATTGATTTTCCAGGAAGGCTAAGGATTAAAAACATCTGCATTCAATATGTTTATCCTGATGCTTTACATTCTTAAGTTACGAAGCTGAAAGGTTTGATAGTCCTTTGTGAATTACCTATGCAATTTTTGCCAACGTTAAAGACGGGGACACATTGTGTTAATTCTAGAATGAGATTTTTTTTAATCCATTGATTTTATACCAGACAAAATACATAGCCACATATCTCACCCTCCCAAATGAAATCTATTGCTAGCTTGTTTGAGTAGTAAAATGTTTGATTCTTTTATCATCTATCCTTTCCACAAAAACATATACATTCTTTGATAGATGCAATTCATTGTCTGACTTTTACAGACAAGCCATACACCAAACAGCTGTCAAAACAAACCAAGGTTTGTATAACAAGGTTGCCGGCAAGTTACGGGTGGTCAATTCCACACAAGCATAGCAAGTGCGGATACAGATATGATTACCCGAATGGTGTCGCGGCATAGGGCCCTCTAATCACGATGAATTAATCGACCATTTGCCAACAGTATCACAGATGGCGTTAGCTCGTTAGCCCCACACTCCAGCTGCCCCTATGATATGATAGGCCAATTGTAAGTTGTTAATTCTATTCTACAATATCCCTATGAAATAAGTAATCACAATGTTTCTTCACTGGTCACCATTTATACAATGCAAGAGGATTGGAACCAAATGTAAACATATAGCATTTCATAGACAATAACACATATTTAGAGCACATATTTCATTCAGACCAAAATGTATATATCATTCATTTACTTTTCTGCTGGTCACTGCAACTACACTGAATGTCACTAGTGAAAACTCACTGGCCAAATCACTAGCCGATTTCCCTTGACTAGATTCTTACTGTCATTTCTGTCCAAATATTATCCTTTTTGAAAACGATTATTTCTCATGCTATAGTTTGTCTCACTATAAACAACCTTGTAAACCATTTCCCCAAGATGAAAGAGAGGTTTTGTACATTCTTGTCAGTGTATAGTTTTGAATTCAGAATAAATGAACCAAACATGAGAAAAATTATCAGATTGATCAAATAATATTCAGGGTATAAAAAGTTTAAAAGACTCCATCTGAATTGAACAAAACATCATACTGTCTGATAGACCAAAAAACTAGTCCAATTCAGGGTTTAACACTCAGTTCCCAAAACCCCATCAGGAGCTGCTCAATGACTCGGGCCGAGCTGCTCGGTACAGGGCGAAGGGTTGACAGACGTCTATTAAGCTCCCCTTCCTCAGTCCTTTTTCCCTGCCATCCTCTCTTTTGGCTGGGTAATTAATCTAATCACAATACCCTGTCAGATCTGCTACATTTTGCCAGGCAGAAGAACAGAGGAAGTGTGGGGTAAGATAAGGATAGTGAATGCATGCCTAACAGTCTGTGGGGTCTCATCCTATGGACATGCTGCCAGAAATACTTGGTCCATATCTGAGATGCCACTCTTTGCACATTTTGCCTAGTTTTATCTTATGGGAATTCAAACAAGGACTTGATCACCAGCAATTATGTTTGAAGTATTAACTTTTAGAGTATAGCATATAATTTCTTGCAAAGATGTATGTCTATATTGAACTTTAGTTGAATTTCCTTACCTTCATTACCTGTGTAGTGTGTCATTAACTTTTCCTTTACAAGGAGACAATAAATTATTCTTTAGCCCTCCCAAGGTAGCGCTTCAATATTATCTTCTTTTTTTGATAGGATAGTCAAATGTTCCTATGCTCCTCCAAAATAAATATCTAGACATACCGAAGAATCACTACAAAAAAATATAGAATGCTCAGTGTTAAACGGTTCCCATGAAAGTTTGGAATGTTTGGTTTTGGACTTTTTCTGCTGAAGGTTGCATGTTTTCAATCAGCATTGCTGAACAATTTGGGTTCTGTTGACTGATCGACATTTACCCAAGCGACAGCTGAGTTTTTCCCAGTGCGCTCTTTCCCCAGCATCCCTGAGCTTAAAAACTAAAGCGGTCCAAAAAGTGCACCCTCCAGCTTGTGGTGGTACTTAGCACCAGAGGGTGAGAATTTCAAATCAATGGTGTTAGACTCACACCGAGCAGCTCCGAGCGGCTCGTGTACTGCTCACAATGTCACGAACCCACTCAAATAAACTCCCAGGATCCCTGAGCAGCTTCCTATGGGTGGCCCTTGACATTTGGCACTAACAGCAACCTTACAAAAGCTTCCTAGGCTTTTTGAAGCACAAAGTGTGTTTTTAATAACATTTGTTTGTCCCAATGCTTTAGCCTGAGGCATGAACCTTGCCCCATTCTTGTGGCAATTAGTGCAATTAAGGGTAGAAGAGTTTGTTTTGTATCACGAAGATTGAGACTGACGGGTGTTTAATTCCCTCATGTTCAAGGCTATTAAATAGAGGACAATTGACATATTATGCTGACCAAACAGTAATTAGTGAAGTTCCCAAAACAGCCTGATTGTCAAGTGTTATTAAACTTGTTGTCAGGTAGTTGGCTTACATCTGTCAAATTAACTTCATGGATTAGATACTAAATTTAGTATGTAATTCAAACTCCTTAGTTGTTTGGCCCAGACGTTTCAGTTTTGCATTTGATTAATGATTTTCCATTTTTGTTTTATTTTCCCTCTAATGCAATTTTATTTGCATATTATTGAATGGAAATGAAATTGAACAATTGTATTTGAATAGAAATATAAGCCAATACATAGAGGTAATTCATAGATATTAAACTTGCAACCGAAGATAGACAGTCACAGTTATATTGCTGTTTCAGATATACATTCACATTACATGCACACATCTCAAGCATTAATATTGCTAATATTCCTTTCAGGTGGTGTGTGATTTATATTAATGACAAATCTTTATTAGATACTCTCCATTTATATGCATAAATAGGAGTGTTTGGGTCTTACAAAAAGTGTCTGTGCTGTTCTTATCAAAATTGCATGGGCCGGTTGCGCCGAAAGCCATTAGGCTAAGTAGCGGGATTATCATGAGCATGAAGGCAATTACTGAGCTCAGGCAGCTATATTTCATTTACATTTTCTGGCTGTCGATTATTCAATTATTAAATCTTCCCCTAATAGATGCCAGTTGCAATAAGTTGTGCAGTTTTGTGCTAGCCAACGGTCTACCTCATACTCTTCTGAGGTGGCATTATGTTTAAGAAATAGTCAAGTATTATGTCAATATGACAATCTACAAAACATAACGGGTAGGCAATCCTAGAATTTTCATCAAATGTTTTAACTTGGAGAAACCGGGCTTTGTACATATTTGTTCGTGCTTGTTATAAAACCTATTTTTGTAAGTAACATTTGAAATTACATGGAAATATTTTTAGGAATTTAAACAGAATATGAAAAGTAGTAAAATAATTAAACAAGAAATTTATACCAAAAATGAGAAGTAGTTAAAGGGTATTAATGAAGTAAATTATACCAAAGAAGGGCATTGTAGGCAGTTATTGTACTTTGTGAATAATTTGTAGTTTGAGGTCCTGGTGATGAGAGGTCGGTTGGTTGATGTGTAAAACAAACCAATTATTCTTCCCTGTTTAATTAAGGCTGTTTTCAGACTGCGCGTCATTCGCACGCAAGCTGATCAATCATCGCAGACTCGGAGATGCTTGCAAATGGCTAGAAAGAAATCTGCATTGAGCAGAAAGACCTATTCATGAGCAAGGAACAGCTTGAAGCTAACAAAAGCCAGAAACAGCATGTCAAGAGTCAGTAACAGCTCACTCAAGGAATACAACTTATTAGAGATAAAAACTAGAATAATAAAAAATCTGACTCGGTCATAATGTAGTAATACACACTTAGGGACCACAGACAGCAAGCTAATTCATAAAAATGTAATATCTAGGACATGCTAGAAGCCAGGGATAAAATACTGAAAGTCAACAAAATCTTTCTCTCAGGAAATGTCTTCAGCTTGTCAATAGAAACAGAGATGTTATTTTTCCTTCTTTTTCCGGATTTCCGGATTTTTGCCGGTTCAGAATAGATATAAAATTCGTAATTTTCTGTACAAAAGTCACCAATTTTGCTTTCCAAATTATTCCTATATCCTTTCTCAGTCATCTAAGCCATAAATTAGCATTATCTGGCTAATATTTCCAACCTTTTAGTGTCTAAACAGAAAATCCGGAAGTCTCCTTCCTACTTTTTCGGATTTTTCATCAATCCTGACCGGGATCTCTGTAGAAAAGAGATGACTATGCAGGGCTTTAACAGCTCCTGGAAGACACTAACAGCCAACTCGTTATTGTGGAGAAACAGGTTGTGAAGTGAAGATAGTTGTCAATAACAGCTTCACCTGGGCATGCAAAACAAAACCTTTAAAGGGAGCCAAAACAAATAAATTAAATTAAATTTTCCAAACTCAAATAATCATTGAATTCCATTCCTTGAGCCTATCTTTGGTCCATGTTAAAATCTAAACCATGAAATATCGTAGGAAACCATTGAAAACACGTTTTCCTTGCTCAAATCAATTAATGGCGATCCGCAAAAATGGGGTATGTTTACAAACAAATGGCAATATAACCATCTCTTGTGGAATTCTACTTTATTTTGAGCTAGTTTTCACAGGTAATACTTTAGCACTGACCTTCACTAGACTCATCTAACATATTTCTATACTTATCTGAGTTTTGAAAATTTTGTCAGTTATAATGGTTTAGGCTCCCTTTAAGAAGGCATGAACAGCTTGCTGAATTTAGCAAACAGTTACAAGATTGTCTTCAGCCAGAGGCAGATGATTAAGTGCATCTGTTTAGTAGTCAATAACAACTTAACAGGATCACTCCTTAAAAATGATAAAATGAGGAAAAGCGAACAGCTCAGAATGCACTAAAGAACTTCACTTCCTCCCTCCTGTTTATTCACAGACACTGATTGTATCTTTTATGAAAGCAGCTATGGGAATTTTTGTATTTGTTTTACACAAACGAAACAGCCGATTAGAGACTAACCTTGTAGAGATACCATTAGAAGATCACAGTTCTTAAGGAAAAATGGTCTCTGGTTAGACTTGATAAACGTGGTAGAACCTTGTTTGTATGGAGAGTATCTCAACGGACCTCATAAATTGAGTAATAACTAGCTGCCCTTGAATTCAGATGGAGTAAATCTTAGTTTTGCTTGCCAGACATTTGTCTGATGTTTTTGTCTCTTGCTTGTCTAGGCCATACTAAGCTGAGTTTCGTGTGCTTTCCTACCATGTTTTACTTGTTTTAATCAGCAAAAGGTTATATAATTTTTGGTTCACTGAGCAAATATGTTCAGAAGGAAGTGAATGAACATCTGGTAAATCGATGTTATAAGATTAAACAATCCAGACTTTAGATAAATCTCATAATGCTATAGTGATACCAGATCATTTTAAGGATATAATAACCTAAATTTCAAATTGTTTGAATTATTTTTTCGTCCAGATTTTGCATTGATAAGAATTAGATAATATACATCATATTCATATTCCCTTGACACAGGATGAAGTATTTTTACCCCATCATAAAGTGTATTCTCTGTTTTGAGTCAAATGATAAAGAAAAAAATGTGGTGTCCAAAGGAATTAGAAATGAAGACAAGATTTCAGGGATGGTATTACATGCTCAAATTGATCCTTTAATGAGGGGGGGGGGGTATATTTATGTTAAGAAATGGCTATGACACCCTGCCAAATTTAAGGAATTGAGATGTCCCCTATCACTAAGCTTGAAAACTGTCCATGTCACACTATTAGTTTTAAGGGTTTAGGCCATTCAAAGACATGAAGATCAGACAGATAAAGACTGTACAGCAAGAGCATGCTACCTGTCTGCTATTCCATGGTACAAAGGACTTATTTATGCATCTAAGTTTCTGGATTGCATGCTGCAGACGAGTGTGCACTTGGTTCTGTTGATTGCGTGTATGACCAATGATATTACACGCAGAGTTCTGTCATGTCATCTCAGATCTCTCAGTGTGTGCATGTTACTTGTACCTCAACATGTTAAATCAAGCTGAATTAACCATAGAGATGTTATCTGAGAGGATCTCAAGCATGCAGAAAATTGAGCAATTTCCTTGAATCGTCTTTTTTTCCCCTTTCTTTTGTTGAATACTACTCTTCTGAGCACATTGCAAAATGAAGCTCACCAAATGTTTGGAGGTTATGAAAGATGTTACAAAAACAGTGATTTGGGGTTGCAAATTGCTCTGGATGTGCTGAACATCATTTCAATCGCGTCTTCTTATGGGCTTTCAACTGTAAGAAATATTCTTTTTGGAAGCTTGCTTTCATCCATGAGAGCAGGTAAAAAAGTATTCTGTAAGAGCTGCTCACTTTTGATAAGAGCATGTCCCTATTCAGAACACCCAAAGGGAAAAGGAAACATTAAAGGAGTATCCTTTAGATTTAAGTGAATAAATGAAAAGGCTATTATTTCCCAGATGCGACTGAAATAAAGACTACTGAACTTGATTCCAAAACAATGTTTTTTGATGCCTAGATTATAGATACATGTCGTGATCACTGAGATAGAATTACATGCTATCAAAGCAGCCTTTAACTAGTGTACACCTTCCTATGCAGATATATGAACTCATTGATTTTCTATTGCACTGATGCTATAACATAGTTGAAAAAGGAACATTCACAGTTTCCTAAACCTATGCCTTTGCTCAAAATATTCAGTATCCTAATAGTCAGGTTATATTATGTATGCTGTGTTAGGTTTCACATGGATATTTCTGGACAACAAAGGGAAATATCATAACCATATTTGTAATTCTTATCTGTAATGTTTTGTAAACTAGATCATCAGATCAATACAATATTCCTTATCAGTACCTTGTACCAAAATAGATTTCTCTCAATTCAATAGTCTCTCTTAAAATGTGGCTCTATTCGCTATGAATGTAGGCTGAACTATTCTCAGCTGAGAACTAGAGCTTGGT
Organism: Lepidonotus clava; assembly: GCA_936440205.1. Classification (NCBI taxonomy): domain Eukaryota; kingdom Metazoa; phylum Annelida; class Polychaeta; order Phyllodocida; family Polynoidae; genus Lepidonotus; species Lepidonotus clava. The sequence goes on from OW387145.1 coordinate 37,048,008, forward strand.
GCACAGTAGGAGGTCTTTGTTACCGATGTTGATCAATAATAACACAGAACCGTCCTGCCCTCCGTCTACGCTTCTCCATACGGTGCTCAAAGGGCCAGCCCCTAGACCATCTTTTGTGTCTCATGTAACCAAGGACGTTATAGTGTTGGCACAACAACTTGCTTTTAATGTGATTGCACTAGCCATATGTGCATTTCCCACATGTTTTCAAGGAGAGGCCAATACACAGTTTCTATCTTATGGATGCTTGGAGTGCTCTTATGATATAATTCTACTAAACCTGAATTTCCAGATTTTGTCAGACAAAAAGAGCTGACCAGACCCCTCCAGAGAAAACCTTTTGTATTTGAATGGTATAAGTGATATAGTTAGGAATACTGTTTGCATAGCTGACATGATCCCTAATCTATGCCTGGTAATATAAATGTTGATAACAATCAGCAAAAATGTTGTTGCATATGCATGCAAAAAGTTGGAAATATCTCGTGTTATACTTCAAAGATAAGATGTGTTTATCTCATAAAAATTGTATGTATACCTAAATCTATTTGAAATGATCATCTTTTCACTTGCAGGTGAGTTGGCTGTTCCCTATATGTACACAATACACACACATCAACAATCCTGTGGTAAGTTCGCGTAAGCCAAATCACAATAACAGCGCTCTGCGAAGGCAAAACTCTGTGGATCAATTGCTGCAGCCCAGGCATTGCCTTTCAGCACTGTCGATGGAATCTTTACAGCTGATTGCCCACAGGGGCGATGAGGTTCTGTTGTGTGTGTGAGTAAGAGTCATGCTGGCCCCCCAGGGAAGGCAGAGAGGGCGGTGAGGGTACTGGGTCTTGAAAATGTACCCACTTTACAATAGTGATAAACCAACATTGACATTGATGGGGATCTCATTAAGACCAAGACAGAAATGAAAAACAAATTGAAATTAAACTCAAACAAATGGATATATGTATATGTTTTTTCAAATAATGTTCCAGAGCACACTCTTTTAAGTGTTTGAAAAAATTTGAAGGCATATGCACCTGACATAAGATGGCTATATTTTCAACTGAAAGATGAAAAAATTTCTGACATTCAAGCCAGTCTTTACTCATTTTCTATCATAGGGCATGCTATAAAGCATGCACTTCCCACTTTAAATTAGGAGCAATAGGCTTAAAATTCCAGAATATAGGCAGGTATATTCATATTACTTCTGTTCAGGAAAGTAGCCCCCACTGCCTCTCAGGAACTGCAGGGCTCACACAATTTCCCCATCACATATGGGATCTGGGCCCGCCCGCTGTCCCCGGTCGTCCCCAGTCGTGTAAGTCACCACTCCCAGAGGGAGAAGATGCCTTGCGCCTCACACCGATCCCATTTGTAGTATCTTAACAGACACACTTACGTCTATCATAGCCCTATCACCAGTATTCTTTGTGTACTTGTTGACAATTGTCCCAACTTGGGAATGATTCAGATCCAAGGATATCTACAGGGGCAGTTGGATTGCCTGAAACCTTTAAGAGAAACTTAGTGGTATTGAACCCATCTGAGCTTTGAAATCTTTACTTAAAATGCTGAGGGTAAAAGCTAAAATGTTTTTCCTATAATGATACCCTTTTCTTTTAACCTAAAGATAGCATATAAAGGTTTGATGTAATAACATCATGTTATTTGCTTGAACAAAAGGCCCAGATTTCTATAGTTTTCCATTGTGTCAGCCATTCTCAGGCACATAGCCCGATGCCCCCAGGGAGGAATCCTTTCACTGATGCCATCTTTCGTGTGTATCTGAAAAGGCATGCTAACATCTATCATAGCCCTATCAGCAAGGTCCTTTGACTTCTTGTCGACAGTCACTGTGACTGGTTGTACGTAAAGGGGAGATTTGGATGCAATGATATCCATACAAGAAGATTGCCTATTTCCTTAAAGAAAAACCTGTGTCCATTGGCCTTTGTTTAAGTAGAATATTTTCAATATTTTTAACACTATAAACAGTGGTTATACAGCTCTAAAAGTACCTCCTAAGCATATATTTTTCCGAATACATTTAGATATTAAATTTGTAGAGATTACTGGGAAATGAATAAGATTGAAAGCTGATTGTCTTTTTCTGACTTTTTTGAGACCTTACACATCCCTGCAATTATCCAATTCTGTTAGGATACCATCTACCAAAATTGCTCAGCATTCTAAACAAAGGGAAGAAAAAATCTGTAGGCCTATATCCTTCCCCTAGGAATAAGAGAAGAAAATATAAAAAGGTCAATTCAATCACCTTTATGACAGCAAAAGCTCAATACCAAAGTTTTACAATCACATTCATTTGAGCTAATCACATCTCTTTGGGTTAATGCTGCACTAACATATTGATCTAGGTTAATGCCTACCTGGGGATAAGTGCTTTGCTGTGTGCCCTAAATACTGATTTTATATTGGACTTTCTAAGCTAGCAGAAAATGCCTACAACAGTAGGGGTATAGATGGGGGGTCCCAATATCCCACATCAACTTTAAGAAATGGCAATGTCGCGTGCCGTTGTCGCTTGATAATGCACATGTCGCAGGTTGAATTTAAGAAATGACCATGTCCAATGTCATTATCTTTTTAAACTTCCTGTCACATGGTGCTAGGCCTCATCTCCCATGTCGAATTAAAGAAATGGCCTTGTCACTGTATTGATTTTAGGGGTGTACCCCCAAAACAGTGTCCTGTCTGGATACCGCGGGCCGTTACCGGACCCCCTGCCGAGCACCAAAGTAGCCTACATTGACCCCAGGGTGAAGCCATAACCCAGTATTGACTTTCTCAGCTGTTTTTATAGAGAGTGCAAAGGGTTAAGAGAACTGCAAAGAGCTTCTCTTTGGATGTCCAAGTTTATACATTTGATTGGCCAAGAATAATGACACAGATATATGAATCTCAATTACTGGCTTAGTATAAAAGTACTGTCTTATCAAAGTATTGAATATACTAAAATTGGTAAATTTTGGTGAATTACCAAAATATGATTCTTTTATATAAAAGTTTACATATAAAACATTAAATTGGGGCCTGCTTCAGCTAAGATAACATAGAAGCACCCCAAAGTAAATTGACTGTTAGGAGCAGCTTATACAATACCTTTCATGGTACAAAGAATTTAAATTTACTTTGAAGAAAGAAGGCAAACACTTCAGTGATTTTTATGCATTTGTATCATGATTTTGTAAAGGTACATCATGACAACTTAACTAAAATGCTCTTTGACCCTCACCATTCCAGCCTCTGTGGCACTAACCATTTGTCAAAATAAGGCTGAAGTTCTAATGCCAAATTCTAAATTGGTTACGAATGACTTACAACACCACTGTCTCTTGTTACACTGGTCTATTGGCCTATGACAGATAGAGCCAAACCCTGAAGATAGCTCAGCCCCTGATACCAGCAACAAAGATAGCAGCCCTCAAGGGCTGGGGATGTCACAAAAGGCTGGTCACGTGATAGATTACAGGGGGTTCACAAGAGAGGTCATACGTCATGGTCGGTCTTCGCGAAACCCCTAGGTTAGGTCAAGAGAGCAGAGAGTGGTGTATTTTTCAGGGACCAAGTATAAGGCCCCTGATTTTTTCCTCCCTTTTTTTAAAATGGCTTGCTCAATTAGGCCATATCATTGAGTATTAATTTAGTGAATCAGCCAAAGTCAACTTCATAACACCCACTGTCCAGCCATTTGGATCCAAGAGTCTGGAGTCCATGGACCACACTGTGCCCCCAACAGGGTCATCAAAGGCCGGGTGTGTGATGCCCTTTCTAATGGTCATTGCACATAAAAGACCCCTTGCCACTCTTCACAAAGAGTAGGGTATCACACCCGGTGACAGGTTTCTTTTAAATCATATTAGAGATATAATCACTCAAAGCTGAAAAGCATTACCTTGTGCAGTCTTGAAAGAACCCTGGAGGTTGGCTGGACGTTAAACTACCCCAACAACATACTAAGTTCACTTGTCTATGTACAATGCGATATTGTTCTCAAAATAATCTTGGCAGAGCCAACCCATTGTCCGACCTGTACTCATATTTTCTTCTCTCCTCCAATATCTGTAGGCATTATCGAAAAATAGTAATAGAGGGGCTGCATAATACTTTGGTCATCAAAAGAACAATCATATAGAAAGGCTTTTTTTAAGATTTATAAACCAAACGAGGATGGTATCTAATTCCAGACTGCTTAGATGTGATGAATTATACCATTAGACGATGAGGGAGAACAAAATCCTTTGCTAGATGTGCAAATCTTCAGGTAAAGGCCAAAAACATGGGTGGCCATTATACTATACAACCTTTGGGTGTTTAAGTGCTTTTGACCTGAGTTATTTTGTGTATTGGCAAGAACACCTAGCAAACTGTTTACAGTTGGCATTTCATATATCTGACAAAGAGCTTTATAAAGAGCAGCTCGCATCATAAAGGGGAGCAGCTCAGGCAGAGGTCAGGCCAAGGTGTTGACCTTCTTATCAAAGCAGAGCGCTTTGACTCTCTTGTCTCATTTACCCTAAGGTGTTTATGGTGCGCTGCTTTTTCCACCAACCTTTTGCTGTCGCTCGTTTTCGTTTTTCATGATTCAGCGGTTAGGAGTTCTTTAGTCAAACGCTTATATGCTCACATAAAATGCCCCAGCTCTGAGAAAAGAAAAAAAGAAAGTAATTATAAAATTGTATTCAGTCCCATAGTTTGATATTGTATTCTATGCAATCCATTTTATTCCACAAGTTGTAGCTAGAGAAATATTGCATGAGGGAAGAAGTGAATTTATTTATGTCAAAAAATATTCTAACAAACTGTACATTGCTGGCACTTATATAATCTTTTTTTTTTCTTTAAATATCTTTACCTTTTTAATTTTCGTTGAATCCAGTCCTCTTCTGATGTACGCATATATACTGAAATGAAAAAAAAAATCAATATTCAGTTTTATCAGTGTTAACCTTAGACAGTTCAACGGAGAATAAATGACTCAGCAACATTTGTTAGATGATCATAGACTGATTGTCCGAGATTAAAAGTTCTAGGTCAGATCTAAAACAACCTACAAAAACGTTTGATGCTTAAAAGGAATACAATGTAATAGAGTTCCCTCTTAAAAGTAATCCATCCTTTTCTTCACTCATAGAAATTGAGATGTATATCATATGAGTACCTGTCTACGCTTCAAACTGTACCCTCAGCGCTGCTTTCATGGGGGAAAGTAACGCTGTAGGCAAAACCTTTTTCAATAATTTAAAAGTTGGTATCACTACGCGCTGCTGTTAACTGGGTCAAGCCGTCGGACAGGCACTTACGTAAACCCAGAATGCTAAACGTGGAGCGATGATTACTGTGGAATCTGAAGCGATGTGGGAGTATGTCTATGCTTGTCTAGAGTGGGATTGTAAATGCACAGTCTAGAATTCCAGCTGCTGTTTTTTAATTATGCTATCGATTTAATTTGATTGACCACAAATGAGAATTAATCTCTAATCACAATGCTAGCGGTACATGTAATTAGATCATATTAGCTCAACGCCTTCATCAAATAGATTAATGTAGGCAATTGGAACACCCTGTCCCAAGTTCATGACAGTAGAATGTGTTATGGGTTTAATTTGTATATATAATAAAAACAGAAAATACTTTTTTGTTTCAAGTTGTATTTATAATATGTTCTAACATTTTTGCTTAAGTGGATATTTTTCTAGAAAACTGATTAAAACCCTTGATGGTAGAATTATGGTCAAAAATGGTCCTTATTTTATTTTCAATCTTTCTTTTAGTCATAGTCATCCCTATAGGATAAAATAAATCTAGATCTATACTTACTTCTATGGCACATTTGAAACTTCAGGGAATGTAGGAGTGTTTAATCTAATAGAAGTTATATTTGAATATTCTACAACTAGCAGTTACAAGGAACTTCACAGAAAGGAAAGGTTCTTTGGTTGATGTTCTGCTAGAAAGTGAGATTAAATTCCCATTGCATCCTGTCTGCGTCTTTCCCAAAGATAGAATCTGCTTCGATATTGAACAGATGTTAGTTTTTTCCATCCCTTTTGGTTCAAGAAGTGAAGGTGGAGACATCATAGAAGAACAAGTTTCACAGGCCCTGACAGCCAGAGGAGTGCAACGTGCAACATCTGCCAGTGAACAGGGCTTAATGTTAACTAAGGAAAGCTGCAGTATTTCTGAACATTATTTAATGCATTGAATTTAAAACAATAAAAATATATCTTCATTTGCCCTAACGAAAAGGGTTTCAAACAAAATCTGAAATACTGGTCCTTAAATTGCCAAATTCAAATTCTGACCTCAAACTATTTAATAGATAAACCTATATTTTCAATTAGTCAGGTTGTTTCAGGTAATAAGCGGTTCCATTATCTTCACTATATGTTTTAGTCTAAGTAAGTCAAATTTGTCAAGGTCCAAAAATACAAAGAAAATACCCTCGGAAGATACAAACATATTTGACAGTAAGCATCCCTATTTTATGCTTTTTGCCAAAGCAAAAACAAAAAAGGAACTCTTTGCAGTCAACACTTGGCACATCACATTGTATCACCAGAGCCCAAGTGTTCCCACTTTATAGCTTTCACCCCAACCCAGACCCTGTATCGCCCCTATATGGTATTGCTTCTTTCAAATCAGCCATTCTGAAATAGGCTTCCAAGAAACTGTTCATATTTCCATATATACACTGCAGCCCACTGATATATTTTTTCACCCCCAGTCAGGGCCAGCGATATGAAATAGCAATTTGCGGTCCGCAGCAATTGAATGGTCATTTTGTGCCAGCTACTCGTGGCTCGGCTTAAAGAGAGCAGCTCGGCTTGGAGCGGCTAAAACTCACTACAATAGGTACTTAATGGTGTTTAGTAATAGAGGCTTTCGGGATCGCGCTAGCAGGTGCAATTCCTGTTTAAACTTTGCACAGTGAGCTCAGCTTTGGGGCATTTTTTTGTGCAGTCCAATGTATCCACTATCTCATACCTCTTAGTAAATTTGTTTATTGAAAGGGATTCTAAATAAGTCCCCACGGGTAATTGCATTTCCCAGATTTATTTGATATTACAGTGATAATCTATGAATTTAACAAACCCTGTATTGGTATAATGTCAACTACAAGGCCTAATTAGCTGTATTGATTTCATTATAAGTAGTCATTAAGAGCATATTTATTAGGAAACCCAGAGAATCGACATAGCTAAGCTTTCTTTGCAGTCAATTCAACCATGGAAGTCAATAGAATAGACTCTATTGCTCCTGCTGGTGGCCTTTGCCTCTAAAAGCCCTAAGGTTAAGGAAGCTCCTGTCTGAGCAGTTCTAAGCCACTCAGAGCCTCAATGAGCACCTATGAGCAGATTGCCCATCCCCACTTCACTCTGTCTGAGCCTACTTCCTTTATGCTCCCTCTTTCCAGGAATGAGTTCAAGCTCAGAACCTATCATCAAAACCAGACATATTGCAGAGTGTGAATTGGTGTCAGATGTCAATGGAAGTCTATCTATGAGGAGCACAATATGTATTCTGATTCATATAGAAAGTGATGTCTATTGTGGCTGATCTTCTGGTGCAAAATGCTATAGTAGAAAGTTTGCTGGATTTCTCTGGAAGGTATTGTGATTGAGGAGTTTGCTGCTAGGGAGAGGTTACTACAATTGGTCAACATTGCTCAGTGTCTATGGGGTGTCTCATGGCATTCTACAGATTTGTGAGAAACATCTTACTTTTTTTGATTGAGTTTATTTCTAAAAAAAATACTATTCTTTTTTACAGGGTTATCCTATGTCAGTTTGATATGGAAATCTTATTCTATCAAGATTGCTCAATAAGAATAATGACCCTTTGAAAAGAAAGTAACACATTTCCAGGTAACATGTGGATAATGAAAAGTTTTTAAACTGTTTTTTTCCCCAGCCAAATCAGTCCAGAATTTTGTAGTTAACAACTTCCAAACGTGTTTTATGTTTGTTAACACTTGACTTCCCTAAACCAGCCCACTTCTGGCCAGAGGGTTACAAAACCTATTACACTGGAGGAGTTGGAGGGTAGTGATCTCCAGTAGTATGAGGGTGGCAACCGCTCTAAGGGGGGGGGGGGGCCAAGCCATTTGGATCAATACTATAAAAAAGACAAGTCCATTTCAGACTTGGACACCATTGTTTCCTCAGTTGCTGTGATGCAGACATCTTTCGTGAAACTACTCCATGGCAATTTCAGAATCTTTTCCAATCAAACCATGTCTTCCACATAAGTAATGTAAGTTAAAATTAACAATGGCATAAGGGAGAAGATACATTTGATGGGCAGAGGTTATGTGGAAGGTAAAGTTGGCCGCTATCCTCAGACAAGCAAATAAAGAGCCCTCAGTTGTAGGGAGATGGCACCATCTATTGGGTGGGTGTACTAAAGCCCCATACCCACTAAACAACTTTTACAGAGTCGGCCGATAGATTGGCACTAAAATCTGCCGATGATTTTAGCACTGACTCATATCAAACACACACATTTCAATATGGTATACTTACAGACAATCATAGGAATCAACCAATTATCCCAGTTGCCCATTGCCCATCGCTGTTAAAATCGCCTAGTGGGCATGGGGCTTTAGTTATCACTTTTTTGCAGTGCAATGATGACTCCGTTCTGTACATGGCGTATCCAAAAACATGGGTGCTATCAATTTCTGCATTCTTCAGACCTATTGACTGTGACCTTGTCTACATCATTGAGATGCTTGACTGATGGCTCTTCTATTCTGTCTACCAATCACATTCAAATCCATTGGTGATATTGCATCAGCATTGTCCAGGGCTATCTCATTTTGGTATAGTGTTTGCAGTCCTCCCAAGGGAGCACCTGGTGGGCAACTAAAAGATCAGCTCAGAACAGCTCTCATATTCTATTTATCCAACTTATAGCCACACAGCCTAATTTCTGCATTTATATTGTCACAAATGCATAATTATAATCAATCTTGATAGAAATTTCAACTTTTGAAATACAAATGTGTATGCCTATGGTGTCAAACTGAATTAATGCTCATAGTAACATGAGTGAAGCAGGGTATATGAAAAATATGATAGAAATGACAAATCCTGGTTGAAAGAAACAATAAATATTTTGAACTACAAACCAAAATCATAGGTTCCCTCATCTTAAAAAGATTCCAATATCAAATCAATCCTATTCCAAAGTGAAATTTTGTTAAATTTAGTGAATATAGTCAGAATGCCCATTTCCCATTCCTATTCACCTTGTGCTATCAGCTTTTAGATGGTTATCTATTTTCAAATTAAAGAGGTTCTACACAGTAGCACCAACTGGAGACATTATCTAATCTTTAAGGCTCATTGCTTCAATTAGTATCTTTCTAACGTTCCATTCTGTAGACATCTCCCTCTGTAACGGCCCGGTTTATTTTTACTAATGGTTCCATTCACTTGGGACCTTTTATTAGTTTAGATAACTCTCCATCAAGTAAATCCATTTACTTGTTCCAGTTTAAATTCCTACAGGAAAAGTATTAGTGGCTCAAAGAACAATGTTATCAAAGCGAACCTCAAATATTGCACTTTCACGCAGACATCACAGAGTCGCAATAATTTTGCGAAGTAGTAATTGATCTCAGCAAGTCTGCGGTCTGTAGATTCTGTCTGGGCTGTCAAAGTTATGAGCGCTTTACATTCAAAAGTTGAATGAAAGATGAAATAGAAGAGGAGTGACACCAAAATGAACTCAGAAATGCAATGAAATCTGTTGAGCCACTATTTCTTTTATTCTATGCCTTGGTAGCCCTCTTCATTCCGAAAGCTGCTTTGTTGTCTGTCTACTTTGGCACTAATTATTTCCCCTCCAACTCAGTAATCCCATTTCTGTGGTACATAAAACACTCTGCACTATCAGTGTAATCTGTTTTGCTACAATTTAGATGTCTGTTGCAAAGAGCTTTCAGAAGAAATAGTACAAGCAGCTCAATTTGTTGGGTGAAAACCTTTGGGTAGAGCTCATGTTATTACAAGGGCAAATCAGAAGAAGTTATCAAGTGTGAAAGTGCTTGAGATGTTGACAAAACAGGGTTCTTATCTCATATCACAGTGCTTCTAGGCTGTCAGCAATTACTCACATACTTCTTTTAGGTTTTTGATTTGGAATAGGCTATGAACAACAAAAGAAAAGATCTAATCACATTATATGCTTTGCAATTACTTTTGAAGGATAAACTGCCTAAGAGAAGTAATGTGGTTTATCAAATAAAGCTTTCTAAGGTTTTAATTAAGTTTCTCCCTTGGGGGAAGACAGGCATGAATTAAATGTAACAGTCATATGGAAATACCTTAAGAGAACATTTGTATCTTAGCACTCACTCTACTGATGTATTTTGTACATCAGTATATGCTAGAAAATCTTTTTAATTGCACTGAGTAATCCCACCTTTAACTAAACAACTGTTCAGATAATATCCCTGCAGTATAATTTTGAGTTTTTTTGTGTTTTTTATTTATTTACCATACTCATTTTACATACTTTGCTATACACAACACACTTTTCTGTGTCTGCATGCCTGCACCTGATAAATATAGATACTCAGCCAAATCTCCTTTGTTATTCCTTATAAAGTGTCAAGATGGTTGTACTTCTTCAGTAAAGTCAATAAAAGCACATCTCCTTTGTTACACATTAACACAACCCCTTTATATGGCACCTCAGTGGCTTTACCTGACCAGATAAAGGTGGCACAGCTGCACCTCTTTCATCACACAATGACACCAACCTTTGTGCACTGCGGAGATGGCGTGCCGTGGTGGCTTTACGTGCCCACCGCAAGCCTTCCTTTGACCCACGTCCCATGCCCATCCTTCAGTCAGCCTTCTACCTTATCGCCTTCCCCCTGGGTGTTCATTCTTTGATCGATAATCGCCCCAATGATCCACTTCCCAGGAGGCAGCGAGTCGACCCACTCTGACCTTGCATGTCTCCTGGCCAACACAACTATTCCTTATAAATGCCATCACTCAATGGTGTGACAAGAGAAGAGCCCTAGGCATGTCTAGCCAAATAGATCTCTCAAAGATAGCTTTGCTGGCTTTCCTCAAACCAAACTTATAAGTGATGAGTTTAGTTTGATAAATTGTGATAAGTAAAATCAGAGTGCCCTAAAGCTTGATTGATGTGAATAACTTTTCACTTGCACATACAATAATTCCATTTCAGCCTCAAATCGTCTTCCTGGAACATTAAAATATAGGTTGGAAATGCTGATCAGGTATAAAGTGCCATACCCAAGTTTAAACTCTCCATCTATAGATCCTTGATCCGTAAATCCTACATGCGATGTCCATGTCTCAATTTCCGTGCTCTGTTTGCGTTTCGGACTCATTCGTGTATGAAGAGCGATTTGTTTTCACGGACATGTCACCCTGGAGCAGTAATCGACTGGTGGCTATGTCGCTGTCCTCCTGGGTTGTCTGGGATGGGGTGCAGGCCCACAGATAAGGTAGAGGGTCTCTGATAGACCACTATCATGCCTTGTGGGCTTGTATGGAATGCCAAGTATCAACTATTGTGTGGGTTTTTTTTTTTATGAAAATATTGTACCTATACAAATGAGTATTCTATTATAACCTCTATGTCACTTAGATCTGTGTCTATTCACCGCCTCCCTTTACCTAATCTTTTGATAGAAAATGAAATTTGTAGAAATAAATTGGCTGGGGTTTGTTTGTATTACATAAAGAAAATTGAATGATTGTCACCCACAATAAGCCCATCCCGCATTGGGTACATCCCAGGGTTGGAAGAGGGTATGAACTATGGTTTAAAATGAACTTAAGCCTGTCATCTCCAGGTTGATTGCTTGCAAAATAACCATGTAGGCCATTATTGTCTCCTAGAGGGCAAAATAGGATTGGACATTATAGGTTGGGCTGACAGCTTTTAACATTAGTTCTTATGGGGAAAAGGCCAATATATAAAACTGCATTAATGTTAGCAATTTGTCAACCAAAGTGCTTATGTTAAATTTGTATTATGGATCTCTCTTCAGGGAATAAATTGGGGGCAATTTTGAGAATATTGCCTGGTAAACATTAATGTTGCTGTAAACTGGGATGGGCTTATTTGGCATGAATGAGAATTACAAATTTCAAGGACATATTTTCTCATTACACGTGTTGTCGAGATGGCTATCCAGAAACATTTAGCCTTTCTCATTTTCATAGAGGTTCAGGCAGATGGCTGTGGGAATGGAGTGTTACTTTGTCGTAGCATGACAGATCAAGCAGTTCAATAAGTTAGTTTTTTTTTTGTATACCATGAAGTTTATTAAATCACAGCTGTCTACCTTATTGCATACATTCAAACCTTCCATCCAGATTTCGACTTCCATCACAAAGGAAAGAGAAAACTGTACCTTCAGTGATTGTAAACAGTGTTATTATCATTCAAAGCTTAAATACATCTCTAAGGCTTGGACAATGGAATAAAAAGCAAATAATGAAGGCATGGGTGTGGTGTCTCCAGGACCTGTTGTGGTTGACTGATGACTTCCTCCAGGTCCTGGCAGAGGCAGTTAGAGCATCCTGGACCATGGTCAGGAAGGAAAGCAGAAAGGTCTGTGGGTTCACCTGTCCCATATATATGTTATGGTTGTGGTCAGGGGATGAGGGAATCACCAATAAAGGGGACCTGAGAGGAAATTGGTGTAATCCTCTCCTCCTGACAAAGACATTTCTCTTTCTAATCTAGGAGTTGCATCAGACTTATCTCAATGGAAAAGTCAGTGGCATTCGGAAGGACTTTTACCTACTTTGGGTAGTTTTATTTGTGCAGTAATTTTCACTTCTACATGATGGCTTAGATGAACTTAAAGAGTTAAGTTCTTTTGATATTGCAGGAAGGGATAATGCTTTTACAATAGGCAATTCTGATGTTCTAGATCAATCTAATGTGTATGTCAGTTCAAAAAGCTGGAGCAGGGTTAAACTATCTGGAGAAATAGTAATGGAATATCTATATTTGACTTATACCCTAAACACAAATCACTATGTGAGAAGTTGTACCAATGCTGATTACAGTGTAACCAGACAATAGATGCCCACTGATGACATTGGCTAAAGGCTGGTGATGATGTAACTGTTAGTAATACCAACACTCGCACCAATGAAAGCCATTTAAAGTTAGCAGCCCTTAATGGGGTACCTACTGTGCAATACCACCTTGGGATTACCATTGACCTCCAATTTATAAGCCTCAAACATATCTATTCTATTACACAAAAATACTCATACATAGCAATTTAGAATAATAATTTTGACTATATGAAGAGGAAACATAATAGAATACTAGATGTTGAAGGCAGGTGAAAGGTTTATCTATTGTGGGTATCTATATTAGGCTTAAGTGCTTGAGGGCCCCTTGACTTGCTGCCCAGCCCCAAGGGAACACCGTCTGATTACATCTTGCTGGAATTGGTCGAGTTGATCTGATGTCATTTTGTGTAACCCACCTTGCCAGACAGATTTAGTTGGCAGCCTGAATGGATTGGCTCACTCTGACCTGGTCGACCATTTTGTTATAGATGATTTGCCTTTGTAGGAATGGTTCCATAGCTTATAGACATTCGTATGGATAGAGGCATTAGTTGGTGTGTGAATGATTCTTAAAGATGGAGAGGTGGGTGGAAGCATTAGGTATCTCCCAGAAAACAATACTGAATCTCAGAGGCTTGTCTCTTAAGGAATTACAGAGAAACAAATAGAAGATTGCATTTCATAAGCTAACGGAGCCATTTTTTGTGAGCCCTTAATTATAGTTTTTAGTATTGTAGCTTATGGGAAGGGCTCACTCAATCAGTCATGTCTTTTGTAGGTATTTGGGCTTTGATCTGATTGCCCGGTTACACAATCTTACATACAAGTAGCTACAGGCCTTTGTCCACCGGCATGCATTTGTAAGCAAAGACAATTAGTGTGCATCAAGTGTTATTGAGTGGGCAGGCCTCTCCCCTGCCCCCTCCCCCACCCCCACTCCTTGAACTCAGTTCAAGGAGTGGGGGTGGGGGAGGGTGCAGTTTGAGAAGCCAGAAGTGGGTTACATAACCAGTACTTGAGCCACTGTCACCTGCAGTACTAGTAGGAGGAGCCCCTTTCCTAAGCCCCTCCCTGAGTTGTGTGTGATGGCAGGAGTGGTGGTGGTGATCACTACTCATAGCCCATAGCCTTCAGGTTGTAGGAAGGCCATCAGTTTATTGAGGGACGACTATCGCTATAGATTACATACATTAGGTATATAGACATTTCGTTCAATTACCTTTCAAACACAATGAAATGTCCATTGTTATGTTAAGGGCGAACATCGATCGTTCCAACGATCGGAACTTTGATAGTCATTTGCTTCTTGTTAGAGCAATTAAATATACAAACTTTCTTTTAGGTTACCATAACAACCTTGTAGGGCTTCTAATAGAAATTCTGCACTTTTTACAGGGGTTTTAGGGCTCTTAACAGAGGTTTTCTTTATGAGCACCTTTTTGAAACCTTTGCTACATTTCTGTTTAGGTTGCATGAAATCTTCCTGTTAATGGATGTTTTCATGAGACAGGCTGCTTATCAGTTAGCATCTTTTGTAAAACATTTGTTGATGATATTGTATAAGATAGCCAAACATGGAGTATTACTTGTAACATCTGGAAGATCAGAATTCTCTGAAGATGACATATAGAAATAGTATTTAAAAAATGTATACATGAGCCCTTCCTTATAACAAGAGTTTCATTTTGTCAGATAGATTAGATGTATTGACCTTACAGTGGCAGTCAGATGGGTAAATGCATGCCAAACCAACAGAAATAAAGGGAAATCAACTGAAAGAAAGAAGTTTCAGGGCAATCCCATAAAGATCTCTGAGCAGATTGTAAAAACTTTCCAAAATATTGAAAAGAGGACCCATTCATAACAATTTCAGCACTTTCTTAGATATGAAAGGTTTCTGCTTGGGATAAAAGAATGTTGGTGGGGTTTGGGAAAAGCGAGAGTTTGTCAGAACCAATATGCTTAATGCCCAGCCCCATGTCGCGGTTGCAGTGACACGTGGATAATCCCAACATCAATGTAATGCGGTGTTTTAAGTGTTTCGAGGCCATGTTTTTATCAGCCTGATTCCAGGCTACTTTACGCCCTTCTCCCAAATTTCCCCTCACTACTCATAATGAAGATGCTTTCAGGGCCAGCTCCCTTCTTAATAAAAGTCAAACCTGAATAAGAGATCTCTTCTGGTACCATGGCCGGTATTTAAAGTAACACATAAAATACGTGCCTGACCCAAAATGCCTAATAAGGGATTGAGAGGTTGTCAAGAAAAGATGCTCCAATTGAATTGTTTAATCTGAAGCCCGAAGATTGTCAATAAAGAATACATCTATTATATGAAATTTATTCATGTAGTGATACTCTAAATCCTGAGTGATTCCACATGCAAAGATATATGATAGTTTATCAATTACATCATGAAGATTTTCCCTGGAAATGTTGCATAGCAAGATTCCATTTTTGCAAGTTTACATTGCAAACCAAGCCTTCAAATACTTTAGAAAAAAGTTTGCAAGCTTCTAAGAATGCAGCACAGAAATCACTTCAAACAATTACATAGTGCAGTTACTTCCTATTAAAGCCATTTCAAATAAATTTGAAAATAATATTACAGCATGTGGTTCCATCCTTCTATGGCCACATAGCAGAAATTCTCAGGAAATATTGGATACTAGGGTTCCTTACTTGTAAGGCTGCATTGCAGCAACTATGCGATAATGATTAAGCCTTCAATCCCTGACCGCAGTAAATGCTGGGTATAGGATGCAATCATATCGCGACAGCAGGCTTAGTCCGCGACAACTGCTGCTTGGGGGCTGTGGGGCTTTGCAGGCGACAGGCAAGAAATGCTATCATTAGGCCAATGCTTCTCGCTGGCAGTAAAATAGAAATTCCCCTTTGTTTCCTGTCTTTTTGTGATTAGGCTGGGCTGGGAGTAGGGAGTAGCTCTGAGCATAAAAATGGGGGAATGGATGGTGGTGGGGGGGGGCTGGTTGGATTGAGCCTTGGGGGTTTTGGGGTTTGTTTGAAACTAACATGAGAATGGATCATTTAATGTAACTTGGTGAGGTTGTTCGTAAAATTACACGCGACATTGTGGGTATGGACATAATCAGGAAAAAAAATGAAGGACATATGTTATGATGTAAATATAGACATGTAAATCTAACATTTCAATGTTACTATGATAGCATGAATCTAATGTAAACATAACCACATACCGCAAAATTAAAACTCACTATACATGTATGTATAAGCTATATGATATAAGCTATGTTGTTAGCTTGTGGTTGATCTGTAGCTATATAGGTAAGTTAACATCCTAAGTCTTAACAATCAGTATATTGAATAAAGGCATTCATATATAATTTATAAAAGAAAAAGATCAGGCAGGTCACAAATATAAACCCGACTGCCAAATAAAAGTCCACATAAAAACATATCCCAATGTCAAACAGTTTTCATTCTAAAAAATCGATTGTGCTTCAACTTGTACACTTTTCCAGGCTATGTGCTCCCTCCCCCTTCCTCCCTTAGGAAGGAAATACATTGGGGTTTGAGGGGACCCACCCCTATCCCTTTGGGTAGTGGGGACAATTTCCGAGTGGCGGGCGGGTAGATTGGAGTGTGGAGGCCTAACGAGACAAGCAGTGTGGGTAATGGAATCAGGCTTGGGTTGGGACGGGGATGACCGGCGCTCTAAAACTGGTGTTTTAGTGTGATGAGGTATTAGCATTATGGCAAGTTGTTTCTGTTAAAAAAAAAAAAAAGATAAAAAAAAAAAACCACAAAGAAACAAAGAAAGGGGGGAAAAAAGAGCATTTTGGAGTGTAATCTAGCAACGTTTTGGTCGAAATCGGTAAGACCAAAATGTCAACTTGCTGCCATATTTTGTGAATCAAATATAATTCCTAAAAAATATCCGAGAAAGCATTATCGATGCAATTTTGTTCAACAAAACACTGTTATCTATCACTCTAAAAACTGGAAAACACCATAACCTGATAAGTACATTTTATACATCTATATCCGATAGAAAGGCAGTGTTAGAAAAGAAATCTGTAGCAAAAGCATTTTGACAAAAGGGGGCCTCCATTTATTATTTTTCCATTAACGTGGGTTCTGACATCTTCGAAAATGTGTGTATACATATTCTCATCCAAGTCCGATGCCTACTTAGCTCAAGGGGGTTCGAGTTTTTTTTCAATATGCATTGGTACTTAATGGGAGGCCCCTAAGAGAAAAAGCGGGAAAAAAATCCTACTCATTCAGCTGACCATACAGCCCTCCACCACTCCGCTGAGACTCCCATGGTTAAAGAATAGAATGCTATTTTCACCTTGGGCACGGTTGGCTGTCTTCGTCCATTTTTAACCAGGGACACAGTCTCCATTCTATGAGACAAGGGTCAGGTCTGTGTACTGTCACCCTGAGACATTGCCTTCATCAGGGCTGCCATCACCAGGGACCCTGACTGATGGCTGGGGTTTGGGGATGGATTTATGCCTGATGGACATGCTATTTTCCAATTTAGCTTGTTGTCCCAAATTGTCTTTCATAAATGAATCATTATTAATGCATTACTGTTAAGTAAATGCATACACATCTATCCTATAATGCTTAAGATTTTTTTTGTAGAAGAAATGTTCCTAATTAATTGATGACGGAACTGTATGGAGGAGAGTCAACTTTTTATCTCTCCATGAATGTCAGTTTTCTGGTTTGAGTCTGATATCTGATTGCTTGTTGTGCAACACATCTGAAAAATAATTTCAAAATTTCTGTTTTAGAGTATGATTTCAATGGCCAATTTTGTGCTTCCCCAATAGACCTTCAAAGGTGTATAAAAATAGTGACAAGTAATGAATGACTCTCACCAAACACTGATATGACAATAATGACCTGTCTGACAAGTTAATCTGTGTCACTTAAATAATCCCACAAGATCTATGTGCTTCAGCCTCTTTTGGACTTTGCATGACGCAAAGTTGGCCATTTACTCCCCCTCCCAAACCCCACAAGCCCCTAAAGACTAGAAATTACGGCTTCCTAGTTAAACCCAAAAAGGCGATTAATCGCAAAACATGGGGGGAGGAAACGCTTAAGGCAGTCATTTGAGAGCATCATCATTGATTGCGCAAACTCAGAAAAGGGTCACCGGTTGGTGATGTCGAATCAATAGCGAACAAAAGTTACAAATTGGATCCTCCTCTGTGGTTTCGAGGCTGTTTGCATCCTTAAAGGTCTTCGGAAAAAATACCTGGGCGATGAGATAGCGGCTGCATGCATAAAAGCTCTGGCTTGCCCAATAATCCAATAATTTAGTCGGATGCTTTTCTTCTGGTCATGTTGTAGGGAGGTGGGTAAATGTGTATGGGAGGCTAGGCGTATTAACTAACAAAATGTTTATGAATGATAAAATTTGTTTGATTGTTGCTGAACCTATAGAAAAGTGGTTCATTTCTTAGGTCTGCCACTATGAGTGCCCATATCAAAGAAATATCATTTACTTAAAGATTAAATTTACAGACATTTTCCCTCACAGTTCATTAGAGACTCCTCAGCTTGATAGGCATGCATTGGTATGAAATTAGATCAAATCTGTAAAAGTATCTTCAGTCACCGCCCCGTTGGTGTAAAAGTAGTTGCAAAGCTTTACCTAGTGCAGTCTGGTAAAAGAACCCTGACGGGTTGGCCGGACGTTAAACTTATCTGACAAACAAACTTCTTGAAAGACATTTGGGTTTCATAACAAAAAGTGAACACAATCTAATCAGAAATATTGGGTAAATTGGGTTTTCTAAAACAAGGTAACAAATTTACCCTGGTTTTCTGTGCACATTTACACATGTTTTACTGTAAACACTTGGCGTTGCATAATACTGCATTTGATTTCTGTTCCCTCATCCGTCTGCTGCACCCTGCTGTTAATAATGGTGTAAAGTGTGTTGGAACCACTATAAAAATGCCAGCCTAAAAACTTCATTCTCCGTGAAGGAAATAGTAATTGTGTTATCCTGCTGTCTAATTGCTTAGGCTGTTCTCATTTTATCCCATGAGACTGGATAACTCATGTTGAAATTCAGACAATATTATACAATGCTAAACCTTTTAGCATTATCCACCGTCCCACTGTGGAAAGAGAACTATCATGTTCTATAGATAGTTGCAGGTGGATTTGAATAAGGTTAAAGGTTAGACATGAACACATTATATTTGACTAAAACTAGGATGTGAATAAGGCTTTTGGTAAAGGAAGAAAATGGCTTAACGAGAGTTTTATGTAAGAGAGTCCTTTGGTGATACATCATTAACTCCATTGAGAAATAGCCATAACAAAAGCACCACCATGCAACACCCCTAGAACTCTATAAATCAAAAGCCATCGGAACTTATGATAAATGCACCAATAGAAATATCTCTAGGGGTCGTAAAAACATCCCAACAGATAATAGATGGTATGTTTGGAGAGTAAGTATGGTTGGAATTGCAAGTATTGATCAAGGAGGAAACAACGTATCCTTTAAATTACACGTGAATCAGCCGTGTCTTGACTGGCAACTGATTTACATAGCCATTTGTTTTTAATTCCTAGTAAAAGTAAATTGTGGAATTCAATAGTATTAATGCTGGTTAGCATTCCTATATAGGGATTGAGATGCTTGATTCCAGGGTAATCAAGCAAAGTATGGGAGATGAATAGCTAAAAGGGTAGTACTGATTGTGATTGCGCAACCAAAATAATATAAAGAAGAAGCAATTTCCATTGATTTTATAGGTTTTCTTCTACAAAAAAAAGACCTACATATTTCCACAGGTTCTATAACTAAAAATCTCACATCAGACTTGCAGGAGGGTCTCTGTAGAGGGCTTGAGGTGCTCGTGAGCTGGACATGAGCAAGACACAAGGTGTGATCAGCTCGACCCGCTGTCACAAAGTCAATAGGCTGACAGTCCGAGATGCTGCCCAGGGTCCTCAGGGCCCACCCTGACCGGAGTGATTTATGATGGCCCTTGTCAGGACAGAGATGTGATCATTGGCCCCTCTCAGCCACCGGTCTGCAATGCATCCCTCTATTCGATATAGTAGGGAGCCCTCTGCCTATATATTGTATACTATCCATTTCATTGACTGTAGAAAGTGTGCCATTCATTTTGTGCCAGAAAGTATCATTCATTGGCCCCTCTCGGCCAGTGGTCTGCATGTATATATAATTATATAGCCCTCTATTCACTATAGTAGAAGCCCTCTGTGTATGTCTTATATACTATCCTTTTCATTTACTATAAAAAGTGTACCCCTATCCATTTGTTTTGTATTGGTTGTTAATTCATGACGGCCCTTGTCAGGACAGAGATGTGATCATTGGCCCCTCTCTGCCACTGGTCTACATATCCATACCTATATTTGATATAGTAGGACCCTCTGCCTATATATCATATACTATCCTTTTCATTGACTATAGGAAGTGTGCCATTCATTTCATTGTGTGCCAGAAAGTATCATTCATTGACCCCTTTCGGCCAGTGGTCTGTGTATACATATATATATCCCTGTATTCGCTACAGTAGAAGCCCTCTGTGTATGTCTTACTATACTATCCTTTTCATTGACTTTAAAAAGTGCACCCCTATCCATTTGTTTTGTATTGGTTGTTAATTTATTATGGCCCTTGTCAGGACAGAGATGTGATCATTGGCCCCTCTCAGCCACAAGTCTGCGATGCATCCCTCTATTCGATATAGTAGGAGCCCTCTGCCTATATATTGTATACTATCAATTTCATTGACTACAGAACGTACGCCACTGCCCTTACTTTTGCATTGGTTATAAAGTTTATTTACCTCTATATTTTGACCTCTAGATATATTCCCGTACACTTGAGTACTTGATGAGTAATAGCTGAGTTGCTAGGACAGAGATTGATGTGTTGTGTATTCAAATGTTGGTGCTCACAGCCCATTTTCCGTTCTCTGGCAGCGTGGATATACTGCCATACCAAAGGCCCTTCTTTCTTATACTGTGTCTTTGGATTATACGAGGAACATTTTCCCTCAGTAGATGTGTAGGAGAAAATAGTGTATCTTCTCATAGATTTTATCAGCATAGTAAAGATCAACAAAGACGTAAGTCAACCCCTGTGCTTGCCTTTAATTTCATTTTTTAGTTAATGAGTATATAAAACACAGACACTGTTGACTGAAAAAAGAACACTCTGCTTTCCAAAATCCTGCCCTATTCACCTTCCAACACCCTGCTATTAGTTGGATTACCAAATTACATAACCACTTGTTACTTATCTGCCATTCTATAATATGACCTATAATTGCTTTTTCTGAAATTTTACATAACCATTGTGCTTAGGTGTAAAAAGATAATCTTTGCATGAACCTTTCCTAGATGTTTCTGTTTGTATGAGAAGAATTTATATATATATGTACATTGGAGGACAGAATGAAGTGAGAAATATGCACTATAACTCAAAATGTCAGTTTCTAAAATTATGCCTCCTCGATGCTGAATAGGCTTTGGGATCTTCTGCACAGACTCAATATACTGATAGTGCTGGGCATTGGTGTCCCTAAACCCACCCTTCGGTCAGCCAGTTGACCAGTGGGCAATCCCCCTAGCAACCCCCCAACACATGATATAGTCTTCCAAGGGGATTAAATTACATTGGGATTGACACAACAGGGCCTTAGTGTTAGGGGCTGCGAGAGAGGCAGTGTTTGGCCGGCTCAGGAAACGCCCCTAATCGATGAAGAGTCAATTTTGTACAGGGAACCCTATCTTAATGGACGTCCCCCGCTTCCCTCTCGCTCGTACCGACAATATATAATGGGGAAAGGGCGGAGTGATGTTTCAGTCCTGCGGAGGGATGTATGCTCATTCATCATTGCACGCAACCTGCTATTCAGCGATGTCCTGCAATGTAATGATTACACATTGTGCTTGTTTTGTTCGAAAGTATGTGCTTTATGGAAATACACAGGTTTAAGCCTGGATTCAATACACCAATTTGTTTTTCTGACAAAAGCAGAACAAATAACATCAGTATTACATTACTATTGCAACAATATTTTCCTATATTTCACCTGCCAATTTAACCTTGAATTGCACTTTTACTATTTGTGAAGTTAAATCACGGCAATATCAGCAATACAATTTACTAACATGTTGGTAAATTTTACTGGCAATCCCTGACATCATATATCACCAATTAAGAAAGTGAATGACCAGCTTATTGCAAACAAAACACCGAATAGTGGATTATAGACTCAAGTTTCCTATAAATGGCAGTGAATTTTGGAAAGATTTCAGACTATTGACAGACAATAATATGAAAAGGTGAGGTTATGTTTCAGTCCTATCTGTATCAAGATGCCTTTTCTCATTCGCCATTGCATGCGACCTGCGATTCATCTATGTTGCTTTTGTTATATCGGTATAGAGATGCACTTATAGGATTGCAGCGGTACAGTTAATAGTGTGATGTGTTTCCGAAAGTTCTCTTCTACCAATATAATATATAATTGGGAAATGGTGTGTTACTGTTTCAGTCTTGCCTATGGACTAATGCGGGTATCCTATTGCATCTGTTCTGTTAGAAGGTGTGCACTTTATTGGAGTGCACAGATTAAGTATAATGTATTGTAATTATATATTTCTATCTAGTTATAGTGAATATATCTTTTCTATTTAATGCATTTGGAATATTTCCTTTCCTAACTTGAAAGGTCGAAGGATGTGTAAGTTTGCACCGAAGGTCTTTTGGTTCAGATGTTAGTCTGTGACAGTTATTATTTATGTAAGGTATCTCTTCACTCATACACTAATACTTTCTTCTTTTGAAAAATGTGTCATTCTTAAACTTGCACATGTGTTTTCAAATACTAACAGACATTTTAAATTCAAATAAATAAAACAAGTTTATTTATCAGGAACCATATTCCTCCAGGTCTAGTCAACCAATCTCCCACAGTCATTGTATATGGAAGATGCCATATTTTCAAATACTGACAAATATGTAAATTCGAATCAAAGATCACGTTTTCTTGTCAGGAACCAAATTCTTCCAGGTCTGGTCAACCTCTCTCCTCCAGTCATTGTGCATAGAGGATGCAAGGATCAGGACAGCACTGATAGGTGTTTGAGAGCGCCTGGGATTTGGGAAGTGGGCTATTGCAGTGCGCTCATAGGAGTGCTCAATACGCTATCACAGGGACCCATTGAGGGGCCTTCGTGCTACCTTTATCTTCAGACTGGGATGGGGAGGCGGCCAACCTCTTTACAACAAGTGGCCAGCATTGGCCGCTCCATTCCGGGCCGGATCCTAATGGTGCATCCATTGACCACTGGTCAGTCGGCCCGACTGGCCATGGAGGAGGGGCATAAATCTCCTCAAGCGTTCTGTCGATAATGTTCAATAAGAGTGGTCGCGGGCGGAGGTGGGTTTGGCCACGCCTGGACTGACCGCCTTAGACCACGCCTTGCCTGCACCTGCTTCCACGCTTTCCTGCTTTCTTGCCTGTTCAGAGTCCCCACTGCATAGGGAAAACAGGGTGAATGGGAAAAGAAATTCCAGAGAATTTGGAAATTTGACCAAAATACAATTTCTGGATTTTCTGATTCTGAAAACTCAGGTACAACACGGGAAATTAAATCGCAAAATTTGCTCATCTGCCTCATTGTGTCGTGTTTTCTTGCCTGCTTGACTTTTTGTCCAATTGCCTGTCTGCCTACTTGCCTACTTGTCTCCTTACTTGCCTATGTGGCCTTTGTACTTATTTGTTCTGCCTGCCTGCCTGCCTGCCTGCCTGCCTGCCTGCCTGCCTGCCTGCCTGCCTGCCTGCCTGCCTGCCTGACAGACTTCCTTCCAAACTGCTTTACTGACTTTCAGTCTATATTCCATACTACCACTCGGACTCAAAATCTAATCCAGAATAATATCAGCAGAATGATGCAAAAAATGGTGTTTTGGAATAAGGTGGAAGTGCATAACTGCGTTACAGGTATTGCAGAATGGTTGCTGGGAAGAGTATCTGTAACTGCATTAGGCAACGTGGCATGACCAAGTTAGATTCCCCCATTGCGCCCTTTGGTGCATTAACACATAATGTGGTGCAAAAATAAGCTGGGAAGCAATCGAATTCATTATGAAACAAAGATTAATGGCTTATAGCTTTTTGGTAAATAGTGAACCATTCTGATTTCGGTTGAATCTCTGATAGAATCTAAAGGTAAAAGAAAAGTTGTTGTACCCTTGCAGAACCTCAGAAATGGGCAGTCTATTAGGGGATGAGGAAAATATCTTGGATCGGAGCATACAGAGGTGTGAGACAGGAAAGGGCATTTGGTAAGGAGTGAGGCATGCATGGCAGGAAAGGCATTGAATAGAGCTTATTCAGTGCAATTTGTAGCAGGAAGGGGCAATGGGTAAAGTGAGATTGGGCATACAGGGATGGCAGGAAAGGGCATTGAATGAGGAGGTCATGCAGGGGCAGACAGGCAGGAGGGGTCAAGGGACATGCAGGGGGCATTTCATGACCTGTTGGGTGCATGATTAAAACCCCAGCAAAGTGTCATGCAGGGGCCAAGTGCTGAACATTGGACGGCAGGCAGGGTTGGTAGCCAAGAGGCAGGCAGGGTCTGACAGGCAGGGGGGTTGATGTCAAGCAGGGGGCAGTTCATGCTGGCCAGTCGCCCACTTTAGACTTTTAGACCTTTAGATGCAGGGGAGACAATAGACTGTAGGGGGGCGCAGACAGGCAGGGGGCAACCAGGGCCTGACATGCAGGGGGATTGGGAGCAAGCAGGGGGGCAGTTCATGGCGTGCCGGGTGTCCACTTTAGACCTTTACATGCAGGGGGGAATAGTGGACAGTTGACTGCAGGGAGGCGCAGAGAAGCAGGGGGCAAGCAAGGGCTGACAGGAAGGGGGGTTGGGAGGGGGCAGTGGGCCAGTTCATGGCCAACCGGGCGTCCACTTTAGACCTTTAGATGCAGGCAGGGGGCAGTTCATGGTGTCGTCTTTAGACCGTTAGACGCAGGGGAACGATGGTGGACATTGATCAGCAGGCAGGGGCGGAGTGTCAGGCAGGGGCTAAGAGGCAGGGAGTTGAGGCCAAGCAGGGGTGGGGGGCAGTTTATGGCCAGCCAGTCACCCACTTTAGACCCCAGTAATGTGTGCTGCAGGGGCCGAGTGGTGGATATTGGACATCAGGCAGGGGCGGACGGTCAGGCAGGGGCTAACAGGCAGGGGGGTTGAGGCCAAGCAGGGGGCAGTTCATGGCCGGCCAGTCCCTGCACCTGGCCTTGACCAGGATGAATCAACCCCACCACCCCACCACCCCACCACCCCAACACCCCACCACCCCAACACCCCAACACCCCACCACCCCACCAACCCACCACCCCACCAACCCACCACCCACACACACCCACCTCCACACCCCCACCTCTCAGGGCCACCACTGCATTAAGGAAGTGCTTTATTCAGCACTGCTTTCTATCGCGCCAACTCACCCGTGTATGATAGAAGCGCTCTGGCTCTTTTCCATAGGCGCTGGGTGCGACTGGGCGTCGTAATATTCTGGGGCCTCTGGGAGCGCGTTTTTGTGGTTGGCTGAGCCTGAAATGTTACAAGTCAGCAAGCCGGCGACAGGCCCTACGTGGGTAAGGTACACAGGGAAACTAGCGCAGACGGTGTTAACGGTGGTATTTATGAGAGTTGTATTAGTTACAGTACTTGGTGGTTTCATTAGGAAATTATGTATTTGGGCTAAAGCGGGGACATTTTGAAAAGTGCTATATGGAAAAGGAACATTCAGGTGGACGTGTTCGTGTGTTTTTTCGTTGCCCATTTGTAATGATTGGATAAATATATGTGAAATATAAAAAAATAATAATAATAATAAAATGTTTAGTCCCGATAGTATTTGAGTATTTGAAATGGAAATGAAATGGTGAAATTTAAAGAAAAAGAGAAAAGGAAATGGTGACATTTAAAGAAGAAAATCATATCTATAACGTGTTAAATCCCTTTCCTGTTATCTTCAATAGCCCCTTTATTCACCTGCGTCTTCTTACTCACTTGTTCTCTTCTCTCACTCACTCAGTTACTTACTCAGTCACCAATTTACTCACTACCGCCACAACTCACTCACTTACTTGTGCAATCGATCTCTCACTTACTTACTCAGTCGCTCATCTACACAATTACTCACTCACTCACACATTCACTTACTCACATACTCACTCTGTCACTCACTTGCTCACCACTCACCCACTCACACTTTCACTTGCTCGCTCATGCGCTCACAAACTCACCCAGATTTTCACCCACATCCTTTAGGGCAGTCATTATGGAATGTAAGTATGATCTTGTTCTAATGTAATCATAATGGCACCTTGTCATGGCATGTTTTTTGTCCATACTGATCACATTTCATAAAGTAATTTTGCTCTGTGAGCAAGCTCGGGTGCCAATGTTGCAAATAGCATAACACATGCAATCTGAACATGAAAAACCAGAACAATATGTGTTGAACCTCACAGTAGGGATGTCTGAACCATTAGTGACATACATTACAGAGATTCTGCAATGTCAGCTACTTTACTCATATTACAAGTAGTTTTTACTCTGTTCACATGGCATCGCATGCCATTATAATTATACATCACAGACGTTACACATTAATGTTACATGACATTATGTCATAGCAGGCTTATCATCCTATGTTCCACTCCCAATGGGATCCAGGTTGGTAGTTCCCACTGGAACTGCCCTTTGGGGCTTCCTGGAAAGAATGGGTCTTCAGTATCCCCTGTTGATTGTATAAGGGGATGATAAGGGTTTGGGGTAGGTGAGGTTATCTATGACCTTACAAGTGATCACCTTCACAAAATGCCCTATGCTTAAGTTCTGCAGTTCCCCAGTTCTTCAACGTTAGATTTTATTAGCTATTTTGTTTAGTTGTAATTTGTTCCTAAGCAGTTGACAAATACATATGTTTTTTCATTACCTGATTTTATAATCTTCGATTAGATGTACATACATATAAAATGATTTCTTTTACCATAAACTTCTGATTCTTTCATTCGTTACTGATTTAATTAGTAAACACTTGAGATGCTTCACGCAACGTCATTGTATCTAGTTTACAGTACAGAATAAATGTTTCACAACTGTGAGACAAGAGCAGTAGCAAAAGCAGTAAAATGCTACATGCGATTAAGTTACAGACTGAATCTGTTCTGAGATTAATCAATTGTAGATCAAAAACCTATATTTGCACCCAGAGTGACCATCATTGAAATTAGTTTTCCAGTCTGGTACATAATAACAGACACTGGTACATAAAAACAGACTTTGGTACACAAAAACAGACGTTTGTGAAGCAGATCGTGACTTTGATTATAAATTAGATTCTTTTCCCTTTCATATCAAAGGGAATGTGTGCTTTTAACCACGCACAACTACTTCAATGTTCTGTCAAAATAAAAACTTACATGTGTTTTTACCTTAATGATTGCGGTCCTACGCAGTCTAAGACTGATGCATGCTTCATGACACATTCTTCAGAGTAAAATGTAAACTGATGAGTAGGCAGTTTTTTTCTGGTGGATAAAAAGGATTGTAGGCACACCACAACAGCCTCTAGAGTCAACCATAAAAAGGGAATTTAAAAAAATAAAAGTGGTTTACTCTTCAACGGCCATCTTTGTATTCCTCTGAGAACGGATGGTCGTGTGTATGTTGGGGTGGGTGGGTGGTAGGGGTTATATCAATGCACATTATTGTGATGGAATAGAAAGTAAGCAGGGAGGCAGAATATGAAAGATAACATAAGGGAGATGTCCTTGACTATATATGTGCTCATGATCAAGTTAAAAGCTTGATGTAAAGGCCTTTATTTTGAGTTCTAAGAAAATGTACCTCGCTCGACTAATTAGGATAATTAGCTACTTGCTATATGTGTCAGAGAAATAAATGGGAGTGTCGTTAAGGAATAAGGTGTCAATATAATATCTAAAAACCAATATAATTTGGATCCGAATGAGCGT
This sequence comes from Lepidonotus clava, assembly GCA_936440205.1. Taxonomy (NCBI): domain Eukaryota; kingdom Metazoa; phylum Annelida; class Polychaeta; order Phyllodocida; family Polynoidae; genus Lepidonotus; species Lepidonotus clava. The sequence continues at coordinate 37,076,177 of OW387145.1, forward strand.
CAGATATTATTGAATTGGCGAGCGTTGGGATGCAACCCTAACTGATTAAAGTTAAAATCTAACTAAAGATAAATACAATACTCAGCTAATACTAGCTTTATATTCATTATTCAAATATGCATTTTAATACTTATTGTTCATATATAGGCCTATGATATGTAATTATGGGTATAGTTGGAGAGCCTAGCAAGAGGATGTATCAGCTAAACAAAGGTTTACCATACACCTTACAGTCTCAAATAGCCGATTCCAGGCATACTGTTCTTATTTTCTCCGACGTATTTCCCGCCATTCTGATTGGGCTAATTGTCGTCTGCTTTCAGTAAAAGTCGTCTGAGGCTGATAGCCACTTGGTCACGTGATCATGTCTGAGGAGGTGGGGTGTAGGCAATCACTGATGGCGTGATTTTACTCAAATTGCTTAAGAATTTTCTTAAATTGTCAGTTTTTTTGTTTTGATTGCTCTGATTGTTTAGGTGCATTCCCAGTTTTTCCTGAGAAGTTTTACTAAAGTTGTTGAACGATCTGAGGGTAAACATAAGAAATTTAATAATTACATTTTTCCATAGATATGAGGCCATTTATGGACATTGGTTTGAGGCTAAGCAAGTTTACTGGGGGAAAAAAGGTCATTTTTACTATGTGAAAACAGTGAATGCAGAAGAAGAATTCCCTCAGATGCTTTCTGGAGGTCTTTGTCCTCAGGACCTATCCGCTGGTCCCAGTGCCCTCGGCTGTCCTGATGGCCTTAAGTGAGGGTCGCCAAGACCCAGCTCAGCATCACAATAAAGCCTGGTGCCCGGTAGGTAGGCGGATCCTGATAGGTATGTGGGGCCCGGCAGGCCGGAACAAGCGAAGCGCACCGCCGATAATACACGGCCATTGACACTCTGGGCACCCAGCACCACTGCTGGTGGGTTCTGTGTGGAGATTTGGGGGAATTCTTCTTTTTTTCCCTTTTCTTATTTCATCAGTACAGACCAACAAATATTGGTTGGATCTTGCTCAACTTGTGTTTGGCTATTCTAAGAACATCTTGCCATTAGGCGACTGTGTTTCTATTAAGAAGATAATTGCTTTAATTTTGGTAGGCCTACCAATCCCAACACTTTCTTTTACTTAGTCCCAAAAAATACACTATGTATAAAAGGAACACGTCGGATATACTTGCTTCTTTCTCTCCTTTGTTGTGTGATGAATTTGAAAAAAGAATTTTTTTTATGAATATCCGAACATAACCCAAGTAATCCACCAACCTTGAAGAAGTATCTTCAGCGATCAATATCCATTTATAAAATCCGTCTGTTAAACTAACTTTGGTGTTTAACGATAGATATATGACTGAGGGTCCCAAGACCCTTAAATTCGACTCAGTGATTATAATTTCTGGCATGGTGGGCAATCTCCCGCAGAGTGCGGACAGAGGTACATGTAGAATGATACATGTTACTATGTATACTTTGTAGAACTACTCACCCTTCCTTCTGCAGAGCAGTTAACATACAGAGACAGATCAAAGTGAGGAGGATGCAGGGGCTGTTTGAAGTAGCCCTCTCCCCTAATGCGATATACATGCACATACATGCAGGCCTATTTGTACTGTGTTATGGTATAATACACTAAAAATGACAGGGCAACATAGACAGCTTTTAACCTTGATGACATGCAACATAAGATTTTAAAACATAATGATATGCGACATGCCCTCATTCTTATATTCAACAGGGTGACATTATGATTTCTTAAATTTGAAAGAGCGACATTGAGACCCACCGTTAAGGATCTCAATGTTTCAGTAATTAAGACTCATCTGGAGTCCCCCCCCCCTCCCCACCCCCCTCTCATGTTGTTTATTAGACTTTAGAGCCTGCTTTGTCAGTGTCACACATACTATATCTTCGAGATTTGCTTCTCTAGTCTATGCTTTACAACCTAGACAAAAAGACTTCCTAATGCGTCAGGAAACTTGAGTTCCTGCAATACTCCAGGGTTTTAACTTCAAAAGCAACGGCGTCTGTTACTATCAGACCATCCTATTCAAAAGTACAGTAGACTAGCTGTTCTTGAGCCTGCTAGGCATTTGTATTGCACATTTATTAAGAATCCGTATACATCGTTTACTTTAGTATCCAGATAGAACATTACATAGTCTTCATTTTCACCAAGACAAATTTCTAGAAAAATGTACTATTTTCCATTCAGTCATTTTGAACACTTCTTGTTTTGTAAACAAATAGTAAGTAAAATAATGACATGAGTTCTTGGGATCAGAAAAACAATATTATATGTAGAGGATAATGGTCCGTTTCCAAAGGGCATTGTGCTATGGCTTACTTATTTGCCTTTGCATTAGACTATTTTGTTTACACTATTCTTGATGAAAGTTAGATTAAGAAGCTGAGTACTCTTGCATCAAGCAGTGCTTTGGGGGAGGCATATAGGTCTCACTTTAAGTCTCCCTTAATTTCCTGTGAAGTCAAGATCCTAGCTCTAGGTAATTAATGGCCTCATTTCACAGCGTCAAACAAAGGTAGCCATCAGAGACTGGGTGGTTGGTAATAGAGCATTTTCCCTGAAGACAAGTAATAATCCATGTGGGAGTCCCTTAGGTTTATCATTACTTTGATTCAAACTGAAAAAAAATCTTGATGGGTGACACATTCTTATAAGTCATTCAAAAGGCTTGCTGTTTATGTACTTAGATTAAGTAAGTCCTGAAAGTAACATGATGTGTCTTGTGTTTAAGAAGCCATGTGTACAACAGTGATGGCGACCAAAATATTCCATATAATCTCCAATAAATATACTCACGATTCCAAAATTTGGAATGCTGGACTATAAAATACATGAAGAATTATTTTGATATCTTTTTGGTCTTGCATAAATTCTTTTGCATGTGATTTCTTGTATCTTGTATGTGATTTCCAATGAGTTGTATGGGATTCACTATGATTTTTGAGAGGATTTAACTCAACAAATATATTCATGGACACCTTTTGGACACCTCTTTGAATTTGAGGCAGCTTTTTGGATTTGTGCACTTCTATGAGTATTCCTGGATTTCTTTTGATCTCCATTCCAGTTAATAAAGGAAATTTTAAAGAAAGTTAATGCATAAGATTTCATATTAGAGAAATATATTCCCATCACATTAAACACTGAGCTCGTGCACAGAATATTGCATGGATATCTCACAATGGAGCGTTGTAAGGAAAACCCGCTATTGCACGCAGAGAAGGTATTCAGGGGCGGGTTGAAGGAAATGAGGGGCGGGTTGATTGGGCGGGCAGAGTGCTATGTCAAACAAGGCTGTTAATGACCAACTAATGAGGTAGGAGGCAGGCGTGTGAGGAGTGGAGGCCACCCAAGCTTAAGGATCCATCAAAGTGTAACCAAGCACCCTGTAGATGGAAGTCAAATTGGCCCAAGTCTATCAGATCAGGTCATTAAGCTGTCTTCCTGGTGACTGCCAAATGGGAATATCCCTTAGTCGCCATTGCCTTTTGTCCCATACTGACAGCCAAGGCCACGCTTTTGTGTCGCCTTTATATGGAGCAATTCGCGACATCTTACCGGTCACATTAAACAAACTAAACACTCATGTCATGTCTTTAATGGTAGCATCATTAGGGAGATGGAGACTCATTTCATTAGGCTACTGGGACTTTTCGTCCGCTATCCCCCAACACTCAACTCCAGCGGACAATGTCCCTCAATTACTATCCGCCCCTTCTAGGAAGTACATGCTGGCATTTAATAGCTCCCTCGAGACCGGTATGCAAACAAAGCTTCAGCGTACGCTGTGTTTTGTTGATACAATTAGCTCCTCTGCAACAAAAGAGGCCTCTGCATTTTTTGTGTTGCTTTTACTCCCTCTGGGGCCACTTTCAGCCCTGTATGGATAAAAAGGGGTGCCTGGTTCATGAAGAATGTGCCTTTGATTGCTTCCTCCCAACTTAATTTGACATATGCTAATGCTTTTTGTTGCTCCCTCATCATCACTCCCCCCTACTGCTTTGGTTGATAGAACCCACTTAGTCTCAAAGGCACTTTTGGGAGCATGTAGTACATGGATGAAACACATTAACCTCATACCGATCTTTATGCCTCCCAGCAATGTTAGCCTGTCAAATGTGATTGGTATGACTCATGACAATAGCTGTTTACTACAACAGAACATAGATGCTTCCAAACATTGTTCGTTTGCAAAAGACTGGCTTTTGTGCCTTCAAAACTAAGTCTGCCGTCTAATACAGTCTGGTTGCCACAGACTGCTATGTACACCTGTGTGCCTAAAGCCCCATACCCATTGGGCAATTTTTCCAGCAACGGGCAACAGGCAACTGGGGGGAGAATCAGCTGATTCTTATGATCGCCTGTCAGTATGGCACATTGAAATGTGCATGTTAAATCTGAGTCGCCACTAAAATCGGCCGATTCTGGGGCTGGAATAGGCCAATTTCAGCACTGATGCGTCGGCCGACTGAGTAAAAATGTCCTAGTGGGTATGGGCCTTTACAATTCTAGCAAATCCAGGCAATTTTTCTTTTATCCTAGTATGTGTGCTTCACAAAAATTTCCTTTTTCGTCTCACTATGTTTAATTTTCTTCAGTTTACTAATTGCTTGCCAGTGTGTCTCCTCCAATGCTAGTTACACAATTCATACTTCTGTTAAAACTCTTATGATAGTATCATGAGACTCCTAAAAAAAGCCTGAAACCAGTTGATGTGAAAAGCGAGAAATATCATTCCATTTCTTTTGTGTCTGCTGTTTGTCTGTTGTCTATCGAACTGTTTATGTTGATCCGTATGACTCCGAACAATGTCGGATTAGCATTGGGCGCCGCACCACAATATTACCCAGTTCATCCCTCATTGCACTTTATGATCAATGCTCCCAGCCACAATCTCTCATGTTACTCCTCTTTTTGCATGTCTACACAATCATTGTTTCCTGCCTTTTCATCTTTTTTTATGCCAATGTCCTTGTTTTCACACGAGTCTTTCGTCTTGAGTGTCTCTCCCTTTTGGCCATCATAGGATTATCTACACAATCCTTATTGATAAAGGGATGCTCATACAGCCTTGCCCAATATTGAGCTGCTCAGTCAGTGAGCGGCTGGACATGGCCTACTTACTGAGCAATTCTAGCTGTCTACACTTCTATGGTGGTATCTCAGATATCCTTGTTTTTTTTTCCTTTGGATGTTTCCAATCAGCTGATTATTTTGTGTACCTATACTATGTAGTAATATGATCATAATACCATAATATGATTTGTGTCAAGTAAAGTAGTAAAAGAAATTCCTGTCGGTCATATCTTCTGTTTTAGACAGGAATATAGAGTTCTTGGGGTAAGAACTAAGATACAGTTGTTTAATCTAGAATAGGTGCAGCTTGAATGACTCACATACATAAGGGCTGTTGTAATAATCATTTGTGATTGGAGTGTAGGAGATCGTTTTCTCTGCTCAAGAATTGTTCATAAGTAGGAGGAGCAGATTATGGTGATTGTATATATATTATTCTGATTTCTAGTCGAGTCCTCAGACAGTTACCCCAACAAACCGTGTATTCTAAGGAAATCATCCAAACATCTGTTACCTTTCTGATAGAGAACTGCTTAGAACATCGGACCGTCAATTTATTCATTCCCGACTTTCCCAACTCCATAAACAATAACTCTAATTTCAAAATAGTTCTAAAATAATGAGTTGCTCTAGTTGAGTTGGTGCATATTAAACTGCTCACCAGGTACTGTGTGCACCTATCCTTAAGTGGCCTGCTTCTATTCCGCTGACCACTACCCCTAACTCCATGGAGCATCGAGCGGCTGGAGCCCATCGGTTGGGGATTAACAGATAATCCCCAGCCCATCCATGGAAATCCCTGATTAGTCTGCAGAGGAGGGCTCTCCATGGCTAGTCTTCTGGACGCCCGGTGAGTTCTCACAGCTCAGCTTAGAGGATTTTTAAACCATAACCTGCTGAGGGCTGGCTTAGGTGAATGGAATGAGAAAGCTTAGGGTGTGTTGGAAAGAGTCGGATGTAGGGGTAGGGCTTATTTCTCAAATCTTAGTGTTAATTACTTCTGCCCTACCTCCAATAGCTATTTGACTTGGCAGTTTTAGTGTTAATTACTTCCAATCTTAATGTAAATTATTTTACACTGGTTGCCTTTACTTGTGTGTTCTCATGGCCTGGTTAGGGGCTTTCTGAGCCATAATCTGCGGAGGGCTGGCTTGTGTGAATTGGATGGGAAAGTGTACATGGGGAAAGCTGGGTTGTATGCGTGGGGTTGGCTCTCAAATCTTAGTGTAACTTACTTCCAAACTTAATGTTTATGCTTCTGCCTTACCTCCATGCAACGGCCATTGGATCCCCCAATATAAGCATCAATTGATTCTCCCTCACCACCCATGGCCATTTGACTTCTCAGTCTTAGCATTAATTACTTCTGCCTTACGTACAATGGCCATTTGACTCCCAGATTTAGTTTTGATTAATTCTACCTTACCTCAGATGATTGGTTCTGCTATTTGCATGGTAGTCCAATCAGGAGACATCTCCAATGGTATTTCCCACAGTCAGGACTTTTAATAAAATTGCCCCAACCATCATGACTGCAATTTTGGGCACATACTCCACAAAAATCAAACAACACCTGGTCCCCCATCCCGATATCATCTGGGCCCATATCTTTGTAAGTAATTTCGCTAATCAGGTAAATTATGATCAGCATCTCACGATTAAAGATTCTGTCTATCATGAATAAATTTTACATCTGAGTATCCCTCTTTGATGCTATTTTGCAATAATACGATCAATTTTGCTAAAAGACAAAATTGCTGATCTTGAGGCCCTAATCAAAATTTCCCTGGTTAGCCAAATTAATTACGAAAATATGGGCCCTGATGTTTTCTCATTCAAATGTTATTGCATCAAGGCATTCCAGTTCGTTCTCATTCCACACAAGAGCATGACTACGCCACCCGCCCTCCCTATCCTGCCCCCCATCACCACCCTTCCCAACCTTCCCCAAGTCCCCAACCCTCTCTCCATCCCCCTCTCTCCCAGTTTCTCCCGCTCTCCTCATCTTCCCCACACTCCCTCACTCCCCCACCCTCCCCCAAACTCCCCCACCCTTCCCATCCTACCCGGGGCGTGGGGGTTTAGGCTTCCTTTGGAGGTGTGGGGGGGGGGGGGGGGCCTGATAGGTCAACCTGTCGTTAGGGATAAAACAGAGCATGTATGAGCAGTAAGCCCCAGTGGGTTGAGTCACTCGTCCAAGTCTTGTGTGATTAGTTCATATCATAGTGAAAGCCTTTTACGCAAATATTTCAATAAAAAATTTAATGATTCACTGGGAAGTTCAATTTTCTTATCAAATCAACCGAAGGTGAATGTTACGCGATCAGATTCTGATGATGAGAACAAAACAATTGATATAATATTCCAATTGATAAAATAATTCCTTTAGTATAAGTAAAACGTCATTATGCGTGTCCATGATCATGGATGAAAAGTATAGAATTAAAAATATAAAATATAAAATTTTGAATAAAATCACACGATACATTCTTGTGAAATGCTAAGCTAAAGAACATGTTAAACCAATCTCCACATATTTTTTCACAACAGCAAGGTTTAAGCTGTCGTCAAGCATTGACTGGGCTTCTTTTGCCTGGACACAGGGGGTTTTAGACAGGTCACACGGGCCACTGGGTTAGGGATGGGCGGGGTACCAATACAAACACAGGCCAGGACTTGTGAAAGGCCACTGGGGGTGGCGCAGCGCCCCCCAACCCCCAACCCCCAATCACGCCACTACCACCAGGGATGCACCTGCAACACAAATAGTGTAGTAAGAGGGAGGGGGGGGGGGAATCTTGATATATCTCATTGTGAGAGTCTATTTGGTTTATTTAGGGAATTCTTTTGTTTTTACATTTGTTATTCGGTCGCATTGTTTAGATAGATAATTGGCTGAAATTGCATGTGTTTCCTCCAACTTAAAAGGATTATTATTGGCCGTAAGGGGAGTCCGTAATGGTTCTCCCTGCCCCCCTTCTTTCTTCACATCAACACGAATGCAAAATGTAGAATGTATTTTTGACCTAATTCATTTCACCCCCTACCACGATCGGCTATTCATATTTTATCAAAAATCACTGTGTTTTAACTTAAGCTTCATAGGACAGCTCCACTCCTTTGTACATTAAATTATGTATCCGTCTCTCCACATATATACTTTGGATCCTCTCAGGTTTTACACTACTAGTAACACAGATGAAAAGAAAACTTGGTTATCTTATCCAGAGAAGACAGCTATGTATGTGAATAGCCCTCCTGCAAGTAATCCTAAGATACAAACAGATTCCAGCAGATCCCTCCCGAGGCTACCCTCCAAACACACGCCAGTAGTAAATACCAAACAAATCGTCCGTTTGTACGACCAAACGCCAGAAATATTCCGACAACGTGTATCTTGTTCTTGTTTTCATTTGGGGGATTTTTTCAAAGGCGGCTGAGTTCGTTTTTATAGATGTGGATCAGCATACCCAGCAGAGGGGATAATTAATCAATTAGACGTTTTGACAGCTGAACAGACGCGCTACGCCATACGGCGGCGCACGCCAGCTGTTTCAGTCGCACTCACTTACACATCATTACTTTGTTTGATGGGGATTTATTCTATTGGTTTTTCCTGTTTTGACTTTATAGAATGGGTTCTAGGCTTTTATCATAGGATACTGTTTAAATGCTTTATTTATGCTTTTAGTCGCTTTTGTACTGTTTTTATGTGGATAAACAATTGTCTGGTCTGATATGCATACATTCCATTTACTTTGTGCTTATAGATTCGATATTTCTCTCATTCATATGTCTACACATAACCTGCATTATTACGGTATATATGAGACATGAGATTTTTTGTTCACTTTTTCATTTAGGTCTACAACCAAGTCTGATTATCTTTACACAAATTCCAAATTATTATTCCTAAAGGCAGTAACCATTGCTGTTTTGACCAGCTTAAGCTCTTTTTTTCCCTCACAGTTCTTTCAGAAGGCCTTACTGAATGAGACCCTCCAAAATATCCCTTTGGTTAACGTTTTTATCACACCATTCTCTTCTTATTCCCTGCTTCTTATACAGCGCCAGAAAAAGCAATCGCAAAAAAAAGACCCGAGCGCACTCCGAGCGCGTATCCGAAAGCCATTGCTTCCCATAGTGCGCTCGGTTGGGTACAGTGATAATAGATGTAGTTGAACCATGCGGGTGTCTTGTTTGACCTGCTGGATGACTCCGTGAACCTTTCACATTTTTCCTGCTGCCCTAATGTCAGATATCATTGCCCTTTCCCCATCTCACACCCCAGGAGCTGGGGTCACTGACTAGGGGCCCTTTTACCTGACTGTTGGAGTGTGGTCTGGCCTGTGGCCAGTGGAGGGATTGTACCTCATTCAGACTGCAAGATAAGCCAAGCAAAACAGAGTGAAGCAAACTAAAGGCTGGATTCCAGTGTCCAATGTAATGCCCAATTTTGAGTATTGCCAGTAGGAATAATGAAAGACAAGCTATATATCCTTAGGAAGGATTTTGAATTCTCTTTCGAATTGAATAAAACATGCAGTTGTTTCTGTAATATTTCTAATGGATATCTATAGATTAATATTTTTTTCAATTCAAAATCGTCTTATGGAATATAGGAGTTATGCCTTTATTCTACTATGCTATGTTTTCTTTGTTGCCAATATGATATTTCGAGTATATCAAATTAGTTCAAATTTCAGACAAATTAATATAGTAGCTAGAAATGATAGCAAAATATCATATTCGTCTCAGAATAGAAGTGACATGGTTTAGTTCCTATTACATGTACATGACTTCTCTTGTTTCGGACTGCATCCATAATTATCAGACATCTTCTAGAGCGCAATTTAATCTCTCTCAGAGGGAATTGATCTATGTGCAAACCTACAAAAAGAATTGATGAATTTCGGTAGCACAGTGTGAAAGGGGTATTAAGGCAGCAGAGGGGAAGGTAGTCTTTGCCAACACTGCTGTAAAGTACATCGATTCATCTCTCTTACTTCTAAATCAGTGTACATAAAACGACCCTCCCCAGCCTTTATAAATGACAGCTTGTAATAACTTTGTAGAAAACAGGTTGGATAAAGATTGGATTTGTGGCCTCTTTGTTGGTGTATTTACCAGACAATAGGTCTGGTTCTCTTTGCTTTACCAGAATATGACAGGTCTATTTAAGTTATTTGATTTACCTATCTGTGTGTATATTAGTTGATTTGACAAGTGGATATTTGACCTTTGCTCTACCAGATAAAGGGTCTTTATATGTTTGCTTTACCAGACTAGACTAGATTTATAGTCTTTGATTTACCAAAGTGTGTATGCATTATTTGATTTGACAAGTGGACATCTGACCTTTGCTTTACCAGACAAAGGATCTGCAGATGTGTGCTTTACCAGACAATGCTTTACCAGACAAGGGTTCTGTATTATTTGTTCTTTCAGATAATAGGAAGGTTTTCTTAACCAGTTCTCTACTCGCCTCACCACATTCTATAGTTCCTGTTCAACTGAGAGATCTGCAATTACAGCTTTACCAGACAAGAAAGCTTTGTTTATGGCTTTACCAGTCAAAATCCTTTCTTTGTTTCTTTGGACGAGCGTTATCTAACCATGTATAAAGGTTAAACTCCATTAGAATAAGACAATATATTCACAACTGCTATTAAAAGATATCGTTTTTATTCTCGACGGTATACTCATGAAAGAAAAACGTTTGTTAATTGAATCGATACGTGGGAGAAATTTCAGATTGCAGTTTCAAAAGGAAAAAGCAGTCTATTGACACTCTTATACTAGCCAGCTGTTGGACCAAGATTTATGAGAGCGGGGTCGTGCCCCAGTACCAAAAAAAAACAGTCCTAACAGCTCTGTGCAGCGAAAGAAGGCATGCTACAGGAAGCAAGAGTTGGGACTATAGTTGGTGATCCACGATGGGAATATCACCGATTTCAGGAAAAACTATTAATCTTGAAAAGAAACCTGTCAAGAATAATTTTTTTTCTTCAAATGTATGTTGTTTATTTGAGGATGTCAAAGTTTGTTGTCATTTAATCTAATTCTGAGCTGAAATGTTTATATTTCTTAGATGCACGAAAAGTGTATAAAAATATGGGGTTTGCCGCATTGTAGATCACTGGATTTGGGTATCTGTGATTTGCTAGCCTTTCATATAATGAAGAATGAAACCCTTTTCTGGGCAGGCATATATGACAATTATTGAATAGTACATACGCCAGAAATAACCTTCAGTTAGGCCATGCCTGCGTACCAGATCCCAGAACTATTTTTAATACTTCAAAAATAAAAAAAAATGCCCATTTGCATAGGAGAGTTATCAGATTGAGATAAAATGAAAGACGTTTTTTAAAATCCTACGAAATGTAAACTTTGATAGAAACAATACAAATGAAAGTTTGTGAAATGAAAAGGACAGACCTGTAAGATAATTGTACCCTGCCATTCAGTAATAGATCTAAAATTCATTTTAAAAACATGGTGAAATACAATGCAACCTTTTGCCCACTAACGTCATCTCACTTTTCTATACATGAGAGGGACATTTAATGGAAGGAACAGTATTTGGAAAGGTTTCAGATGAGATGAGAAAAAACAGATTTGTAAGCCGTCTTGCGTGATGAAACATATTGCAATTTGTTTTTAAGAATGATTGAAATGCTGCCTCAAATCATCAATAAGCAATTATTTTTTGTCCTTAAATTGTCCATCATAATGAAAGAAAGATTGAAACTGTGTTTCAGTATGAAAGTGTTTCACTTACCGTTATGTTTTCATCTGATTTACTGCGCATAATCTTAGATGCTCTTTTCCAAAAGGTCGTGACATACAAATGACAGACACTATTTTAAGTTATGTCCAGAGTTGACAGACATCCTGTTGTTCACAATCATAGGTGACGGATGCGTGACCACTAGGTGATGGACAAACTATAGGCCATAACCAGAGATGATGGAGATGAGACTTCGAGGTGACAGACTGCAGCCTATAGGCTGTAATCATAGGTGACGGACATGGGACTACTTGCTGACGGACAGCCTGTTATCAGAGGTGACTGACATGTGACAGTTAGGTAACAGACAGACTGCACAGATCAGAGGTGACAGACTCCTTTTAAATCATGGATGATGGACACGTATCCACATTAAAGACTTCCCTCAATTCCTCCGTTGAGCTGGCTCTCATAAGGACATCAAGGCCTAGGGATGGTCTCTTTTACAAAGGCTATATTCCAAATAGTATTTTCTTACTCACACATGAATTGGCAAAGGAATAAATAGTTTAGTGTGCACTATTGTTCATTTCTGTAGTAAAGGTTTCTTCTCTCAAAATGTTTTAATTTTCCCCTAAAAAATCGTCCTTAGATTTCGTCCGACGGCTGATTTTGTTGTCCGTGTCTGATTATTCTAATTTAAAGAGTCATCCAATGAAAAATGTCTGAGGAAAATATTTATATGTACTTTGAGCGAAGATTACTTCACTTCTCCGAACTTGTTATGAAAGTTCCAATAAAGTCTCTGATGTAGAATATCCAAGCAATCCTTGAAAATGTAATTTCAATCACTCCGACAAACCCACAGTTTTACACACATTCCCTGGCGTATCCAGAAATCCCTCCTGTAGGCGTTATAATAGTTCTCCATAGGCCATATCCTTCTCCTTGGAGTCCCTCCCTCCCTTCCTCCAGGGTCGGCGGCTTCCTCCAGTGGTAGCGGGCCAGTCTCCTCCTGGGTCCCCGCCTCCTCCTCCTCCTGTAACCTCCTCCAGTACCCGCCGCCCAGCCACGTGTGGCCGCCGGACGTCCGCTCCCCCCTGCCTCCTCCTCCACCTCCTCCTGCGCCTCCCAGCTAGTCCTTTCATGACCTAGATACCTCTTGCATAATAGGTCCCCCAATAGGGTAATCAAAGGCTGGGTGTGTAGTGTGCTTTCTATGGGACATTACACATTAAAGACCCCTTGCCACTCTTCACAAAGAGTAGGGTATCGTACCCGGTGGCGGGTTTCTCCTATAACCATATCATAGATTCAGTCACAGCCCTTGTGGCGTAAAACTAGCTCAAAAGCTTTACCTTGTGCAGTCTGGTAAAAGAACCCTAAAGGGTTAGTCGGACATTAAACTAACCCAACAAAGAAACAAAAGGTCCTTACACCCACAAGATTCCGTGGCTACCTGTAGGCACCAAAAATTTGCAAGGAATAATGTTATTGGCCCTCGATAAATTGCATGGGGAACCGCTTTGATGGTTGTTGGGCTGCTGGCTGCTTTATGGTCCTCCCTGCCATAAACCAGTGGCTGCAAAGCATGCTGGGATATGGGTGGGAATTCCCACCTAAAATGATTGCTGGTTAACAGTCCTAGTTTGAGCACCTAGCGGACTTGGACATAACTACAGTCTACCTCCCACCCCGCCACCGTGGAGGAGCGCGGCAGCACCACCACCACCGCCACCACCACCACCACGCCTCAGTCCACCCTGGAGGAGGCCCCTGCCACGCCCCTTCTCCTCCTCTTCCTCCTGGTGGTCTTCTTACTGTTCTTACGCTATTGCCTTACAACTAATTTTACTCCTGTGTGTCATTACTGCTGGAGTTACTGGCGAATATCTGATGTGAGTTTAAGAAGAAACCCTCCATGGGGATATGTTTTTCTTATGGATTCGTTTGTGAGTTTGGGGAATATAAATTTGTACTTTTTCGTGTGTTTCTATTTTGCTTTCAATTCCAAGTTTTCTGGTCAACTCATGGCCAGCAAACAATTATGCAGTATATTACTTATGAGATCTTTTTTTGGTACATATACCATTATTTTGTATTGATGTTTTTCGTATGGAACGTGAACCGCATGGTGAAGTCTATATATAGTCCTGGAAAACTCGGGATAGGCACCTTTGCTCTAGTGTTGATCAATCAATTTCCAGGGACTCCCCCAACATCAGGGCGCATGATTCGGTTGTTCCCGAGGAATGGATATGGTAGAGGTTGTATTGAAATAGCCAATGTTACTCCCGATTTCAAAATTGGCCAATGACAAAAAGACGTTAAACTAGGTCTACAGATTTAATTTCATAATCAAATATTTTCTCTTTCAAATGGTATGTAGGGTTTATAGTGTATTGCTATATCATTGGAGAAAAGTAGGCAATACAAACTTATCTCTGTTAGTCAGCATCGTCTTGTGAAATACAGGCTTAAGGGAGTGTGTTTGCGAAAGCATGCCTCTAAATATAAGGGACATTGCAAACAAAAAAGTTATTTGACTACTTATAGCCCATACTTTACACATGCGCCACAGATACCCCAACCCTTCTTTCGCTACCCCTCCCTGCATCCCCCGATCCTAGTAGAATTCCCCTACTACCCATCATTAGGTGATCACTTCAAGTGATCGCATTAGGTGATCACCATCCGGTTGTCATGGCAATAACCCTGTTCCAGGTCATAACCCTTAAGCCTCATGATCACGAGACGATGTTCATGAAGTCAGCTGACTAATCGGTGCTAAAATAGTTGGCCGCTGGGATGGCCGACCAGAAATATTAATCTGGTTTGATATTTGAATGTTAATTCTACCTGTTCGGCTCACTATTGCTAAGATGTAAAATTGGTCTATTGGTATGTCAGTGGCAAAATCAGAAGCAAATAGTCGGACGACTGCCTGCGACAGCCGGCGACTTCTGAGTCATCCTGTCATTGGTATGTGCCTTGAACAATCATTGACAAAATCGGCAGCAAAAAAACGGCACACTGCCTGCGACAGTCGGCGACTTCTGAGTCAACTTGTCATGGGTATGCACCTTAAGTGACGACGAATACACAAAATGACGCCCGTCTACCTTCCCCCCCCCCTTTCCTTTTTTCCCTACCCCTCCCACATGATCCTATTTTACTTCAACCTCATCTGCCCCGCCCTACCCCAGTCCCAGGCTTAGTCCCATTTCCAGTCCCAGTCCCTATCCCAGCCCTGCTGTGGTGCCACACTCACTATTGAGTTGTATCATCTCTATAACATGTCCTCGCATGACCCATAAACTCTGTCTGAGGGTGTTGCATTCGATCATGCCCATCAAGTCAAGCGTTTGTGAATAGGAAAAGTAGATGGATACATCTTTATATAAAGCAATTTATTTGAGACATTTTTGGGGAAACGGGAAGATATATCCTTTTATATAAAGCAGTTCATTTGAGATATTTTCGGGAAAACGGGAAGATATATCCTTACATGAAGTAATTTATTTTAGACAATTTTTTTAATACAGACGTCATTTACAGTTGGCATTATAATTATGTTTCACTGTGTAAGGGCTTTAGTAAGAGGTTATGTGCCGAAACTATGAGAAAAGCTAAAACCTATGAAGGGCATCTTCGTAATTTAAAGCATTTTTTCCCATTTTTAAGCTGTTTCATCGAACAGAATCAGTAGATTTGGGGGAAAACAGGAGTGTTACTTTCGCAAAGGTATGCAAATGTACCGGTTGAATTTCTGCACAAGAAAATATATCTTGAACCAAAACAGATTTAGAACATGATGCACAATTAGAACTTTCATTTCAGGACAAAATTAAATCAAAATGCCCCCATAACTCCACACTGTCCGCGCTGCCCAATAGGCTTAATGCCAACAACATTGGGCAGTCTGCATTGCAATTGGGCAGCCCCACGCCAAATACAGTCCCCAGGGCCTTATAAAACACCCCGAGTTAACCGCTCACAAGCATCGCGAGGTGATAAACCATATCAGATTGTGAATAATCTGGGGGCTCCCCCTCCCCCTGACTGCCACCACCTTCTCTGCCCGAGGGGTGGGGGTGGGGGGGCTACTCCACTTGGGTTTGGGTAGCCAGTGCAAAATGGAATCTGGGACCTGTGGTTGTAATTACAGCAAAGGCAGGCTATCACTGACTGGATAACTCTTTAAAAAAAAAGGGGGGGGGGGTGAGGGGGTGGCTGTCACTGACCCCAGACACTTCTAAAAAGGGGGCTGGGCGCAGACTAGCCGACTCATTACAATCCAATGGTCGCAGTCCGTTGGGAATATCTGACAATTTGGATATTTCCCCAACGATCACCGATGGTCTGCGATGATCTTATCAGTGTGTATATAATCGCCAATGATCTGATATGTCCGGATCGAGTCTCAAAGCCCGAGTGTGTACCCACATCAAATTGATTCATGAGGTAATTTGGATCACAATATCTAAAGAACAATGCTCATCATATTTGGTTTAGAGGCAAACACAGTAACTGTCTGTAGTGAAAACAAGGAACTGTCCTTTGACGTCTCAGAAAACAGGGCAGGGGCAGATCCGGGGGGGGGGGGCGTCTAGGGGGTCCTGACCCCACCCTTTTGGTGGACCCCTAAACTACAAAAAGAGGGGAAAATGCCCCTTGTGTATGGCAAATGCACGTCCTTGTAGTACTTAGCCCTTATGCTGACCCCCTCGTTTCAAAAATCCTGTATCCGACCCTGCAGGGGGCTGTAAACTTAAATATGGCAATCACGCAGAGCTGTCATATTGCAAAATCGGGGGGATGCGGTTTTGTAGTTGGGACCTACCACCAGAGAGTCAGTGCCCCCCCTCCTCCCCCTCATCCCAACCCCTGATGATCGCCACTCACTACGGACCGTTTTCCTACACTACTCACAGCCCCATCGCCCTCGGCTGGAGATAGCCACTCTGGGCAACGACCTCAGGGGGAGATGAGCCGACCGGTGTCGCCCCCTGGCTTAGAGTCACTGCGGCCAGATGGGGCCGACTTATTGGGGGGGGGGGGGGGGAGTTTAAAGGGAGGGGGTGACCCTGAAAAACAAGATTGTGAAAAGATTTTTGGTGTATAGGGTTTCCTTTTGTTTTTTCAATGTTCAATTTTGCTGTAATGTCCCATTAGATAGAAAAGAGATCTATACTTTTAAATTTTTGTCTGATTAAGATTTTTTCACTTATATCTGAATTCTACTGATAATACTACAAAAATAATTGCTAACATTTACATTTTAAATGTTCTTTCTGGAATTATTTTCATTTTCCCTGATTTACATCCAATATAGATAAAAACTGACACTTTACAGACGTGGATCAAAAATATTGGGTGCTGTGCTTAGACAAGAACGTAAATTTCTCTCCATGTGTATATTTTTTTCAAATTTTTAATCGATCACAAATCTGGAAGTGGTTGTCAACAAAGTTTCAAAACCAAGAGTCTTTTACCTCATACAATATAAAAGATACCCAATATTCTCCCCTGGGTCTCCAGACCCTAGACTCAGCAATGAAGCATGTGTTTTGATGGGAGAATTGGAAAACTGAATGAACAGGTTCCATGGATATTTCATAACTTGAGCTCCAACATGAACCCCACACATCCATCCCCTGACTCCTCCCTGTCAAAGGAGTGAAGGAAGGTGGGGGTGGAGGGGCTGTGGCTTGAGGTGATGGCGGATAAGGAGAGACGAGCCGGGGCAAGGATTATGGAATTATGGCAAATGATCCTAACCTCAGAGGGAAGATAAAAGCCATTAGAGAATCGATCTGCAGGCTGGCGGCGGGATTGGCTTCTCACTTTTTGGGGAGCTGCGGTGAATTGTACAGGCAGGGATTGCGGAACCCGGCCCATTCTGTACAACACTTTCTTGACTCCATTTGCCACTTCCTTGACTCCCCTTACCACCTCCTTGACTCCCCTTACCACCTCCTTGACACTATGTCCTTAACTGAGTGCCATCTCCTAGCCTTCTTCTTGACCCCACATGTCACTTCACTGACTCCATCTGTCACCTGTTTGCCTCTGTGTTACCTCTTAAACTGAGTGTCACTTCCTAGACTCTTTGTCATATTCTGGATTTATTTTTCCACTTCCAAGCCCCTTTTGACTCTGCATGTCACTTTCTTTACTCCCCTTACCACCTGCTTGACTCCTTGTGTCACTTTTGTGACTCCATGTGTCACCTCTAAGTGACTCCACTTGCTTGACTGTATCTGTTAACTCATAGACTCTGTGTGCCACTTCCTAAACTCTTTGCCACAACCTTGATTTATGTTCACGCTATCTGCTTTTGTGTTCACGTTTAACTATGCTCCTGTGACACCTCCTTGACACATTGCCATCTGCTTGTCTCTTTGTGACCACACACTCTCTCCGTATAACGTTATTGCATCCCATTGGCCTCTTTAACTGACTTTGATCATATTGACAGTGACCCTACAATAAAGTAGAGTTCTCTCTTTGCCACCTGCTTAACTCTTTATAGGAAATCTTCTCTTTCAGTATCATTAAAATCATTCTTTAAACCTCTGTGTTCTAGAACAATGCAGAAGTCACAAAGGCAACACATGATACGAATAATAACAAAGACTCTCTGGTCTGACACATTTCTGTTGTGAGGTGTCCCATCTCATATTTCTGCAAAGTTCACAAAGGCCTATTTTAAGCTTCTGGGGATGATTTGCAGAAGAATGGACACAAGTACCTAGCAACAGTTTCAAGTCACTTTTGAATATTTGTAATTCAGTACACTTAAGATGTAACTTGAGATAGGTGTTTTAGTACTGAATCCTTTCTCATAGGGTGTTACAGAACCTTACCCATTGTGGGAGGAGATAATGAAGGATATTTGTGGCCATAAACATATCCAGATGGTTAGGGATCAAATATGATATTCAAGTTGGATATTTCAGGAAGCTAAAATCAAGAGAATTATCATGTTGAGGTCAATATCACAGTGTGGTCTGTTACACAAACGTAATCTATTTCATAAATTGTATGAGTCCTCTTGGCAGAAACATTGGTTCAAACCAAGTTGCCTGAATCCATATGTGAATTTAAAAAGTGGTAAGGTTAAAATGGGTTCATCCAGTGGTTTGCAAAGTCTCCACAAACGAGGTCAGAGGGTTAACGATCCAGGGAATACCAATATGCTAGCCTGGGGGATCTTGTATCCAGTCAAATCAGATTTATGGACTGATCTGTATGAGACCTCTCTGGGCAGACTAATAGATTAAAACTGATAAGTGTCTTTTTTTCAAAAGCATACAGTTAAAAGGGGCTGAGCCAGTGGGTTGCTGAATCTTCACATAGCAGCTTGACAGGGTTCGCGACCCACCGAATACCAATAAGCCGGCCACCAAGGGGTTCTCGTGTCCTGTTTAATCAGGTGTATGGGCCGATCTGTGGCGGTCAGGGAAAAGGTGGAGGGAGTGGGAGTGCAGAGTCATAGATTTAGCTGGAAGAGAGGAGAGAAGGTACAGAGTCACACTGACATGGCAGGGTACCAACCACACAGGGAAAACAGGGGAAATGGGGGGGGGGGGGAAATTCTCTTACAGGGAAAACACTGGGAATTATTTGCAAATTTTGCCTAAACACACGGAAAACACAGGGAATTTCATTTGGCCAGGTTCTGAAATTCCTTATTCTCAAGATATTAGCGATTTGACTTTTTGTCGTTGGGTTGTCCAAAATTTGCTGCATGCAGAGGCTTTTTAATTTTAAAAACTTGCTGGATATGACACAGGGAAAAATTGCTGTGGGACATGGAAATCTCAGGGAAAACACAGGGAATTTGAAAATGGAGTTTTGCTTAGTGCCCTGCATAGCAGGATAGAGAGGGGAGAGTGCAGAGAGTAACACAGACTTGGTGACATGGCAGGATAAAGAGGGTAGAATGTAGAGAGTATAGTAGAAGCTAAGTGACATGAGAGGATAGAGAGCGAAAATAGGGCATTGAGCCTACTTAGTGACTTAGTGACATAACGAGGTACAGAGGGGAGAGTGCAGAGAGTCACACAGAATTGGTGACATGGTAGGATAGAGAGGGGAGAATGTAGAGAGAGACATGCAGACTTGCAGAGGCATACAGACTTAAACACTTTACAGACGACTAGCCCCAGAATTCGCATATAATGAAAGTTCAATACAGGTATAATAGCCATTCTAAGCCTAGTTTGTAAAGGTAATCAGTTATTATGGCAGATTTCGGGGGGGGGGGGGGGGTAGTTAAGACACTTTTATGTATTCAAGACCAATTACCATTTTGAGAATAGTTATTAGGGTCAACTGGAATTATTTGACATATAAGTATAAGATGCAATAAACTTAAGTGTTAATCCATGTTATATGTTTTTATAAACTCACTAAGATGAATCTGGATGTTCACCTAAATGTTTCCATCGATCTATACCCATTCCATCACACTTAAACTTGATTAGGAAATTATGTTGATGTATAATTAAGAAATAAAGACAGATCATGATTTATCCAGCATTTAATTGGGGTCCATACATGATGGTGTGCTTCGCTGATTACAGTGTGTAAATCATCATTGCGCATCCCCACAGGGCCTACTGCGATAAGCCAGTCAGGAACCAGCAAAAGAGAAGGAGAGCTGAAATATGAGATTTATCAAACCATTTTAGGGTTTTTCCAGAGAGTTTGTTGAAACAAATCCAAAGTTTTCCTACTGAAGCAAGTATACTTTATTGGACATTTTTTTCCCGTCAACATTTAGTCATTTTCATATATATTATGAACAGATATTTTCTCATCAAGAAAAGCAGTACTTGATTTCTCTACAATCCTGGTAAATTGAAACGTTAGACTTTGAAGCTAAATGTTGATGCAAATTTGAATTATAATTATGTGCTTTGAAATATGATTTAAATTATAAATCAACCCTGCATTCTGAGATATCAGTATACTTCCCTCTCTTATCAAAGATTCGAAAGAAATTGTGAACCTGTACAGCTTAAATTATTCAGCAACGTGAATTGTAAAGAAAAAGAAGGGTTCACAAATCGGAACCTGTTCAAATACAAAGAACTTCAAAATCAAATAACTAACGAAGATGGATGCCAACATTTACAGCAGTCTTGCACTGATGTCCCAGAAATACCAATGATGATGCCAGTTTTTCACAAATTCATTCCCTGGGACATTTTTCCCGCTCTCCGGAGACCACAGGAAACAGGGCAAAATGTCGTCTGCTCCGTGTAGCATTTCCCGCGCTTTGGGCGGACGTGGGGGCGGCCGTGACGAATGGGCTGACAGGACACAGGCCCTTTCTCTTTGTTATTCATGAATTGAGACAAAGGCCACCTTTCTTTGGGGAGTTCCTCCGTCTTTCCCACCACTTCATCCGCTTTCTTCGTTTTTTATTGTGCGGGTTTTTTTTTGCTGGGTCAAAGCAAATTCTTGTCTATTTTTATTTAGATTTTTGTCACAGTTTTTCTCTAAAGGTACCCTTGATTATGAATAAGAAATTTAGTCCCCTCCACCTCCCGAAATCCTGAATGGAAAATTGCTGCCAGTGCCTTCTCGGATGACTTGAGGACAATAATACTTTTGTTGATTCTAATTCTATATAATCAAATAAGTTCTATAAATTTACGAAATCATTTTGCATTTTTGATTAAACATGACATCAATCCCCATAAATGAAAGTTCCAATAGAACAAGGGTACAATTGCATGTTTCCAATACAGCCAAACCTGAGACAATTACCCAATAGGAAATAGCCCGCTCAAAGATACCATATTTCCTAGGGTTTCCTATTTTCCAATGATTACAACAAACTAAAGAATAATGATCACTTTTACTCAGTTTAGATTAAACAGATGTGGGTTTGATTTACACACCTAACTTTATGTGGCTTGACTTTAGTCTACTCTGCAGAACTACTAGAGTGTAGGTGCCACATAAAGTCAATTATTCCTATATATTTACATTTCTTTCAATTTATATGTGGGTAGAAGAGTGCTGCTAAGCAGACTTTTGTATGAGAACTGACGAGATGACTGTGACCCAGGTCACTTCAGACAATATGAACATCCTTACTCTGTGCTCAGCAGCTGAAATAGGGACTATGTTATTGCGTAAACTGCCTACAGTGCACGTCACGCCAAGACACAATTAGATCAATTTTCTTTCGCAAGAAGCTTTGCTCAGTGCCAGAGCTTAGCAGACCTAGGCAGTATGCACATGTATATGAGTAACATTTCTATTTTTTTATACACTTATAATTAGTTGTTGGCATACCGAGCCATCTGCGATTCCTCATAAAAGGCAGAAGTCTTTTATATTCTTTGCGTAAGGGCAACAATAGTATTGCAGACTGCCTGGCCATACTTTAGATTCTGTTGACAGGTTCTATAGAAGAAGAATCGATTTAGAAATAACATTTTTCAATGGCGGTCGCCTTGTCGCTAAAGGGAATAAAGTGATATCCATGAATGGAGCGGTCGCTTTGTATTAATCCTCAGATTGCCTTCTGCATTGTTGGTGATACCGCTTCATTTTACGCGAAGGCGGTATGTTATTTTTCATTCTGGTTAATTAAGCACAGTGATAAGGCAGATGACAAGGGTTTCAGACAAAGTAGACAAGGCGTAATTGATTCAGCGTCTGTTTCTATCATGCCCATAATACTAATGGATCTGCACTTCAGAACATCTAGCGATGGAACAACGAGCTCTAAATGAACAAAAATTACTTGAAACTAATAATTACTGTGGTGAGACTTGTGCTAAAGATAGCACTAGTTGAAGGGCACCAGCTGAATTTCTTCTTCATTTCCCTATAAACCTCATCTTTGTGTTTTACATGCTATCCCGGAATTTTTCTAGTGAGATATAAATGCTTTTCTTAATAAATTTACAAATGCAACAGTAATTGGTATGATATTATGCTCCTGGAAACATTAACTAAATACATTAAATTTGATGATGGGTGCACTTCAGATTAATATTATTACCTCAATCTTGGCTTCTTTAGTACACACGACCCTCCTAAAGACTTGAAGTATTTAACATTATTACCATGGATCTCATGCATCAGGCTTCCATTAGTCTGGTTCTGTTTTACACTGATCCCATTCTGTACCCAGTGTCTCACAGTTACACATCACATTATCTTTCCCTTATCTCGACTGTCACAACCTATTATGTTATGGTAAATATGATGAGGTACGTCTTATCTTTTATACATAATCAATCACATTTTGACGTTTCAATTAAATTTCAACAGTATCATTTTGTGTCTTTTCAGTGACTGACAATGCAGAGGAACCTAAAGCTGAGGTCAATGATGTTATGTAAGTCATGTACTTTTTCTTCATATTCTTGTTCTATCATTAAGCTATAAAAAGTGCAAGTACCACATTTGTATTATAGACAAGCCAGGCGTGTGTTTCTCATCTATTTTGTCAAAAAAAGACTATTTCTACAACATACAGTTATGTCTAAGATGATAATACAGACCATCTCTTGTACAAGACATAAAAGAATTCATTGCTGGTGTAGAGGAATAATGCTATTCTTGCTGATGAATTCTGACATGAGTTAATCACAAGTCGCTCGCAATCTGCTCAATGAGCCTTTATATCGAGAGGTTACCAGCCAGCCATGCTTAGAGTTTACACAAGGCAAGCCTCTCACTTACTGCAAATGTGATTTGTCAATGTGAGGCGCTTGGAATTACCCTGATCAATGAAGCCGAGAAGGTCACATCTTCTGATGAGTTGTACTGATTAATATACAAATGAGAGAATAATTCAACATCACCCGCAAGTCACCAATAACCTGGGCAAATTGCTTTCGCAGTTCTTGCAGTAATCAATAGGGTGATTACTGCGACATTCACGGCTGGAGACCGCACAAACTGGACCAATCTGCGGTGCGTACGCGTGAACTTGCTCATAGTGAGGCCTATTGCTGGGATCTCGCTATACTCCCTCCCCTTTATATGCTGTCCAGGGCACTTAAAGTAAATGGTATGGTGGGTTCTCCCCACAGATTTGAATTTAATGGAGATCTAGGGCTTTTAATGAGAGTTTGGATGGTGGCTGAATAAGGGATGGCAGACCCTTTTGTTGCGCGGTTGTGAGTACAAACCATGCATCCAACTGTTTGATTTGAATGGTTCCTTTCCATCAAAATATTCTGATTGAATGGCAAATGGTGAAACAAGGTTTTCGCATTATGGGCTCCAGATTGTCTGGTAATTGGGCGAAACAGATACGGCGTCTGTATCAAAAATACGAAATGAATCTAACGCAAGGAAAAATAGCCCAGACTATGAAATTGGTATGGGAATCACATTGTCTGGCCTTTCTGATTACTCTTGGTGATATGAATTTCCCATGATAATGGTGCTGTGCACCGAGGTTATTCATTCATTGAGTGTTTAATCAATGAAGAATATTGCTTTATTGGCAGGGCACATACGGACATTAATAGCCCCCGGAACGTACCACAATGAAGAATGGTAGTAGCAGTCATAGATAGATAAAGAAAGAAATTATGTACTCTTATCTCTTCTTCTGAATATCATATTATTACATGTAATAATTTGGGATTTACTACAATGAATTAGATTAGTATTTTTTTGCAATGCAACTAATTTGCCAGACTAGTAGTGGTCCGTCACTGGTCAGTTACATGCAGTGGTCAGTATCAGTCTGTGTTCCTGACACTGGAGGAGGGTAGCTATGTGGGCTTACCAGGGATTCATCCCATAGGGGAAACAATAATTAATCTATTCTTGTTAAGACAATAATAAACCTTTATAAATATAATAATTAACCAAATTTCCCCGTCAAAGTTAGCCTGTTACAAATGGCAGTGAGGTGAAGCCAAATGACCATTCAGGGACTATTCACTGCCTGGTTGGTCACTGCATGGGTCTGCCACTGCATGGGCCTGGGATCAGGCACTGCATGGGACAGGAGAAGGGGTCAGTGGGCGGCGGGGTTAAATGGGGGTCAACTTTTATTGTCCATCCAGAATTGTTTATGGGTCTCTTCTGACAATGTCTTGGGGGGTGTCTAAATCCTTCCATGTGGGGTGGGGAGGGGGAGAATGAGTTATGATATGATTGTCATTCATTGGCTTGTAAGAAGATCCCAGAGGAACTGTGATGATTATGTTACTTAGGAGCTCTTCATTTCCTTCCAATGACCTAGTGGCCCTTAAAGGTGAAACGCAAAGGAGAAAATAAAAATCCCAAATATTCTACAGAACTCTTAATTGATGTATATTTTAAGCAGAATTAGACTCAAGCTAGCATACAGGGATAATATAATAAAACAAACAAGCTTTTGTTAGGTGTATGAATCCACTCTCACAGATTATTTCACATGTCTGTGATGTCATCTAGGCTCTCTTTCACATGTGTCTGTGTGTGCACTCACCCATAACAATAGCCTTATCAGCTTGCCCTACATGTGTGAAAGAGCCTAGGTGACGTCACACACACTCAGTAGAAGCCACTGTGCAAGATAATTTTTGAATATCAATTACTCCTGTGTTAATGATGTGTTAGCAGTTGTTTTGCAGATATATCTAAAGACATACAATATTCAACACAATATAAAGATTAAAAATGCCTTTGCGGTTCTCCTTTAATCTCTTGAAAATAATTATTTTATAAGTTCTTAAGCAACTTAAATTGCTATCTACAATGATGATATAATCATGACTATTGTGAACTGTGACACTGACAGTGATATATAAAGAAAAGGTACAGATAGCTGTATGCATCCAGGGGTGGACGTCTACAAATTTTAAAATCCAATGCGTATGCTAGCCCAAGAGGGGTGGGGTGTCTGAAAATTTTCAAAATGTGCTTATGTACTTTATGCAAGGCCCCAAATTAGAAAATACAAAAATCTGTTATATTGAGCTGCTTCAAGGATAAGCAATCTTCCACTTCTGTGCTGCAAAACATGAAGAGACTTCACAGTAAAAAAGAGAAGACAACTTCATATTGCTTTTTCATTTCATTTTAGCTGCTTATCCCAGGTTTACAAGGCCTGTGTGAAAGCTGCCCATGCCTCTATTCAGGCATATGCCAGCTCCCTCAACATCAGCCAGGTAGGTGGTGCTAAATCTGATTGTTTCTTCAAAAGGAAAAGATAAGTATTATGCAGGGGGGCGCATACAGGATTTTCGAAAAGGAAGGGTTCCGCATAAAGGTTTAGTACTAAAACGGTGTGCATTTGCACATGCACATGCAACATTTTCCCCTCTCTTTGTTGTTTTAGGGTCCAGCAAAATGGCGGGGTGTGGGTGTCATTGCCCCCAGGACCCTCCCTGGATCTGCCCCTGATATGTAAAATTCATAGTGAGCATTTCTGGAATAATTTCATTGCATAAACTTGTTAGTACCTGATAATGTGCTAATGGTATCAAAAGTAGAGTGTCTGGTTACAGTAATGACATATCAGGCAGCTTGAAAAAGTGAAAAGACCTATCTAATCAGCCTCCTGGGTTCTGATAAGATTAGCGGCGTCCATTAATACCCCATACATCAAGCGCATCCTGATGCTGTCATCGGGCTTTATTTTTAAAAAAAGAATGAAAGTAAAACCTTAATGGATCAGATTAATAACAATAAAAGATGAAAGCAAACCAAGTTAGATCAGGTTGCTTCTCTGAGATATCTAACCATTTGATATACTTTGGATGTATCCTGATTTGACATTTGATAGATTGATATTTGATACTATTTTATATCCTGCTTTAAAAAAAAAGTAATTAAAACCATATCAGATCAGATTAGTTGTGACATATCTAACTACATGTTGATATGAGGCTGTGTTTTAAAAGAAGTATACCATAAGTTAGAAATACCTGATGTCACATTTGTTTTATCTATTCCTGTTTCAGGCGATATCGGAGGCATGGCACACCCTGAAAAAGGAAGGTGAGGGGTGGACGTCTCCGGGACTGGCCGACCATGTGACTGACAGGTGAGACTAACCACACGCAAAGTCTTCTATTTACAATTACTAGATTTCAAACAGATTTTATTTCCTCAAATGGAACATCTCAACAGCAACAAATCAGCACATAATATATTCCTGCATCTCAACAGCTACACATTAGCTCACATCATGTTTCAGCATCTCAACAGCTACACTTCGGCATTATATTCACAGCCTTGCATCTTATCAACTACACCTCAGCATGTAGCATATTCCTGCATCTCAACAGCTACAAATTAGCACATATCATGTTTCTATAGGTACACGCCAGAAAACATCATAGTTTTACATCTGAACAGCTACACAATTTCACATGATATATTTCTGCATCTCAACGGCTGCACACACAAAATATTATCAGTTTATATCTCAGCAGATATAAACCAGCACTTATATCCCTAAATATAAACAACTACAAAACAACACATACCATACCCCTACATCCCAACAATTGAACACCAATACCTATCATACCCATATATCTCAACAGCTCCACAACCAACATAATCATATCCCTACATCGCAACAGTTCACACCTACACATATCATACCCCAATATCCTAACAATTGCACACCAATACATATCATATTCCTTCATCACAACAGCTAGCCCTAAATCAAAGTAAAAATTACCTCAACACCTAAACCATGGGTGTTAAAGGTTGCTTTCTCTGGTCCCATTTAATCTGTACTTTATGAACAACACATAAGGACTCCCAACACCCATCCACTTAATTAACAATTATGTATGTGCATCCCATTCTGTAACCCCAATTTTCTTTTTAAAAAAAGTCGAAAAACCAAATTTATTTGACTCTCCAAATTGTACACATTTTTGGAGATGTAATCAAACATACTTTTCATAATTCATGCAAGGAGGATACAGGAGACTACAACACCACCTAAAGAGAAATAACAATTAAAGAAATTGACCAGACTTTTTCAGATTCCCTAGAAGTAAGCCTAAAACGTGACATAATTAGATGTGGAGCCTAATTTTAGAGGAGAGGCCGGATTGTAAACAAGATGGCCAGCAATTAAAGGTATTTAGTGTTGTGAGCAAAACGTCCCTCCTCTTTCTAAATGTCAGGCCTATCAAAGGCTATTTTTAATCACCTCCGCCTTTCTTTTCCAGGGCAAACATTGAAATTTCAATCGAGGCGCACGACAACAACAACAGGTAAGTGAACAAAAGCGATCCTAACTCTTCACGATCAGACAAGTCGAAAATCTTTCGTCAAAGCGTTACAGAGAATTATAAATATGGGGTGATCATTGGCGGTCTGAAAAAATTCCATTTATGGAGGAAAAGGGTCATCCTTGTTCAAAATCGTAAAACAAGTATATTTATATTATGATATCATTAAAATCTGAGGCAAGAGGCTCATTTTGTAAACAGAAACCACCCTTCTGTAGTGACTTATACATAGATAAGAAAGCCTCCCTTTTTCTGTTAGCTCTGAAAATATTACTTCAATTCCAGTTTAAAGTAAGTTAAAGTTTTTAGATGAACTTCAAGAACTTTTGACACGGAACAGTGCAGAGAAAATGAAACATTTTGTGGAAGGTATTGGGATCAAGCCGTGGCTGCGTGCATGACACGTTTCTATTGATTTCTTGTACTTTATCAATTTTCCACATTTGCCTTTTTTCCGACAGACAAGTTGGTTTTTTCCAGTCGAACAGCTTTTCTCATTTTCTTGATAACAAAGATGCATCGTTTCAGAGACAATGTTTTTGATTAAGTTTGAAGGGGCTGAATAATTACAGGGAGAGTGCAAAAAGAATTGAATCACGCGCTTTCGGTTTAAAAGACCAACTGATTTTAGATATGGAATGGGGTTTTAATGGGTAAAATGATCGGGGTTGTTTAAGTCCTGATTGGGTCATTTTACTCACCAGTATTTAATTTCAAAGGATTGATTTATTGCATGAGGTTCAACACTGCCCCCAAAATACATAATAGGGTAAATTTCTTGAAGAGAAAGAGAACAGGGCCTCTTTAATGAATGTTATGATAACTGAGAATCATGCTTATAACATTGATTCCAAGTTCTCTAATGGGCCCTATGTCTTCATAGTCCACACCCATAATCTATCTCTTTGATATCCTTTCCCCCTACAGCCCTGTGTTTGACTAATGGCTATCACATGCTTCTGATAAAGACAATATCTGTGATGGTGTATGGCATCCCATAGCCATGCACACCTTGGTGGGTGGCCGATAGTCACCACATTACTCCAAAGACTGAGACAATTTACTACCTCTTTTGGTCTATGAAATCTGTCATTAGCACTGCCAACTAGGAGAGTAGCAGTATACTACAATCTTTCATAACTCATACAAAGACAGTTTCAATGATGGTGTTGTCCCTCTGCCTTTTCTCTTTTTGCCACACCCACACTCTTCTCTAACAATACCCTTACCCCCTACAGCCCTGTAGAAAAAGCCTATGGTTGATATATTTTTGCTCAGGTTGCTGATTGTCCATTGAGTCTCTCTGTCAGTCCCATACCCACTGCCATAGAATGTGCCTCAATTGAAGGTTTCAATGATGGTGTATGTCATACTTGTCCCTAGTTATAGTCTTTTTTTGCCCATACCCACAACCTAAAGTATGTTTAACCCATACCCATAATCTAACTCTTCACTATTCTTACCCCCTACAGCCGTGTGCCAGTAGCTGATGGTCACAACGTACCTCAGGTAAAGACAGTCTCAGTGACGGTGTACGACGTACCCTCCCCGAGTCGCGGATCGTCCCTCGGTTCAGTCTCCTTTGCCGACTCCTTCATCGACAGTGCCCTGCATGTCCAGCGCCCAGGTAATTTTAATTATGCTCCTTTTTTGAAATAGGTAATTGTACTTTCAAATTTGAGAACTAACAAAGGTATGGGTTTGATAAAAATTCTGTTGACGAATATTGCTTATAATTATGTTGTTCTAGAAAGTGTTTGTCTACAGAGCCCAAAAAGTGGAGCAGATGAATAAAGAATTGTATGCTTTGAAATAGAATGAGCATGGTATGGGTTTTGAGTGAAAGTTTGGAAATTTAGAAGACTTGTTACCATTCATGTATTGTAAAACATGATTTGATGCATTGTTGTGGAAGACTTGATGATTAATGATTTCATCTATGTTTTGATTAAAATGGTTTTGAATTCATTTAGTAGCCAGAACATCACAAGGTAGCAATAGGTTAATATTAAGACAAGGAAAAAGAAATAAGCCTAGGCACTTTTAAGCGTCTGTGCATCCAGGTCTGTTACAGTTAGGCTATCCCACAGTGGTACCAGTATAAACCACTAGGTAGGGCCACCTCCAAGGGTACCGTTATCCGGTCCATGAGAAGAAGCAGGGAGGCAGGCACCCAGAAATAATCTGTATGATATCTTATATGATGAAGCAAGGATTTGCCTCTTCAGCATGTGGGATATTTAACATGTTTAATACCAGGGGCGGATCCAGATAGTTTCAAAAGGGGGGGTGCCCTATTATAAAATTTTCCACCAGACCCTCCAGGTCCAAGAATTTTACATTAAAAGAATCAGTATTTGGCCAAAAATCGCGGGGGGGGGGGGACGCTGTCTCCACCCCCTTTAAATCCACTACTGAATATTATGCTGTGAATATTTTATCAGTATGTAGGCAATGCTCTCTTTTAAGCCAATGGATATTTTTGTTGTCAGTGTTTTGGAAGGATTGAGTGTTACTGGAAGGTTTAAGCGGAAAATAAGTCTACTGGCATGTGTACTGTAAATATTTATACTGTTATCTAATAATGCACATTAATTAGCATCTCATCATCTAAGATTCAAAGATGAAAGAGGCAGATCATTTAGATAAAAACAATAAATGGAATGACTGAAAGCTACAATGTAGTACATCCAAAAAGAATTGAATAAATGTTTCTCTTCTTTACTGGGGGTTTTGATACTGTAAAGGCTATATTATGTGGTCAGTGGCATTTGCGTTCCTTCTAGCTAGGAAACACAGGTTTACTTGTTTTCAGATACCAACATAATTGTATCTGAGTATGAACGCAAGCGAAGGGGTGTCTTCGCCTGGACGTTTAGTAATCCCCTCATGTTTACTTTAGGCCGGTCGACCCGCGGCCCTCCCCTGGGAGGGGGGCTCTCAAGGGTGAGGTCCACATGTGCATATTGAAATTAAGAATATATATATATCAGAAGAGAAGAATATATATTTAGTTTACTCCCCATTATTAAAAACTGTGGAAAATAGTGACTAGGAATAGGGACGAGTTAGCCTTTTAGATATGAATCCCAAAGAACTATCAGAAGAGAGGGATATATAATTAGTTTACTCCCCATTATTAAAAACTGCGGAAGTGGGGCCCGGCGGGACCCACCCCTCATGGGCCCAATTAGGACCGGGGCCCGGCGAACGGCTCCTACAACAACAGGGATTACAAATAGCTAAACGTCCAGATGGGTGGCAGGCCAACGAATTCCATATTCCAATTTACGTTCCTGAAATTGTGTTCATGTCAATGAACGCAAGTAAAATGCGTAACGCAAGTAAAAGAATGCATAGTGGAACACAGGTTTAAGTTGTATTAAGTTTGGTATATTTGTTATCAAAGTGCACGTCATATTTGAGCTATTTTCACAGGAAAACAGAAAATATTGATCAATTAACATATCTGATTACCGAGTGTATTCATACAAATCATAAGAGAAATCAATATAAAATAATAATGATAAAATAATGATAGGAAAAAAAAATCCATTCGTGTTTCCTGATTCCTCCCCCAGATGGCAGCATGACGATAGACGCTGAGTTCTGTATCCTCACCCAACACGTGCCCTGCTTCGTCCATTGGCCGGTAGGTGGACTCACGTCTGGTCTGAGAGAGGGAGTGAATGAGTGAGAATGAGTGAGAAAATGATATTTTTGTCAAAATTACTAATTAATGCCACTTTTCTGTGTGAATACGAATATCCGTATTTTTGGCTTTGACAACTAGTTTTAAAAGTGCCTAGAATTAGAAGGAAATATTTTGTATTCAATTTTAGGTCCCAAAAAGAGTACATTTTTGGTGGTTAGCTTTGCTGGTAAAAAAAAAAAAAAAGGGGGGGGGGGGGGAGAGCAATTTTTGGAACGTATAATGTTTAATACAGTTAATATATGTGTATACATACTGAGGCACACACATGTCCACGTCGGTTTAAAACCAAAAGGTTTGGGTGCAACTGTTATAATAAGATTATTTCTGACATAGGACAATGAAAGTGAGGTAATAGAGTTAGGACTATCGATGTATTTTAACACGTTATTTAAAATTCATATTGTGTAGGAGGTAGCATAGCGCCAACATTGTACCGTTAATAAATGTCTTTTTTAAAGTGTGAAAATACTCACTGGCGTGTTACCAGCATCTACTCATTTATTTCAATTGTCAAGACCGGGTTATTAAAAATGTATTTATTTACCTGACACTTATAACATATCATTTATCCTGATTGAATCTAAGCATGTCGACACCTATCAACATCTGCTATTAAATCAACTTTTTTTCACCAATTTCTAGTTGGATTTGGTACTGCCGATAATGAAAAGGAATTAGCAGGATATCCTATTAGACACTCGACATTAGTATCCTCACTACCATCTTGAGCCTCTTCCTAAGCAAAGAGTAGCGGAAGGCCAAAAGAAAATAAAAGGTTGTGTTCAGGTAGAATAGCTTGAGAATAAGAAGGATTGGTTTTCCTCTTTTTTTTTTATCGAATTTTTATTTTTTTTAATTACACACATAGACTAAAGGTTTACAACCAACACCTTAACAGCAATTTCTAACACCTAAAATACATATCCTGTACAAATATATATGCCTTTTCCCGTACTTAAATCATTTTTATTGACTTTCTTTTTTTTTTGGACAAATTTTCATTTAAAAAGTATAGGAAAGGGCCAATAATGTAGTGTAGGTCGGGTTACCTGAACATAACAATCTTTATTTCAGGCCTTAGTAACCACTCCTGCTCCTAGACATTCGACCCCTTTACACTAAAACGGTGGCCCCTGTGCACCGTCGCACGTAGACCATTCCTCGACCCCAATCCCCCACGCCCTCTCTGCACCTACAAACCCCAGTCAGTGCACCAGGGTCAAGACCCACATACCAGCAGGGAGGTAAGGGGCCAGGAGAGGACGAACGGGGGGGGGGGGGGCACTTTGGTCCTGAAAGGATGCCTGCTGAAAAACTTCCCTCTTCCCCTTTTATCTACGTTAAATCCTGGATCCCCCCTAGAAGTAATTTGTATGAGGGGATGTAGGTTTCAGATTTTTTTCTGATTTCAGATTTTTTCACTCCAACACATCTATAATCATCTTCAAGAATAATTGCTTACATCATGTTTCATTGCCTTTTAAGAGCACACATAGTTACATGTGCTTTTCAAGATGTCTTATAACAACAAACAAACATTATATACATTACATTTTAGCCTATGGTTTTTGCTCTTTCAGGATTTCTCATGAATCTTTACTTACATTCCTGAATTATTAAAGGGGTGGTCAGCTCGTTTTTAATTCTAGGACAAAACTGGGGAAGTGTGTGAACTAATACTTTCTGGGGGGTAAATTTTCAGAATTTTGTTTTAACAGTGGGGCAAAAGCCTGTAACTATAATTCAACATTTCATTCAAAACTTTTACAAAGAGACTGGTCAACTTTAAAACAGAAGAGTTCAATCATAAGAAGCTGCTAAATTGGTAATGAATACAAAACATTCTAATAGTGCCCCCCCCCCCCCCCCCCCCATTGGCCTTACCTCCCCCACCAGCCCGTATTGTTGAATCACTGTCAGAGCCAGACAAACTTTTTCCCGTTCACACACTTCGCTGCAGTGCATGCAATAATTGCCGGAGAGACGAATAAATTAGGAATGCAGACAGCCACGTACGTGTAGGGATTTGGGTCAGAGTGGTTCTTAGAAGGAGGTGTGTGGTGACTAAACATCCCTGAAAATGATGAGTGACTCTACACTGATAAACATACCGTAAAAGCTCCATTAAAAGCCACGGTCAATAACCTGGAGTAAGGTTTTTATATCTAAAAATTACGGTACGCTTTATAAACGGGGTTTTCTACATGTGAACATATTATGCTAAAAGTATGGATTTTAATTCTTTTGTATTAACCCAATTTTCTCCTGTGCTTTGCCATCTTATGATGGGTTTTCACAGGAATTTTCCAATTGATTTAAATTCTTTTTTCCATATATGCTAATATAAAAGTAGTTACGAATAAGTTCTCCATAATTCCCAATGTTTGAAGAATAAAGCGATGTGGACCATTTATCAAACATTTTCATGTATTATGAGGCGGCAAGGCTTTAAGATCAAATACAGTCCTAGGTCACCTTAAGATCTTAGCCGCCGAATTCCCCATTCGTCTTTACAACAATCGGTGACGTGTTTATGTGTAACACCCGATGAGATGATCGCTCCTGGGCTTAAATAACCACATATTTGGGCTTATTTGGGCTTACATCGCAGAGATTTTGATATATACAAGACATAGGAATCGTTAAAATCGTCCAAATCGGGCCAAATTAGACATTCAAGCGCGGAATCCCAACTGTTATATCGGTAAGTAACCGGGGGGCCGGCCGCCATTGGCCTTGATCACGTGACCGTTTCTTCTCCGATCTGGGGCGCGGGAATCGGGTCAATGTCTGAATATTCATCAACCTATGCAGACCTATTTCACCATGAAAACGGTCGATCTAAATTTAGTTATTGGTATACACAGATAGATTTCGACCCATAGATAAGCATCCCACTGTTCCAGAAACGAAAATGATGCGAAATAACGCGTCTAAACGCGTAAATGCATCGCGCTCTTGCAGTCCTTCGCCTCCCCCGGTGACACTGTCAGACCGCCCCACGCTTGCGGCGGGGACGGTTGGTTGTTACCGGGGGCTGCGCCTTCTCCGCCTGTTTACCCGGATTACGGCGGTATCTGATGCTTTTGATATATATATTTTGGACGTCTGGATCCCCTTAAACGCATACAACGCATTGACAATTCATGCGGGAACCATGCGTTCGTATCGAAGGGAAAACATTGGATCGATCGGACACGTGGAGTCACTGTCAACATGGCGCCGTCAACTCTTTGCCAGGTTCTCTCCCCGCACGCCTGCATCGATACATTGAACGCAGGAAACCAGGATGACATTAAACGCATCAATTGTGGAGGATATACGCATTGAAACGCATTGAGGACTCCAGGCGTTAAAGGTAGGTTCATATCTTTTTTCCAGCATTTAAAATTATACCGTGGACTCAGGCTCAGATAGGCTAGGCCTAAGCCCCCTGCAACACTGTCAATGTATTATGGAGGCTCCGAAAGCAATTATTTATGATCCAAAGGTTAAATTATTTGTGAAATTGTCACTATAGTGTCAGTTTTTTCAGACCTACCATAAAAATATTAAATATGTCTAGGCCTAAGTCACTGTCAGTGTCTGAATCATTCCCATTCAATGTTAAAACATAGGTGTCACACTGTCAATAAGTTCTCCGGTGCTGTCAGTGTCACACAGATTTAAGATTTAAATTATTCAAAGATTAAATTATTTGTGAAATTGACACTATAGTGTCAGTTCAGACCTACCACAATAAATCATTAATATTATTAGGCCTAATACCGCCGCCTCATGTGTATCAAAGCTGGAAGCTTTGATACTGTATAAAACATTTTTACTATATATTACATTAAGACATTAAAACATTAAAACATGCCGCCGAATTGATCAGTATGGCTAGACGTTTGGACTTGTTTTCATGTACATAATAATCCTCATTAATTTGATTTAATTTTCAAATCAACTTAGTTTATTTACAAAAAGGTTAATACTGAAGAAAAGTGTAAGAACCCGAAGAAAAAAAGTTGATTCGCCCGATTCTG
The DNA here is from genome assembly GCA_936440205.1 of Lepidonotus clava. NCBI lineage: Eukaryota > Metazoa > Annelida > Polychaeta > Phyllodocida > Polynoidae > Lepidonotus > Lepidonotus clava. Next base: position 37,111,985 of record OW387145.1, read on the forward strand.
TTTATTAAATAACACTAGTGATCCAACAACAATAGTCTCGTTGAGTTTTGTGTAGAATAACTAATTCATTTTTTACTTTATTAATCAAAACCCGGAATCACCGTCGTCGGCCCCCTCCCCTGACCGTCCGAGTGCATGGCTCAACACCCCAACCCTGTCTGGTCGCCCACCCCGGCAAACAACAACCCCCACAGCGTGCCCCGAATAATCGATCTCTGACCTGGATCCTGGGATAGGGGTCTACACCCTTAAAACCGCCAAAAAGACAAAGGCATTTTTTAAATTCAATACGCTATGGGCCCTAAATGGCACAATAGGAAAGGTAAAAATTATTGATATGAGGCAATAGAATACCTAAAAATTGTGATGTGATATTTGTGGAAATAAGCGGCAGATTTGCGCCGTAGAGCTATTTTTAAAATTCGATATGCGACATCGGGACCCCCCACTCCCCTATAGAGGACCCCTTGAGGACAAGCTGAGGTCAGAGACCCCTGCTGAGGCTACAGACCGGGTAAATCAGCAGGCTTGATTTATTTTTATTATCATTATTATTTTTTGTTAGATCTGCAATTGATTATGATAGGAAATTTGTTGTATCTGAAAAGAAATATCGTGGCATGGGAAAATGATTATTTCTAAAAGGAGAGCCTTAATTGTGTATATGCAATCGGAATATACATTCGCGTTACATAAACTTTAAGTAGTATAATCTGAGACTTAACTTTTGGATTTACTGTAGCAGGGAACCGTGGCGGAACACGTATTTGTTGAATATATAGCAATACATATCCATATATGGAAAAGATACGGACCAGATAAATGATTTGTAGTTTTATAATTACAACTTATCGTATATCAACTCAGTATGGACCACGAACTTTGTCAAACAACACATTGTTACCAGCCAGTTAAGGTGCATTGATTTGCCATGCCATTTCTAAAAACTGCCTATACAAAAGAGTAATTTCTTAGTAATCAGTTGAGATTCAGTAATTAGCCATGCCATTTCTGAAACAAGCTATAAATAGTCTTAATGCAATTAGTTAAACGAAATTAACCGCATTCGTTCCTGTTTGTGACTGTCGTATCTGATGATCAAAGAGTAGACAATACGGTTAGGAGTGGGACAAATGGGGTCCCTTTCTACGTGCCCTATCCCAGTAAGCCATGTTTGGCGGGCAAAAAAAAGGCACACCCTCCACGGCCAATTACTATTAAAAAAAACTCAGTCAAGGTTGAAACTGTAGGAACAGGGACTTTGATAGGGGAGGAGAGATAATCGATCTTGAGAAATTATAAGTTCAAGAAGGTCAATAAGTTCAATAAAGTCAAGTTCAAGAAAATACCATATCCTATATAAGTAGACTTATATAATTGTCTTTTTTTTAATCCACTGCCGCTTTTAGCCCAACGACAGTTAATCAATGCTTTAAAGAAAATGCATATGTTGCCGCGGCCCTGTGGGTTTTAAGGTTCTAGGGCCACTGTGGTATACAGGCTTCCATCGTAGGGACAAATACTAAAAATACTGACAAACAACAAAAGAAAACTCAACGGTTTATTTAAATATGTTTGTCATGACCTCTGGGGTCATGCAGAGACACGGAACCGAGCAGAGGTCATGAACCAAACCATTCTTAGAATAGAAATTAGAAGTCTAGAATTTCATTGCCAGATACAGCTTTTTGAAAGGTGGGGGCGTGCTAATAAAAGGGGGGGGAGCATCCCATATTTTTCCAAATTTTACATTAAAAGAAATATCTAAATTTTGCCAAAAAAGGAGGAGGCCCTCCCTCTAAATCCTCCACAGAAATAATTTTCCTCCAGGGTTTCCTAACCTATAACCTCCACCCCCCACCCCACCCCAAATCCCCACCAACCCCCTCCACACCCACCCACCACACCTCTCCGGCCTCCACTGCCCTCCGATGCCCTCAGCGTCCCCACCTGCACTAACCACGTGACCTATTCGGCCTCGTTCTCACTGAAACGCCCGATCCAAACCGAGGCTGTCCGCGGACGTTGACCCTAGCGTACTGGCACCGCCCGGTCGTTCACCTAACTGCACTGAGCGTGGGCCTACCCGTCCTTAGAACGACTTTTCCGCACTCGCCGGCCGCGCCGTGCGGAGGTTGGGTTGTCTGGGTGCCTACTGTGTGGGTGGGGGGAGTGGAGGGATTGTGTGTTTGGAGAGTGATGAATGAATGTCTGCGTTTGCTTAGTTTCCTTTTAGTGCGTTCAGTTCATATTCATAGGGAATTCCCTCTTATTGATGTGGCTTAGTTTCCTTTTCAGTTTTTTTTTGGTTTTTTTGTTGTTGTTTTTTTTTGTCGTTTCATAGTTTCCTTTTCAGTTTTGGTGCGTTCATACTCACAGGGAATTTCTTTTTATTGCTGTGGATGTCATTGGGAAAGTCGTGAATGGATATTTCAGCTATTTATAAAAGGGGGAAAAAAACAAGAGAAAAAAAAACTTGTTTTGAAACGTGTTTTTTTTTCTCTTTTCTTTGTCTGTTGACGTGGTTGCACTCAGCCCAGACTGGGTTCACAGTCTAAACCTGTAACCTTTTTTTTTCATTGACTTGTAGGGGTCTAGATGAGGGTCCTCAACAATGTTGCATGTCGACTTTAGGAAATGGATATGTCGTAGGACACCACCATGCTTTTGATATTCATGTCGATTTTAAAAACATGAACGTTGCAAGGCATATATAAGAAATACCCTGTTACGTCGCTTATGTTTTTCCCCATGGCACTAAGTCATTAATCAATTGGTTTTAATATCACTTGAGTATATTATAGTGGGGCCCTTGATGGGGGGGAGGGGTCCTGATGTCGCATGTCGAATTTAAGATACGTCCATGTCGCCCTGTCGAATTTAAGAATTGCTCATGTCGCCATGTCGAATTTAAGAAATGTCCATGTCGCCCTGTCGAATTTAAGAAATAGCCCTGTCCCATATCCCTATGCCAAAAAAAAGGCCGTATCGCCGTGTCGAATTTAGGGGTCTAGGGCCATTATAGTAGTTATTAAAAAATTAGATAGGACAATGAACAAAGAATCCGCCACTCTTGTCAATGAGCTTAGGCATGAGGACATGGGTATTTCTTTGCCTTAATGATAATCATGACATGTGGTTTTTTTTTCAAAGATAATGACATATACGGGTCATTGCAATTTCTTAAAATCAACAGGGAGATATCATGATTTCTCAAATTTGACTGCGACATGGACACCCCCATCTAGGGCCCTGTTTAGTGAGTTCCCAAACTGCATGCCATTGGTCCTTTTTTTTTTCAGCCAAAGTCAAGGCCACGCCAAATAACGCTCTCTTCCCGACCTTGACCCATAACCCAGACTGGGGCTATCAACCACTCCTTCAACACTCACTCAAGCTCTACATATAGTTTGGCAAACAATTTTTAAGGAGCTGAAAGTTTATCAGAGAAACTGAGATGCTGTGTGGATACTTTTTGTGTTTATGTAACAATGGGATTATATAGACTATATTATTTTCCACTGATGGGCAGTTATACATTGAATATTATCCAAAATTGTGACTTGATCATTTCTTTAAATCGACTTGGAGTTTATTGGCACGAGGGCGAAAATATGCGTCGTGATAATTTTTTTTTATTATATATATGAATAAACATCAGTCATTGGGGTTTATGCTAGCTATATGGAAAGAAAAAAAAAAGGGAGGGGGGGGGAGGTACCAGGTTCATGATCGGCATTTCTTAAACTAAAAAAGGTAAATGGCCAATGTTAACCCAGACCGGCCCCGGCCTCTTCATAGGGAACCACCACTGATATGGGGCTCTCCACTAGGCCTACCAGTGTCGCGTACCAAAAGATATTTCAATGTCTAAACGACGTTGTGAGTGTGTTAACATTTTTGTAATTCTACCGTGTTTAAAAAAAACAGTTAACTAACATTCATAATTTGATAAAACGCTTATATTTAAACAAAAAACTACAGTAAAACCCAATTGTCAATTACATAGAAAATTGGATTTTACTGTAGTTTTTTTTTTGTTTTTTGTTTTGTTTTTAATCTAAGAGGACATGGGTGCTACAGAGGTAGTGAGAGTGGGCTAAGGTACACGATAAAAAACAACATTACAAAAAACATTCATAGTTTAATAAAACAGTAAAATCGTTAAATCTCTATTCATTGCCCAGTGCCCCAAAGAGAACGGGGTGTAATGGAGGCAGTGAGATTGGGTCGTGGTATGCTACACACGATAAGAAAAAAAAGCAATACAATAAACATTTACGGTGTAATAAAACAGTGAAAAACATTAATTCTCTATTAATTCGCAAGTACCCCAAAACGGACGGGTATGCGGCGGAGGCAATGAGAGTGGGTCAAGGTACGCTGTATGCGAACATAAAAAAACGCAATACAGTAAACATTCGTGATTTAATAATATTAATTCTAATTTATTCCCCAGTACCCAGAAGAAGACGCGGGTGCGGTGGAGGCTGTGAGAGCAGGTCGGGGTACTGAGGTGTTCGGGGAGCTGCTCGTAGACGGGGAGGCAGCCAGCCTTCTGCCCGAGGACATCAATGAATCGCTCCATGAGGGTAAGATATATATTTAAGCAGAGTAAAACTGAGATATATTTCAAACAAAATAAATTCATTTGGAACTAAATAAAAGATTTTATAGTATATGTGTCATATCTGTGCTACCAAGTATATATGATATATTGCAACAAGGACTGATTAAATGAAAATTATAATGAAAATGAAACCAGTATTAGAAGGACGCATATATGCCGTTCGTGCAACGTTAGTTGAGCAAATCAAATTGACAAAAGTATGTATGAAAGATGATAATACATGTATGTGGAAAAGAAACAACGGCAGTGGTAGATGCTTTGAATCTATTTGTGATAATTTTACGGTAATAAAAAGAAGTGATTCTTTTGAAAAAATGAATGTTGTAATAGAAACTAAAATCAAAGACTTATGAAAGATGGAAAAGAAATAACAACGACGTTAGATGATATGGATGTACACGTGCTTGTGATATGCGGTAATAAAAGAGCAATTTTAGTAAAAGTAGTAAAATTAATGTTCTACTAGAAAATAATAACAAATTACTATTTTCTTCAGGTATGGTTTACGTGTACGAATCGGGCGTGGCCTTCACCCATCACCACATGGGGGCCGTGGTCCTACCCAAGTCACAGATGGAGGAGATCTACTTCTACGACGGGGTGGGTATAGGCCAGGCCACCGTAGTAGATGTCATGATAAATTGCGTCAAAAATTAAGGGCCAGAAATTAGGTTGTCTTAAATTTACATAATGCCATTTCTTTATCATTCTTTATGGTAATGTATAACAATTGACTTGAGAGCAATTCATTTGCTTATAAAGAAATATTTTCTGATTGAAATTGTGTACATGCCCATAGACCTTTTTTAAGAAATTAAACTGTTTAAAAGTACTTTCAAAGTAATATTTTTCAAAAATATTAATTTTTCATTAATTTCAAAATTTTCTGATAGTATTTTCTTATAATCAAAGCATACATTTTAAGGATATATTATTATGAGGCGGCAAGGCTTTAAGTTCAAATAAAGTCTTAGGTCACCTTAAGATCTTAGCCGCCGAATTCCCCTTTTGTCATATACGAAGATCGGTGACGCGTTTATATGTAACACCCGATGACGATCAAAGGTCATCAACTTTGAAGACCTATTTCACCATGAAATCGGTCGATCTAACTTTAGTTTTTGATATACACAGATAGATTTGGATACATAGATAGGTATCTCATTGTCCAGAAATTCATAGATTGCGAAATAACGCGACAATTTGCGCAAATACATCGCGCCATTTTCCGCTCACACTCGTGGAGGCCTGACACTGTCAGACCGCTCGGGGCAGGCGGCGGGGACGGTTGGTTGTTACCGGGGGCTGCGCCTTCTCCGCCTGTTTACCCGGATTACGGCGGTATCTGATGCTTTCAATATATATATTTTGACGTCTGGACCTCCTTAAACGCATACAACGCATTGCCATCGACAATTCAGGCGTAAACCATGCGTTCGTATCGAAGGCAAAACATTGGATCGATCGGACACGTGGAGGCCTGACGGGCACTGTCAGACCTCAGACGGCTGGGAGCAGTCGTCCCAGCCGGTCGGTTGTGACCGGGGGCTGCGCCTTCTCCGCCTGGATTACGGCGGTATCTGATGCTTTCAATATATATATTTTGGACGAATGGATACCCTTAAACGCATACAACGCATTGACAATTCATGCGGGAACCATGCGTTCGTATCGAAGGCAAAACATTGGATCAATCGGACACGTGGAGGCACTGTCACTGCTGTCAGACCGTCAACATGGCTTCGACCCGGTTCTCTCCCCATCACGCCTGCATCGATACATTGAACTCAGAAAACCTGGATGATATTTAGACAAAATATCTAATTGTGGTCAATTGTGGAGGATATAAGCATTCGGATGCATTCAGGACTCAGGCTGTACAGGTAGGTACATATATCTTTTCCAGCAGTTCAAATGATGGGCCTAGACAAGCTGCTGGACTCAGCCTCTTGGGCATTCGACACTGGCAATCTGAAAAATAATTATTTTAGGCCTTATTACCCCTACCAAAATGAAATCCATGTATATCTATGTTCCCATATATCTCAGGGTCCTATATATCATAATATAGATTGATATTTTAGGCCTGGAAACGCTTGCAATAATATTTTACAGATGGTATGAAAAAATGTCTGGACTCATGCTCAGATAGGCTAGGCCTAAGCCCCCTCTGACACTGTCAATGTATTATGGAGGCTCCGAAAGCAATTATTTATGATCCAAAGATTAAAAGATTTGAGAAATTGTCACTATAGTGTCATTTTTTCTTACCTACCATCGAAATATTAAATCTGAGTTCTGATATGTCTAGGCCTAAGTCACTGTCAGTGTCTGAATCATTCCCATTCAATGTTAAAACATAGGCGTCACACTGTCAATAAGTTCTCCGGTGCTGTCAGTGTCAGTGTCGGACAGATTCAAAGATAAAATTATTTGTGAAATTGACACTATAGTGTCAGTTCAGACCTACCACAATAAATTACACATTAATATTATTAGGCCTAGTACCGCCGCCTCATCTGTATCAAAGCTGGAAGCTTTGATACTGTATAAAACATTTTTACTATATATATTACATTAAGACATTAAAACATTAAAACATGCCGCCGAATTGATCAGTATGGCTAGACGTTTGGACTTGTTAGTCTGTGAACATTGCAATACGTTTGCTCAATCAACCCAGGACACATCCACAGAGGTAGCGCTGCTCATTCTGTGCTACAAAGAGACCTACGCTAGTTTCCTGCCGCACCACGTGAGGGCGCCACCGTCCCGTCTGGTTCTGGGCTTCAACCCCCGCAGTAAGGCCTACAAGGCACTCTACAGCAGGGTCAGTGGGTTGTTATTTACCAAATTAATTAATGATATAAGTGAATATTTACAACAAAAATTATGTAAAAATATTGAATGTTGACAATATAAATTATGTAGAAATAGTGAATATTTACCAAATAAATTATGTAAAAACTGCATGAAACAATATCGGTATAAATACAATATTTGTAAAATAAAATAAAATAATAAACAAATTTAAGAATTAAAAACATTAAAAATAGAAAATTGTTTTTACGTATCATTCCTATCCAACAAACCTTTATGTTCGAGAAACGTTAATACCATGAGAACCATGGTCAGGCGATGATATACTGGAAACTATAAAAGTAACGCTGTATAAAGCGGCATTGTCAATCGTGCTTAGACTATCACAATTGGTGACTTATATCAGTCTTTGAATTAACCAGATGCTTTCCATCTCATCTCATTATCATCTCATCATTTTTGTATTTTCCACTGTATGCCTAATATTCTCGTCGGCAATTGTCAAATATTTTTGAACCTCCTTTTTTCTGCTTCTGGAACTTTGTAAATCACCATAATCTGGGTGGCGCAAGAAACCAGTAATGTATGCTGAAAACTGCCCAGTATAACATAAGATAGTTTCAAAAAATAAATAAATAAACAAATAGATAGATAAATAAATAAATAAATAAATAAATAAATAAATAAATAAAGCTTAATGATATGACACATGTATTCAGTCACACAAAAGCTATCAATTGCCATTGGCCATAATATTTTAGTACAGAAATGATAGACCACATTGTTAAAAAAAAAAGAGTACACCTTAACCTTTGCAATTGTTTTATTTTAAAAAAAAAGAAAAAGAAAACAAGTTGCCCATTTGATCTGTTTCGTCACATCCACAGAAGTCGATGGAAGGTCTTTATTAATTTTGTTGTTTACAGGTGTTACCGGAGTGGAAGAAGGAGGACCAGGAACCACCACTTCAACGGGCCGAAGACCTACCCGACGACCTGCATGATTTGTAAGGAATAGTCCTCATTTTAAGACGTATATAGCCTTATTAATCTAAATATACTTTTCCGCATGGGGGCCTTCTATGACGTACGTACGCATATTTGAAAAAGAAATTCAGAACCCCCCCCCCCACCCACCCACCCACCCCTTCGGCTGAGGTAAGCATAGGATATGTAGATGAACGTACACACATTAAAAAAGAAGTCAGACCTCCTCCCCCCTTAGGCTTAGAAGCTTTATGGAAGGCCCTATGATCTTTTTATATATATATAAGTATGGGGAATAAGTATGCTCTATATCACTGTAGCATTAATTGCATAACTTTTTTGTCATTAATAGGCTACATGACCAATATATCTCCGTGAAAATAATCACAAGCGTATTTTAGTAATTTTTTCCACCAAAATATTTTCCAGTAAAAATACTGTACTGTGCGTGCATTTTAGGCTAATTGCACTCTATTTCTTTCCCTAATAGACAAAGCCGGGTTCAGGCTGAGTACCAGGCACATGCCATCCCCTCTACTGCGGGTCTGCGAACAGCTCGCGCCCGACTCCCACGTCTCAACAGGTGAGCTTATCATTGGGCCATGAAACCCAAAACAGCAGTTATTGCAAGTATTGGTGGCCATTTGTTGGTCAACCAACCACAATAATGATGTATTGAGGTCAGATGGCTCTCCTAATCAAAGTTTATACAAGGATTATAAGGATACTTTTCAGACAGGAATATTGATATGATTATCAGGTTTTTCTCACTATCTGCTGTATATGTTGATTAGAAATCGGTTTTGAACCCTCGTATTTCCTATCTTTTCCTTTTTCTAATTTTCTCTTGAATTGCTTTATAGACAATGATCAAAGTTTGTTGAGTGACCGATCTAACACAAACAATACAAGATTGAAGCTACTCATTTTTCTTTAAAGCTTTAAAAATTGACCCAAGTAAAGATTCTTTTTGTTTTGTATACAGCCTGTTGGAGCACTTCGCCGCGAGTAGCTCGCTCGGTAACCACCTCATACCTCAGCGGGATGTGCACGCTGTTGCCCACCAACCAACCGATGCTGGCGGATTCCCTGATGATGAGGAGGTATTTTGATCTTTTTGCCCTGTAAAATTGTGTTGTTGCTTTAGGGGACAAAAATTACCCAGCCATTGAGAATATTACATCAACAAAGCTAAAAACTAATCGTCAAATCTTATTTTACAGCATATTCAGTTATAATTGTAATATTTTTATTTTTTCATTGACACAAACTTACTCAGAATCACTTAGAAATCACAAACAAAACTTGAAACCTATTTACCAATTGAAGATAATAATTATAATGTCACGACCATAGAACAACTGTCCAATAATTAGTAAGGTATTATACTTTGAGAGCAGATATATATTCCTTCCTCAATATACCTTTCCCTTAATTTTCCAGCTGGTGCTGACCATATTAACTGGTGTACAGGGCAGTCACAAGGACACACTGTGTAATGTAATCACCCGCATGTGTAAGGAGGACAGTCGTTGGGCGGTCATCCGTCACCCGATCGACCACACTGAACCCTTCAGTGGACCCACCCTACAGGCCCATCTTACCGCGCTAGTCGCCAAGCGCCGAGCTAAGTCCTCAGGCTCAGGGGGCAGTAAGCGCATGATGAGAGCTGTTATAGTCACTCCTGGGTCAGTTTGTTTTTTTAAAAAATCCCTAAATCCTGTATTTCTGATCTAATTATTCACGCTATTTATTGATTGCCATCAATAAGGGTTCCCACGCAGGTCTTAAAAGGCCTTAAAAGGTCTTAAATTGATTTTCTCAAATTTAAGGGCTTAAAAAGGTCTTAAATTTGGCATTTTTGTAGCTAGAGGTCTTAAAAAGGTCTTAAATCAAATTTTTTGAGAAGTTGAAATGAAATTACCAAATCCAACTTTCAAGTAACTACACTCAATTGAAATTTGAATCATATGATATTTCTTAAAATTTTCTTTGCACCCGGTCGATAGGTCTTAATTTTTCAAAATCTTGGTCTTAAATTGGTCTTAAAAAGGTCTTAAATCGATTTTCGAAAATGCGTGGGAACCCTGTCAATATAGAAGATAAAACATATGCAGCAGAAGAAAAAGTTGACTAAGCAACTCTTATCAGAAAGTGTCTAAATAATAGATATTTCAGAACATAAGATATTTCAGTTTAAAAGTGTTACATTTTTCATCGATCTGTTCTTATACTTTATCCATCCCTTAATAACTAAATTCCTAGTGACGAAATTTTTACTTGAGGCATTATTTTTCAGGAAAAAACATATGGGAAAATGTCCATGTCTATGTACTTATGATTAATATATAAAATATTGACACTATAAAAATGTTATACTTGCAGGTTGACAGACACAACCGACCTGGTGCAGGCAATCAGCAACCATCCAAACAGGGAGATCGCTGCCCACCTTAAAATTGGTAAGTATGACAAACTGATTTCTACAAGACAACTTGTGTTAAACTCATCTTAAAAGTCATTCTGTATCAGAAAATGCAACAAGGCCATGTTACTCTCATGGTTAGGAATTGTTTACTTTTTCTTATTGAGAAAAGTTTTGTACAACTTTCTTTTTTTAAATTTTCAGGTGCTGTAACTGTGTGCATTGATCACACCAACATGTTCATGAAGGACAGGTAAGATATATTCATATACATCATACTTTACTTGATAGAATGCTTCTTTTATTTGAAACGTATGCAGCTCATATAAGGGCTTTAGAAATTGTTTTTTTCAGACGGGATCATTTTGGGATAGATTGTATTCAGTTACCATATTGCAATTTTAAAATATTTTTCATTAATTTCTTCAAATTGCGTTCTGTCGGCTTATCTTGATTCAAATGGTACTTTATTAACAACCAGTATTGTTTCAGGATTAATTGTCGATCAATTAAAAGAAAGACATTAAATGATAAAAACATAAATAACCATTGCAGGTATACACTCCCCAAACTCCTCGACCAGTGCTGCCAGGGCTGGGTCAACAATATTGTGTTCACTGGGCCTAGCAATGACAAGGTAAGTTAAAAACATTTGCTACTGTATAGAAAAAAATCCTTCCTGTCAAATTATGACCAGTAGATTCCCATAAAGGCAAATAACAACGAATACCCTGAGAACTTCTAGATTGTTCCCACTTCCCACTCATGAAGAATAATGACATTTTTCTTTAAAAACAATTAGATCATTAGGCCTAAAACAAATGAATTGTTGTGTTCGGGTAAACCGACCCACCCTATCTTTTTTGGCCCTACCCTAATTTTTTTTGACAATTTTGTCAATAAAGAATATGAAAAGTGAATAGAAATGAGCCAGATGACAGGGAGTAGTGTATGTTTGATCCAAACATGTACTTCAGTAGTTACAAATTGTTGTTGAGGGTGTCTGGTGTAATTTTTGAATGTTCAAGAGTACTCGAGTCTATCTGGGTGAGTAAAAAAAAAGGTAAAAAAAAATAAATTAAATCGACCTACCTACCCTAGTTTTCTCGACCTATGTTACATGAACACAACTATCTTTTATCTTTTTGCTTTAGTTACAAACTTCAAAGTTCCCCTTGTTATGATTTAACATAACTTTTTATCCCCGTTAGCGCTTGTCACCAGTTCAGGATCTGATTCGAGCAGTGAACACTGATGTCGCCCTACTCCTGGCCGAGGGTGGACACGTTACCCGCAGCCCGGACCTGGAACTGATCCTCTCGGTCTCCGCCTTCTCAGACGGCGAGCTGCTCAGAGCGCGCTACCTGTCCTGTCCAGGCTGGTGAGTTACACATCTTATGAGTCTTATTATAAGTTATATAAAAAGAGTTATAAATTTACAAAAGGAAGAATGCATGGTATCCTGAATGCTGTGTAAATTGCATTGTCAAGAGCCCATATAAAGTTTTTGTTTAAGGGGTCTTCCAGTATGTACCTGGGAGTGGGGGGTGTCTGAAATTTTTTAAACTGTGTATATACGAAGTGGAAGACTCCTTACATTATTTTTCATTTATTGTTTTCAGAAGATTTCATTTTTACTGACTTTTAAGCCTTTTGGAGCAAATCCAGCATTTTTCTTCTAGAAATGCTAAGATACTTAAAATGGGTGTTTCAGGAGGAACGGATCCTATGTATGTGGCCCTGCTTGGCCCAGCGTAACCGAGATGGCACTCCGATTCTCCAGACCTCTCGATAAGGCACGACTTCTCTCCAAACTAAAAGGTAAAAACACTAATACATCAATGGTCATTTTAATAATACAGTTCAGATAGAGTAAAATTTGACCAAATAAATTCAGTATGATAAAATGATAATTTTCAGATGAAAATTAGCCACTCCAAAGTGCAACTTTCATGTTTTTCTTTTTAGTGGTTTATTTAGCTAAACATACACGTGTATACATTTCAGGGCTAAAAGAAGAACACAAGTCGTACCCGTTCACAGGCAATATCTACAACGTCCGTGGCAGAGTTGTCTTCAAGGGTAAGCATATAAAGATTAGAAAAACAGCTGTGCATGAATCATGAAACGTTGTAAGACTCATGGAAATGGGGGAGGAGGATATTGATAGAACGGCAAAGGCAAACTTGCTTTTCCCAATTAATGAAATATAGAAATAAAAGGTCTGGAGAGAAAAGTTCTGACAAATATTAGAAAGAAAAAGGTAGTTTCAAATTTCAGAGAGTATGCAGTAAAAAATGATAAAGAATCTTACTATAAAATAAGTGTTATTTCAATGAGAAAAATAACTGTATATTCACTATATAGCAATTTATATCAGGTAAGGAAAGCTATAATATTATAATAGAACTATATCAATGTTTGTTTTTGAATGTCCAACCGTACAGGTTCAGATGAGTTACAGGAGTTCCGGTACGTGGTTCTCAGCGGTCACCTACAGGTGGCTCCCCCTGACAAACCGTCAGCGGGCGGGGACCGACCGGCCTGCTGTGTCGCCTTCACCGGCTGTGGGCTTAACGAGGACGCTCTACAGGACTGGCTGAGGCTCTGTGCCCCACAAGTAAGAAGGAACTAGAACAATTTAATTCCCATTAAAGAGTAAAATTTAAGCAACTAAAACAGATTGATTTATTTTGAATTTTTCTAAATCATATAATGATAAAGGTCCAACATCACCAGCCCTGGGGTTATAAAATTCAACTCACATAATCGATAGCTGATGTTTTTATCATAGAATTACTGGTATTTTTTTCATGAATCTGTTTTTATTTTTCAAGAAACCTGAAAAGAAGTCTCATCAGACCAGGAAGAGTCTATCAAGAGCCCAGGTCAAGAAGATCCATGTAAGTCTTAGCATTTAATCTAATACAGTTGGCTTATAACTATGTGTAACAAAGAAAATGCAAAGGCCCCCAAAAGGATTCTAAACGAAACTTAATAAATAGAAAATCACCGATGCAGTCTCTGAAAGATTTATGGGAAAATTTTATGTAATTATATTGAAGGAGAAATGGTTCACGGAACAAAGAAGGTCTGACATGTCTAAATGTTAAAGGAAACTATAAACTGTATAGCAAAATAATTTATAAATAAAAAAAAATCTTAAATTAAACTTCTAAACTTTCAGGAGGAGCACCACCTTGAGCCGCTGCCCGAGGGCTGGTTCTACAACGGGAGCCGGTACGTCAGTCTGGGCGGCGACAAGTCTGACATGCACCCATGTATCCTTTGAAAGTTGGATTTTATCAGTACATATAACAAATTTAACAAATATTTTGTATTTCCTGTCTCTGTTTTGATACGCCAGGTTATCTGAATCTCATTTTCTCGAGCTCGCGTTTTTCTCTATGAACTACATATACATACCCCCTTACATCATACTTAGATTTTTTCTTGTAAAGTACCAATACATGTATTAGATTTAAAAAAATAACTTTTAAGTTAAGGTTAATACGTATTTCTTATCTTTTGAATTAATGTAGTTCTATATAACATGTAAATAATAAATTGTTTTTGAAATTGAGAAGTTTGAGATAAAGAAGAAAGTAAGGTTCTCGTCCTTTTTTTAGAGGAACAATTACGATATTTCTGTATGGCAAAATATGTGTGTCATGCCTTAACTTTAGCCAAGGTGTGGAGGAATTCGTGGAGAAATTCCTTGAGAAGGCCAACGGGGAGGTGGACGCCTACAACGCCCGGATCGACAGTGAGGAGTACCATGACCTGTTCAGCTAGACCTGGGACCCTCCAGGGTCCAATGTTAAAGATATGGCCACTTCATCTTGTACATGGTTTACACTGAATAGTCACCAAAACTCGAAGACAACAGGCCATAGTCAAATCAATGCCATTTCCCTATATGACTATAAAACCGCGAGCAATAGAAGTATGTAAAAATGGGGAAATCTAACAGTTTTTACTTACGATCCTAGGAACCAAAGCAATACCAGAGGAAGATTATTTCATTGAGATATCCAGCCATGTTGTTTGGCCAATAAATGACCATAAACTGAGATTGTTAGGAAAAGAATCGTTAAATTCAGAAAATGTCAAAGCATTATTCAGCATGTAAAATTACATCAATGTGAGAAAATCCGATATTGTGATTCAAGAAATTAAGTGTTTTAAATGCATGGAATGCTTTGAAACGCTGGAAATATAAGAAAAGTTGCACCGTAAAGATCTCACGGATTTTCTTTGCTTGTGCTTAGATCTGCACCAGGCCACCAACACAGATTGTACGATTGTACGATGGCAGTAAACAAAGCTTAGATCAATGAGGCCAGCTTAAGCCAATGAGACCAGTTTAAGCAAGTCTTAAGCTTCAGTCAGTGAGGCCACCTGCTTAATTAGTTAATGAGGTCGTTCAGAGTGGAGGTTTTCCATATGATTATTAGGGACTGACTGAGTGATTATCTATCCATGAATCTGAAAGTACGCGTGCTTAAAAATGAAAATGTCATAGTTGGCCATTTATATTGTCTACGGCAATCTATCGCATGAAAAAAAAGATTACTAAAGGCGGTGATCCACGTTGCGACAAAATAGAACCGATTTTGGACCGATTTGCAAAATATTTTCTATCTCAAAAATCGGTCCAGAATCGGTCCAAAATCGGTCCAAAATCGGTCCAGAATCGGTCCACTTTGAAAAATATCGCAACGTGGATCATGTCAACCGATTTTTTCCAGCCGATTTCCAACCGACACTTGTGAGACCAACCGATTTCCAACCGATTTCCAACCGACGATGGTCCGACACAATTATTAAACTTGTTTAATAATTTTGGACCGATTCTGGACCGATTCTGGACCGATTTGATTATGTCTAAGTATCTCCAGTGTTGTTTCATTTATTTTTGGGAATAATAGAATGATAATGTTACCAAAATATATCAAAATGAATTATCTTTCACAGGATATATTTTTTAATTCTTTTTGACAAGTATTTTACTATTTTACTATCTATCAATCAAACAGATTAAATAATATATATTTGTGGTCCTACTGATCATATGTAGACATAATATATGAAAATATTTCCTAAATTGTGATAATTTTGTCAACCGATTTTATTTTCACTGTTTTCCTATTAATTTTATTGTGTCGGTCCTAGAATCGGTCCAAAATCGGTCCAGAATCAACTTCACTGTGGATCATGGGTTGGTGACCGATTCTGGACCGATTCTGGACCGATTTCAGGACCGACACATTTAATTGCCTACACGATTTTTGAAAGACAAAAAAAAATCGGTTCTGAAATCGGTTAGCACCTCTGGTTTTTGTCGGTTGACTTTTCGTCGCAACGTGGATCACCAGCTTTATTTTTATTATTTTCTGTTCTTCGAATATTAGTGATTAAAATAATAGAATGTCCTGTTTTTCATACTAAATAAACCGCAGTTAATGAAGTGAGTGTCCCACCTGCCAGTATTACATAGGCAAACAACAACTGAATACATATCGATATTTTGAACGTCGAA
The DNA here is from genome assembly GCA_936440205.1 of Lepidonotus clava. NCBI lineage: Eukaryota > Metazoa > Annelida > Polychaeta > Phyllodocida > Polynoidae > Lepidonotus > Lepidonotus clava. The sequence continues at coordinate 37,128,388 of OW387145.1, forward strand.
GCTCAATTATATGTAGTACGCTTGCACTTTAAGTTTTTCATAAAACCTGTACATGAATAATTCTCACCTTTTTTTGAATTGCATTTATAAAAGGAATATTTGGGGCTTTTCACCAGATTATTTTTAGAAACTATTTTCATGTTTCCACAAATTAGTATAGTTCAAGATACCCTCATGAAAATACCGTTAAAATTTATGATTGAGGTTGTGTGGTAAAAGTGCCAACATCTGAAACAAAAAAGGTGGGGCAGATACATGAAATAGATACCAGTCAATAGATCTAAAAATAAAAGGTTCTGCCCTGTATATTGGTTAGAGAAGTTGTATTGTGAGCATCCCAAGTTTAGGGATCACCTCTTATTCTCCACTTGTAAAATTTGTGTGCTTAAAATGTCCTGAATTGAAGAAACAATGTTTTCCAGAATATACGTGCCTACAAAATTGTTCGTTCACAGAGTATATAATCAGTTTGTGTCATATCTATGGGAAAAACTAAAAGACTAAAAAATAACTTGTTTATGGTTCAGAATTTATCAGAAACCAACAAGTAATTCAGAAAAATCAACAAACTTTCTAAATTATATGATTTTTTAGTGATATAAGAAAAATTCTTGTGATTTATAAATCAACTTTAAAACTGCTGTTCCAATTAACCTGGTTGTTTTAACTGCATATATTGACCTCTAAATAACGGTAACTAACAAGGGAACCTTTGATTGGTAAAAACTGCTTCCTTGTGGTACTTTTTACGTAATTATTCCATTTATTACGGTTTGTGATACTATGTTCCGTCCACTTACCGAATGCTGCTGCTAGTGTTATAAAATGATTACTTCTTCCGTCCTTAATGTAGTAGTTTTACTGTAATATTTCAAGCTCTCTTCACTTAAAGAATAAATCCGTAGATCTGACAAGTCTTTAAGAAGACAACTAAAGACATATGATAAAACTGTTGTAAACAGGTACAGTGCACATTTCTTCCAGTAGTATATAGACTATTATATTCATCAATGTGTAAGGGCATGATTGAAGTGGATAAAGGCTGTATTCCACTAGCTGATTTTACTCCTGGTTTCATAAATCATGAGCTGGAACGGGGGTTAATCATATGTATACATGCTATGCACCATTAGAAAGTGGGCTCAATTCCCTTTCAAATGGTATGTAGCATGCATATCTCTTGCCATGGAGAAAAGCCATAAACTACCCCTTTCCCGCCTAGTGGAACACAGAATATGGTACAAGTTTGTCAGTTGTAAACTGTATATTACATGGACTCTTTTTACAAGATTAGGTAGACCAAAGAAATGATTTTCATTCTGTGCCTTCTGGTCTAGTGACAACTCGTTTTATTCGGGCTGTGGCATTTGTTGCCCGAGGCTTCATTCCAAAGAAATATTAATGGCCTGCTCTAAGAGTTCTGAATGAGACAAAAATATTAATCTGTTTACTTGTAAAGTGTCCATTTTTCGTTAAGAATGTTGTATTTGGGATTGAGTGTTAATAAAAGTTAATGGTGTTAAATGCTTATTTTCTTTTGTTTCTAACCTCGCAGTTTATTTCGTGACAAGATGTGTGAGACACTTAAATTTCCGGAAGATGAGTGGATTCAAACAGTAAAGGACATATTCTATACTTTATAATAACGAGACCCATATCCCATTTGACTTTAAAAAAAATAGTACCCTACTCGATATATGGATACGTAAATGATTGTTAAAGGGACTTCCAACCTATCCCAGCAGTGCCACCTAGTGCATACCTGTCGAACCCTCTGTGTGCTATTGTTATACTACTGCTACACACAGTGTGTCAGTTATTACTATAGGGATGATAGGGAAGTCTATGATCAAAACGGTAAAACCTTTTAATTTTGTTACAGGATATCAATAAGATCAAAAATTAAAGTCTGTAGGAGTTTCAAGAAAAAAACACTACAACATTTCTTTCTGGAATTTTTGGAATTCAAAAACTTGGGTATTTCCCATAGAAACCTATAGTAAATAACTCAAATGTTAACAATCCTCTAACTGAAAAACCAAACGGTAAAACTTATTTTTCTTCTGGCTATGTATTCCTGATGTATTAAAGAAAATTGTGAGGAGGTATGGAAAAAAAATCACTACAAGTTAAAATCCTGTTGAATAGGTACAAGTACCTTTAAAAACGCAGTGGTGAATGATATCCAAGACTGGTTTTGGTAATTTGTATTTTTTATTACATATTTTCCTCAGTGGCGACTCCTGGCATTTTTTTCCTTGATGTTAAGTAATTCCGATATTTCTCCAAATATCACATGGAAATTAGATAAGCACACTGGAATTTTAATCCGTTGATGGTGAAATAATGTGTTGTAGCGATTATATAAAACATCTACTATCATACACAGTTTTGGGTCCATGGGTAGTCTGTCCACGTAGACTTAATTTGTCCATTTTGACGTGTAAACCATGGCAGACTATTGGTCCCTCGACACAGCAAAGTCCAACTGTTATTCATTTCGAGAAGGCCTGTTGGTTAGTTGCCTATGCCACACTCTTTTCCAAGCGATGCCATTTCAACTGAAAGAAAAGAATAAAAAACATTCAGTATACTGATATTAACGCTAATTACGCTTTTTAAAACAAAATTGATATAGAGTAACATGTCGTTATTTAGGAGATAAAATATTTGTCTTTACTTCTCTAAGCCCTCTCAGCAACCATAATAGTTGGTATTGAAAATTAGAAATTCACAAAATTGATTAATTGACTCTCACTAGGCCAACCAATACTTCATTGGACGCCCCCCCCCCCCCCCCCCCTCAACTATTAGTTGCAAACTCACACAGTTTGAACATTAATAGTTTCCTTTATCTACCTTCTACATTGCTTGTTGCCATCTAGAATGAGTTTTTTGATACAATATACAGTGACTGAATCACAGAAAATGCATAGGACCATAATGATACTTTTCAGAATCTAAAGTAAAACATTTGAAAAAATCAATGTGGAACAGAAACATTTCTTAGCTTCTCTAATGCACCATTTTCGATTTTAATGCGCCCAGGGCGTATGGCCTTTCCTTAACCCAACCACTGGATAGATGTCATTTTCTGCACATATCCTTACCTTTGCTGAACTCTTCCTTCTCTCTCGCGAGCCGGACGTTGCGCCGTGCCCGGATGGCATCCTCCTCCTCCTGGATAACCTTCTCCTTCTTGGTGAGGTTACTCAGCCGCCATGACCCGTACAGGAAGCCTGTGCCGAGGGCCGCGTACCGGCAGAACTGGAATACAAATATTTGTAAAAGTCAAAATGAGAAAACTGGTGAACATAGAAGTTAGGTTTCTTTTTGAAAATGTATTTAATAATTTCTTTATGATGAGTAAGGGTCCTAAGCTGGCCGCTACCTACCCTGATTGATTTTTTCGATCATAATTTTTTTTGTATTTTTTTTTGAAAATTTAATTTAATTTTCATCCTATATCTTTTCGTCAAAAACTGGCGGTTCTGGATGGAATATAATCAAGCTGCAGCAGCATGGACTAGAATGGATATATTACATGAATTGATCTACATTAGTTTCCACATTTCTGCATGCCTAATCCTCGTAACTCAATTAAGAATTTGTAATTGAGTAAAGACAAATTCTTATGTTATCACCTAGCCAAGGGCTGAGGAATAACATTTACTTATTTAAGACTCGGGTTGTCAAGGCCTTTAAATAAATGAAGCTCGGGCACAAAAGATCTCAACACAGTTTAAGGTCTCAGACATCTGAAAAATTAAGTGACCACTGGCCTTTGACAACCAGAAAAAGTAAACTGGGAAACTACGGTCTCACTGACTTGGAGCGAACACAGAAATTCCCTCTGATGTTAGGCCTATATCATCAATAACAAGAGACAAAGTCAAAACAACTAGGTTCGGACCTGGGAAACCTATTGAAGAATAAATTAATGTCTGCTCAGCCTCAGTGAAGGCCGGGAAACGATTTCTTTTATGGGTCAGCCTTCATCCGGGCTGGTTATCGCCACAGCGTTATTTCGGTTCGGTTCTGATAATTTCAATTAATTTGGGGTAACGTTAATCAATTCAAAGTTCTACTGGACAAACAGAGGAGGCAGTCTGTGTGTCCGGGGGCTCAGATGCCAAGGGGTGGACTCACTGGACTGGACTGATTTAAAGTTGTATTTGGTGAGCCCTCCAATACTTTGTTAAAATTAGATTGTAGATGAGCAATACAATAGTTAAGTGACCAGCATTCATTAGTGATTGGCACTGCCATGGGCCCCTTGTGACTTGTCAAGAATTTAAATCTTACTGACAACCATTATTTTCAGTTTGAAGGCAGCGATTTTAAAATAAGCATGTTATAGTTGTAACTTGGGCATCGATACAGATAGATTTTATGGATGTAACGTCAAAATGTGTAGTGTCAAGTCAAAGTTGATGCCGTCAGTGACACTTCACGATCATGTTGTCCGCGTGACCTTGGTGAAATGGCCAAAAGAACACGCTCAGATTTAAGTGAATACTCCGTATTACAATATGAATTCTTGTTCTAAAGAAAGGCAATTCTATACTTTCAACTGTAGTAACTTTGAAACAATTATATTTGTTAAAATGGCAAATACATACCCTGATAAGAGGAGAAACGTTCTTTGCTGCACCGAGACTCGCCATCTTGGTTGCCGGGAGTGAAGGTGGTTGCGCGACGTGAAATAATAGAACGCTCCTTCTTCAGTAAAAAGAGCTCGCTCAATCTAAAAGGCTGTCAAACAAATCAAAATTTTTTTTAAAAATATGAAAAACAATAATAAACATTTTTATATCATATTCACTCTTTTTAACACATTATTACACTTTTTATCTAATTTTATAAATCGAATATTTTTCACATTCACTTAACTGAGCAGACTCGTCCTCAGTTTTGAATCCGCGCAACCACCGTTATCTCGGCGAACCAAAAGTGGACGAACTTTGCGGCGAAAGTGCGGGCCAGACGTGTGTCAATATTTTGCTAATAACTTAGCGGGTTTTGACTGATCTTTGCTCTTCTATCTGCCTAGAGTTGATCTGATAGTTGGTACAGTTTCTGGATAATTTCTGAAGGCGAGTGACCTTCACCCCCGATGATAACGAGGCCACTGTCCAGCTCGACCAACTGGAGGATGACAAGTTGACAATAACGGTGGCAGAATGGCTTCAGAAGAACTAATCCGCTTTGTAATCTATTATTTGGCTTTACCCTTCTTCACATGGATTGGGATAATCATCGTCCTAGCTGCTGTCGGCAAGTCTTTCGGCGTACGGAGATTGTACATCAACATCCTGCTCATCATTTTTGAGGTGAGTTGATAATTGATGCAAAGGAAGATAATATTCTCTTGTCTTGTAACGTGGACGTGGACTTAAAATGTTACTCTACTTGTGCACATGGTTGTCTTTCTGAGTAGGGGTGACACATGCATCCTATTTTGTGAATATGAGGCCGGCTGCTTAACCTACTGTTCTAATATGTGGACGCTTCCAAAACGAAGATCCTTTCCCAAACTTGCAGGACAATTTCTATAAATAGACCTACCCGGTAGGCCTCTAGAAATCTAATCTTAGAAAGTTAGTTCTAGATCTAGAATCTAGGCACAGGCCTTGATCTAGAATAACCCTAGAACTTAGAAGTCTAAACTTTTAAGATTCATTCTGTACAATATGCTGGCATATCATATGTTATGGACTAAGTCTAAGAAAATCCAAGCTAACTAAAATTCATGTAGATTAAATGTTGAATGATGAAGTCTTTTAAGATCTATAAAATTTCAAAGGAGAAGAAAGGGTTTATCTTTGAGATAGATCTCTACTTGTTTGCCAGAGTCTAGACATCATGTTAGATTTTTAGGCCTAAATAACTGAAGCCGTGAAGGCCTTTTTGTTCACAAAAAAAATATGTAGGGGAAAGTAGGCCTAGATGCGTCAATTTTCTCAATATTTCTAAAGGTTCAGTACCATACATTTTGAAATAACACACTTAACTACAGAAACTGTCGTGCGCGTTGTCAAGCATGCAGAAAATAAAATTGGGCCAAGTTGGATAAAATGGACAAGTTGTTTGACCAAGTTCCTCTTAACGTGTTAACTCAACCCTAAATATTTTGCCCTATCCTAACTTTTTTTTCTTGAACATTTTTAAGGAAAAAACATCTAACCTATTCCACTGTTGTACTTATGCAAGGACTGAAATAACAGGGATCCCGTGGCTTTGGGGCCCTACCCCTAGAAATTATAACCATCTAAAAACCAATATTAGAACAAGGGCTGCCCCAAGATATAACTGGGGGCCCTTTCAAAATTTAGGGGCCCAACTGGCTCTTAAGTCTCAAGCCGTTATGACCATTTAGGTCAATTCCTACTCATGGGTTCTATTGGTAATAAAAAAATAAGAAAAAGCGAGAATACTTTTTCTATGATTCATGATTTATAGAGTTTTGATCTTTATTTTCTATGAATTCAAGCCATAAGCGTGTTAGTATGAGTATGCATATATGAGGATCAATTGAATAAGTGTTTTTTAATACTACTACGGATCTATTGCGATAAATACCAGCCCCTGGTTTAGGCTGAGTCAAGAACTATCTCCCAGATCTCACTTCACAGCTATAAATATCACATCAGGCCACACCTAAAAAAAAGTAAGGATTCCAGTGTGTGGCCATTTTGAACTAGGGCAGACTTTGCAATTCTTTTCTTTTTATTCGAGGATTTTTTTCTTTGAAATAATTGGTCTAGACTAATCACAACCTACACGAATATGGCACACCTTTGTAAAGCGACTTTTATGCGGGTTCGGGCCTACAGATCACAGTGTTTTGGAAAGTATTGTAAAAATACTACATAAATTAGTTTGAAATCCCTCGAGGGTCCTTCTCCATACAAACTATACAATTTGATTTTTTTTTTGTAAATCCTTCCATACTACGCTTTTGACCACACCCTGGAAAAGAAACACTTTTTAAATATGTGGCCTCATCACTCTTGAAGTGCGTCCCTGGACTCTGCCTTAGGGGAAAAGTGCAGTGCTCACTGTTAACTTATGAACCCTGACCCCTGCATTACCTTTGCTATACATACTATCCAGCCCAAGGGTGCTTTGGTCTTTATCACTATCAGAGGCCATCACTTCATTATCGGCTATACATTTTGAGATCAGTGATCACAGATAACAGGGCCTTCCTTTTGTATAAGGAAAATTAAGGGCAAGACATTCAAGAGCTGGAAATCGATATTTAGTACACAGCACAAACATGTATGTACCCGCCCAGCATTAAAACGGTTTTCCTTTTGCGAACCGTCCTACTGGGTATTTTGTTGCTTCTTTAAATGTGCTTCTTTCAGCTTCTGTTATATTGTAACGGAAGAAAAAGAAGAAAAACGGGGGAGGGGCGGGGGAGGAAAATCCCGGTCGCCAAATCCAACAGAAAAAAAAATAGAAAAGGAAAAAAACAAAAAAAACTTCATTCGGCACTGAAATACGAAATCGAGTGGTGTTATCTAAAAACCACATTTTTTAAGAGTGGCCTGACTGCAGGTAAAGTGTTGATTAAGCATACAAGCTGTAAATCTTTAGTAGCCGTTTCTTTTCGTTTTTTAATGGGCGGGAAAGGCATCGAATTCCAGTGGTCCAATTATCCAAAATCCCATAATTTCTGTTACGCTCTATATAAGTAACACATTCTTCTTTAGACCATTTTGTGATATGAATATCGATTATCATACTATAGTTAGACTCCTGTCCAGGTACACTTTGATGTAGGCCATAGTTTTGTCACGTCCCGATAGGTGATTTCCCATTGATAAGGCCTAGACCTACTGTAACTATAGTTGTATTGGTTTTATAACTATCCTCGCCTACATACTTTATGGGTAGTTTTCATATTTAATATAGTACAGTGTCGGAAATTAAGCATATATCTTGTGCACCCCCTGGGTACACAATTATTCAACCCGTGCACCCGAAATTTGGTTGTTACACCCTCCTAATATGTAGCTATTGTATAAATTATCAAAAGTGTGAACATGATGGTTGCAAACATAAAAATAAAATTGTGCACCGGCAATAAAAATGTGCTCGCCGGGCGCAGGCCGCAGCTTTGTGTCAATATTTTCATAAAGCCAGTTACTCTTGTAACCACAACATTTTTTGTGAAGAATGTTATAAAAAGTGATCATTCACACATTTTTAATTTGCCTGATTTAATGTAGCCGAATGAATTGTGAAAAATAATTATGGTACAAAGAGTGATAAGACCAGACGATGGATTTAAAGAAATGCGCACTTTCCCTTTTCTAGAATAATACAAGTATTTACATTTTGGAATCAAAATTCTTCTCAAAACTCATCATTGAAGGATTATCTTTCAGTTGCTATCCCCACTTCCAAACCCACCTATTTTACCAGCATAGATCCCCAACAGCAGTGCCTGCCCCCCAACTTTATTTGCTGCAGATTAATAGCCGTTACTTTAAAAAAAAAAGAGAGAGAAGGAAATCAAGGCTCTTTGCCAAAACAACTCCTTATCAGTATCAAGTATAGCACAAGGAGAACGATCGAGGGTCTAGTTATCAGTTTACCTTATCAGGATTTTGATAATATTTCTTTCTAGGCAAAGCTTTTTTTCGACCAGTGGCGATGGGCCTGGGAAGTTTCTACTTTTTTCACATTAATGTATGATCGATGTTCCAGGATCAGGGCTTAATGTTAAGGATTTAAATTTTACCTGACCCACCGTTTTCCTACCCTGTGCAGAGGCCAACCAAATTTTGTTTCCTGTCCAGCGGGTGGCCAGTCGGGAGGTCGGGAAATCTTTCTTTTTTTTCTTCTATTTTTTTTTGTAAAGAATGACCATTGAGCTTCGGTAAAGACTTTGTCAGTATCATTTAAATGTGAACTAAAGAATTTCTTGAAAAAAACACACACACAAAAAACCCAAGAACTGAAAAAAGTGTTCAGTTGCCCTTGAAAAAAATCAGTCGGGCGGCGGACAGGAAGCAATTTATTTTTAAGGGTGGCCAGACGGGTAATTCCTCATAGCAAATCTCATACAGGCGTTTTGGTAATCTGATACAAAATTCGAAACTCTTCGAAAATTCGAAGTTTCTGTCCCAGTTGATTAAAACACACCAGCTATAATTTGTTAAATTGAATGCGGCCAATAGTTATGCGGGTAGCATCCTAAGGTATTCAAACCTACATTGAAGTGTCCAGATGGCCAAAGGGAGTTAATTTCTGTCCCTTTGAATTGGCTTCCCCTATATAGCATCGGGGTATTGTTCTTTAACTTCTTATTTCTATCATATTAGGCCAGCTGTCTGTGAAAAGATAATACACCGTCACCCCTCAGACTTTCTCCCCGGGACCTGTATATGTGGCAAGGCTAGTAACAATCAGCTTGTAGTTAACTAGTTGAGGGTCAGAAATGGTAACTAGGTGTAAGTTTGGCATAGTAAAGAGTATTTTCTGAAAACTAATATTTGGTATAATTTTTCGTCAGGTGAAAATCCATGCCAGCGCTCAGCAAATCGTTTTAAAAGGTGTTTGTCTGCCGGGAAACTAGCTGACTTCTGGGAAGAATGTGTCCCCAGTAGGCAGTAGTCCCTTGCTGTTTGTAGAAGGCGACAAATGGGGCAACCAGACTCAGTAGCTCTTTGGTAGAGTGCCCGCTTGGAGTCTTGGATTTATCCCTGGCCAAGACACACCAAAGACTTTAACAATGGTAGTGGTGACAGGTCACTGCTTGCCTGGCACTTGGTATAAAGTAAGAACCATGAAACATAACTGGTCGGCCTGGTGTCAGTATAATAAAAAATAATATAGCTACACAAAGATGTACGACTCAGACAAATGCCTAAGTATTTTTCGTGACGTAATTGATATCTCAGTGTGGCAGCAGAATAACGAGGGCATTGGGTCCCACTGCTATAATGCTATAAATAGGCACTTCATCTCATAGTTTCGGTCACTGCCCATGGGAGGTAAAACTAGCTGCGAAGCTTTACCTTGTGCAGTCTGGTAAAAAAAAACTAAGGCTCTGCCAGACGTTAAACTAACCCCATGAACCAACAAGCAAACTTAGATGTGAAACCGCATCGAAATATTTTTGAAAAGCGTCAAAATCTGGTTGTCTTTGGGGCAACTAGACCCTTGAATCTGGTTGCCCAGAACTATTTTCTGGTTGTCCTTTGCGTCCAGACAGCCGATTTTTCGAGCCTTGCTTTCATACACACACTCGTTTGGTCCATTAGAAACCGACAACACACATGAAATCGAGTTACAAGAAGTAATATGCGGTAATTCATTTAATATGGTGCTAGAGTATGCAGCTCGGAGTCGATGCTATTTAAAAATCAAATTAGTATATGTTGAATGAGACTCGAGGGCTGCTGAGTGGGTTGATGCTACCGCATAAACGCTTGATCGATATCAAATTAGATTAAGAAAACAAGAGAATTATTCGTTGACAACATCGATACCCTTGCATTGTGAGGACAACATCGAAAAATGTTTCCTGTCCAGCGGGTGAACAGAAAAGTAACGAGTCAGGAGGTTGGGTGTTTTTGTTGGGTCGGGGAGCTAGAAAAAAATAAGAATAAAAATTAATCTACCCGTTTTTTAGAGAAGTTAACCCCCCAAAAAATTATGACAGGAAAATTCCAGTTGGCCCTAAAATACCCAGTCTGACAGTAAACTGGAAATAGAATTACAATGTATTTATTTTTATATGGGCATCCAGATTTTATGCTATTTCTATTGACTCTTAAGAATAATAATGGTGACCTATATGTATTGTATTCACTTGTGGATGGTAATTTTACTTAACCGTGGATTGTGATGATTTTGAGACTGTAACAGTGAATGGTGATTTTGAGATGTTTTATGTGATTTTCAGTGGGGAAGAGAAAAGATAACTGCCTACACGGATGACAAGGTACTTTGTACTTAAGTTGTAGAGTAAGGGTTGACAGCTTAGGCCAAGTCTCCTGGTCCTTAAACCCATACGGTGATGGTGTCGACCTGTTGGAACATCTTAAACAACTGAGGACAATCCTGCGATGCTTCGACTCATAGTTAATCTAGAAAATTCCCATATGAATATTGCCTCCTTTCGCTTGAGATTGACATTATATATCTGCTTTTCCTTATGTATTGATTAATATCACATCAATATCAATGTGATAGTAATGCAAATATTTTAATCTTAATTTGCATACGGAAATGTTTCTTTTAGTTTAACTTAGATGCTTTTCCTTGAGCAACTAATGCAGATATGTTGCTTCTAAATGTATTACAGGTTTTTACTATTTTAAAATTTGAGAGAATTTTTTTTATAAGAAATAGATACACACATTTCATGGAAGACTAATACTTATATATATCATCAGCAAAATCTTGATGTAGATACATACATGTCAATGATGTATATACATGTAAATGTATACATATTGTAACATGTTGATCCATTTGATTGTTTGATATCATTTAAGGCGTAGTGGTGTTGGTGAGATAAGAATAGATTAGCGTGATTTTGCTTAACTCTATTATTGCTGTGATTAACATCTGCTTCAATTCCTTGAAAACGGATGGAAAGGAATTGTGATTTATTGTTAACATAAGAAGTCTCAAAACAAACCAGCTGTTGGAACCTCAGAAGAAAAAAGAAATTGTTTATGAAACAACAATTAATCAAACTTACCTGGCACCTGAAGAATTGCAATACACGTACAAAAATAAAGTGGGATGTGGCTTGTTTTGACAACGATAATATTTCATTTTTTCAGATAAAAAAAAACCCACAAAAATAGTGGTTTGAAAAACACAATATTTCAAAAATTCAATATTCACCCTTTCTTCATTTCAGTGGGGTAAGCAGAGGATAAAGATCCATGAAAAAACACATCCGAATGAAATCCTTGAAGCCGATGACCAGCCAGTTCCACCGGTCAGCGCACCAGTCATAACACCGGTCAGTGCACCAGTGACCACCCCGGTCAAACCCACCGGGTTCTCCACCATTCAGGAGGAGACAGAGGACGAAGTCACAAGCGCAGACGTACCAAGTCCGGTCGAACGAGTAGACGAGAAGGGCGAAACAAATCAAGGAGAGGATGTCACGAAGGAGGGTACTACGTATAAAACTGCTGAAAAACTCACCCCAAATGGAGATGCTGATGAACAAGGTATGTATGAATATTAAATGCTGAATGTCTATGAACTTTAAAAAATATTTATTCATTTCTATTTTTAATTATTTACGTGTTTGTTTTACAGCACAATAGTCGAGAATATTGGGGTCCAATGACAAGTGGTCAAACTTTTTGTTGTGGTAGAGAATCTAATATCAATATTTGCCCAGTTGGCAGAATGAGATGGATCAAAAAGCTTGTCTAACACTGGAGTGCGGATACCATACAATAAAACAGATTGTGTACTTGGGAATTTTTCTTAAGGTCCAATAACATGGGTTTTACCAAGGTCTTAAAGTCTAATTTTTTTTATATTTATTTGCCTCTCTCCTCATATTTAACACCTGCGTAATATTTCCATATTTTACAATGGCATGTAATTTACATCGTTTCAGAAAATCACTAGCTGATTCATATGCAAATTGAAATAAAACTGTTTGATATGAAAACATTATAATCAAATTGGCCTTTTAAAGGTCTCAAATCAAAAATCCAGAATTGGTAAAAGCCATGTATAGGTTGCGTCCTCTATATATAAGGAGCAAGCGACACCAGGTTTTGAAAGGCAATCCCCGGTATTTAATTAAGACATGCGCAGCGAGAATCATTACACCAAAATAATGATGGCCTCTTCAGCATTGGCGAGTATGAAGAAAAAAGGGATTCCTTGGTGACTGTGGAATAACTGGACACATTAAACAAAATGTGAAGCCTTGTATGGCATGTATGGGGTCAATTCCAAACTTTTACTCGCTTACTGTATGAAGATTGGACCGATTTTCATGAATTTTGATCGAAATAACCTCCATGTATTTTCTTCCACAAGAGCCAATGGTGAAGGCACCACCAACTGCCTGTGACCATTTCCCCAAAAAAGTCAATATAAGTTGCCAGGTTTGAAGACCTGCATACCCAGTCTAGTATGTTACAGTTTGGTTTTCAGAGATATTCCCTGAAAAGAATTACGGTTGTTAAAAGGTCATTTTGACCAACACTCAGTGGGCCTTTCCACTGACTTTCAGTTTCTGAAATTCCTGATTCTCAAGATCTTAGAGATTTGACTGTTTGTTGTTGGGTTGTCCAAATTTTTTCTGCATACAGAGGCTTTAAGATTTGAACAACTTGCTGGATATGAAACAGGGAAGAATTGTCGTGGGACAGAGAAATCTCAGGGAAAACACAGGGAATTTGAAAATACAATTTTGGTTGGTACCCTCAATGTCTGTTTTCAAGAATATTATTAACACAGTCTCATCACACCAATTTTTTTCGTTAAAGCGGAGAGTCTATCGACAGAATTTCAGTGGGGCGTGCCCGACCAGTTCGAAGTACAGCAGGATATGCGCAGGCTCTATCCACGACCTACAGGTGGCCAAAGTGTTTGTGACCATACGCTTTACAAGGCTATCCGCTTGGCTTACTTGCTATGAGAGCTTTTTCCAGAGGGGTTGGAATGCTTTGCGCTTGAAGAAAAACAGAGATGTTGAGGGAGAAAAAAGAAATATGTGCCTGGAAAATGGTACTAGAAAGCTGGTATTCTTTGATACAGCCCCATGTGAAAGAGGTTGTTAAGAAACTTCCTGAGTGATTAAATAGTTATCAAGCGGGATTTTCACTATTTGCTGGACAATATCATTTTCATTTTATTTGTTTCATGCAGTGGTAACCTCAATATATTCAGCAAATGACAATTTAAAAGGTTTTTACCAACAAAATGTTTGGCTTCTGGTAAAATTGTGTCTGCTTGGATATGATGATACTGTGTTGGAGTTTATGGTCCACTCAGCAATTTCTCGTCTAGATAAAACCAACTCACGTTTTTGCTTTGTACAAAGGCCTGGAGACAAAATCTTTGTGGGTGAAAATGATGGCAAGGGAAGGTGGTAGAAGGGACACCTTGGGGAATGAAACCTTGGCCTGCTGCGCAGAAGTCCCACATGCTATCAACCGAGCCACCCCTCTTCCATGTCTTCTTGGTTACTAAAACTTCCCAATATGATGGAACATTCTATTCCCAAGTCTAACCTGTCTGCAATAGATTTAGGCTGCATGTCTCCATTCTGTCTTCCATGAACTAACTTGTTGTGAAAATGAATGCAGTATATCAACATCAGTAGAATGGCAAAGTAAAGTGTTCTAACCCATTGTTGTTTGAGAATATAGCTTGCATAACTTTGTTAAGTGAGTTAAGGATTACACGCTCTTAACGAATGTCTCAATATTAGTTGATAATCATAAGGCATGTATGTATTAGATTATATCATGTAAATAGTCAATGCAAAAAAGAATTCTCGGGTATATTTTATTGGTTATCGATGATGTTCTAAAATTATCTAAGGTGTCCATACTAGTGATCTTTAAAGGAAATAGTTGCATATTTCAAGATTCAGTTATTTTTTTCCATGTCTAAAAGAAGGCTTTTGCTTTCAAACATGATAAGTTCAGGCAAATTCCACTTTAAACAATGTAGGTCAATGAAAGTTGGAGAAAAAATACGATGTCCCCAATCGAGAAAAAACAATAGCTATTGTTCTTTGAACATTAGAAAGATAGCCACATGAAACAAAGGGACCATGAGATAAAAAAAATGATTATCAGTTTTATTACTGGAACTCAATAACTAAAAACATAGATAGGTAAGCCTTAAGAAACAAGGAACCTAGATCGATTAGATAAGATGTAGAGAAAAGAAAGAATGGCTGAACTTGTAGAGTAATGCTGTACTATAATCTAGCCTATTTCGAAGACATTAGGTAAGCACTTTTTAAAAATATATAAGAGGGGCCCGAAAGAGGTGGCGATAGCATTGCAATCAAGTGTTTGTGGGTCTTTTTTATGTGGCTTGAATGGTAACTTTCAAAAAGCTTATCCTTACCCTATCCCTAACACTGTGATTACTAAATCTGCAATATCAGTTAGTTACGCTTCGACATAATTTTAGGAAGAAAAGAACTGCTTCTATAGAAAATATTTCTGTAAATACAACATTTCCTAGTGCCCAACTGTGTTGAGTTTGCATTGATTTGTGCAAAGAACATTCTCCAGAAATGCGATACAATGAGCATTAAGTTAAAATTATCAAGATGAGATTAGCTTGACCTGATTCCTACATAAAGGTTATCAATTTCAGGTTATGACTAAAGTATGTTTGGCATGTAGCCAACAACTACATCAACTATATGGAAAACTTGCTCTGTAAGATGTAGCTCTGGAAAAAAAAGTAGCAACCGAAACTATGTGCAAAACAAACATTCACTGATATAACTGGCACTGAAAAAGAGAAGTGGGGTTCAGAAAACAACATAACTTATGAAGATTTGAAATTAGATTTGAATGACACAAAAATATATTTCCTGAAGGAGAAAATTTATAAGAATAAATGACCCCAAAAACGGTGTTTGAGTTGCAAATATTTTTTATGTTTTTTAAGGATATCAATATCTAAATTTTTAATGTTATAGGTTTCAATGAAAATATTAAAAAAATAACTAATTCACAATGTTTATTTGACAGGTCACCTCATTAACCGAGAGATCCAGGTTTCGTCTCGCGGCACGCACGCCCTCACACGCCGCTTCTCCCTGAACCAGGAGACCTACCATGAGTTTAAACTCGCCGACATCATGTACTTCTGTAAAAGTGGCATTGAGGTAACTTTTATTTGTATAATTTTATCCATAATGTGAATGTTATGTACGTTAATTTATACTGCCAAAGTCGTCACATCTCTCTTTGAATAATTTATATATCTTATCCTCAGACATAATTCTAAACAGATGAACATATAAATCCTGAAATTTAATGTGAAACATGCACTTTGGTTGCATGGTTCACCGTTTTTTCGGATATCTTGATATAATGGGCCAAAACTTATATTTTGCATAATAAAACAGCATGGCGCTAATGTGAAACCTGTTGTTTTTGTAGTCCATTGTGGAAGACGAGGTTACCCAGCGTTTTTCTGCAGAAGGTCAGTGTAGTTTTTTTTTCAGTGTGCACATGTAAATTGTACAAGAATAACTGTTATCACTAATGTCGTCCACAGCCCAAACCGGTCAACGTAATAATATGGGTATTGACCATGAAGTAATGTTTATTGAACGATCAATTATTTTCTCATTGTCAGCGATTATGCAGCTACAGAAACTAGAATTAACGTTTTATTATATTCTATTTGAATATGCGTAGATCATGGCTATAGTATTATCCCATTAATGTCAGATTATTGTAATAGCAAAGTTTCTTTTTCTTTCAATTCACCATAGAACTGAGCTCTTGGAATCTCCTAACGCGAACTAACACAAAACACGAATTCATAAGGTCAGTATACATACCAGTGTAACAGTTTTCATTTTTCATTTTATTTATTCCTCTTTTTAATCTTTGTGATATCTTTCGAGTCAGACCTCACCAGACACTACTTCAGTAATGATTTCAATCCTTTAGACCAGACAGATATTCATTCAGTGATACTAGACGCTACATTTATAAAGAAATAAGCTGTATTAAAGTCAAGCGTACTATAAATAGTTTATCTATGGGATGGTTTTGTCGGTCAGATAAACAATTTAAAACATATCTATTTTTCCAGGCACTATATTTGTCTTCCTCCTGATAAGCAGTGCTGTTTTGAATCAGTTTTTTTTAAATTACAAATGCATTTATGGTACGGGGATGTGAATTTGAACTGAGTCGGTGTTTGTCTAGTTCTTGTTTTTCTAGTTCCACTTTCTTATAATGATATTTAGCAATTTAGTTTTATACTTTTTTGAGACAGCATTTTCATCCAGCTATACCATTATGGCATTGCATGTTTAAAACAGTTTATTTAAATATTAACGTCATCTACTCAACAGTAATGAAACACTTATTTCTCTAAGTTATAACACAGGTACTACATCCTAGACTTTTCCCCGAAGCATATAGGGCCATCCAAATACAGATATCCCACCGTGTCTATTTTCTGAAATTCTGAAAAATGATATTTTCTGACATTGTATATGTATTATAGACTAAATAGTTTTCCACAAAGGCAACGGTATAGAAAAAGAAAAGAGAATCCCTTGCAACAATAAAATACAAAATAGGACAATATAATAACGTATAGGTCATTTGAACCTCTCTGTTTTCAGTGTACGGTTGACGCTGCTCTGGTTCGTGGGATGGGTCCTCAGATACATCATTTTGTTCCCATTCAGGTAAGTGTGAGAAAATATAACATTTTTGATAAACGTGCCCTCAGAATAGATGCTAAACAATAGTGACTATAACTATATTGCCGACAGTCAACACATTAGCTTAGATGTTCTTAAGGTAAAATGTCATGAACTTCATTTCCTAGGGAAAGTGACTCAAAAAGGCTCAGTGTCCTTTTATACTTCCACGTTACTATAGTGTATATAATATTGAATTTTAAAATTATTAAAAATGTATTACCGACCTCCTCATCAGTCTTATAGATTGCTTTAGAATTTCCGAGCAGATGATAGGAAAACATAAGTTGAAAATGTTTCTTACTCTGTCTGTTGAGAAAAAAAAATCTTTCGTCGTTTCCGCCTCTATAGATCCAATCATATATAAGAGTTTGAGGATATAAACAACAAAAAGAGTATCCTGACATGTCTCTAAATTTCTAAATAGGCATTTAACTCAACAATCGCCACCATTGCAAATAGATAAAATCCTAAGGAAAAGAGGATATCTAGCAATTTGTGTATGATGATGATGACATGTTGGAGTTTAAGGTCCACTCAGCAATTTTTCAGCTATATCGAGACCAACTCTGGTTTTTTACTACCAATTGGCTGACTGAATCTATGGGGGTAAGAACGACGGCAAGGCAAGGTGGTGTAGCAGGCACTGCCCAGTCGAACCCAGGTCTCCTACAAGCCAAGCGAGGACCTTATCCACCACACCATCCCACCCCCCTAGTAATTCGTGTATGTTTCATTCATTGTTCATCTAGGTTGACTCTGGCAGCGTACGCCATAGGCCTGTTAATATGTGGTACTGCTGTCATTGGCTACATTCCAGACCCCAAGTAAGTAGGCAATATTATCTCCACTCCGATGCGTATTATTATTAACGTAGATGTTTCCCTGTGTATACATATTCATGGATTTGAATTGAAAGAAAGGGTGGTTCAGGGACGGATCCAGAGATTTCAAGAAGGGGGGCGCCCTTATATAAAAGTTGAGGCGCCCCAACCCTGGGCTAGGATTTTATATTAAGAAAATCTAAATTTGGCAAAAAATAGGGGGACGTGCGCCTCATGCGCCCCCCTCTAAATCCGTCCCTGTGGTTGACGTGGCTTGTAAAAATAACTTCATCAGACTAACCTGATGTATTAATGATATCTCATTCCACATGACAAGTCATTTTTTTAGTATCAACTGTTTCACTGACAAAGAATTTTAAAGTGTAATTTGAATTGGAAGAAAGTTCACGTTTATCTGATTTCGTGCTTCACAGCAAAGAATTCATGTATGGTAGACTTAAATATATTTTTGAGCTGTATATATTTTCGCGGGTATTTCGCAAACGCGAATTAAGTGAAAATAAGTATAACGCGAATATCAATACGTTTACAGTAACGCTTCGCCACAATTCATTATTGACACTTTGGGGCATTGCTTATGGTTATAAATAACGATAGCTCCATCAAGTATTTCAAAGAATGATAGGGGCACAACTTTGGACGTATGAAGTGTTTTGTGTCACACACTTTAAAGCAAAAAACTACATACGGGCGACTGTTTTCCAAAGGAGAAAAAGAAATTCCCCAAACTTTCTGTTCCATTATAAGATTAAACAAAGAAAACGCTTAGAAAAACATAGGCGCAAATTTTGTGAAGACTTTTTATGTCATATTTACCTTTGATACTTCAGAAAAAAACGCTGGTGCTATGACCGTCTGAACCTGATGTGCTACAGAGTCATGGGGAGAGCCTTCTCCGCAATCGTCAACTTCCACAACAAGTGCGTGGTTTAATGAATTTAGCTTGACGTTTTCGTTCAAGTTTTATTTTTGCTTTAACGCGTTCGCATGATAGTGTTCCGCTTTATCTTATTCTACCATAAACATACATGTATATCCAGCAATACTGATGATAGATTCGGAATCATGGTGCTAATGATTTTAGAATAGTATCCCAATGCCCCTGAAAAGTAATAGAAATAATCATTTTACATATCATTTTCTAGTATTAGAGGAAACCTTTTACTTCTTATTTCGACTGAAATAAGCCAGTATGCATTCAAGTCAAGGAGACAAATAGTGAAATAAAGAAAAAATCTTCATCCTAGATACCCTCATATACCAACTCTTAGAGAATTCAGTTTATCAAAAATTCGAATGCAAATTCCAATTTTGTATATACTTATGTAAATAACATGATTAATAATCATGATTTTCTGTGTTTTCGTAGAGAAAACCGGGCCAAAGGAGGTGGGATCTGTGTGGCAAACCACACCTCTCCTATCGACATCATCATACTGAGTGCAGACAACACGTATGCAATGGTAAGATACAGAGTCGGATTTAGGTTTAGTTGGCAAAAGTCATGCGTATATCTATAATAAGGAAGCTGTGCTTGATAACTGGAAAAGAACTCCATTTCATATCAGGGTACCAACCACACAGGGAAACAGGAAAACAGTATCTGAAATTGCTGATTCTCAAGATATTAGGGTTTTAACTTTTTGTTGATGAGTTGTCCAAATTTGTTCTGCATACAGAGGCTTTTAAATTTGAACAACTTGCTGGATATGACACAGGGGAAAATTGCCATGTGACAGGGAAATCTCAGGGAAAACACAGGGAATTTAAAAATTTCGGTTGGTACCCTGTCATATTGATATACCTATGTTGTCAGAGGAGGGATGGAAGTTGAATAGTCTCAGCTTTTTTTCAAGAATGTATTGTTATTTTTGCGTTCTAGAGTCTCTTTAGTTATCATTTAGACACAGAAAAATACTCCGTCTATCTGACGTCCACTTTCAGTCATTCAAGAGAATGCTCTAATCTAAAACCTTTCACCGAGATTGTGATATTAGACTTGCGTGTAAGTTTATTTAGTAGATCTAGTCTAACTGATAGACTAAATTATAGCACGTCCATGTCATTGAAAAAGGGGCATCCCATTAAGTATGTACGCATCAAGGGGGTGGGGGGGTGGGGGGTCTGAAATTTTTGAAAATTTACGTATGTCCCTCTAAAGATCTAATGTGTATTTGAGTCAAAGGGGGGTGGGGTGGGGGGGTCTACAACTTTTGAAATTTTGCATACATACTAAATGGAAGGCCCCAAACTAAAGTATAGATACTGAGAATAGCAACTATATAGATTTTCCTTTTGACATACAACACTCTCAACATTGTTCACCTTTTGCATCCATACAGGTGGGTCAGTCGCAGCCTGGGTTCATCGGGCTCATCCAGCGCGCTATGAGCCGTGCCGAAACCCATGTATGGTTCCACCGGGCCGAGGCCAGGGACCGAATGGCTGTAGCCAGAAGGTATTTCAGTCTTTTATCATTGATTATGGTTCTTGTAGGTTTTTGAGTTCTAAATAGTTGAAAAAATTTAAATGGGAAAGGGAGAGGAAAGAGCTTTAAAAATGTGAAAGACTATAATTTATACCAAAGTGACCTCGTTCTATCTTCCTAAAGTACAACTTTCTTATTTGTGGAGAAATGAATAACTTAGATAAAGATTTTTAAATAAATCGGTCACTTTTAATTTCTAAAACCACAGGGAAATTATTCTCCCAGGTTGTAGAACTCCAGTTTCGTAGCACATTTACTAAAATTAATATTCATGGAAACTTCACTTATCTGATAGCAGAAAATTTCAAAAGCAAAGTTTTTATTCTCTGATGTTCGTTCATTCTTTAATGTTTCAGATTACGGGAGCACGTCGAAGACAAGAGTAAACTTCCCATTTTGATATTCCCCGAAGGGACGTGTATAAACAATACTTCCATCATGATGTTCAAGAAAGGTAGTTTCGAAGTTGGTGGAACTATCTACCCAGTTGCGATAAAAGTAAGTAAGGCTAATATACTTTGGAATTCAAAAAATCATGCCGTGTAACTAGTGTTATACTAATTAGGACGATGCTGATTATGTCTATCTGATGCAAAAGGGTAAAAGTGGAATTTTCCTGTGTGTTTAAACTGTAACATTTGTATATGGACTTGATCTATGAGATCATGATTTACATATGATTTTTGGGGGTATCACTGGTAGAGCACTGGTCTGCTAATCATAAAGTTTGACTCACAGTTTTGAAATGGGTTAATTATAAACAGGCAAGTGGCCTATATTTTACATCTGCATGTATATCCACCTAATGATATACAACAAAAGTACATAATGATAAAAATAAATTGATAAAAATTCCAATAACCAATTCACTGATTATCTTTTTCTGCAGTACGACCCCAGATTCGCTGACTGTTTCTGGAACAGCAGCCAGCAGAGTTTCGTCAAACACATGTTGATGATCATGACCAGCTGGGCCCTCGTCTGCGACGTCTGGTACCTGCCGCCCGAGAAACTACTGGTAAGTAATACTATACCCACCATGCAGGTTGTACCATTATGTTTGATTATACATTTGTCTTTAAGTGTTACTTAGCAGGAAGAGGGGAATAAGTTCTGTTCAGGAAAAGGGGTCACATATCACCTAAAATCTATTCTTTTTGCTGAAAATTCCCATTTGAATATCATCGAATTTCTGGCACAGATCTTCAAAAATAGCATTTTTTGGGTTGATACTTCAATCTAGTTGGGGTCAAATACAATGTCGTTCCGGTAACTCTGATTGGCTGAATAGGCCCAGGGTCCGTCATGGAACGAATACGCCAAAAAAAGGGATTCTGTTCGTTAAAAAGAACAGTTTTATACCTAATGCTCAGTTCAGAAATATTGTACACCAACAATCCTCTATTATGACATTATTTTGACCGCTGATTTAAATAGTATTCTTACGAGAAATATATATAATTCCTGTAAAAATGACTTAAGCTAGGATTTGATAGGACCAATGGGTATCAATAATGATGAGTGCCGAAAAGAGAGTAACTTGGATGTATTAGGGAAAAAAAGAATTTACATGAATAAATGCTCTTGCTTGAATCAAGTTGATACATTTTACCCTTAAATTACTTGCAGCCTGGGGAAAATGCCATAGACTTCGCAAACCGAGTGAAAGCAAACATAGCTGCCCAAGGAGGTCTAGTAGACCTTGAATGGTAAGAGAAATTATGAAAAAAATTACTCATAAAATCAGAAATATTCCCTAGTTAAATGGAATTCTACATTATGATTGAACATATGATATACAATCATCTAAATACAAATATTAGATTTACTGTTTTTAATTCTTGAAAGGTACTACTAACTTATATAAAATTCGAAGTTGATCGCTCCTGAAATTCTATTAGAAAATACATGTTTGTATCTGCATGTAAATACAAAACATTTGTTTGCAAATTAAGATATAAGAATTATTTTTCTCTTAGGGATGGAGGTCTGAAGAGAAGCCAACCTAAATCGTCCATGATGCAAAAACAACAAGAAGAGTACAGTAAGAAGTTAAAGGGCGAATAGATGAAACTTCATGTACTACTATAACAAGTTTTGAATACGCTGAAATTTACATATTGCTCTAAGACTGTCCAAGCAACAGTTGCAACGCTGCCAGCATTCCCCTTGTGTTTAAGAGTGTTTACATATAATGGGAATGACATCGGATGTGGCACCGGGGTCATATTTTCTGTTGATTAATTTTAGTTAACTAATTAGTTGGTTGACTAATTAGGTTAATCAGATGTTTTATGATTAGTGTCTCATTCTAAGTGGTTCCCTGTGTCACAAAAAAAGTAATGTCGTTGTCAAATGATCCCCAAATTGGGTTGCTATAACTAAATATGTTTTGTGACAGGCATAATGATTAACCATAAGACACTAATCATTAAATTTCTGATTAGTTAATTATCATTTATTAATCAGTTATGAAAATTTGGGTGCATATAAATAATAAGGATTTTCCTTATTAGGAAATGTCGATGCCGCATTGGAAACCATTCCGTACATGTATATGTAAACGCAGCTTTACATGTCAAAAGAATGTATGGTAATATACAGATAGAGTCGGTTAATTTGTGTGGTCTGTCTCATTGCATCATTCATTATATTGGTTGGAACCCCCGTTTTTTACCACCCATTCGCTATGTTTCATTCCAAAGTCAGATTCAGTCTATGTAATGTACACACAGGATCAGCGACATTTGGGAGCTACGCTCATATATTATATTCGGCCAGTACCCAAAGGTATGTTATCTACAAGAAGAAGGTACCGGTAATATGAAACAGAGAGTGCGTAGGAAACAAAATATGTAACATATGATGCGCATAGAAGGCTTCGTTACCAGTAGGCATAGATTGTATACCCTATAAGATGCTATCCCTAATCGCAATCAGTCACAGATTGCATACAATTTTAGTGTGCGCGACCCCCAAATTTTTAGCTTTTTTTCAAATATTGAATAAGTTGCATACATTATGTCGTCGGTTTGCTTCATCTCAGTCAATCATAAATTGTGTATATTTAGGTACGCCTTTTTCAAGTTACTTGATTTCGATCAGTCATAAATTACGTTACGCGCCACCCAAAAATTGAATATATTTTTGGATAATTATAATAGGTTGCAATTATATGTATGCCAACGAAAAGTTACGCGTCATTACAATCACTCATAGATTGCATATAAATACGGTATATAATGTCGATGTGATTTGTACATTTAGCTTTATTTTCCGCAGATTGCATACATGTGAGCCACACTTTGATTAATGTTCATTGCATGGCTTAACTAAAGATAGACTTCAAGAAGTCATTCTATGGGATATTTGTACGCGGTTTTACAAGATAGACGCCTAATTTTTCAAGAGACTTCTCTTGTCGCAGAACGAATGGTTTTGCAGCTTAAAGCACTGGGGTTTAACAAACTTTGCTGTTAAGCTGTCCTAGTATCACTTTATCAGTTTATGCTATGTGTGTTTAAAAGATTGATTTGCATTTACAAGCTATTGCAATTTCTACTAGAAGTGTGACTCTAACCAAAAAGGTAATAGAAGTGCTAGGAGGTGCTTATGAAAAATAAGTCATAAAAGTATAGTATTTGGAGAAAAAAGTAGCAGTGGTATTAATAGAGGAGAAAATATTGAAACCTTATACCATTTAATATTACTGGCTATGGATATTTTTCCTTTTAATCGAATCGAATTTTCAACATAGATTACGATGTAATCCATTCATATCTTTCCGAATCGTCCCATAGTCTTGTAAAATATCCTGCAGTGTCCGCATGATCTCAGATCGCGTTACCTATCCCCACGGTTTTCTTGGGGTGAGGTACGAAGGCGTTTTCATAGATTGTGGTTAGAAATTGTGAGAATTGAGGGATGCAAGCGTTAGAGTAATGAACTATAGCTGTTAGTGACAATTATTAGTGAATGTTTAGCAGTAACCTCGTTAGAAAGTTACAGTGACAGGCTGGCTTATTGGAGATAACTATATCTACATACAGTTGCCTATAGAGGCATTTTCGTACCAAGCTGTTAATGATATAACCTGTTGCCAAACAAATACTCTTAAATGTTGAGTAAGTCGCTTGAAGTAAACAGTTTTCAAAAGAAAAAAGCTATAGGTTTCAAACGTGAAGTGTCACTACTACCGCTGTGGTAATAGTTCGCTATTTTTTGGTTAATTATTTTTAAATATTTAAATAAGCATCCTACGTCCTTGGAATTAAGAATTCTATTGGAATAGCCAATGAAAATTTTCTTTGTGAATTTAGTAGTGGCATCTCCTTATCGTTGGAAAATTCAGTTTCCTTTCAACCATTCTTCACATATAATCTATACGGTCATCCGATACTGAAGGGTAAAAAAAAAACTTTACTTTTTTTCAAGGCCCTACGTGTCTGATATATGGTATTAAGGTAAAAGCCGGTGCTGTC
Organism: Lepidonotus clava; assembly: GCA_936440205.1. NCBI lineage: Eukaryota > Metazoa > Annelida > Polychaeta > Phyllodocida > Polynoidae > Lepidonotus > Lepidonotus clava. The sequence goes on from OW387145.1 coordinate 37,153,633, forward strand.
TAAACCTTACCAGAAACCTTAAATGAACCATCAATCTTGTTAGTGTTAGTATAGAAGTATTTCGCGTGTTATAAACATTCGACACCAAATTTTGTCTTTTTAATGAAAATGTGTAACGCTCATAGTAGTGAGTTAGAATGTGAGATTATGGTTATTGAATCGGTCCCTGACGCCATGCAAATTTTTTTTTTTTTCACCAAAGTATATTTTTTCATACGTAATATCACTTAATTCTAGTTCACAGTAATGTATAGTACTGTTATGGGGTTTGACAGTGATTTTCAGATAATTTGGTACATTTTATGATATTATTGATCTATTAGTCAGTTTGTTGTATGATAGTATTTATCAAGTAAGTCATTTCGTTTAAGTAATTGTCAGGCTAGAATTTTTAAAACAATTTGTGCCATCTCAGATTATAAGTGATAAAATCAATTGCAGTGTCATTCATATGTAATTATTTATACTCAACTGGTTGTAAAGGAAATATACACCTTATCATCAATTTGTTTAAATTGAGAATGTGAACGTTTAGCTAGTTTTATCGCATGATAAATGTAGCGTTGCAATGCGATTCGAAAGTGTATCTTTTGGGGTCTCATTCAAAACGATTTTCACTGTCCAAATGGCGTACATGTATGACTATTAAATCCTTAGTGGTTGTTAATATTTTCATCACTTGAATGTGCAAAAAGCATGATTGCGGCATAGTTATAATGCTGTCTAAATGTATAAGTAGGTCGTTTCGACAAACTGTGATATTCAACATGGTGACTGGGAAATAATTACTGGTATCTTATAAATTAAAACAAACTTAATGAAACATAATTTCTATTGGATCATGTGCTGTTTGAAATAAATTAACTGATATGCAGACTATTTTAGAGGGTCTACCTAGGAAAAACAAGTTTAGTAGATGTGGGTAGAGGCACTAGGACTTATTGCGCTCACTATCTATAGAGGTTTACACTTATACAGATTGAAGTTGGTAGAATGCCTTCTAGGGATTTAACTTGTTTTTGCTCAAGCTAATGTTAGGAAAGGATTGATTGCCTTGTGAAGCCTGCTTGCAAGTATGAGTGGTATATTTCAAAGTTTTTCCTTACAGAGGACGTGTAAGTCCTCTAATACCTGGCCAGGTTTAACGGTTTTGTATAAATGCTAACTTTACGTGGTGTTCATTGATGGTATGTTCACTTCCCCCAGCCGCATTAATGGTGATGCTTGAATGAAACTATGGTATTACATGTGTTATATCATTTTTTATAATTTTATAAAAACATCTAAAATTTGTCTCAGCCTGTGTGATTCTTGACCAAGACGTCTAAAAACAAGCAGGGCAAACAATTTGTAAAATATGCGATTTGGATCTCTGGAAAAAAAACAACTGATAAAGCCACAGCTTCTTGAAACTAAACAAAACTTTTTTTGTCTACGAAAGTCTCTTTGGATGAATGTTTAATAAACATGACTTTAATAAAAATTCAATTTCCACATGGAAGTCGAGGAATATTTGTAATGGAAAAGTAAACCGTGTATGTATAATCAATTACAATTAATGAAAACTTACTGATTTGGTCTCGTGGTTTCTAGTGTTTTAGAGTTCGTTAAAGAACTGGTAAGTTGAACTACGTGAGTACTGTTCCAACAGCCACCTTGTTGTTCGGGCTTTGGTGCTTATCGTTGAGCATGTCGACTGATATCAAGTTGTGAAAATCATGATTAATTGAATCTAGATATTGCATTGTACACAAATAAACGCAATATTCTCATAAATTTCTCAGTTGTGTTGTCTCATTATACACTTGAAAGAATATGCTATGTTCGAGGCTTAATTTAAGTAAAATTGTAAATAAAATGAAACTACTTATTAAAAATATACTATTTCCTGAATAATAAACTTTTATTTTTAAACATCTGTATTGTAAGAGTGAACCCCATGATGTTTAAGTACAAGTTGTCGTTTTAAATATTGGAGACTCTTAGACAAACAATACCCTTCATAAATATGGAATTCTCCATTTAAGATCATTACAATACTTTGGATTAATGAATATAAGAGTGACTGGTGCAAGTGTAAACACTTTGAATTTGGTAAGGCGAAATAATATCAAGTTAGGAAACTGGTATACATAGAAGATCAGATATTATTTCAAACATCAAACCCAAATGGCAGACCTACATTTTTCTGTTGATACCAAGAATACGACTTTTTCATTCATAACCTATCAAGGAGAAAATGGTAAAAACACTTAAAAAATGTAATCTATACCGAGAACAATTCAATAACAATGTCACCAGTTTGACAGCTTATTCATAATCTCGAAAGAGTTTTGCAATATGATTCTCACTAGGGGTACAAAATTTTCAGAAAAGACTAAATGGAGTAGTTTTGTTTGCAGAGTCGGACTTTTCAGACTGGGCTCCCCCAAAGTTAAAACTAAACCCTCCAAACGAGTCCTCCTCCGCCTCTTCTCCCGGATTGGAGTCCCCACCAAACATACTGAACACGTTACTAGACTTGGGCTGTTCGCTCGCGCCCATGGGTGAGTTGCCAAACAAACTCATCTGGCCTGGACCCGAGCTGCTCGCGAAGAAGTTGAAACCTTCACCGTCTCCGGAATTATCTTCAGCTAAAGATGAAATATATAATGAAATGTAATTGTATATGGCCAAAACAAGATGGTTTTAAAGAGTATCAAAAACATGGTATGTAAAAGATTGGAGCATCAAAATTTGGTTGACAAATATTGCGTCAAGCTAGTAGTATTGCATAAACTTAGAGTTTATGTAGTAATGTGAGATTAAACTGAACTATTATGAAGGTACTTGTACTAAACATAATCAATTAAAGAACATTAGAAAACTGCAAACTATGAGAATTATTTGGAAAGCTCAGGATATTTCAAATCTAGTTACATAAAATCTGTAAGGCTAAATACGTTTGAAATCCGAAGGATTAAAAAGAATTCTGTTACTTTTTTTTCATCAAATGTAAAGGTACCTTGGTTTTTTGAAGAACCGAACATGTCCATACCAGAACCAGCATGTGTTGAGACATTACCCGGCTCATTGAACAAAAAGTTCTGGTTGAACACGCTGACCGGGGCGTCTCCTGCACCCATCAGCCCGGCCGGAGTCTTCTCCGCCCCCTGTACCGGGCTACTGGTAGATGTCTTAGGACTGGTCTCTGAGTCCTGAAAATATTTGGTACACATAAAATACTGAGTGACTGTTCAGTCATTAATACAAATCTATTAAACACCTCCAAATTTTTTTTTTTTTTTTTATTTTTTTTTTTTATTATTTAGCCAAAATCCTGTTTACACAAGTTCTTCCTTTCAGCTTTTACATCACCAAAATCAATATTCCTATCAAATACATTTCACATGTCTTATCAATACAGTATTTAGTTATATACAATAATGTCATTTTAGCAATCTCCATAAGTCTGTACATCAACTTCTATTTTAAAATCCACACCAATTCACATTAGTCCATACCAACATGTTTTAAATTAGAATAATTCCTTTACCTTTTGCGTAAACTTGACAATATCTGTTTCCTTTTGTAGGCTTTCATCAAGATCATCCCATAAACAAATCCCTCTATAATAGGGGGATTTTTGTACTTTTGATTGTACCGTAAATTTTCGTTTTAATTTTACCTTATTTTTACTTCTTAAGTTTATGCTTGGCCGATAGTTATCCAAATGTTCAGTTTGCTGACAGTATCTATGTATATGTTTCAATAAAGACCTTTTCCTCCAAATCCTAATTGATTCAATGTTATACTTCTTACGTAATATTCCAATATCTTTTCTTGCCGACAAATCAAAACAATATTCAATGCGCCTAATAGCCCTTTCTTCTAATTTCTGGACCTTCTCTATTAAATACATATCCGCTGACTCTACAACAAAGTCAATGTATTCTAAGTGATGTCGTATCATAACCTTGTAAATCTTTCCAGCGGTTCTTTCATCAATATATCTCCTAATTTTACATAAAATACCCAATTTTGAATTAGCTTGTTTATACATTGCATCAACATGTTGATTCATGTCCAATTTATCATTTAATTTCATACCAAGATATTCATAACTATGTACCTGTTGTATTACAGTCGTGTCAATTTGCATATCCACACCCTCTTTTCGATCCTTAGAACCAATTAACATATATTTAGTTTTTGAATTATTAATAGATAACTTATTTGCAAAGCACCATAGGTTTTAGTTATGATATCTACAAGAATGACAAAAAAAGAAAGAAAAAAAAACAATTCCGAGTCATTACACTTAGTTTATAGTTAGTGTTTGACAATGGAAAAGGCCTTAACTATAGGAGTGTATGGAAACTTGAAAAATTGTATACTTTAGCTGGATTTTTCCTAGAGGCCCTTAATTTTATTAAAAGCTCACAATAATGTTCCTGAGAAGCATATCAAAATATTAAAACAAAGTAAAGGTCATCAAAGAAATTAATTGACCGTAGCGGATTGAAAACTTGAGCATTTGAGTTTTTAGCACATTCCTGTTTGACTATTTTCTCCCTAAACATTTTTTTTATATTTTGACTGCTATATGGGGCTAGTGCGACATTCTACGGGCCCAGGGATATTCCTGCAAACAAAGTGAAACAATATTGAATGGTTTTGATTGAACAATTAAATAGATAATGATGCTGTAACCAACCAGTGTTTTCTGCGGTTCGTCTCCCCCTCCTTGTGGACGGGTTTGAGGTTGGAAGGTCTGGAAGAAGGGCAGGGTAAAGTCTCCTCCAGTGGGGGCCGAGTCCTCCTGGGTGAGAAATACAAAATACCTGCGTTTCAGCGAATGATGCAGTTTATGAACGCCATTTATTTGTGCAAGTATTATATAGACTAATGGGGATGCCTTGAGAATATTTTTAAAAAACATTGTTTAAGTTCCAGTTCATTTTCCCGTTTGTTTGTTTTCTTAAGGTATTTATTACGTAATCATGATAACGGTTGCCCCTGGTTTTCACATGGGAGGAAATCGTTAATTTTATTTTAAAAGAAATAATACTTTCCTTTGGCTCGAGGATCAGTGACCGCTACTTTAAATCTTAGACATTTTACCACAGAGATATATAGGAAGACTTGTAAGCACAGGTGTGTTTGTTCTAATCTACTTTCAGATCTTTGAAGAGCCTTTATATTCATGTTAAAATCATCTAGGTCTAAGGAAGTAAGACTTGCCTGTGTTGAACCTCCTTCAAACATGGGCCTCTTGCCGTACTGAAATCCGGGCGACTTTGCCGAAATCAGTTTCAGCTTGGCCAGCTGACGCTCCAAGTTGAAGTCACCTGCAATTAAAAAGATCCATTGTATATTGATAGATATAATACATATTAAAGTCCGAATGATAAGAATTGACCATATTTCTGGCATTAAAAAACAATTAACAGTTAATTATAGAAAAATGTGTTTGGATAAAACGTCTGACGTTAAGATACATAACGTCGGAAAACGTCGGACATGTCCGGATGTCCAGGGGTTTTGGGTTAGGGTATACACAGTTTACCGGGTGTTATCGGCGTTTTATTCCCGCTGACCGTAGTCCCTGGGGTGACTGGAGTTTTGGGGGTCTTGGGTGTGGTTCCCCCTTCACCGCTGGCCTCTGGAGTCTTCGTTACAGATATACCCTCAGCCTCACCAGCACCGCGTCTGGGGGTCTTCACAGGGGCTAGGTGAATAATAGGTATGGAATACTTTTTAAATGGGTAGAAAAACATTGCATTTTTACACAATATAAAAATAAGGGTCATCAAAAGTTTAAAATGGATAGCAACTACCGGTACGTTGTACATTTGCAGTGTTGAAAGGTATGGATAACTGATAGGTTTGGTAGGTAAAAAATATTACGTTTCCTCATTTAATATTTATTTCTTTAGTTTGAGAATTATGGTATGAAATCGAAACTACTTGTGCAATTATTCTTTTAAAAAGGGTACAAGATCAGAAAAAAAGTAAAATGTTAGAATGGTTTTGAAAAATTATTTTCTTCCTTGTTTTTGGAAAAACTGAGGGTTACTTTTCTCAATTCTTGATGGACAGAAAAATGTTTCCCATCATCAAAATATTAGAATAGTGCTTGAATAATCATTATGTGGTACTTACAACTGATATCTATCGTATAGAAACCCCATGGGATAAGGGATGCTTCTTGTTATACTTTTTTTATATGATAATACTACGATATTATTTTCAGAATCTTATTTTTCAGAATACTAACGTGGAGAGACCGATTTTGTTGACGGACGGAGGGATTCTGCATCTTGTATCCCTTGTCTAGTGTCATTTGACGCCATAGTGACGTCATAACACGAGGTCGTGGAGACGGAGTCCTTCATCATCGTAGAATGTTCAAGCATGGGAACAGCAGGAGATTCTCTGCAATATTTTCTTTAATATATTTCTTATTCAGATTGAGCTTCTTCAAAAAGAAGCGCTATAACAAAGATATTAATGTTCTGTTACAATTATTTGAAACGGCAAAATAATATGGTGATATTCTAAATTTGTGTATGATATGTAATAATATTCCACTTTCTAAACTAAATTAAGGCAGACCAAACTTTCTAATCGTATTCAGATACGTCAGTGAGTGTACAATTAGTTGAAACGGCAACATAGCAATATTTATGATTATGTGTATGATATGTAATAATATTACACTTTCTAAACCAAAATAAGCTAGACTAAACTTTCTAACTGTATACAAGTAAAACGTCATTCCATTTAATTGTTTCTTGGATAGGAGTATCAATCTTAGACTCAAGTGTCTTTAGAAAAGAGGGGGAGTGAAATGATAAAAAAAAATCCAAAGAAGATTTTACAATAGAGAAATAGTTTTTTGCAAGAAATTTAAATATCTTGCCTACCTTGATGCAGTTAAAGGAATGCCCTTGGTTTGGGAAGGGCCGGTAGAGAATGGCATGTCAGGAGAAGCAGCTGTGGCCAGTAGGGGAAGGGGAGGAGCAGGCACAGTAGAAGTGGGTATGGTAGGAATAGGGACGGTTGGGTTTGTTATGGTGGGAGCGGGTATGGTAGGAGAGGGTATGGTTGGAGTGGGTATGGTGGGAGTGGGTATGGTAGGAGTGGATATGGAGGGAGCGGTCATCGGAGACAGAGGAACCCGAGGCGACATGGGCGGAATGCAGAGTTGCGGCATGAAGGCAGATGGTCGAGAAGGCATCTCAAGGAAGGGAACCTGAAAAGGCAGTAAGTACATAGTCATGTAAATGATGAGATAATAGTTAATAATGCAATATATATATATATATATACAAATCATGTCAAGGGTGCTTGAGAAAAGGGGTCGTTTAAAGTTTATGAATATGATACTTTGGTGAATGAAATGAAATGCGTTATTGATATATGCCAGCGTTTGTAAAAGTTCATACGATTATATCAAGCAAGCTTTTTTTCAAAAAAAGTTAAGTTTCTTTAAAAATAATACTTAACAGAAGAATGAAATCTGGATAGGAAACCGTTTCTCACCTTTGTTTTCGATTTTTGACCAATAACGGGTGACATCTGCAGGGTAGGGTGAGTCCTGGTCGAACCAGACGATTGTCTCTTTAATTGTAAAATGGTTATAGCTTGGAAGTTTTGTTATTTTTTAAGAAAGAAAAAACAATACATTTATCATGAAATAAAAATGTTTTGTAATTGTTCATAATATGATCTAAAGTTTGGAGATATTTAGATTTAGAGCTGGGTCTATGGTCTAATTTTGTTAAATATTGGAGAAAGTGACATAATTCATAAAATTATAAAAAAATCAAAACAGGGTTACAAGGCACATACAAAAAGATGCATAAAAAAGTAGAATATATCAGTTAAACAAGCACCAAAAAAAGTAAATTTTATTGATATTTGTCATGACAAGCTCTTGAAAAGTCCGCAAATTGCACATGATAAAATTAAATTTAAAAAATGTGCTGTGATAACACTGATGCAATGAGAGTAAGCACTCACTAAATCTGGAGTCGACGGAATATGTGGCATAGGAAATTGGTGTTGATTCAGCTGTGGTACGGAGGGACTCATGGGGAAAGCCGACAGTGTCATCATTGTGGCAGAGTGGGATGGAGACATCTGAAAGGAGGGGCGGGTTTCCTTTAAAAAAATGTATGTTTAGATTGTTTTTTAAGAATTAAGTAATTCAAATTTTGTGAATCAATTAGTAATTTATCATTTACAACGCTCCATTTTTTTGGTTAAACATAGATTTAGCGTTGTGTATAAAATAATGTTGAGGCCGGTCTTAGAGATTGCAATATCTTTAGTTTAAATTAGTATTTTAATTATTATCTTGGTGGTTTGGATCATTAATTGAATGCCTCACACCGAGAAAGAACACTGAAAAATCGATTCAAAACCTAAAGATAATTTTTTGTCCTAAAACAAACTTAAACGGTTATCTAATCACCTTAAAATTAATAAAAAAGATATTCTTGAATTATTCAAGATTATGATTAACTAATGCAAAATAAATACCTCTACTGATGAGCGAACATCCTTTGAAACGGTAGTTTTCACATGTGCTGATGGGGGCGGTGGAGGTGGACTCATAGAAGTATTCTGTAAGAAAAATTCATAGAACTATTCTATGCGACCATCTGCTTTAATGACCATAATGTAGGTACAACAAACTATAACGGCAGCTACAAGTCAGCTGAATTATTCAACATTACATAATTCATACATTTGAGTGAATTTCTTCATTTTCACTTCGGATGAATTTCAAAATTCAGTGTTAATGCCAGAAAGTATGAACCAAGTCGCTTTAAAGGACTGAAACACCCTTTAACGATCACTAAAGCTGAAGAAATTTCTGGAAATTATTACCTCCGTCACCATTTGTTGCTCTTCTTCTCTCTTAGCGAGTAGCATTTCTTCCTCACGTTTCTTTTGCTCTGCAATTCTCGCCCTTTCAGCCTCCTCCTCACGTTGTCTTTGGGCTTCCTGAATCTAAATAAAATGTATTTATTTTACCACCGGCAGAAAAAAGTACATTCATACTTTTCCGTTTTTCGTAACCAATCGCCATTATTATTATGTATACTAACCATCAACTGCTGGAAGATCTCAATTGTAAGAAGTGTTTTCCAATTTTTAAAAAATTCATGCTCAATGATTCATCTAAAAAAAAGTACTGTCATGATCCGGATGATATTTTTTTTTACGAAATATCTTGTAATTTATTCATTGAGTAATTGATATAAAACCATTGGTCGCACTATGTTGCAGTCCATGACCTTACAAAAGTAGATACCTGTTGTTTTCTGACGAAAACTTCTCTTTGTCTTTCTTGAATCTTCCTTCCAATATCCTGACAGTTTTTCATTTTCGCTCTTACTTCAGCTTCCTTCTTTATTCTTGACACCCTGATCTCTGCTCTGAGTTTGAGTTAAGAGTAAGAACTGATATCATGCTCAAAAACATTTAGTTTGTCTCCGTTAGACTCAAACAGATGTTCAAAAGTGTGAACAATTCAAAAGTTTGATACAAAATGTTAAAGGATACAATTTGATAATGAAGTCATTTGCTGTCATGTATGGCTTGAATCCCTCCGCTGTTTAAAGAAAAAAGGCATTTTTTGGTAGCTTTTTAACATTTGTGTACATATATATTGCAGCAGATCTACTTTTTTCTTTTCATCTAATACACTGAAAACCAGGCGTAACCTTCACATTATTACAAAAAATAAAATTAAAAAAAAAATGAAGTTAATGTGTTCACGGAAATTTAATATTCGTCTAAAAGAATATTAAAGGTTTATACCAACAATTTAAGTGCCAATCTAAGAAAGGTGATATCAACTTATGAAATTACTTTTCTGATATAGTCCCCCTGTTTTAACAAAGAGTTATACTTAAATACTTATACTTTACCATTCCCTGTTAACAACTTGTTCAATGCTTCCTGCATCTGTTTTTTGTGGAGGATGGATTCCGACAGTTTTTCTTGGGCCTCTTGAAGAGCCGCGTTCGCCTCATTCAGGGCTCGTGCTTGTGGGAACTGAGAATATTTCAATTTATAATCCTCCCAGATCTTTGAATAATGCTCCAGCGTTGCTCCATAATTTTCTCTGAAACAAAATTCAATGTTTCCTGAGATGAGATAGAAGTAACTGAAAAGTTCAGCAGATAATTAGTGAGATTTCTAGGGGGAGAAAATCAAGCAAATTTGAGGGGGTCTTTTCCAAGAATTTCATAGGGGTGGATAGGCTTAGACAACGGGGGGAATGGCCCCTCGAGCTCATGGCAAACCTTATGCAGGATTGTTTGCATAAAACAGGCTAATGCATCCCACAGGCCTAGGAATAGCCCTAAGTTTAATCAACTACATAACATGTTATATTATAACATCATTTTAGTATTTTGTAGTTTAAATCTAATATTTATAAATCGAGATAAAATATATATGAGATATCATCCTGACAATCCTTTGGCAAAGTTTACAATACACGAAACGTTATGTGTATAATAAAGACAATGATAATTACTCTTCCTGCTGACTTTGCTCCACCATCTGTTGATATCGCCCTTTCAGTGTTTCAAGGTGCTGAGACACATGGACCGATGTCCTCAGGCTGAAATGTTAAATTTCATGTCATTATTTTACTGTAATCTAAAAGTTTCAGTAGTAAATTCTGGTTTTTAATTTCATTCATCACGTGATATGGTTTCAGATATTTGGATTCTGAGACGATTGGTAATGTCTGCCAAGCTAATTAGATTACGTGTAAAAGGTGATATGATGTTACCTAGTCGGCGGTATTACATACTTTGATTTTAACATTTATGTAAAAAAAAAATCTCATTTATGCCCATGTCTTCCTTCTAATTGGAAATTATAATATACCCACTATAGTCTTTAATTGCAAAAGTAAGATTACGAAGTAAAATATACTAATGTAATGGCTCAACCAGCGGAATTATGTTATGTGTTACAACCATAAGATACAGTGCTATACTACTTTTCTTTAATATCGGAAAGTAAATCTTAAAGGAGATCAAGAAATATTGATTGAATAGCTTTATGTTGTGACATGAGATCAGGAAATACTTGAGCAATCAAACTTACCTAAGTAAAAAAATTGCTCACAAAAAGAATCTGGTATGGTCACTCATAAGGATCACTCCCATTATAATTTTTCAATTAGAAATAAGTAATGATATATAATGATTATCTTGGGAGAAGACATGAAAAAAAAGATGGTCTCACTTCTCAATGCTGTCACGATTCTGCATGAATTGTCGATGGTATAGCTTGGTGTCCTCGTCCAGTTGAGACGTAGAACTCTGAAGTCTCTCAATCTCCCCTTCATACTCGCTAAGCTGACCCTCAAGAGCTACAAACACAAGATATGAATAGATGATCAATGTATGATACCTCACTGTTAAATGTTTTTTCTACTTCATGTGGTCTTATAGGAGGTGCGGTTGAATTTAAACACGTTTGTTATAATTATGTCAACAGAAAAATCGTAATAACACTAACAGATATTATACATGAATGAAAATTGTATAACCATTATCATGGAGTAGGATATGTTAAGCAGTGGAATTAGGGGGTGGCGCCTACATAATGTATGTTACTTACCTTTAACAATTGATTGCTCCTTCTCTATTGTCTTCACGAACTGCTCATTTTCGAATTCTAAAAGGAGTGAAATGTAGTTAATCGGTCAAAATGATCCCTACCATGAATTCTCAAAGACAGGGTGTCCATTAGCAACCCAGAGGGGGACACTCTAGTTGAGGACTGACCCATCAGATAGTATCTGATTGGTCAGTCCTTAACTTGTTCTGTCCCCCTCTGGCCTAGTTACAGTCATGCATGAGTGACCATGCATAAAAGTTAAACTGCAACTAAGGACTTCCCTGACCCAGATAGGCCTATGACACAGACCTGTCTTTGAGAATAGTCCATTTTAAATTTAAGTGGACATCTGACTATAGTATGGACATTAGAATGGCATGTGACAGAGGCTTTTCTTAGAATCGACACATGTGATGTGACAGGGGGCCAAATGATCTGTTCATATAATTTGTCTTTTGGAGTTTTCATACATTTATGTCTTTTTTTCCAACCCCTCTGTTGATCAATAAAGTTAACAGATAACCTTATGTCTATGTTTTATATTATTATATTGCAAGTTAGGGCTCCCTTCCCCCCGCTCCTCCCCCCCCCCCTGCTCCCCCCTGCATGACGTCATTTTATGGACGGCCCCGATGGCGATGGATCAAAACGCGTTCTGCAGCTTGCATAACGTGACTGCATCTTAAAACTTAACCTCGATAACAATGAGGCAAGGAGAGTTGATCAGTGTCCAGCTAAATATCAAAATTAATGCAGGAGCGATAAGCGACAGTCAAGACAGAGACAAGGTCAAGGGAGATAAAATGGTGTTTACGTCGTTAGGCCTACCCAAATTGTGGATATATTTTTCAATTTCCGTCGCGTCGGTCTCCGCCATTGTACGTCTTCAGCCCGCTGCAAGTTTGTAGAAGGAAAGCAGGTAATGTCTCTCATCCATAAAACTTCTTCTTCGTGAATTTACAAGTCCATAAACTGTAGTTTTACCCCTCTAAACCGATGACAAATTTCTCTACAACGTCTCAGTTGTCGTCTGCTCTTTCACTGCTTTCGCTGGTTCCCGAAAATTAACACTTGAATTTATATGATAGGCGGTAACCAGCGCACAAAATAGTTTTGTGATTTTCCCGCCAGGTGGTAGCCTGGTCGCCGGCCCACTCGCGGGAGGGCGAGTATTGGGCCAGGCACGGAGGTCTTGATTCCGCGCGGATAGCGGCAGCAGGGCCGTTGGTCCAATAAGACCCTACTACAAGTAGGGTATGTGAAGCCTACTACAAGTAGGGTCTGTTTATCAGCCAATCAGAATGCTGGAACCCTACTTGAAGTAGGGTTTTGGACTTAGAGTAGTTAGAGGATGGAACTCAAAGGCTATCTGTGGTGTGGCATTGGAAGCCTACTGGAAGTAGTGTAATGGACTCAAAGCCTACTTGCAGTAGGCTTTGGGTCCAGAAGCCTACTGGTAGTAGGGTAAAGGAAAGCCTACTTGTAGTAGGGTTCAGGATCTAAAGCCTACTTGTAGTAGGGTTTGGGATCTGAAGCCTACTTGGAGTAGGGTTCGGTTTCTGAAGCCTACTTGTAGTAGGGTTTGAGATCTGAAGCCTACTTGTAGTAGGGTTCGAGACCCAAAGCCTACTTCCAGTAGGGACGCAAGCAACCCTACTGGTAGTAGGGTAATGGACTCAAAGCCTACTTGAAGTAGGGTTTGGGACCCAAAGCCTATTTGTAGTAGGGTTTAGTAAACCCTACTTGTAGTAGGGTTTGGTACCTGTAGCCTACTTGTAGTAGGGTGTGGACTTAGAGTAAAAATTATGAAAGTCCATATTAGATATTCACTGTCGATCTAACTATGGGCCTGCAAGCAGAAAGCATTCAGAAATCCTATTTGCTGTAGGGTCCAAATTAATGCACCACCCTAGTTCTAGAAGCCTGCCAGACAAATATCCAACTTTTAATATTATGTGGAAAGTAGTAAAAACATATTTTAGACTCTTATAGTTTCCATTTGCTGGCTGAGTGTAAGACCCTACTTGAAGTAGGCTTGGAAACCCTACTGGAAGTAGGGTCTTATTGGACCAACGGCCCGCCTGCCGGATAGCGCGCGGCGTTATCTACCGGAGCGCCCCGCGTCGCTCTGAATCGAGTGAGCCGTGACAGAGTGGCGTTCTCTACCAGAGCACCCCGCGCCCCGCGAGAAATCGAAGGAGCCGGTACAGAATGTCCAAATTAGTGTGCGCTTGTGTGCGCGGACGCCGTTGCAACGCGGAAAGGGCGTGCTCTGGTGCGCGCGGACACCGATGCAACGATTACTCCATACCGGGGCCTCTATGCGCCATCAGTCTGTCGGAAAGCATTTGGGCACGGGAACCAGGGTAGCCAGGTGGACACCGTGCGTTTGACTATTTTTATCACCAGGTGGCAGTAGTAAGGTGATTGTTTTCGCGCGTTCAATTGTGGTCAAAGAAACCGGCTTTTTCCAGGTTGTCTCTGAAATAATTAAAAGAGAATGGCGTATACAATGCAATCGAAATCTTCTCCATGTATTAGAGTACAATTAATTTCGCCTTGCCTTTGGAGAGTGACCATGCACTACTGGCTTATTGTCATTGGGAGGGGGGGGGGGCTGCCGTGCTCTAGACTTTTTTTTTTCAATTTTAACTTTAAATGTTATGTATTGCCTCGATACACTCATAACAGATTTCTGTTTTGGACTTGGGGTAAGAGGTCCAACAAGCCAAACAAAGTCAGCACTGCAGAACCCCCCCCCCCCCCCCCTCCTTGATCTGTTGATTGAGCGAACCTTAGGGCCTATGGTGGCTACAGGTCCTAAGTTGAACTTTTCATTTTGCATAAAGAGGGCTATGCTGACCTATATACAGTTGGGGTGGCGAGCTTTTTCTCCACTATTTTTTAAAAAAAATATTACAATGAATTTTAGAAGGAAATGAAAATTTCATTTGGACCCCCCCCCCCCCCCCCCCCCGTATACGGGCCTGTAATAGGCCCCTATGCCTAGTAGCCAACATCTGGTCACTATGGAATTCACAAAGGTACCGGTACTACTATATGGGCCTAGCATTATTCAGAAGGTATTGTTCTGACAGAATGTTGGCACATGCCTGGATTGGCCAGATGGTTGGTAGGCTTGGACGACAATACTATTTGGGATTCATAACTACAGGCCGCTGCCTGCTGAGTATAATAGTAAAAGTCGACCATATATAGTAAAACAAAGAAAAAAAGTAAATGCAACAGACTGATGTTCTGTCAAGTACATTTTGGTTTCCTATAAGCATATGGCCTGTATTGCTGTGAGCACATTTCATGATCTCGTTTGGAAGGCAGATTTTCGTGATAATGCATCACCGAGTCACTGATGTAGATGCAGTTATAGATATAGCCCCTATGAGATCGTGTATAGCCTATAGGTCACCTATAAATTGTACCTGTCTGCTCAGCTCTGGATGACTGATCATTGAGATGTGGACCATGTTTAGCCATTATAAAAGACAGCAAGGGAAAAACTACAAAAATTTGATTTCCACCATGGAGGAGCGGGTTAACGCACTGGAGACTGGGATGCCACCTGGAGAGCCCACGCCCAAGAAGGCCCAAGGTAACCCTGTCACCGCCACTCCCATAATTATATCTCAGAAGCCGTGGTCTGGAATGTTCTCTTGCAGCCTAAGGAGGCCTATAGCAAAAATTGCATCCAGGATCCCTCGGTACACATTTTCACTGGTATCAGAAGCGTCCCTACAAACAAAAGTCAATAGTGATTCAGAAAAGAACACAGTCACTCCCATGTCTCACAAGTTGTGGAATGTTAGAGCACCTAGGTATGTTCTCCTGTAAATATAATGCAAACTACATTCAGGATCCCTCGGTGCACTTTTTTTACTTGTGTCAGAAGTGGTTCCTTCTTTCTCCGAAGGCATATAAGTATACTGTGAAAATGACGTTTTTATACGGTTCTTTGGCAGTATGTATACAATATATCATTATGTCTCCGTCATTGCTCTAGGTCAATATGAAACAGTTGGAGCCCTACGACTATCAGAAGTGGGCATTTCTAGAATTAGAAGAAGGAGACCAATTTCTAACGTTACATATATATACAAGTGGCAAGAAGATAGATATATCATGATTCAAATTTTATATAACGACTATAAACCCTAAATGATAAATAATAGTGACTCTTCATTATTATCAAAGCTGAGTATACCAAGTGAATCTTTACTAGCCTCTCATTATCTTTTTCTGTGTATCACACAAGGTATCTGTGGCTAATAATCCCTCGTTCAGGTTATTTTGAAATGATATTATCAATACTTTTCGCGACAAACAGAGTCAATCAATATGAGACATAATGTAATTTCACTAGTCACTGAAGACGGTTATAGGCCTATAGTTATAGGGGTCAACATAACTGTGTCTTGCCTTGGTTAATGCATATGTAGGTAGTTTGTTATATGGAAGGGTGTCTATTTTCTTATATCCAATCGTAGTACACAATCACTGAATTAATGCTATCACTGGCCATAGCAAAGTCAAACCCTGTTCTGTCCATGATATGACATACATTTTAATACGACTTTAACCTATTTGCAGTTTGGTACATTTGCGTGAGAGCAGTAAAAACTAGAATTTATTTACTTTGGTTCCTCTCATTTTACAACAGCGTCCATGTTCACAAAATCCAGGCCTACTTTTCTTTCCTTCACACAGGTTCAAATTGCTTCTGGGGACAATCGTTCTTCTAAGCAAATAGGAAGTTAACAAACTCTTGATACCACTGATCCCACCCTACAATCCTGTTATTTTATCCATTTGGAACTCCGAACTCGCTTAGCTCACCAAAAAAAACTATGTGCACTTTAGACTGTGACTCATCGACAGTGCTCATACAGTTTAGACAACATATATAATCCATATATAAATTACATATGGATGGTATCATATATAGATCTACTATAATAATTATGGTTCTTTCTTTGCATCGTGTTTTTCCTTGGTTGGTGCGTGTTTTCCTCGTGTGCTAGAGGTCACTGTGCCCACTCTGGTATTTGTTGAAAAAATAGGTCTACATATAGATCATCATCTCCATGATTGCATCCTATAGGTTCGTACACCATGTACAAAATCATCTGTAGAATCATGTGCATATCAATTTCTTTTTTGGTGGGAGGTGCACATATATACGTTCTTTGGTAATACGATGACCACTTATGGGATTCTTATATAATTATGTAATTTCAGACAACATATCAGTTCACGACAGCTTTGTAACTTGAGGATCTATAAATGTTTTGACCTAAAAGTATTACTAAAAGTAATTCAAATAACGCCACCTGGATAAAATTGCAATGTCTCATAATCTCTATACGTCTGACTTGTTATGTCAATTTATTCCAAACTGAAATGAAGGTGAAATAAAGAAAATATGACCAGGTGAACACAGAATTGAAGGGATACTGCATGTGAGATGTACCCTAGCGCCACCTATAGTAAGGAAATGAAATAATAGAAAATTAAAAAAACATCATCAAAGATTATTATATGGTCATAGATTTGACTTGCAAAATGGAATATATTTACTTATTTCGGTTTCTTGATTTTTGTCAAATATCTTGGGAACGTTATAGTGAGGTCTGGTGGATTATACTGTAATGCATTTAAAGATTCTATGAACAGCTTTGTAGCAGGGCAGTGCTCTCCTCGCCAATTGATAATTCAATTCATAAGCCATATTCCTTTATCAGAGTTATAGCCTGAACCATTTCGATCTATTATGGATTAATACGACCGTTAAAGGGCTATCAGAAATTATGAATGTGTACACATGTGTAACAAACTGAGAAATTGCTATGTAAACTCGGTTACTAGAAGACTGTTATCAGAAAGCCTGTTGAGTAATATTTTTTTATTTATTAAATCACATTCATTGAGAGGCAATGATCATCCATGTAGGTAAGGGAAGGGAACTTCAAACAGTACATGAGTGAATGAAATTATGATTTACATGGAAAGGAACATCAAAAATTACATGTGTAAATGATATATGATTAACATGATGACACAGAGTGTACACGTTTGGAGGGTCTACTTGATAATCATTATATTACACCCAAGACTTGTTGACCAAATTGTATGTATCGAAAGTGGAAATCAGACACATCTTTATCTATGTAGTCATGGGTTTGGCATCTTCACTGTCAGACACTACCCTACCACCGCTACCACTCTGATAGACCGGGAGGAAGGGACAGAGCCCTGCATGATAGAGGATGGAGGATTGGAGGTGTTGCCAATTTTGTTCTATGTGGGAGGGGGTTGATAGGGGCTCCCAAAGTCACATGCTGAATTTAAAAAATCATCATGTCACTTGTCCCAATGGATCATTTCATTTTAAGAACCCCTATGTCGAATGTCGAATTTAAGGAATGTTCCATGTCATGTCTTTTTTCCCCTTCATGTCGTTAAGCTCCATGTCACATGTCGAATTAAAGAAATGGCAGTGTCACTCTGTCGATTTTATAAGGTAAGTGGGAATGTAGCCAAGTCGAGAAGTCTGTGGACTGCACACAACTTTTTATTTGGAGCTTACTCAGCTGTCACGTGTCCAGCTTGACATCCATCCATACATTGTTCTAACATGAGTATGGGATATATATCTGAAATGGAACACATGACTATTCTACAACGGGCAAAGTCCACTCTAAAGCTATAAGTATATGATGGACGATGCGACAAAACGCTGTTCTTTCCATCCATTTTTCACATAATAATTTAGAAATAAACAGTCACGTAGCGTCATAGCAATTGAGGAAAAGTTGACAAGGAATAACATATCTTATAAGAATTATTTGATTATTAAATGTTGTCAAACGATTGGTCATAAATCGGTCCAAAATTGGTCCAAAATCGCGTCGTGGATCATCAGCATAACAATTTCTGGGTGGTGCCTGCCTCGTCGTCATTTCGTGGAGGCAGCGGTAATCCCTAAGTCTGCATTGTATTATGGCCTTCTTCCAGGGCGTAAAAATTCCATTGCAAACATTGGAATGGGAACAGGATATCTTTTTGGGAATGAATACTAGAGATCGATTAAAAAAGAGGGACATATGTTTAGTTTTCTTCCCATTTCAAACTGTGGAGTAGGGACAAGATAGCCTTTTGGGGATGATTACTAGAGATCCATTGGAAGAGAGGGATATACATAATATAATATGCATGTATAGTTTTCTTCCAAATGCGACCTGTGGATTAGAGATGAGGTAGCCACTTGGGAATAAATCCTACAGATGTTTTAGAAGAGAGGGATAAATTATATATTTATCTAATTTTCTCCCCATTACAAACTGTGGAAAAGGGACGAGTGTACAATTTGGGAAACAATTCTTTAAATTAATGTCTTCAGATAAGATCAATACATTAGTATGATATGTCATTTTGAAAGCTAATTCATTCGTTAATAAGCCCATCCCACACTGGGTATATCTCAGGGTTGGGCAAGGGTTGAACAAAATATGAGTATAATTAATCCTTGTCTCCTAGTGTTCCTGTAAAGCTGCAATTTACCAATTTTAGGAGAAGTTTGTCAACCAGATTGCTTTGGTTCATTTTGTATCATGCAGCTCTTCGAATTCATGGAATAAACACAGATGCAATTCTGAAAATATTTCATGGTAAACGTTAATGTTCATGGTAAACTGGGATGGGCTTATTCATTCAATAGATGTTATTCGTCGGATCAGGTGCATGCATGGTGGAATCTACACGAATAGTACATATAGGTAAGGCATGCTTTGTCAAAGCAAATAACCTCTCTAACCTCGGTGCCTATTCAGACCTAGTGCTTATTCTCCGGGATCGTCCTCGATACCTTCGGAATCGGTAATTCCCAGAGATATAAATAGTATTTTTAGGCCTGGAACAAGCTCTGTCGCTGGTAGCTTCAATGCACACACTCTCCAGGTACAAGCAGTCGAAAATCTTGCTAACGGCAGAATCAGGATGTTTGTGCTTTATAGAACGTGAAGTTATAGTATTGGCTCTTATGGAGATTTTCGAATCTAGGTCACCCCAAGCATCTGCTCGGAGAGTGAAAAATTTCCAAATATGGTCATGTATAGTGTTTCCCTCATAAGTTGTACTATTTTTGAAAAGTTGAGCATGTTTGTGTCTGTTGTTTGATCCTAAGGGTCAACATTCATTGGCGAAAGTATAGATTGAGTATTGAAAGCAAGGACTAAGTAATGAATGGCCTGTTAACCATGAGCATCAAAAGATTGAAGAGGGCAATGGAGGATGTCGTGGCAATGTCATGGGGATGTCATGGCATTGTCATGGGGATGTCATGAGGATGTCATGGAATTGTCATGGAGATGTAATAGCATTGTCATGGCATTGCCATGGGAATGTCATGGCATTATCAAGGTGATATCATGGCAATGTCATAGCATTGTCATAGGGATGTCATGGCATTGTCATGGGGATTTTACTGATATTTCCTAACCACATCTCTAGTATATCTACATAAAATCGAATACCCGGAGCTCTTTGTTTTTCTAAACAACTATCGAATCGATAATTCGTTTGGGTACTTGTTCATTCACATAGATCTAAAAGTATAAACTGGATGCCTTTTTCTATTGAAACCTGGTCGGTGCTTATTCTGACCATTACGGTAAACCGCAAAGGGTCAAATACCGCCCACGACTTCCACAATTATGGCGGATATAGGGCGTCGGGTCGAGTGCGTGCCCCTCCTTATCCTAGACCAAATTGGCGGCAAATTACCGCGGAAGAAGAATAAAAAGAATAAAGAATGAAACACTAAATGAATAAGTAAAAAATAGTAAAATACCAAAAAAGCACCGGGTTGAATTAGCCTAAGTAAAAGGGCTGAGTGTTGTATGAAATACACTCGTCACGTACAAAGATAATGATCAGGTTCGGGCCAAGCCTGAATCTTCTAACGTTGTCATATCTTGCATCGTTGTCAATCCTTGCCTCACAAGCGTATTGTGATTTTATAAGTATATTTGGTAACATCATGGCCGTTGTCATTTCTTGCATCGGTACTTAATCATGTATCATGGTGAGAATTATGTCTCATTCCTCCCTCATAGATGCATTAAAACGTTTTAACTTTTATTTTGGCAGTTTTTGTCAAAGACTTGGTTGCCTGGAGCGGTCTTTTTGTTGTGCCCAGTTGGTGGGGATCTCGCTCCTCACGGTACCTCCCTGACTGTTTATACACTCCAACCCTCCCCCTGGAGGAACTGCTATAAGTATAACCATCCCCTGGAGCCCCGGCCACACTGCCCAACATTTTAGTTGGAGTTATGGTGAATTTGTATTTTGGTTTTATAGAATCATTTTGAATTAGCCCAACTATGAACGCGAGTAAGTTTATGAATTAGTCCCTTAGATTGTCTGTGTCCTAGTTTTAGTTAACAACACCCGTTGATAAAATTGAAGCATTGCATAGAATGCTGAGATATGGAATGGGTTGTTTTTTCTTGTTCATATCATTATATATGGAGGATATGATAAACATAGTATAGATGGATAATCATGACGGATATCACTTTGATATGTATACATATATCCTATTGATACTTTTCATTACTTTATATATACTTTGCATCGATACGTACTTATCCTAAGTATCCATGCTAAGGCCGAGAATTTTACATTAAAAATTATTATTTAACCTAAAATAAAGGAGGGGGGCACCCCCTGCGCCTTCTCCCTACTAAATCCCTCAATGAAAGTAATGTTCTGTTCTAAACTATTATTATGATAGTCATAGCAATAATGAAGTACAGTTCTAACTAATCAGTCTTAACATAGATATCTACGACGGTCGACCTGAGGTTGAGTCGGGCAGTGGAGCGAGTGCTATAACACAACTCGATCCCCAGCCTCCCCTCCCATCAGTTGGGTATACAATAACATAGCAGCCATCCAGTATAATATATACTGTGTACAATTTTCGCGGTGTTGATATTTTTCCACATTCCATGCACTCACGTCAATGCGCGAAAATTAGATGTGAGTAAAACAAATCATGACGGATCAAATAGAAATTTACTCTAAAAAAAAGTACTCGAAATTATGATAGAATCCCTGGTACGCAAAAATTTAGCAGCGCGAAAATATAAACGTTTACGTTCAGTACCTTCCTGTTCTCAGCACCTTACTCAAAGTAGCTCAAGACTAGCGCACAAGAAGGTTAACCATTTAGACCCAACGTTACAAAAATTTCGTATTAGTTTTTTTTGAAAAATACATTATCGTATGGTGGCCGGAATCGTTTGATGAGAGAGAAAAAGGGGGATGCTTTTTATATCGCCATTTGGTGGCATTTTGCCGTAGGTAATGCTTTGAACTATGAATAAGTTCCATGCAGGATGTGTTTTATATAATTCTAGATGTTTTATAGAGACTCTAATGGATCATGGTGACTGCTAGAACTCTTGTAACCAGACAAAAAATTGTAGATATAAAACCTGAAAGATTTAGTGTCCGTGCCAAGTTTACCTGCAGGGAACTAACCTTGGTTCAGGATACAATGGACAATTGAGAAAATATTTTTTCTATTTTTCACTTTTCAAGAAATGCAGGAAAAGTGTAGGTTTCTACAGTGCACAACTTTATCAAACTCGCTGACATAGTTTTGCTGCAGAATTAGTTTTTCAACTTGTAACGAGCTAGTTCTATTGTATGAAGTTTTTTTTGCACGTGCATGGTTTGCATGTCACCGGCCAGTTTAGGAGTGACTGCAGAGGGACTGACAGGAACTGGAACTAAGAATGTAGTGACATTCGAAAGGGAAAAGGTTACGTGTCATCTTACCCATTAAATCCCCCCCCCCCTAACAGAGCATCACCTATAAGTTCCACTCTCGATGAAATCATCTCCTTCTTTGAAAAACTAATATTCAAAAATATCAGGAAAAGTTCCCCCAATATAGCTAAAGTAGGGTATTGTCACTATGGCAATTATGATTATTAATAATCTGAGCCATTAAGTAAGACACATATTCAAAATATTGCAAAATTCGAATGTAAAATGTGAGGGTACCAACATGGGCCCATACTTTATTTCCTCATTAATTTAATCATGACCATAACCGAAGTGCTAACATTTCCTTTGGAGCCCCGTAGCTACGCCCCTAAGCTTGTCAGGAAGCTACTTACAAAAATGTTGAAAGAATATTCATATTTTTTGAAGCCACGTCAATTCATTGAAAGCAAATTTTTCAATCATTACTCCTGTGGCATTGGCCGGTGGCACAGCCTCCTTTTTGGAACTTTCGCGCTTCCTTTGTTGAGAAACAGCAAACCCAGTGTAAAAGAGTGGATCCCTTATCTAAAAACAAACTTAGCACATTGTGTGTTTTTAGCCGACATAAAGTGTTCCCGTGCATTCCTTTTCTAGTTGAATGGAGTCCAAGAGCGCCTCTGGGAATCTTAGGAAGCAGGCCATTCTTTAACCTTAAACAATGGTTGGAATAAGAAGTTGACTTGATATATCTTTGCATGTATTGCAATCCTGTCACCATTTAACGTTTTAACACCGAAAAATCGAAATTCAGTTGACAACCTCCTCACCTCTTCTCCCACATTAGTAATTGAAATTTCGGATTAGATAACCTCCTTAAATAAAAAAGCCTATAGCCTATTATGTTGCGCTCGACGCTAAAGCCTTTGTTCCACATACCGATTTTGGTGCTAGTGATTTTGTATTTGTTTAAATCCGAGAGTATAGATAAAAACCTTACTTCCTTTATACCATTCAAAAGGTAATTATAAAACCTTTCTAGTAATATATAACATGCCAATATCAAACATTTTATTCCCATTGCCTATGTTTTTTTTAAATCGGCAGTAAAATTGGTATGTGGAATATAAGCTTAACCCGGAACTATGGTTTATTATTATGTAGCATAAGTTGCCCCAAGACTGAAAATTAGTCTAAATTTGCTGCATAATTAATGCATTTACTGAAGAAACATTCTAATACTGAGTCTATAATTTAGACTCAATCAAACATTACCCTAACGGATAGTGCCAGTGTAGTGCTTATATCGGTACACTTGGAAGACCAGGACTTGTCCTAAAAGTACATAGTATCTGCTTTGGAATAAACGAATACAAAAAATCAGATGCGTGATTGTGTTTGGGTGTGGGACGGGGACGGGGGACGAAAGGTGCGGCGTTCTGGCCTTGGGATGGTACCTGCGGCTAAAACTGGGTCAGAACTCCAGGCCACACGATGCCACCTCCAGGGCTGTCGATGTGGGGGGAGGGGAGTCCCATGTCGCCTATCGATTTTCAAAAATGCCCCATGTCGCCTGTCACTATAATTGTCAGAAGCCATGTTGGTTTAAAGAATCCTCCATGTCTCATGTCGGGGTTCAAAAAAGCCCCATGTTACTGTTTTTTTAATCTTCTGCCATCTAGCTCTACATGGTGAGCCCATCCCAGTTTACATCAACATTAATGTTTAGAATGAAATACTTTTAGAATTGCCCCCATGCATAAAGACAGTTGCATAATGCAAAATTAACCAAAGCAATTTGGTTGAGAGATTGGTCTTAAAATGTGTAAAATGCAACTTTATATAAATTATTTGCCATTTTCCCCTGTGAGCAACCAATGGTAAAGCCTGTCATTCCAACCGATAGTGCCCTATAAAACCCTATTTGTCCTGAAATACAGCATTTCAATTGTCTGGCAAACCTGAAAATATGTCAAATAATTTGGGGATTTAGAAAAAATGATATAATTCTTTCTTATTTAAGTAACCCCAACTCTAGGAGAGAAGGATGGCTTATACGGTTATTTTGTCCAACTTTGTCTAACCCTGGGGTATACTCAATGTTGGATGGGCTTATAATAGGACATAATGTCACGTATCGAATTTAAGAAATGGACAGTTCGCCATGTCGATTTTAGGGGTCTACACCCATCCCACAACTATCCACAACTACCTCCAGACCACAGGGTCAGAGAAGGGAACGGTGGGAATACAGAATCAGATTTCGTCCCAACCTCATCTGGTGCAGTCGACATCCAACTTTTCTACAGACCTTTCTCTATAGCTCCATATCGTATACATTTGCGTGTATAATAGAATGGTCCTGTATGGTAATATAACCCTTAGGATTGTTTCTGAGAAATTGATTCAAAGAAGAAAGAAACACATAGATAGCATACTCATAGCATCTGACTTTATCAACCCATGTAGAGAAAAATAAGATTTGTTTTTTACTCTACATGGTCAACCTAAAGATCTTAATTCCTCGCGTGCTCTTCAGATATCTGCAAAACACCAGTGTGAACTAGAAAACTTCTGGAAAAAGGAGTGATATTTCCGAGGAATAGAGTTTTAGGGTAGGAAGGAGGGAGCTCTAGGTTCGTTGGAGGGCGTGGGGGGGACCTGGAGTAGGCCAAATGTTGAGTCAGGTAGGATTCGCACTCTCCACGCTGATGTGTGAAGGAATGCTAAACAAAAACAGCAGGAGAGGTCAGAGTATCGCACCGGCTGTGCTCTGAGAGTGAGTGCGGCTGCGGCTGCTGCACTTGGTGAGTGAGAGGAGAGGTGAGTCTCCATGGAGGAAAGTAGGCAGACACACCGGCGTCCGAGAAGTTTTCCAACAAACCAAAATCCTCCCACACACTCTCCAAAACCCAACCAACGCGTATGAAATCACCACCACAACGCTGATCTATTCCCCTGGACATACCATGATGTGCCTGATGTTGTTTCCCGAATGGAGCTAGCCTCAAGTATGGAGGTTTAGGAGTTCCTCCAGTGCACCTCCAGTAGCCGGGATAATGCGGCCTCTTCATTTTGTACTGAGGAGACTTACGTGCCGTCTCCAGAGGTCGTTCCTATGCCATGGTAAGTGTTATAATTCATACCTTATTGTATCTGAATGATTCAAACAGGGACAATGACCATGCAATGACGATAGCCAGGGGCGGATCCAGGAATTCCAGAAAGAGGAGGTGCCTATAATAGAAAAGTCCTGACGCCCACTCCATTGGTGCCAGTTTTACATGAGAAAATTTGATATTTGGCCAACATAAGGGGAGGCGCACGTCCCATGCGACCCCTCCAAAATCCGTCCCTGAGTGACAGTCATAACATCATGTGGGTTAGTTGATATTATATATTTGCCTTATTATTTTGGCGTTCGCAAAATAGCCTAGTTTATCTAGTTCATAATAACTGATCTCTCCAATTACTGGTAGTTTCTACTTAGAAACTCAAACTGAAAGTAAAGGGTATACAGACCAAGGGTAAGGATAGTAATGTTCATAAGCAGGAACGGATCCAGGGGGAGGGGCGCATGGGGGGAGGGGGGGGGGGGTGCGCCCCTCTTTTTGTGAAAACGATGTAGACTATAAACAAGACTGTGTTATTGGGATGACTTTTATTTTTTAAAGATTTTATAGCCTCTAGAAAAACTAGCATACTCTGACAGCTCCCCTTTTTCAGCATAGTTTATGGACAACCCTTTCATAAGAATACTGACAAATTTCCTGGTCACAATCTGATTTCAGAAGGTGCTGATTTGTTTGAGAGCCATTATTATTATGAAGGAATTCGATAACCTACAAGGGGCCCTCCATTAAGTATGTACCCATCAAGGGGGAGAAGAGGGCTGGACATTATTTTAAATGTGGGTAGATTTAAGTACAAATCCAATGCGTACTTTTTACTGCAAAGGGGTGGGGTCTGAGATTTATTTAAAAGAATGTGTACATACTTAGTGGAAGGCTCCCAATAGACAAAAGAAAAAAAAAATCGCATCCTAATACCAATTAGGACCTACCTTCTATAACCAGCAGCTCTGCCAAAAGGTGGTTTGATGATTTGACAGCCCCATTTTTCTGCAATTGGCAATTGACAGCTACAGTTCCTTGAAGGTCTGACCACAAAATCTTATGGTACCCGTTTCGAGATCAAGTACCCCCCCCCCCCTCCAATGCACTACCGACTGCTAAGGGTTGCATGGCCAGCCTCACCCCGTTACTATACTCTATGGTCGGTGAGATGACATACATGTAATTGGTGATTATTGTTAACATGATTATTATTATTACGGTCATATATCACTGACTGGGGACATTTCAGAAGTCTCTTTTGGCCGTCACCAGGCCTTTAACTAGTGATGTAGGTCTACTGGTGCTTCTGTGTGAAAAAAAATTAATGCTATGTACATAACATGAGAGACAGTCGAGGAGTCAATTACACATACTATTTTTGCCCATTTTTGTAACTGTGTCATAAACTATACCTAGGGATTAACGTGTGTGTGTGAGTATACAATTGTAGAGATTGTGCAGATGATGTGTCACCACAATCAGAAGGGGAATACCACCATGTTTTTGATGAGTCGGACTTTTGATATACATGGACATAAAGGTAGTATCTTTATATTGCTCAGAGCTAGTGCCCACAGCCCCCTGCTCACAGCCCCCTGTCCACAGGCCCCTGTCCACAGACCCCTGTCCACAGCCCCCTGCCCATAGGCCCTGCCCACAGGCCCCTGCCCACAGCCCCCTTCCCACAGCCCCCTTCCCACAGTCCCCTGCCCACACCCCCTGCCCACAGTCCCCTGCCCACACCCCCTGCCCACAGTCCCCTGCCCACAGCCCCTGCCAACAGTCCCCTGCCCACAGGTCCTTGCCCACAGCCCCCTGCCCACAGCCCCCTGCCCACAGCCCCCTGCCCACAGTCTTCTGCCCACAGCCCCCTGCCCACAGCCCCCTGCCCACAGGCCCTCTTCACACAGTCCCCTGCCCACAGCCCCTGCCCACAGTCCCCTGCCCACAGGCCCCTGCCCACAGCCCCTGCCCACAGCCCCTGCCCACAGGCCCCTGCCAACAGGCCCCTGCCCACAGGCCCCTGCCCACAGGCCCCTGCCCACAGCCCCCTGCCCACAGCCCCCTGCCCATAGACCTCTTCCCACAGCCCCCTGCTCACAGGGCCCTGCTCACAGGCCTCTGCCCCCCACAGCTGACACCGTGAGATTTCCTGGAGGCGTTATTTCACTCCAATGATGGAATACATGATATTGTATGCATGAAGGGCCGGGTTTTCCCTACTTCTGTTGTATAACTATGAATAATAGAATAAATATGGGTTCATTAGGTATAAAGACGGTCACTCGTATTAATAATGTATGGTGCATACAAGTTTGGATGGCTCCCTATTTTCATGTTGCCAAACTTAATGTTTTAATAAGGTCTTTTCCAGACCTGGCGGTCACAGTCTAGTGGCATTTCTCTGGGTGTCGCTATGGTGACCACCCGACAGTGGAGTCAGCACCTGTTACGTAATGCTGATAAGGACTGATTCAGGGCACCTGATTGGCTAAAACCTTTTTTTATTGAAAAATGATTTTAAAATATAAAGCATGCATGCACACAGAATACACATATATTATCATAAAAAAGACAAAGATTTGGGCTATTGATACATATAGTCAGAATTATGCAATTGTGTATACATGAAAAGATATAGGTGGTGTAAAACCAGCAATTTACATAAGCTCGAAGAGAAAATAATCCCAGGCTTGTCTGAGTAACTGTGCAAAGCCTATATCTCCCACTAGGTGGCGTGGTCTGGAAAATCATTTATTATGTAATAGTCTGCTGTTTCTTATGTCCAAAATACTATAAATAGTTGTGATAAAATGAAAATTGAAT
This sequence comes from Lepidonotus clava, assembly GCA_936440205.1. Classification (NCBI taxonomy): domain Eukaryota; kingdom Metazoa; phylum Annelida; class Polychaeta; order Phyllodocida; family Polynoidae; genus Lepidonotus; species Lepidonotus clava. Next base: position 37,182,003 of record OW387145.1, read on the forward strand.
ATACTAAATACAACTATGTATATATATAATTAGCTAGTACATGTGGGATCCCGGGGTGTGGGATGCAATACAAATCTGTGCACGGTCCAACAATTATCAACCATGAGCGGATCCTTGAAGATATGGGTTTTCTAATGTGAAATTCAGCCTTAAATCAGGAACAAAATTCCTTTTGCTAAATATGCCAGTGTGATATTAAAAAAAGAATTAATGGTGACAATATTGTTATCTTACAGTGATTAGAACCCAGCATACATAGCATACAACCGAGCGATTTTCATTACTACTTTTTGTGAGATATAGAAACTCAAGATATGACGCCCTTATCAAAATGGGCAAAACATAGAATTTGTTGAAGCATTTGCTACTGAGATTTGCCCTTCAATTTACAAATACACAACATATACAGTTCCAGTGTCTGGAAAACCCATTAGAGAACTGAGACTTGGGAGATGACAAAAGTCGTTTACAAATAGAAAGTGCTGAACAATATCTGGAGGATACATTAGAACCCTAATTCTAAGGTCGTACTTCGAAAAATTATGTTTCCAGTCGACCAGCCAGATGAGTAGTATAGGGCCGGCGCAAGGTGGGAACTTTCTGTTTGTTTATAGAAAAAAATCAGGTTATGTCCTTATACCAGCCCCAAAAAAGAATTAAGAAAAGCTAAATTGGGTCATCCGTATTTGCACTATACATGCTGGGCCAGAGATTTAAAGGGCGGATACTCGGGGGGGGGGGGGGGGGTTAAGGAAGGATAAATTGAGGAGGACAAATAAAAGGGACAAGTGTAGTATCAAAGGTTTATTATACATGCATATGGTATATTATATATCACACTATATATATTGTTATATATTGATATGTATTGTTAGATATAATATTGTATATTGTCTATTATCCAGCAATGGTAACAGGAAAACGCTTTATCATCTTAGTAATATTTGGTCAATCCAGAAAACCGCACACTCTGTATTATAACAATTACTTTTTAGACAACTATTAAGAATAAGAATGTAACTATACCGCACCCGATTTCCCTTACCAGGCATAACTTTTTTTTATATCATTCCCTTAAATTTATATTGTGCTGATATCCAATATATTGAGCGGTACATACGGTCCATTACATATTTGCAACATTCTTTACCATTGCACACATATTTTGTCCATAGTGGACACATCTTTTCAACAGGAACATCCTGTCCTCAGTTTCCTCATAGTCAATGAGATTCCAGACTCTGCCACCTAGTGTGAAACGTGACCTCAAGAATCGTAGGTTGGATAAGGCGGGGGGTCGGCCCACAGTCCCCTGCCCACAGCCCCCTGCCCCCTGCCCCCTGCCCACAGCCCCCTGCCCACAGCCCATGCTCACAGCCCCCTGCCCTGCTACCCATAGCCCCTAGTCCACATGCCCCTGCCCACAGGCCCCTTCACACAGCCCCTTGCCCACAGCCCCCTGCCCACAGCCCCCTGCCCACAGCCCCTGCCCACAGACCCCTGCCCACAGCCCCTGCTCACAACCCCCTGCCCTGCTACCCATAGCCCCTAGTCCACATGCCCCTGTCCACAGCCCCCTGCCCACAGCCCCTGCTCACAACCCCCTGCTCACAACCCCCTGCCCACAGACCGCTGCTCACAGACTCCTGCTCACAGCCCCCTGCTCATGTGCCTCTGCTCATGCGCCTCTGCCCCCCACAACTGATGCTGTGAGATTGTGTGGAGGCGTTAATTCGCTCCAATGGCAGAATACATGATATTGTATGCATGAACAGCCGGGTTCTCCCTACTTCTTTGGTATAATTATGAATGATAGAATAAATATGGGTTCATGAGGTATAAAAACGGTCACTCGTATTAATAATGTATGGTGCATACAAATTTGGATGGCTGTCCTCAGTTTCCTCATAGTAAACGAGATTCCAGACTGTGCCACCTAGTTTGAAACGTGACCCCCAGAATTGTAGGTTGGACAAGGTGGGGGTTGTTTTCCCTTAAGCCAATGAAAATTACTGATACTGAAGCACCAGTCACTTTTTATTTGAATTATACAGAGTTGCAGAATTCTGTCCAAAAGTATCACTAGTACCAACCTTTATCTTTATTGAATAGATGTATTATCTATGTGTATGCATGGTATAGTATTAATCATTTTTCAATCAAAGTTTCTAACCAATCAGAGGTCCCCAGTACTAATCAATATTACATCGTCACCCTAGCAACACCTGGACAAATAAACCACTGGACCGTGGCAGCCACATCTAGAAAAGACTCGATCGGTTCTAGATACATGTACTTTGAAATAATTCAACGCCTTTTGTTGCCCAAGAATGCATAGCCCAATGGGCCAACCCTAAGGCTATGCATATATATGCTAAAGGCACCGCTTAAGGCAAGAATTAAGTGGACCATCTGGTCGTTGTAGTTATATGCCATGATCATTTCAGAATAGGACATGCGTTGTGTCTCCAAGCCTACAGCTATATGTCGTTACTTATGCTTTTGAGCCTCTAAGGTCCGTAGAAGTGTGTGTTATTGTCTTCCTGAAAAACGGCTTTGATGTTTTTACAGATATATGTAAATGACCAGCAAAGCCCTTTCTACCTTTTAGGCATGAAGTTCCTATTATTTGGGTGAGCAATTGCAGATTGATAAAAAGTCTGTATAGTTGGAATGGCGAGGGGACAAAAATAACTTGCCAGAAGCGGAGAGATCATCATTCTTGTGAAAAAGATCTAGATTTCCTTCCTGACTGTTTTTACCCCTAATTCAGTGCAGTCAATGTTTCTTTATTCATATAGAAATTTATATATATATATATATATATATATATATACTTGTATAGGCCTATATCAGTCCTATGTCTTACCGATTTGTCCCCTGGTGTATTAGGTTGCTCTTGGAAACTTGATATCCCCATATAACATCTGTTTGTAAGGCCTCTCTCTATACATTAGTAAACCTCAGGGTTAAGAGCCCCCTGGCCCAAGGGACTGACTGTGGTCGACCCATAGTGTAAACATCCCCAGATGAACAAAAGATAAGCGGTAAGACATAGGACTGATATGATACATTAATAGGGTACACATCTGACCAGACGAAGGGAAATAGTTATTGTAGGGTATGGAATACGCTTAAAACGATACCAATCATGTCCAGATCTGTTTATTATTATTATAAGGAAACCGTGTCTTTCTTAACACAGCATTATCAGGATACATAACAAGTAAGGAAAAGTCTTATGTTCTATTTTTATTCGGATATCGTAAGTAGTATTCAATTATGATATTAGGGGGCTTTTAAGAAAATAGTTAGAGATACTACGATATCAATTATTTGTGACCTAGATATGATATTCTGATTCTGTTTTCAGTTTTGAAATTATAAAATAACTGTTCTTTTTTTATGCGCCCTGTTTCAGTTTCATGAAAAATAGTTTCAATAGCAAACAAAATAAAAGGAATAATTCAATTTTTCAAAACAAAAACGTCCCATTCTCATTCCAAATAATAAATTATTCCATTTTAATGGAATGTTCTGACTATCTTAGCTGGATGGTATGCAAATGGTTGGTTTATGACTATATGTTCACTATTTTATTATATATATTTATATATATTTCTAATAATTCGGTTTCTGTTTGATATGTTTAATGTCTATAAACCATCAAAACATAAGTTCACAATTCATTGTAACGATATTTTGCTTGGCGCCCCTAGATTTCCGATGTTTTCATTTTTGCCCTATTGTTAAAACAATACAGACATTGAACAGTTCCATGTCTAGCCAGTCAGATATAGCCAGTTTTCCTTTCAAGTTTTATTGATCCCAGCTGTAGAATAACAATAGTCTCTGCCTATTCGCACGAAGTCCATTAGTATGGTCCTATGCTGGTATATCAATTGTCAAAGTATAATGACAGTTTATCATTCTGGGCTCGTTGGATCATGCCATAGCTGAGGGTGGTTTGTAAATTTGTATGTTTCTTTATGCTACTTTAATGCGTCCATTGTATCAGGTTATGACCTATCTTCTGTCTATCCCATATTGTGTTTGTAACTTCAATATACCACTGAGGCGGGCTCCACCAGTTTGTTTCTTTATGCTCCCACACCTGAAATCTCTGAGGGAATATGGACGGTTTTGTTTGACTTAATTTTCATATCATTTTATTGATCCTGGTTGGGTAAGGATTATAATGCATTCCTGGGGTACAATACACAGCCATAAAAGACGAAATTAGATGGATGGCATTTTCTGTTATTGCGTTTACAATAGTTGAAATTGGTCCTTCTGGTACGGTTTACCATCTACTTCCGGTTCCAGGTCTAGAAAATTGTCGACTGATCTGTAACGCAGACGGAAGTCTTAATAGGACTATTTGTTCAGGTATTTCTTAATGCTACCCCCGATAAGAATATAGAATCATCTCGATTCAACCATTGTATGAGAGAACTACCTTGTCCATAACTGGAACTATAGCCGCCTTGAAATAATAAAATGATTGTAACCATCAAAAGGCTGAATACCTTATGATGATAAAATGGATAATTCTAATAGTGACTCAGCAGTAGGCATAAGACATGAAATAACACCTAATACCAATGTATAAACTTTGCCCAAGGGTCAGAGATAGGCTCTGTGGAAGGAGTAGCCATCAAAAAGAATACAAGAAAAACATAAATCAGTGAATTAAATAATACGGTTGACTTTATATATTTTAGATATAAAACTAAGAACTAGAAAGTATTCTAAAATATTCTTCATCAAAACAAAAATCTCTACTCTATATCTGCTTGTTCTATACAGCTGTATCTCCTATGTGTTTCTAAATTGCTCATGTGTGCCTTTACAAAAAGCAAAAAAAAAAACAGGCAAAATAACACAAAATGTATTTAGTTTTTACCGAGTATGATCAACTAAGCGGCAATTCTGGGTATCTCGATCCTTACCACACTTGACGGTTCTAACTCAATTGTAGCCCAGTTACACATGGTGAATTATTGTGGTGGCGAAGAAAGCTAAGGTTCCTGGTTCAAAGTTATTTGTAAAGCAAGATGACATAGGCCTATCCCTTTTGTATGTGATTCTTGAAAGAGTAAATTTACCGCGAACGTGTCAAAATCCCTGCTTAAGAGTTGCAAGTAAGGAAAACACAGGCCTTTATATGTGAAAGTGGTTAATTCTATACAAAAAGACAAAGAGGTTCCTAATTACCTATAGTAAAGGATACTGCAGCTGATTAAGTACGTGAATATGGAGGCCTTTAGTATTGTTCCACCAAAATGCAATTATCACTGCGCGAAATTAGACCTTTAATGACCTTTGATTTTGTAAAGGGAGCCATTGAGGTTCATTAAAGGCATAGGAAATGTCACCTTTCCAATACCTTTGCAAGATCTTTAATGAATTTGTAAAGGTCACCTGAAAAAGTTTTGGAAAGGTCTTGTAAAGATGACCTTTCCACTACCTTTAGCACACCTCAATGGCTCCATTTACACAAACTTAAAGGTCCTAAAAGGTCTTTTTTCGTGCAGTGATATATTAAGTGAATACAAGCTCATACTATATAATTTAATACATAAAGATACATAAGATATCTTATGTATGTCTATGATGATATTATTGTACAGCCGATGTTTTGAATACTTATGACATTCAATTGCTATTGTCACTTCCATATCATTATACTAACCTATGCATTGCTACAAGACCAAGGAAGAAGAACTTATTGATGTGAGATTGGTGAACAATCTGGAAAAAGATTTAAATAGAAATACCTTGGAAGCTACAAGAACGAACTGGCCCCACTACTAACCTACCAAACACTTTTTCTATTTCAAACATTGTTGTATGAGATGAAAAATAGATTTATTAATTTAATCCAATTGCAACATTAATGGGCTATATCTTTCATAAAGATTTGTTTTGTATATTGAATAAAGAGTTTATAAGCACTCAAGGTAAAGAGTTTGTACAAGATTCATCACCCTTTTGAGCCCTTAACCTTTTTGAATTTGTTATCAGGTGTGATTGCTGTTTGGTCATTTGTTTCCCATTTTAAGTGTTTTCTTATCTGTAAAACAGCTCTCAGTGGTGACTGACTATTACCATGCACTGCCCCAGCTCTTATCTGTGAGAAGAGTGCAATGTACACAACAGCCAAGAGGGTACAGATAACTCAAAAGCAACTGTCTGACTACCGCCCCTCCTGTATATGTCTAGCCCCGGCTCCACTACCCGACGATCGAGTTGAGTTGAGTTGAGTTGGGCTCAGTCTCATAGTGGAGCCGGTATTACGACTGGAGTCGTAGCCTTTTGCACCGACAGATCCGTCGGGTCTTTCATGTTGAGTTGTTAAAGATGTACGACTGGACTGTCGAGTCTTGGGGGGGTGTGCAGTAAATATTCATATATGCTATGCTACGACCATCGGGTCGTAGCCTGTGGCACGGTAGAGTTTCTGGTACGACTTGACAGTCGTAGGGCCCTGGCGCCCCTTGGAACTACGACAGTCTAGTTGAGTTGAGTTGGGCAGTAGAGCCGGGGCTTTATATGGTTCTACAGTGTAGGGTATCAGTGTTAAAAGGGTGTTGAGCACGTTACAAAATGCAGATCCCCTGACCATCAATAATGTCTGATATATATAATATAATTTATTTGTGTATATATAATCTGTAAGTTATATGGCCTTCCTTTTGCGTTTAGCAATCTATCTGTGGCAATTTGCGCCAAAAGACTTTTCCAAACTCTTAATCTTTATGATACCTTTAATTCTAGTTTCATAACAAACTTGGGTAATATTGTGGCCACTGTGTAAAAGATACAATAGGTGATTGTAAACATCAAAATTGCTCAACATTTAAACAACCTCCACAGATTTTGTGCAGCTAAGCACTTACTTCTTTTATATATTGTGTTTATTCTATAGTCATGGCAGGAAACCAGTTTTCTTAGTCTATGCTTTATACCCTTAACACTAAATTGCAATGTTATAGGTACGAGCAAGTTCAGTACAAGTTGGATAGTTGGGTCCACCTTAGTTATTATATCTTCATAGAATCTTAATTGTTCCATGTAGCTTTGGATGTCCCATTGGATGCTAGTCCTTTGAGATGTTGGCAATGATGATTTAAAAAGTAAGGAATCGAGAAATGTGACAAATAGATAAGGTATATCATTGTGTAAAGTAATTATAGATGACATGATGATAAAATACCATATTAAACCTAAACATTAATGCACTCTATACACCATACCATTAAGCACAAAAAAGAACTTGCCCAATACAAAAGCCTTACATGTTTAAACTTACCAAACAGAAAGCACCTTCTCCATAATCACATAATAATCGCTTGATACTGCTCTGATTTTATATGCTTGCATGACACATTCCATGAAAGATTGTACTGTGACCCTCATTATGCATACAATTTTGCTGTACCACCTCCCATCCACAAGACAGGTCAGAAGGTCTGGGCATGTAGCCAACTCAGTTTTATATCAAGCCACGCCCACACTTCACCAAGGAAGTTTTAGTTGCTGGGCAACTAGTGTTAACCCTTTCCACAGAATGACAAACCATGCTCATCGTCAGCCCTACAGTTTTAACCCTTTCAATCCTCAACGACCAAAGCTATTAGGGGGCATTGGTCGCCGTGGTTAGAAAGGGTTAACACATTTAGTCTGCTGACCAACCTCATTTTCAATACTTGGTCGTTCTGTGGAAACCAAGCTTTTTGGCAGGTTTCCACAGAATGAAAAACGTGAAAAACTTGTATTAACCCTTTCCACACACAGCGACTATTGGCCCATACAAGCATTGGTCACTGAGGATGGAAAGGGTTAACATTGATGGCCCCTTAAAAGCATGGTGTGTTGTTCTGTGGAAACTAGGCTTTAGGCAGGTTTCCACAAAAGGACAAATGCAGAAAACGAGTTGAGTCAGCTAACCAAATGTGTTAACCCTTTCAAACCACATCAACAAACATCACCTAAAAAGCTTTGGTCGTTGGGTGTTGAAAGGGTTAACACTGGGAGGCTGCCACCATGCATGTTTTGTCGTCCTGTGTAAACCGGCCTTTCAATGTGACCAGGACCACAAACTTAAGGCGGGTTTCCACAGGAGGACAAACCATGAACGTCAGTGATTTTCTACTGTTAACCCTTTGCATCCTCAGCGATCAGTGTTTCCTGGTGCCAATAGTCGCTGTGTTTGAAAAGGGTTGATACAAGTTTTTCATATTTTTTGTTCTGTGGAAACCTGCCTTATGCCTGGTTTCCACAGAATGGCAAAGTCCAGAAAATGCGTTTAGTCAGCACACCAAATGTATTAACCCTTTCAAAACAAAGTGACCAAAACCCATCTAAAATGCTTTAGTCATTGAGTATGGAAAGGGTTAACACTGGAAGGCCGCCACTGAGCATAGTTTGTCGTTCTGTGGAAACCAGGCTTTATACCCTAGTCACCATTGATGGAAAGGGTAAAAGGCGGGCCCCCACAGGACGACAAACCATGCTTGTCGGCAGCCATCCAGTTTTAGAACCAGGTCCCCACAGAACAACAAACAATGTTTGTTGGCGGCAATCCATCATTAATCCTTTCCATCTGCAACAACCAATCCTTCTTGGCATCAATAGTCACTGCAGATTGAAAGGGTTAATACTATTTTTTCATGTTTTTCATCTGTAGAACCACACCTAAACCTGGTCCCCACTTGAGCGATTAGATTTCCTTGGTCAGCAGGCGACTAACAACGTTAGTCATCTGGCGACCATCTAGACACTGCGATGTGATGTCTGGCAATTAAACCACCAGTCACTGTCATTTTCTAGCAAAATATTTGACATGTTTAATATTTCTCTCTAATCACCGGCAATTAGTGCAGTTAGTAGCCGGAGGACATACACTGAAAACACAGAGTTGTCAAAATGGTGCCAAAAACGACAACCCAATGTTGTCTGTGTCTATTATACAAAAAATCTTATTAATGAATAGTTTCATGTTGTATATATCATAGTCCATAATAATGGCTTCCTATTATCTTATTATAATTTATTAGGTATGGCCATTACACATAGGAGGCCTATGAGTTGTATGGTTTTTGATACCATTCACTTACAATACTTTATCATAGACAGAGGCCATGACAACCTTGGGCTGTCGTTTTAGGCACCATTCACTTACAACCCTAGGGTCGTCAGGCAGCACTTTTGACTCTCATTTTGTTCTCTAACAACCCTATGACAACCCGATTCTCAGTTTTTGCTTCTCTGACAACCTTTTTGGCCAAAGTAGTCAGGAGAAAATGACAACCTTTGGGTTGTCATCTAGCCTCAAAATTCACAATGACAACCCTCTGACCAGTCCCAAATTGTCAAAGGATTGTCACAAGGTTGTCACACAACATCAATGACCTGAAATGAGCCCTGCTCTGCCCTCACAAGTCACCTATGACAACCCAAAAGTCACCTATGAAAACCCAAAAGTCACCTATGACAACCCTCTGACAACTTTAAAGTGGCTCTCTGACGACTTTGTGTTTTCAGTGTACTAAAGTCTCTTGTGGCCCGGCAATTAACTACAAGAGCATCCCAACGTGGTGATTAGTCATTTTAGTAGCCCAGCGACTAGTTAGTCACCTGACGACGTGCTAATTTCATAGTCGCCAGGCGATTAGGTATTGTTCTCCTTAGTGTACTTCAACATTCCCCATTGTTCTACATCCATATAAACATACTCCCAATATTGGCCTTGAACAGTGGGTGCTTAAACAGGCACGTTTGGTCTGCAACAAAAACCCCAACAGCAACAAACAACAACAAACAAAAACCAAAAGGTGTCCAATAGCGTTAACAGTATCATGGGTAGAGAAATAACCAAAGCGCACTGATCACCAGACCTGTTCCAAGCTGTGAAAAAGAAGCATGGAATGATGTCTTTTTTTTATATCATATTGGGCATCATAATACGTTCCCCTTGTAAAAACATATGGTAGCAAATAGGTCGAACTTGTCACGTGTTACCTCCATGGCTGCGCATGTAATCTGGAATTTGAAATAAAGATGGCAGAATCTGATGCCCTCCCTTGCATGTTTCTACGTGTATACACACACTCACTTCACAACAGAGATATGCAACTGTAGATAGACACAAATAATATTAATTAATTGAAAATCAGACTAAATTAGGGCATAAATAACACAATGTGTTCAAGGGTATAGTTATTGTTTCCATGCTCTTGTTAACTGGTAAAATCTCAGTCCCTAGTTTGGTCTGACACGAATGCTAAATTGGCCTATTTGGACCACTATTCAGGACGGTTCATGTAAGTGTTCTATAAAAAAAATAAATGAACGACAGTAACCACTTTATTGTTTTTTTTGGCAACCAGTGGCGGACTAGACTTAGACCAGACGTGGTGAAAAAGTGGATGGAGGTATTAGACAAAATTGTGCTATTACTTGCGGACCCCTCCGGGACGCAAGTCCTGGGCCTTGGGACTGCTGTGAGTGATGACATCACCACCACCATGTTTCACCCTGTATCTAGTATAGGAAAAAGAGGTCATTTTGTCACACATTTCGGAGGTGAAGTTTAACTACCTACAGCCTAAAAAAATACCATCAACATATGTGAAAACATCTCAATCTTTCCCGTTTGGCATACTGAAAAGAAATATGAAGTATTAAAGGCTGGGTATCACAGATTTCAATTAGCAGTCTGAGTAAAGTCCTCTGTGTATATCCCTAAGCCTGAGGCAAAGGGACCCCCACTCTGGAGTTAATCACTTTCACATGTGCAAAATCCTTGATACAAAATTATAACCTGGGGGCCGCGAAGGGAGCATATATATATGATATATATGCTCTCAGGGGACCGCCTTCTTGTTTAGATTTCTCAGAGAATATTAATATGAGGAATACAGGACATGTCAAAGGAGCATCCATAGAAACATCTTGAGGGTTTTATAGACAGGATTACTGAGATATTATTGGATAGATGCGTAATATTTTGTCGTAATCTTTAAAGAAATAAAAAGTTACAAAAATTTCCGGCAGTCAGAATACCATTGTGGAATACAACCTTCAGGAATATCTTCTACTACTAAATCAATCCCAGGCAAACAGCAATGTAAGAGGCAGGTTCTTCAATCATGCTTTTAAAGGCCAGTCTGCTACTTAGTACATTTTCATGTAAAGAGTATTGTTATCCAACTCACCAAATCAGCCGCTGCCTTATTGTGCCAATTTAGATTAGACATCTACACTTTTTAAAAGAACTCACTGCTGTTGGGTAAAAATCATCATCGACGAGGTGAAAATTGCTGTCTTTGACCGTGTTAGCATTGAACAACGAATTGTGGTTACTATAAGTACAATTATACAAGGGTTGTCAGTTTTCAAGGGCCAACAAAATCTATAATGCCAGTAACAAGGTCCCAGAAGGAGGATGTATAATGAATGATGTACGCGGGATTCATATTTATTACGTTGTATGTGTGATGTATAATGTAATCAGATGCATTCCATATATGAAGTGTCCGTACCATTATACATCTCATGAATTAATTACAAGCAATGTTGAATAGTTGTCCAGCACTGAATCAAAGCCTTTGTATAGTTTGGTCATACTATTCAAACATTGATTTGTGGCCCATATCTTCGAAACTGATTTTTGTGAGTAAGCTAATCATGTGAATTTTGACCAGGGTCTCATAACTATGTATTCTGTCTGTCAGTCAAAGTAACTACACCTAACAATCCCTTTTCAATGTTATTTTGAAATAATATTACTACTTTTGGCAATAGACATTATGAAACACTAATCAAATTTCAGCTGATTAGCTTAATCACAAAAATCAGTTCCGAAGAAATGGGCCCAAAAATCTGATTTTTCTTCTTACTTTTATTCAAATAATAATTATTTTTTCTTTTTCGTTTCAGGGGACCCCGGAGGACGGAGCTCCTGGCACAAAGTGAATTGGAGATGGAAACAATTGACTCTGTTCACACTCATCACAACTTTGCTTCTGGTCTACCAATTCTTGGCCTATATGGATGCTCAAGTTAAGGAAAATGGCACTGCAGATACCTACTATCAGAAAAAGACTCAAACCAGGAAATTTCTCAATGCCATTGGTATGGTGTCCAAAAGGGAATTGCTCCCAGATTATAAACTACAAAGGCGAGGCCCCTCAACTCGTGAGATAAGCTGTAGCGCCCTCTTTAAGGGGGATCAGGCTGAGGTGGCCAAAGCTCAGGAATACATGAGTACTCATCCGCTCATCCGTATAGAGACCCAGGATTATATTGACCTGACGAAGGACTGCAAAAGATTCCGCGATCTGCGGGGTTATATTATGAAGCCGCAATCTCAGGAGGAGGCTGATTTTCCAATAGCCTTTAGTCTATTGATGTATACAGATGTCGAACAACTGGAGCGCCTACTCCGAGCCATTTATATGCCACAGAATTACTACTGCATTCATATAGATGCCAAAACTTCAGACTCTGTGATTCGAGCAATTCAAGGCATTGTAAATTGCTTCCCCAATGTTTTCATTGCTTCTCGTCTTGAGCGAGTGTTCTGGGGTCACATTAGTATATTGAAAGCAGAGATCAATTGCTTGACAGATCTCATGAAGTATCAATGGAAATATTATATCAATCTATCAGGGCAAATGTTTCCCCTGCAAACCAATAGGAATATAGTTAAAATACTCAAACTTTACAATGGTGCTAATGACGTAGAAGGAACAATTAAAAGGTAAGTAACTTATATGATAGAGGTTTGCATGAGGTAATTAGCTACTAAAACTTACTGTCTACAGCCAAATTGTTTTTTACATAAGATTGACAAAAGATATAGGTTATAACTTTCCTGTTATACTTTTTCATAATTCAATTGCTCACTGTAGAATGTTTCTAGGAACTATGGGCCCAATGTAGGACTTAAGGCAAACTGTAGACCTTTTTTGTTGTTTTACACAAGCTAGGCCTATATCATATTGTACTATTGTACAGATATAAAATTACATTGCATCTGTGAGATACTAAATGTGTGAATTAATACTGCATACAGAAAACCAGCTGTATTGTGTGTAATGTATAAAGAGAAGTCAACATCTATGCCAATGGATGAGGTAATTTCAGTCTGTTCCAAATAAAGGGAAGGTGACGCATATGCCATGTTTACCAGGAGGTAGGCGTGATAGAACACTGATCCAGATATAGAGTAGAGTAAACTTTGTGGTCTTCTGGTGAAGTCCGCAGTACAATGGGCCATGGTTGAAGTACGTTTGGTAGTGAATCTGGATAAGAAATGGCTACGTTAGTGGTTGTACGAGGAGCATGATGTTACTGTATTCAATGGATGTATATCGTCTGTTGAGATTACTTGAGTGATGCAATGACTATTGCACCTTGGATCAAATAAAGAAAATCCTCTTACTTGTGCTTGCCGTCATTTGTTCTATTGAACTATAAAGATGAATGAGTAATAATAGCAATGAAGATTGGATTGAAACCATCTTTTTTAAAGAAGAACTAAACATCACAATTAAGGAGTGTTGAACTAGTACATTAGACCCCACTATAGTTCAATATTTTTCTCTGCAGGAGTAATTTTTTTCACATGCGGATCCGCCAAGCAGTGAGTTGGATTCTGGTCGAATCAACTGGGTGGCTCCTCATCACACCTTTCCTTAAAAGTCCAGCTCCTCACAACCTCACAGTGTATAAGGGCAGCAACCAAGTGGCTGTGACTCGTGAGTTTATTCGCTATGCCCTGTACAGCCAGGAAGGGCGTGACCTCTACGAATGGCTCAAGGACACGTATGCGCCTGATGAGTACTTCGTACCTACACTCAACCATAATGCACAACTCAAGGCACCAGGCAGCTACTCAGGTACTTGAACCAATCACACTACAAGATAATTAAGAGTCCCAGTGAGCCCATTCCATATTGGGTATTATATATAGTAGGGCTAGACAAGGGTTGGACAAAATTACTGTATATGCCATAATTGTTTCCTAGAGTTTGGATTACTGAAATAAGCCAGAAGTGTTTTTCTATATCCTCAAGCACTGCTTAAACATTATGATTCCTTAAACCTTATCAATTGACTGATTTTCGGGTTCCACAACCAATCATAATTGTATTTCAGGGCAAAATAAGGTTGGACATTAAAGGCTGGGCTGACAGGCCTTAACATTAGTTTCTATGGGAAAAAGGCCAAAATATAGAGCTATGGTTTACCCATTTTAGGAGCAATCTGTCAACCAGATTGCTTTAGTTAATTTGGTATTACGCAACTGTATTCATGAAATAAGTGGGGAGGCAATTTTTTAAATATTTCATAGTAATCCTTAATGTTGGTGTAAACTGGGATGGGCTTATTTCTGATGTTTCACTGTGAATGTAGTGATGGTGGTGCCCCCTATTAGAGTATGTACAAACCATTATGATGCAGTGTATTTTGCTGTTTTCGTGACATCATTGGCTGTTTGTTTATGTTAAGAAAAAGATGGAAAGTGTTGTACTGCTGTATTTTTTTAAACCTGGTTGCACTCATAGGTGGTGCTACCATTAATGTCTTCACGAAAATTGTGTCAGCAATAATTGGAGTTAGATATCTTAGTGAAGATTCAATATTTTTGCTTAAACTAATGAATATTTGCAGTTTATAATATTTATATTACTCTGAAAAAAAGACCCACTCACTCACTGATATCAATTGACCTCAAAGGGCCCCAAAGAAATCAAGTGTCCAAAAGAGAGGATAGTAAGTAATGAAAAATCACATTAATTCCAAGATAGATTGCAAGAAGAAAATTGACTTCATGAAAAACTGTAAAATGCCCATTTTATATCCCTATTTGTGATTGTGTTCCTTTATCATAATAAGACTTAAAGGGAGCCAAAACCATTAAATTCATTGAAATTTTCCAAACTCAAATAATCATGGAAATCCATTCCTTGAGCCTATTACTGGCCCATTTTAAAATCTAAACCATGAAATATGGTAAAAAATCATTAAAAACATGTTTTTCTTGCTCAAATCAATTAATGTGGATCCGCAAAAATAGGGTTTGTTTACAAACAAATGTAAATATTACCATCTCTTGTAGCATTCTACATCGGTTGAAGCTAGTTCTCACAGCTAATACTTTACCACTGACCCTAACTGGACTCATCTAACATATTTCTATACTTATCTGAGTTTTGAAAATTTTGAAAATTTTGTCAATTTTATTGGTTTTGGCTCCCTTTAAAATGAATTGATCAAGAATTTGAAATGAATTAAGAGATCATAGATTTTATCAAAATCCCAAAATAACTGATATGTGTAGATCTACAAAGTAAAATCTCGATATTTTATCTTAATTTCTCATATTTGTAACTAAGTCTGCAAATAATAACCAAAAACACAAAAAAAATCTCCTGCTTGTAGAACAACTATCAAAATTATTTAACATTTTTTTCAAGTATTTATCAGATATCTTAACAAGATTACATACTGAAAAAGCCATACAGGGTTCATGAACCATAAGAATTTGCTCTTCATATATTATATCAACTCAAATATCGATTATAAAGCTCCATATCAACTAATACACTTTGGACCTCGGCGTATATTGCCCCTGATTGGCCGTGAGTATGGTGTATTGAAATGTGCATGTTTTATCTGAATTGCTGGGATAATTGCTGGTTTTTTCGACCAGCAAATTTATCAAACATGTTCATTTCAATACAGCATCTACTGACAGGCGATCAGAGGAAATATGATCCAAAGCGTCCTAGTTGGTATGGGGCTTTAACCCTTTAGACCCCAATCCGGCCATAGCTGCCCGTGGGTGTTCTCCCCAATCCGGCTGTAGCCGCCTGGAAAAACAGCAATTTTTCCATATTTTTCCAGGGAGAACACTTAAATGAATATTCAACATACAAAATCGGCCAATATACCATTTAAAAGCTGATTTAGTTTGCTAGCTAATGCTTCAAACCTCATTCCCATAACGTTCATTCATAGTGGTTGGTTAGCCTTTGAACCTGCTCAAGTACAATGAATTTAATGAATTCCAGAGGGAAATCCAGGGAAATCCAGGGGAAATACAGCAATTCATGAATGCAACCTGTGGGGTCTACAGGGTCTAACAGAAGAATGCATATACAATTTTAAGAAAATATACATGTATTTGTGTTTATGACGTTTCAGGTGACCCAGAAAGCAAAGCTCTCACCGCTCGTGCCTCCATCTGGGTAGGAAACAAAGGTCAGGTCAACTGGTCATGGGACCATTGGCCCTGTCAGGGAAAGTGGGTACATTATATTTGTATTCTAGGAGTAGGGGATCTTCCCTGGACATTCAACCGGCCAGAACTCTTCCTAAACAAGGTCCACCTGGACTTTGAGCCACTCACACTGGACTGTTTGGAGGAGCTCATGTACAACAGAACCATGGCAGGGGAAAACTACCAATTTGTACCAACCTACTACAACAACCTAGACCTTGTCAAACACAGAGAATTTGTTAATGTAAGAAATAAGACTTCAACATAAGCAATAGCCAATGAGTCTTACTCTCTCGGGAGAAAACTTTTATTTTTATTTGTTACCTTTTATACCATTTTCTGTGTCGGTGTGTGTATGTTTGCTTGATCTCTCCATTTGTGTTTGCAGTATGCATAAGTCTATCATCTATTATTATGATTAAATACAATAGTTGACAGAAATAATTGAGAAAATATGTACAAGTTCACTGGTTGTGAAGGGAAAAGGGGAGACTCAAAACAGTGGAAAATGTCGTATATGTAATGACATTTGTCACTTGGGTTCTAAAGCAAACTTGCAAGGTAAGGCCCGGTCACATATAGAGACTAAACTCAACTGAACAGTTTTAAGGGTTTGAGACTAGACAGTTGCAAACTAACCAGTCTTAATGAAAAACTGACCAGTGGTCACATCTAGAAACTGGATAGTCTTAAGTCTTCTATCCCCTGCCTATAGACACAATGACATGTAGGCAAAGGAGGTGTACCTATTTTCCCTCATCTGATTGGATATTGGGCTCAAGACAGTTGAGTTGAGTCTTAACCTATGTCACATAAAGAGACTGGGCCTTAAAACAGTTTGAGACTGAAGACTATCTAGTCTTAAGGCCGGTCACATATTGAGACTGGGTCTTAAGACTGCTAAAGACTCAAGACTATCCAGTTTTAAATCTTCAACATCTCAAGATTAGAGACCAGACTGATCAGTCTTGAGAAAACCTAAAACTCCAGTTTTAACCCTATGTCACATATCAAAACTATCAGAGACCCAACTCAACTCAACTGTTGAGGTGCGTTCAGTCTCTATATGTGACCGGGCCTTTATAGAGCACCCCGTTTTGGCCCTCTAAAGTCAACATATTGAAAGAGTAAAGTGATAAGGAAATTTTGAATTATCACCAATACTAACAAGCAGTTTTGAACAAGTATATTTGGGAGCGGGTAGAAGAATTTTTGTAGTTGAAATGTCTACCATTCAATATCAAATGACATCATCGTCAACTGGTCTAATAGAGAAAGACATGATTTCTTGAATTCTAGTCGTGAGGATTGCATCAGTGTAATGGCTTTTTTTGTTTAATAACTTCAGAATGTGTTGAGTGAGTATAGGCCAAGTCATTACTTTACATTTCATGTAATGATATTCATCATATATATATGTTCAGTGCATATCATAAAACAGTGTATCCCAAAAACTGCTGCACATCTGAACATACCAAACATTTTCAATCAATATATAAATTCATCTACATATAAATTTGTTGATGACAGATCTGAGAAAGCTTTTATCCGCTTTTGGGATACATTGCATATCCATGACAGAATGTATGCGAGAAAATGTGGGTATTATAATTTTGTCTGATTCAGAGATGCCATATTTCCTACCATTGTAGGATTTCCTACTTTTTGGTAATTTTGGATTGCACAACTGATTTTCCAGCATCGCATTAATATCTATTTTAGAGTAATACTTTTTAAAATTCCAAGCTATTTGATAAATTTAATTACAAATTGAATGTTAGGACTCTATTCCTAAACTTGGCTAAAGGTTATTTCCCTCCAAGTTACTTCTATAAAAGAAAAAGTGGAAAAAGTGTCTCTTACTTTTCCCACTTTTTCATCAGTCTGGAGTGGCATCTCTGCCGATTGCATGTCGTATTGTGAATTAAACAAATATAATCTAGAGTTAGGCTTGTATTACCTAGAAGATCATGGATTTTTGAATAATCAGAATTTTACTTGTCTACAATTCTAGTTTCACAGAAGTCTGTTCATCAATTGTCCCTTGTTCAATTACATGTGCCATATCAGGGAACCCAGAGACCCATCATCACTGTCCCTGGTCACATTTCACCTAATATTGCATCATTTCTACGACTAAGACAAGATCATCTTGACACATTTTATATTAATCATTTTCATAAATTATATATATACATATTTATCAGACTGTCAATTGTGCGTTTTTCTCTTAAAAGTATCATAGCTTTAACCCCAAAACATTGATTTTTGTTTGATTGCATGAAATATTATTGCTATGGACACAGGTATACAAATGGTAATTTATCAACCATTTATACGTTGACAGTTTTCTAATGCTTATACCACATAATTGTATGCATGTTACAAAAATGTGTTACGAAAATCCCCAGTAATTGGATCAGAGAAAAATGCAATGTGTCATGAAGATGAGTTTGTGATATCACACAAGGTTTTTATTTAGGCCAGTTCTCTTTGCTCCATCAACAAAATTTCTTCACATACTTAATCATGCACATTTTTAAAAACTTGAATATCAGAAATGTACGAGTGAATTCTTATTACAGTGTGATACAGCATCTACAAATCTGCGCTAGAAACGAACCAAATTATGTTGATTCAAAACCAAGTCATTTTGTATCATAATATTATCTTTTGTGAATTATGATTTTTGTGATACATTGATATTATATTATTGCGATTTCATGAGTGTTCACCCAAAGGAAGCTACACTTGTGGTTTGCCAGTACAGTGCATGTATTTGTGTTAAGTTTAATTGAGCTAGCATGTACTTTTACAATGTTGCCGTTGATATCATTCGGATGAAAGAAGTTGTATCTGATTTATAATGATTACAAGCAATTCTCCCTATGGATAGCGTATTCATTGTTGTATGTAGTTCACCTGCAGACTAGCTCAAATCAAGGTGCATTCTGGGAAATATGTAGACAAGTCACGCAGCTTAAGTATAGGAATTTTTAATGATCTTGGCATAACTTGTGGTTTGATATGATCGAAAACTAGCAATGACTATTTTTCCAATTTGTTTCTATATAATATTTTTCAAGTTGCTTTGAACATTTATTCATTTCAGGAAGATAATTGCAAATATTTGTAAAATTTCTAGTTTTTCCAGAATTTCTCTCTACAAAATCAGTCGAAACTAGCCTGCATTTGCCTAAAATACAGTAAATAAGCTAGCCGTGGTAGGGAGAATTTAGAGTTTTATTTGTATGTGTTCAAGCTAAGGTGCAAGAGCGAATTCATCAATCAAACGTATATCCTGATTTAAGTCAAGTGTATTCTACTCATTTATATATTTTGTCATTTGCCATTTTGCAGTGCCATAGAGTAGTGCAGCTATTGCTAGTATAACTTTGCAGTGTGATCGCCATTAAATGAACTAGTTTGTACATGTGTAAGGAGTAAACCAGTGACAAACTGTTATTTCTGCGGCAAAAAAAAAACAACACTCAAAAAAATTGTGTTACCTGAATTATTAAACTTTCCTGAAAATAAATAAACTCGAAATTTGGTGCGTCTAATCCTATAAATGTACCATTCACTTTCTCATCAAATAATTTATTTTCAAGTATCGGATTTTTCACTTCGCCTAAATTTATATACGCTCTCCAACCCCTTTGGATTTGCACGAATTTCTCGTGTTAATTGACAATATTAAGGCCCGTAAATAGAAGTATTCCTTCATGTCTATACAATACTTGGCTGACTAATTGAAAACAGATGACAAAATAATGTTCATTTGTATTCGCAGTGCTGGTGCTACTATTGAATTGCTGATCAATAAACATGTCACCAATCAGATTTCAATAAACGGTTATAAATATTCTTGTATTCTTTTTCTTATTTTAATCAAGAAGACACAACCTGCTTTCAAAGAAATTTAAAATAAAAATTCAAACACATTTCATAGAAATCCAACTCGTTTAATGTCTGCATATCAACGATACAGATCAAGTATATGTGATATGAAACTACAAAAATATTGTTTCAACACCTCGGAATATTGTGTACAAAGAAGGGAAATCAGAGAGAACTGGAAATGAAATAAAATTTATCATACGAATCAATTTAATTGGAAGTAAATCACTTTCGATAATACTGTTCAGATATAGATGTTTGAACAATTTTATTTGGGTTATGAGCACCTTATTAACAAACAAGTATCAGCAATTGTATCCCACATAAGAAATCAAAGATGGGAAGATTTTTTTATTGATATGCAGAGAGGGACGTTTATTTGAACTTCTTTTCCCTCCCCTCAAGTATACATCCTTCATTATAATCGAATTTTTGTAAAATACTAAAATCAAGTACTTTTTTTTTTTACATTGATGCGGCATACTTGATTCTAATAGTTGATTGATTTTCGTATTAGATTTCGGTCAGTAAAACGAAAAGTGTAAAACGGAAAAGGAAAAAAATCAGGGACCCCTCTTACAATATATTTTGTTTCGGTTTCGATTCCAACAAAAATGTTTAATCTAGAGTTGACATAATGATATTTGAAACGAGTAAGATATACGATTCAACTAAGTAATGTACAACTAAATATATATGTACAAACCTATTTACACAAATGAAGGGGGCGAGACTGATGTTTTGTTATAAATTGATACACCAATATGATATCAAATACAGAAATGGCCCAAACATTCTGCTCTGTTGTCACCATGAGAAAATATATTTGGAACTGTTGATATACAGTTGGAAATAAAAGTCCAATACTCTTGTGTGAAAAAAAATAAAAAAAGCTCTGGATTTTTAATGCAAGTCAAGGAGAATGTGCGGAGTATTTGTAAAACATATAATATGATACAGCCATCGTAAATGTTTGTGCAGAGAATTAAACCAGTATAATATGAAAATATATCATTTAACATCTACCAGGATATATGAATGGTGACAGGTCACAATTTAAGCTAACAATCATACATGAAGAATACCTGGCCAAAGACTAAACGAAGCACCATTGTAACATTAGCACACCCACACTTGGCCCCACTACATGGGGAAGTTTATAGTAATTATAATTATAATTCTTTTTTCTGTGTGATATATTTAAGCCCCTGCCCAAAAACATCCTAAATTAGCACGAAAGATAACATATGAAGATCACTATTAATCACAAAAATACCACAAATACCACAAATCTTTTTAATATAGTATATGCAATTTGATAAGTAATTTGGGAAGACCTTTGAGATGAAGGTTTACTAAAATTGATGTAGAAATCAATTGTTTTCGGGTAAATTTGATAGAACATGTTAAACCTACAAATGAAGTAAAATACAAAAATATACACTATACAAGCATGTCCAGCAGGCAGTCTATAGTTGTGACGCCCCCCGCCTTCTCGTTCGAAAAAGCGGGGCGGTTGATAAGGGAGCTCGAAGAGGGCAGTGCTCCTTTTCAGGGTGTGTGTAGAACCGACATTGGACGCCGCGAGCCAGGAGTCATAAGCATAGTCTGAAAACACAAATTATGTCAAGACACACTAAGTATGGGAATACTTAACCATTTTTTTTCCGCCCATTAAAAAAAAAAAGTGGCGGAATCCTTCCAGAGAGGGTCAGGATTCTTACAACTTACAAAAAATTATCTAACATTTAAAAATGATTGTCATAAAAAGTTGCTTTGTACCCTTTGGATATAGCATGGTATAACCGACAGCTAATACTCAGAATATTTACAAATTCTAAACTATTAACTACAACTAATAATGGCACAAGAATTTCCAATCAAAGTCTTCTTAGCAATCACTTAAAGTGACTTCTGTCTTCCTATCAAGGGCTTACAAAAACATAGCAATAAGTACACATATCCACTCTTTGAAGAAAACTGAAAAAATTACTATTTTCTAAATGGTCAGAAGATATTTGTGCTAAGCTGTTATGCTTTTCTTCTCTATATAATAAGACTATTATAACCCTGTTTTTCGGCATTGCATACAGAAATACAACACATCTTAATAAGCCAAGTAACATTATTAATCATACTAAGCAAGTACCAACACAACCATAGCTGTTTTATATTCTGTTCCCTTTAAAGTGACAAAAATCAATAGAGGAAATTTCTGTACAAGTATATGACATCACATTCCTGGAGACAAATTCTTGTTTTTTATATTATCAAGTTTATGGAAAGATGGACTGTATTACTGAGTTTTTTCCGAATGGAATAGCCTAATCAAGTAAGAAAAAAGATTATAAAAAGAGATACTATCTCAATGCTTCCTTTTACATTACTTAAGTCAAAATCAAATTAAAGGGTAACAGAATATATTACAACAATATGCTAGTGCAACCATCACCACCATGATATCCAAAAACATATATATGCTGATACACCAACCACCATTTTACAACACAAATGTGCAAGTCAGTTATGCTTGTATATGTGCAAGTGCAAACATCACCACTTTACAACACCAATATGCAAGTGCGACTGTCATCACTACTTGAAACAAAGTGTGAGGGTAACCACCACCATTTGACATCACAAATGTTCAAGACAAGTGCAACCGCCACAACTGAATGTGTAAGCGCAACAACCACTCTTAAGCATAATGTGCAAGTGCAATCATCACCCCTATGTGTAACAAATGGGCAAGAACTACAATACCACTTTATGATACAATGTGCAAGTGTAACCACCACCACTTTATAGTGCAATATGCAAATGCCATCATAACCACTTTACGACACAATATGCAAGGAAAACCACAACCACTTGACAACACAAGTTTGCTAGAGTGACCATCACCACTTTACAACACAAGTATGCTAGAGCAACCATCACCACTTTACAACATATTGTGCAAGTAAAACCACAACCACTTTACAACACAAGTATGCTAGAGCAACCATCACCACTTCACAGCACAATGTGCAAGTAAAACCACAACCACTTTACAACACAAGTATGCTAGAGCAACCATCACCACTTTACGACACAATGTGCAAGTAAAATCATTACTACTTTACAACACTAACATGAGTGTTACCATCACCACCTTACAAAAACCACCACCATTCCCTGCTACACATCAAACTGGCAGAACTGGTGCAATACCGCGGAAGAATCATTCACCTTTATCTGAAGTGGTGCCTTCGTGACAGAACGTGTGATGGGTGAGACGAACGATGAAGCTTTCTCAAAGCGGCCGTCCGGTGTCACCACTACTGGTGCATGCGGGGACTTGCTGCTTCTTGCGGTCCATCGACCCACTCCAAGAGGCGGAGCGTTCTCGTTGTTTCCTACTAAACGCCTTTGTTGTTGTTGTTGTTGCTTTTGTTGTTGTTGTTTTTGGTGATGTAGCTGGTGTTGGTGGTGGAGGCTGAGAGGTGTAGTTGGGGTATGGCAGGCGGTGGAGAGGGGGCGGGGTGGGCGGCCGGCGATTGAGGAGTGAGGGGTGCGAGGCGGGGAGTCGAGTTTGCGTTTGCGGGATCGGCAGAGTAAAGGTGGCTGAGGCTTGAGGTCGACGATGTGGACGCTGGGACTGGAGGGAAGCTAGAACAAAAGGGGAAAAAGCGGTTTAAAAGTATGAAGTGGAGTATGATTGCATGGAAGGGTAGAAAAAGTAGTTAATTCTACACTGCAATATTGCCACACAATGTTAGAAATGATTCTTATATTTTTCTTTTGAACTGAATTTTCCTTATTATTACAGGCATGAATAACAGTCATGATATATTGCCGAATAATTTCCTTACTGATATACCATGTTTTAAAAATTACATTGTGATGAGAATATGATCATAGTTTTTCAAAATATTCCAACAAACGTGTTACTTCAATATCAAAATTCAACACAATTGAACGTGAACAAACATGTGGAAATGGAGGCAGCTGAAAGCAATACCTTCTTTTTGTTTCAGTTTCTTTAAAAGAATATTCGGATGTTTCTGTGCGTAACAAAATATGCAAATTAAATAGTGCTACTGTACTTAAATTCCGAAATTTTATATACAGGTTATTAGTGATTAAGCCATAGCGCCAACGTTAAAAGTTGTGTCTACTATGTTTCTATGGTTGCAGATGAAATTAGATTTAGTTTCCATGAGCATGAAATAACAAAATTAATATCAAAATGTGAAAAATTCTTTGAAGCTGACCTGAAATCAAATAAATTATTATATATGATTTTTAGTCAAAATGGGTATTACTCACAATTGGTTGGTCTAAGTCTTTGAATAAGCGAACAACAGGGGAAGCGACTGCCGGGGAACCAGGCGCTGCGCCGGCAGCGGCAGAGGAGGGGTTGGATTCCCGCAAGGATTTGATGATCGGAGTATGCTGAAGCCAAGCACCAAGGGGCGGTTAAGGTTAAAGCCAAGCAAAAAGCCGTTGGGAATGAAAGTACAAGCAAGGAAAACTAATCAATCCTTCATTAGGCCAGTCTAAAAAATATTGTTTCCAGTGAACAGACACCAGATGGGTTGAACTTTTTTTTCTTTTTTCCATTTTTGTAGGGAAAGCACTGACATTTTGTAGGAATAGAAATAGGGGGAACAAAAGTAAAATAATAAATCCCAGTCAGGAGTAAAATACCCAATTGGGAAACGAAACTTTTTTTAGTCTGGCCTCATAAGAAAAAAAAAAAAATGTTTCACCAACTTTTAATTCAGTCATGCACTAGCATATTTTGTTGTTGTCCATCTTATTATTTTGTGTTTGACTAGTCTATAATGTAATGCTCATGCTTGTTATGGAGACCGTTGCTTTGAGAATTTTCAATGCGACGTTTGTACCGATGTTCATTATATCTAAACTAGTTTAAATAATGTATTTATTATTAATGTAGTGTATTCTCTTGCATTGAATGAGAAAAAACTGACAAAGAGCGTAACGTTTCGTTGGTATTATTAATCTGAGTATTCAATGGATTATGACAGGGTGAATTATTTATATCATTTATTTTAAGAATTTCTTGTGTAACTCATCATTTGTGGTTTATTTTTGTTGTTGTGGAAAGTGAAGCTATTTTATTTATTCAAATGTACTCGGGGTTATTTTAGGTAAGTACGCCTAGTCCTTAAGGAATTTTGAGGAGTAATAAATGCATTAGTAGAACTGAAATATGATATAGAGTACTATACAAGAATCTGTTATATCAAATCAATTTTGATTAGTGGTGGTAATTACAAGAATAAAGATATTATTATTTTTATTTTATCAGCCGAGCTGTGTCAGGTAAAAGAAGACAGCCAACTTATCATAGGTTGCATTTCTTCATGCCATCTACATACCTTTTCCATTAGAAATCACCGATCTATTTAGAGAAATATCGAGTTATCTAAAGAAATCTGGAAATTTATTCATTTAAATGAAAATACAGTTTAAATCTATCTATGAAAAGAGATGACGATTTATTCTATAGCTAAAAGGAATTTTAACTTCTGATTTTACAATTATGGGTTGGGAAACTAAACTGACTTTATCTTTTAAAAATTCATCTCTTGTACGATGTTATCAAGGAATATCTCGATCGATATGTAGGATGGAACTATTGCATTCTAACATCCAGGATTTATGGGATTTGAAAAAAAAAAAACAATTGAAAAACTCTGACGCAAAATTCAAGGCACTGAAGCTCTCAAATATAGCCTACTAAATTGTATTCTAATAATCTATCTCTCCAAAGCAGTGGTTTAGTAAGTTTTCACCCCTCTAGACTAGGAAAAAAGGTCACACATCGTGCACCTTCAAAAAAGAGGCACCACAAAAAGGGCACAGAATGTACACCTTTACAAAAGGCACCTATGAAAACAGTTCATACCGGTGTGGGTGTGGACGACTAGAGTACAGTTTCAAAAAGAAGTCGATGCCTTAAGCGCTGAAATACATATTTGTACAGTATTTATCTTAAGTCCTCCACAATTACATTATCATCTATTGTACCTTTAATTCTTATTTTTGATATTTAATTTTCTTTGAAATATTAGTAATTTTGAGCGCTATTCTTTTTAAAGTCTAAAAGGATAGCACCACAATATCAGGGGATTTTGTTTTAGGGTGGTTGTCAAATGAGAAAGGGGTCCAATCCAAAATAATCAAAATACAAAATTAAACAAGTTGCCATCTTGCATTCCAAAGCTGGCCTTCCTCCTTAAAGCTGAAGAACTACACACTACTTGTTGTGCAAATGGGCGCTTGTGTGCAAATGCTGCTTTTGACTTACTACACATGATTTGCTTAATTAAAAGTATACAGTATGATTTGGGGAGAATTCCTCCCATGTGCAATCGCTAAAGTTTAAACTTAAAATTCCCCGGGTTAGTTAGTATAAACAAGTAAATATATGAACTGACGAATTGTTTGTTAAAGAAGAAAATTTTCTTATCAATCCATCAAAAGAAGACTTATAAATAAATGCAAAACCACAATTGTAAATGATATTAACCACTCAATAAATTACCCCATGAGGTCCAAGTGTATTTATGTACACACACAATAAAGAAAAAGAACCATTCTCATTATAAAACAGACCCAAAAACACCTGTGTGAAAAGGTATGACTTACCTGTACAATAGGTGGGTCTGCCCGGGGCGCTGTGGGGCGGGTTGCTACGTCAGCAGCATGGACCTGCGCAGCATGGCCCGAACCTCGCCGCTTGTGGTTACTTCGACCAACCATTTTCTGTAAGATTAAGATTTGGTGAGCATATGAACCAAAAAACCTAGTTACATTTAATTCAATATAGTAAGAATTGAGAATCTTATTTGATATTGAAAAAACTTGTGATTACCATATAACTCTAAATTTCATATTGTTGGATTGTTTGGAATTTGTGCGAAAAAATAAAGAAATGGGGTAAAATTCCAAAATATTTTTCAATTTGTCATGATTTTTTTCTCGCAATTTTGAAGAAGCAAGTTAACACGTATTTCTAAGAAAAAGTCAATATCCTCACTTATAAAGGCTTAACTGAAGAGAAAAGAGGTCACTTACCTTTATAGATTCACTTAATGATCTGCTCCGTTTGTGTTTACTAGCTGTCATCGGAGTCCCCATACCGTTTGCTCGGTTGAACTGTAAAAAAATCAAATATGGTCATTTAAGAAAACACTTTTCTGTAAAGTGCATGAATGCCTAAAGTTTCTAAGCATTAAAGTTTTAGCAGTCAATATTTAGAAAAGGTCTTGTTGGCGATATAAGTAGACATAATCAGAATTTTCCAGGCTTCATAGGTCAACTTTTTTTTAATTCTATTTTAGCTTTTTTTAATCCAATATTATAATGTTGCTAACCAAAATTGTTACAACATTTCATAGGTTCTTACAAGAGATATCATATTACAAACCTAGAAATACTATCGGTAGGCTTTTTGCTTACAACACAATGCAATATTTTATAGGTATAATGGACGGATCTGACACTTACCTGTTTGAGTAATTTCCTCTTCTTGGCTGACTCGGGCATTGAACTAATGTGGGCGTAGAGGTGTGCCAGCTCCACCTGAGTGTCGGTGTGCTGACTCGCCCGTTGTACCGCTTGACGGTCCACGAAGGTAACCGTTGTGTGTAGCGCTTCACCATCTTGGTTCTTCTGTAAAACATATTTCTTGTTAATTATATCTATTTGACAAAAATATTCGATTCTATTACAGCGTGGAAAATATCAATTACAATTTACATTTCTCAAACTATGTCTATATTTAATTGGTATCATTTTATTCTTATTTTATTATATTTCTCAGACTATTTTTACTGCGGACATACAGACTCGTCTACATTAAATGTTATCAAATAATAGCAAGAGAATGAGTCCATGCCAACAAGTCTTCCTTTTTTTCAGAATAAAAATAGTTTTCCAGTAACCCTTTTTTGGGGGTGCTTATAGATTGGTGTTTTCCTAATATATGTATATACCTAAGAAAATATCCCATAAATAAGGCATTTAAAACTGTAAGCGTGAGTAATGGATGCTTTACGCTGTTGTGAAAACTAAGTTCATATTCACCGTGAAAACAGGTCGGGACCAATTCTGACTTTGGTGAGATGAAGGTGACAGGGCGGGCAAACAGCAGGGGATCAAAACCTGGAAATCATTATTGCTGTACCTCATCTCTTAGTGAATAGAGCACCAACCGGGAATTGAATCACCAGAACCACTTGATCAGTGCTGGGTTCCCCCTTTCGTCACCTTATACGATCAACAGGGGCTACTGGGGGCCTATATTTTACCCCAGAACCCCAACGGGGTAAAAACTGTAAGCCTTAAGTACTGACCCTGTATCGGTGGTGGCAGGTGGCCGGGTCCAGCTCGTCCTCCTGGTGTTGTCGACTCTCTGTTGCCTCCTCCATCTCCTGCCAGTACGCTGTGATGTCACGCATCAATGCGGTGGGTATCTAATAGAAAAGAAACATTTGAATTAAGTTGTTACTAGACGAAAATTTAAGGTGATATTTCTCATTAAAAGAGATATGTTTAGGGTCCAACGTCCCTTGTTTGGCTTTCATAGCATTCTGTTCAGTTAAAATGCGATTTCAAGTAAATTTTGTAAACGTCTAATTTTAATTCAGAAGGGATATTTTTCTCAACAAAATAAATTTCGAAAAAAGATAAGTATGTGTTGTGTTGTGACAGTAAACAACACAGCAAGGTAACGTTACACATTGGTTGCACAGAATAATGATAATGCTATCAGATGTTTCTCGACATTATGAACTTTTTCTCCCTCTGCTATCTTACCTTGAAGATCTCTGGTGCATTCTCTATCAAGAATGCGACTGCTCTTGTGGTACTGGTTGTCACTTGTTGGAGACTGGATGCACTCATCTGGAAAGTATAATATATTCAGTTACTCATAGATTATTTCTTTTTGATATTCATTAAAACTAAACTTCATTTATGTATGAAAATATGAAGGAGCTCAATTGAATTGGCGACCATTTCTTGACCAGCAGACAATGCTAAGACTTTTAAATAAGTTATGCATGAATGAAGGAATGGGATTAAGTACTTGTATTAAGGTATAACAATATCAGGAATAATCCTAGGCATGCGGGATGTGGGATTCCTACACCAGGATTGCTCTTACTGCACTGTATGAACTTTGAATGGGCCATTCCCGCACTTATATTTTCTTAAAAAAATCAAATTATATATGAAATGGTCATAGATATCCAGAACATGGCACAAGGGAAATTTTCGAGTGTGGCCTTTTGATACTTAAACTATTTCTCTAGGAATATCTCTGCAATATGCAAATTCTAGGTATTCTCACCCTTCTTGGCACCAGTAGGTGTGGTGCGAACATGGTCCCCAGCGTCTCGGCGGTCATCAGGTTCCCCTCGGTCGTGGCCACCTGGTGTAGTAGTACGAGGAGCGCCCGGAGGAGGGCCACGTTGTCGCGGGGGAGAAGTTGGATCAGCAACTGCGCGGTCGCCATCTGTCGCTGTTCTAACATGGGACGGTCCATCTCGGCCACATGCTCCCCTACAATGTCTGTAAGGAAAGGAGCAGCAATTGTGAGTAGGTGATATCACTATTTTGTGTATGTAACTGGTGTCGGCGAGGAAGAGCTCCTACAGTAGAGTCCATAAAACAATGAATTGCCTTTTTCTTGGTAAACAAGCGGAGCAACAGTTATAAAGGATTATACATATCAGTTTGCATAAATACACATAAGTTCCTTAAAGTTTATCAGATTTATTTTTAGACATATTCTTTTATCACAAAACAGGAAATGCATTATCTTAGATAATGCTGTTTATTCATGATTACACGTCCCTTCTTACAATAACTGCATAGACCTAAATACAACAGCTTAAAACTTTCAACATATTATTACTAATCTTAGATGAAACCGTACAATAAAACATGAAAATAATATATAAAATATAAAAAACTGTGATGGAAGAATTTGTAATCACAAAAAATATGAAAACAATTTTCGTGTTTTAATGTTAGGTTAGAAAAATTGTATTCACAAATATATGATCAATTACCAGCAAAGATCACATCCTGTATAACGTCTATCAATCCTGCTTATACTCCAGATTACTCACCAGGTATCTTACAGTAGATGTTAAAATGTTTCTCGGTGAGCAGTGGTTCGGACAGTTCGCCCAGGAAACCTTTGAGCAGGTTGGCACAGTCGTGAGCGGTGTACTGTCCCGAGAGGAGCTCCATCTCCAGACTGTCCCCACAGAGCAGCTTGTCGCGTAACACACGCTGCCGACTCAGCTGACCGCTCTTACGGAACAAACCCTCCTGGTTAATATCTGTGGAGAAAAGGGGGCAAGTTATTAGAAAGGGGCGAGGTGAGTTATCAGAAAATTGTGAAACATGTGGGAGTTTTATTAGAAAAGCAAGAAACTTTTCTCATACCGGACGTTGACCAGAAATGTTCACTATTAATGCTATTTTTCTTTCAGTTTTAATGCGTGATATGTGTACTTTGTAGCCCTAGCCCTATCCATAGGTAGACTTTAATTTGTTTTTTCGGAAACCCGTCCTCTTATCTTGTAGCTGTCATTTCAAACTAGCCTGGACTGCGCAACAATACATTAGGTTTTATCAAGATGACCAAACGTTGGATCATTACTTTGCACTAGCCCATTGGACTGTTGCTTGTTCATGTAGTTCATTATATCAATAGGGGAGTCTACTAACGTTGTAGGCAACCAAACAAAAACATTGGTTATCGGTGCAAAAACTGGTAGCTTTCTTGTCCAATGCTATCAGGCATGTACAATAATAACTCTTGAGGCCCGCGAAAAAGAAAGACCAAAACACACTATCAAGTATGTACATTAGATTTGACAGATCGCATATACTTATCACCAACTGCCTTTGATATGTAATGTAACAAGTTTACGCTGTAACTACTTATGCCTTTACCTTCTAAAACAACAGAAAATCTGTAAATATGTAGTGTACTTACTTTCAGGTCGAGTCAAGAAACGGATGAGTTCTTCAATGTTTTCTACGGACCTCAACTGGGGTGACATCATATCATTGCGGTCTCCTGGGGAAGAAATACAAGAAAAAATATTGTAGAATTAATTTACTTATATGCACTACATAACGGCGATATTCCTTTTTATTATTATTTTTTGTAATCAAACACTCTGTTTCTTAGATGGCCGGTTATCTGGTCAATTTCCCTATACAGCGTTGATTTAACGAAATACGCGGCATTAAAACGAATACCACAAACCTTTAAAACAAGTTCACCTCATGTTTAAATCGCACACGTTCATGAACAGAATAAAAATACTGAACATTGTCTATCTCAGGTTTTCTCGAGCATGAAATATAAGTTGGCTGTTACTAAACCCAGGATTCTAAAGGTCGTCGGCAATAACTTCCTGATGGTACACTTCCAATTTTCGACCAGTCGGCTATAAGGAGCTAGCGAAAACACTGATTTGACTGAACTTCAAGGCTGTATTCTACTACCCGATTTTACTCACAATTTCAGGCAATACGGATGGAATATATGCATGTTACATATCATAAGAAAGGATTCCACATATCCTTTCAAATGATATGTAGCATGCGAGGTTTCCTTTCATATTAAAATGACAATTTAGAAATTTCCAAATTCCAGATAGTCAAAATCGCCTAGTGGAATATAGGCTTTACATATGTTTAACCATTAATTATTATGTCATTACTGGTAATATAAATGAGGACAGGTACATTGGGTCAACTAGGATTGTGCTGCCACCTGGTGTTTGTTTCACTGCAGTACCTTTGATTCCCCCACTCACTGGTCAGTACCTGTCCACCTTCTGTTCCATACACATGTTTTTTCCACAATAAATTGGAAAAAAAAAAAAAAAGGGCGGACACTTATCGCCGCCGTCTCCAAGTCCGACTTTACTTAAGTGTTGTGTTGTTTTGTTTATGGAACTTATTTATATAAATTCATATATCACATCTATCCCCCAACTCACTCGCTCGTCGATAGTACGGCTCCTGATAGCGGTTGCATCCCTGCCACCCAGGCTGCCCAACCCCTTCGGCCCCCTCCTGGAGGTAGTACGTTCCCATAGTTGCCCCCATGACGTCTCCTCGTACTGGTCAAGCTGGACACACTGACCACTGTCCAGTTGACCCCACTGACTCGGCACCCTGGAGGTGTTAGCGCGCCCTGGAGGTGAGTGGCGGGGTGGTGGAGGTGTGACAGCGGCGCATTCACACCGTTAGTGGTTAGGGGAACGGGGCCTGAAAGCTTGTAGGTGTGGTGGCTTCTAGTCTAGGTGAGTGACGCGTCGGGGATGAGTGGATTGGGGTTGCTAATGCTTAGCTAGTTTGTCAGAGTGGGTGCTTATCCGCGAGTGGTTATGTATTTCTTCTTTTTTTTAAAAAAGAATGCTACGGGTATTTTTGCCCACTTTAATGATTACACTTTTTTTGTAGAAAGGCAGAATGGGCGTTTTTATTTCATTCAAAACAAAATTAGCCTAGGGAATGCAAAGTTTAGAAAGTAAAGCGCAAGGTTGGCGTAAAATAATCCTTAGAAAATGTATGCACACGTTTGAGTACGCTACACAGTTACTGCGAGAATGAGGTTAAGGATATCAATAAGTTATAAGTCTTATCATAAGACAAATCTGATCTAAAGAGCTTCGTCCTAAAACAAAAGGAAATTGCATTTAAAACCACCCGCGTCTTCATTTTATTTCAGATCCACTTGTTTATTCTTGATTCCGTGACATTAGGAGTGTTGTGAAAGCCACTTAGGCGTAAATGGATTAACAAAATCTGACACTCATGGGCGGGAGCATTCAGAGCTGGTTAGAAGGAGACAATGGCAGTGTCATAAAATAACACTTTCCAATAACCTGACATTGTTTTTGTAAGTATGAAAGATTATATGCATGGCAGCCTTTGGCACTTGCTACGAATCGTTCTTTATTTTCCATTACCAGCAGTCAATTAATTCTTCCTGGTTAATTTTCGAAATACGTTTACTTTTCTCTAAAACTTTTAGGAAGGAAAAACGAAACTTTCAATCTAATAGCAAAGGTTCTGCAAATACTTTGCCTACATTTTTTCTAGAAGGAACTAGGATGGAAATAACCGTTAGGAATAGAGACCTGACATTGAATTTGTATTCAAATAGCTGGAAACTAACACAAAAATACTTTAAAACAGATATTTGAGTGATGCCGGTTAAGTCAGATGCATAATCCAAAATCACCCAAAAGTAGGAAATCCTAAAAAAGAGTAGGAAAAATAGTATCTCTGTGCATAACACTCACCCTTGGACTTTTTCCGCCCAAAGTGGGGGAAGTTGGACTTCTTGGTCTTGACTCCGTCAGTCGTGTCGTCACTCAGAAAGTCCTCCAGTGAGGCGCCATCCAGGTCGAGGAGGAAGCTGAGGTGCATGTGACACATGGTCCGGAACCGGTGCGCGTCGCTGTTCTTGAGACGCGTCACCTGTCGCTGGAGGTCATCCTGATTCGGGTCCGGGCCCGGCGGCATGCTGGCAGCGGGGGCAGCCGGCGGGGCGGACGGGCTGCAAGAATTAAAATTGAACCATAAAATATTTGAGTATTATCTTAACAGCAGTGTAAGTCAGGGTCAATAAAATATCTGAAAATACATAAAGAAAACCTGTAAGTTTCCTATAGTTATAGAACCTCATGTATTGTAAGCATTCATTTTTGCAAGTTATTATCAGAGGTGTTGAGGTAAGTTCTTAAAATCACTGGTGTGGTGCGTTTTATGCTTATACAGAGACCTTGTGAAGACGTGGTCATGTGATCACTTTTTGGTGATCACAACATGGTGATCAAGACTACATAGCTATGGAAAAATGAAAATTAATCAAATCTGAATGATGATATTGTTACATGAGTCTTTTTCTAGTATTTTTTCTTCTTTTCTAGTATTTGTAGCATAATACTCTGATTTTAATGCTTCATTTAATACTTGGCTGGCTAGTTGTGACGCCATCTGCATAACGTCTATAGCTTGGGTAAGTAGCTCATCTCCTTGTACCCCTCTCCCCCATCCCCTCAACACAGACACACGAAAATTTGGTAGACAATAGAAAACCAGTAAACAGAAAACTCCCATATTAATTTTGTGTTTCAAAAAACCTTCAAAAGGAACCGTTCACTCTAATCTACACTCTAGGTTCTAACACTTCACTCCTTAGATATAATTAGAGACATAGGAGCCTAAGATAGAGGTCCCACACCCATTAGCCCTGAGGACCTGGAGGTAAACGGTGTCAAACCGTTCTTTGTTTTCTGCCCCTCCCCTGGTGGGTTGGGTCCCTGATAAGAGTGCTCAGGAGGTGACGAAGGTCAAACGTGTTCTAGCCTAGTCTGGCCCTAGAGGCCCTCGGGGGAAGGTAAGGGTGGACAGAAGTGTGTGAACGGTCAACCACTGTCCAAACATCAGGTTACCAACCAAAATTCCATTTTCAAATTCCCTGTGTTTTCCCTGTCCCATGGCAATTTTTCCTTGTGTCATATCCAGCAAGTTATACAAATTTAGAAGCCTCTGCCTACAGAAATTTGTTGGACAACCCAACAACAAAAAGTTGAATCCCTAATATCTTGAGAAATCAAATTCTCTGTGTTTTCCCTGTGTTTTGGCAAAATTTGCAAATTCCCTGTGTTTTCCCTGTAAGGGATTTTTTTTTTGCCATTTTCCCTAGTTTCCATGTTTGTTTGGTACCCTGAGACTTATAGATGGAAAATTAATCTTCTTGAATATGCCGACTTTGGTCAGTTATTTTTTGTTTGTATTTTGTACAACCACTAACCTAAACAGAAAGAAATGAAAAAATAACAATTTTGCTATTGGCCTTAACTACAGAGACATTGTCAGAGGCTTCGTCAAAATCCATAGATGAAGCCAACTTTACTACTGGTCAGATTCTATTCAAATCCCTACAGTCCTCTACCAGTACAATGTTACCCAAAATAGTTGCAGGTGACCCAATCAAAGCAGAACCAAGACCGGTAAGATTGCGTGCACAGATTCCCCCAAATTCGCTGAGTCAGCAAGACTAGTGACAGAATGTAATCAGTAGAGCAGCGTCCGGTATCAGTGATACCAGTTGTCAGGTATCACTGATACCAGACACTCCCCACCAAATTTAACTCTATGTGAAAGGTTAAAGTGTCAAGCCCTGTTGTGCCCCAACAGTAGAAGGTGGCGTCCTAGGAGTCACAATAGAAACCAATATGTGAAACCTATGAGTCACAATAGAAACCAATATGTGAAACCTGCGCCTATTACAACGTTAGCGGGAATTTTGATTTTGTTTGTGCAGGTGGTGCTAAGATTAAAATCTGTGAATTCTTTGTATTGTGGAAATTTTCAACTGTTCAACTGTTGGTTATGTTGTTCAAATTCCACAATCAGTTTTGGTATTACACTTAACAGGTAGCAGAGATTTGTTAAATTTGTTGTAAATTGAGCTTACTGCTTTATCATAAAATATTTCAAGCAAATACACATACATGTATTTTAAAAAAACAAACACGTCAATATCTTCAAAAAAGCAATCACCTACAATAATGTGGGCTTTGCGCAATCAATTTTGTTCAATACAACAATGTCAACTAACTATACGATACATATGCATAAATCAACCAATTAAAAATCTAGCAACAAACAAAAACCTTTTTCGAGAAAAAACTCCGAAGAAGTATTACATAGGAATGTCGAAGTCAATCAAATTGAAATCTGACTAAAAAAATTGTAAATGAAAACTGCCATTTTCCAAACGCCAAACATTCAATTGTTCAGGAATTTAACAGAAATGGAATCTAGTTTGTCACCGGAGACCATAAGGTGTGGTGTGAAAGGTTGACCTGTGTAACCGACATCAGTGACACGGGGACAGGAGGGGGCAGTATGGGCGGCCAGTACGGACCTGTCAGATCGGTATCACGGCTACGTGTACCTTGACGCCCACCTGTGATAGCTACTAACCCACCTTGGGCTTGGCAGCTACCAACCCACCTTGGCAGCTACCAACCCACCTTGGCAGCTACCAATCCACCTTGAACCTTGACCACGGGAAAATTGCAATAGACTACCAAATTTCCTATATAAAAAAAAAAGTATTTAAAAAAAACTAAAAAACAAAACAAAAACGAGCCTACCTTGAACCTTGACCACATAAAAATTGCAAGATACCCTTAAAGATAATGGTCTAGACATCTGTAATTTAATAAATTAAAAAACACTCAGGTATACCGTTATTCTATTATCGTTTCCTATTCCTGTGTCAAACTCAAAGTTTCCTGGTTAAAATAGATTTAAATCCCCTCCTCAAAGTATCAAAATATATGTTAAAAAAACATATCAGAATCCCATCTATTGACATGCATAGTGGACAATGTTTTAAAAGATTTAAATTGTCAGTCTAGGAAATTGAAAATAAATCACGATTTTACATATTGTATAACACACACGTGTCACACAGTCCCCCCCCCCCTCCCCCCACACACACCCTCCCAACTCCCCCGCAAATTCATTTGACTCCCTTACACCCAACTCCCCGGCCCCCACTCCCAGTAGACCACACACTTTCACCTGCCATGCCATACCAGATAGTGTCACTCCAGTCAGACCCAATTACTCCCAACGTATTTATTTTCGTGCTGAACATATTTTCGCGCATAGCCGTTATTGCGCGAAAATACCATATGACCGAAAAAAAAAGTTATTGATCAAATGGAAAAAACCCAAACTGCATGAAAATTTGACAGTGCGAAAATACCTCTCAGCAAAGATTAAGCAGCAGGAAAAAATATGTGAAAATATAAAATCTGAAAGGTCTGGGCTACAAACCAAATCAAACCCCAGATCAACAGAGGAGACTGGGTCTCCTAATTGAAAATACAAATCAGAGAAACAGAAGAATGACCAGTGGTCAGTGTCAGGTTCTCCAGCCGGTCTGACGGGGGTCCCAACCCACTGTGGTCAGTCCAGACATCGAACGGTATCGGTCAATCAGGTAATGATGACCACTGGACGTTGGGTTAATCTGTGGGTTTGACCACTGCAGACATACATACACATTTCAACTTGGCATGGTGCGTTTTGATCCATTGCTATATTTATAGATACCTATGCAATCATCTTATTATCGGAGCTGAATGACTTCCATCATTGGTTTAATTATCTGTAAATCAGAATCATTTCTTTTCATTATATGCTGTATGTATATCCAGAGAGAGTAAAATTTAATTTATTCTCTCTGGTGTATATATAACTTGGCGGGTCTCGAGATCTAGATGTATGTGGTTTGTGTGATAGAAATCTAGAATTATCCCAGAAAATATATTAGAATCCCCAGCGACCATTCGTTAGTCAACCAACCATGACAACAAGGGATTAAGAGTGGTTGGGTCTGGTCGGTCAAAGATTATATTAAATATTAATAATTGGAAATCTTTGGGAAGTGACAGAAATGACTGCTTAGTCATAGTTAGGAAACAATAACAATAATTTCCTTGTATACGGGTGCAGTGCCCCCAAGCTCCCCTTTTCTCTTTCT
Source organism: Lepidonotus clava (assembly GCA_936440205.1). Classification (NCBI taxonomy): domain Eukaryota; kingdom Metazoa; phylum Annelida; class Polychaeta; order Phyllodocida; family Polynoidae; genus Lepidonotus; species Lepidonotus clava. The sequence goes on from OW387145.1 coordinate 37,219,829, forward strand.
CGTTTTTGGAGTGTTTGATAAGTCATTCTATAAACAATGACCCTTGACTAAGCCCTAGCTTCCCTAGCTCTCGTATCAATATGGGGGCCTTAATCCTTTCTATCTAGTTGACACGAACGGAGATGCCAAATTTCCGAGTCTGATTAACAAAATCAACAGAGCCTATACAGAACCAAAATACCTAATAACTTTTTGACAGTTTTGGTAAAATTGCTAAATTTTCCAAAGACGGAATGTGTCCTCCATATTTAGTCGTTGGGGACATGGATTTATTCATCTTACTGAAAGAAAGAATACATATGTACCACTACCAAGATTGAACGACCTTGATCGAAGCCCTTTAAACTTAATCATGTGCGAAAATTATTCATGAGCCTTTTAGCAATAATCTCTTAAGAGTCCATAAAATTATCAAAATTCCGGAAAAAAACAAACACTTTAAAAGCCACCACTACGTATGGATGAACAATTACAAGGATTAGTTAAAAACGCAGGGCGTACACTTCATACCAAACGTTACCCAACCAAATAAAGAAAACCCAACTCTCACAACTTTCCCTACACATTTCACACTCACGATGCATATATATCAAGATATCCTTTCTCCGCCAAATCCTAGCGGTTACCCTAGCCCTTTTCTTTGAAGCACTTACCCCTGCACCTCTCTAATCCATCCCACTATTTAATTCACTTTTAATTCGCGCTAAATGACGTCTATGTCCGCCAACGACCGTGAGAATTGGCCAACCCCTCCAGACTCATTGAGACTCTCCAACCCGTCTGGCCTTCTAATTTCCCCGCTGTCGATGCTATCTCGGCCCCACCCTGCACGTTAAATTTGATTCTGCATTGTTCTGCGAGCGATATGGAGATAAGGAGAGGGGGTTGGTGAGAGGAGGGGTTGGGGGTGTAAGGGGGGTGTAAGGGGGTGCGGCGCCCCTTTGTAATATTACTGCCTACCCCCCGACCCTGGTTCACAGTCACACCTGTGGGGTGTTGGGTTGTTGGGTTGTTGGTTGTGGGGTGTGGGTGTGGGAGTTGGGTGTGGGTGTGGGTGTTGGATGAAGTGGGGGCCATTCCCTGCTCGGTCAATATCTGTGGAAAATCGTTTAATATAGTCGCGGTCTATCAAGGGAAACAACCTAGAAGTATTGGGTCACAAACTGAGACTCTACTGGACTCAATTGTCGATTTCATGATTATAATACTCTATGCTATTGATTATGTAGCCGGGCCTTTAGAACATTTAAATATCTGTAGGCTCTCTGAACCAAAAAGGTAAAAAAAACACAAAACTAACAGAATTTGAAGGATTATCTTTTCAAGGCAAGGGCCCGAAAGGTTTGGCAGTTTATTTTGTATTTTTTCCCCAACTGCTGGCATTGTAAAGTGACAATATTTGCTGAGAAATACGGGGTACAATAACAAGAACGTGTGTAGTCAATATAACTTCTCTTTTAAAAACAACCCTTAAAAAACAAATTATAAGATCGAGTTTTCAACCCCTCATGTCTGAACCACTAGTTTTAAAGCTGAGCAACAAATGCTGACCCAAGTCATTCTCTCTGTAGCCATAGTAGTTCAAACGAATACTGTAATACATAGCTACATATAAAATGATTTACGGTATTCCCTGAAACAGCGTACCAACCCAAAAACCATTTTCAAATTCCCTGCGTTTTCCCTGAGATTTCTTTGTCCCACCGCAATTTTTCCAGGAAGTTGTTCAGATTTAAAAGCCTCTGGGTGCAGAAATAATTTGGAAAACCCAACAACAAAAAGTCTAATCCCTTATATCCTGAGAATCAGGAATTTCAGAACCCGGCCAAATGAAAATTCCCTGTGTTTTCCCCTGTGTTGTGTTTACAAATGAAATTCCCTGTTTTGGCAAAATTTGCAAATTCCTTGTGTTTTCCACGTCAGGGATTTTTTTTAATGTTTTTATTTTTTTTGCCATTTTCCCTGTTTTCCCTGGGTGGTTGGTACCCTGTCCCTGAAGAAACCTGTAGCCCTGGCGGTTCATCGCCCGACGTAATCAGCAATCTGAGCGTCATTGACACTCAATTAATACTGACGGCGCCCGCCTCCCCCCCATCCCTTACGTAATGTGGGGGGCTGTGGGGGTGGGCCCACATAATGTGGGGGGAGGTGATGAAAGACGGGCGGCGCCACTTTGTACGGGACAGTAACGACTTCACACACACCCTGCCTCCGCCGTTAGATATTGTGTCAAAGAGGTGTGGGGTTTCTAAGGGCCGCCCGTGCCGGAATTGCCGTTGGATTGGGGAGTCTTGTTTCCCTGACGGTTTAATTGGGAAATATTCTGTATGATTTGAAGTGGAGTTCACGGTGTAGATTGTTGACGCAGAGTAGGGGTTGGTGAAGAAAAATCGAGAAAACCAATTGCGACTTGCAGCCTTTCCCCATGTCAGACTCCAAGAAATTTAGAAAAATAAGTTGAAAGTAAAAAAAAACACACAAAAATACCACCAAAAAATACACGTGAATATTTACAAAAGACATGCTTATTATCCACTAATAGAAATTTAATTGCATAAAAGCAAGCACATTTCCAGTTTCGACAACGGTTTTCAACAGTTTTCAAGGTAGCTAGGTATCCGAAAAGCCTTTCGTCTGGGATTAAATGATAAATTGTATAGTAATCCTGTCCACCCCACTTACTTATATGCATGAGACAGCTAAGTGTTTACACTGTGAACATACGAGTGTTTACAATATGTGAAGTACCTTTAATATGACACGTGCATACAGATGAGTAAGTTACGGAGTGGAGTCAAAACGTGTAAGTACTTCGTCAAAGCCGTACACTGCCTAATCCATTCTGGGATAATCGGACAATGGAGACGACTCACTGAATAAATGTTAAATTCTATTAATACACCGAGAAGAGTTGCATAATCAAAGCCAGTGGCGTGGGCATGGGGGGTTCGTAGGTGTCTGTAACCCCCTCTGATTTCTCAAATTGTAAGGAAAACATACGAAACATTGTCAGAAATTTAGGTATGAACCCCTCTTACTTTACCTGGAACCCCCTTTGACTTTAGGGCTGGCTACGCCCCTGAAAGTCCAGTTTCTTAATTGCTTGAAACGCTGTTTTCACAATGAGATTTTCAATATGATTGTGATTATTGAAATCACATTTCTTGGATACTCCAAAATGCTGGCGGGGTATGTTTCAGTCACTGGTTCAACGTTTAAGATCATCTTGAACTCGAACGATTTTCTGACCCTCGGACTAGTAAGCCCATCAATTTTCACTCGCCCAAGGCAAATTCCATTGCCCTGTTGTAGGAGCCCCTATGACAGTCGTTATAAAGTCGTAGCCGATTCTATTTTCAGATCTACCCTAAAATATGGGGTCATATAGGGGGAAAATCTGCTTTGTAATGACCAACCTGTTGTCCGTGAAATAATTATCACTGGTTTTCTGACTGATGAAAACGATTAGTCAAATTCGAACCGACATCTACAGGTGTTCTGCAGGATGATGCGTACCAGCATGCAACCCAAATAAATAGTCTATTCTACTGGATACAAGGGTACTATTCATTTAGATAATTACTCTAGACTCATTTATATTATAGACCACTCGAGAATAATTACTTCTCCGGGTTCATTCATACCAGCCACTCGAGATGGTCAGATAAGGTGAACAAGGAAGCGCCTAAATCATTAAGGAAGAGGCTGTTACTGCATAATTTTGTAATTTAGGGACCCTGGTTATTTATTATGAGACTCAGGCTCAGTGTATAAGGTCCTGAGATTGTAGTTTGAATTTCCCTCTTTAGGGGTGACGTGGGAAGGTTGGCCTGGCTTCGTACACTGGTGGTTAGCAGAGCCACTTCGGACAGATTAAAGGATAGTAAAAGTCGAAAATGCTTGAGGGCAAAAAAACTTAAGGATATATATATATATATATATTCATACAGGTATGTTATGTTTTCAAAATCCAACTTGTGTACGCGGCTTTAGTAGTTGGCAGGCCGAGGGGTTCCCTAGAAAAATAGATTGAGTATCAAATGCTACCCGGCAAAACTATAGGACATTTTTTTCAAAATCCGTGGACACCCCCCCCCCCCCCCCCCTCAAAAATAGCAATGCGGTATTACCTTCCCCCCGGGTCCCTTTCTCATATTTTTTTCAGTGCTGTAATTTGTATTCTGTGGTGGAATTGGCCCTATCCACACGCCTAGGAATCGCTTGAGTTCAGCAAATTATGAGGAGACATCGGTTTGAAAGCCATGATGGTATAAACCTTGGGCCAAGGCAGTGTCCGAAATTAAGGGTGCACCCTGCACCCGAAGTGCATGATTTTGCAGCAGGGTGCATGAATTTTGAAAGTGTGCACCCGACAGATGCACATTGAATAAATAGCCTTCTATATCATTGAGGGTGCGCTGAAAGGCTCCTGGGTGCATACTTTTCAAAGCTATGCACCCGGCGCGTGCATAGTTTTCAACGTTAATTTCGGACACTGCAAAGTTATCCAGAAATGTGCATCTCAGGTGCACCACCCGGCGGTGCACCTCCCAGGGGCCGGTAACTAAAGTCGGTGCACCTCCCAGGGGCCAATTAAAGCTAATGACGCGCCCGACGTCACAGCGCGACGTCGGCCATACGCCAACCAACAAAACGACTACAGCGACGCCATACGGAACGCCGCGGGACTAGGCGAGGGGGTTTCCCAAAAGGGGTTCGTTTTTCAGCCGAGGGGTGTGTGTGGGGTTTCTAATTACCTGGCCGACGTCGTAAAACCAAGGTGACAGGAGTGACCAGTACCCTACTATTGACCTCACACCTCGAGGGGTCAAGACTGGGTGGTCAGTGGTGGGCAGGGGTCACCACTGGTCAGCAAATGACAGGGTGGAGGGGCATGAGAAATGGCCGGACGGTCGTGTCGTCACGGAGGTTAAAATTCAATAAAAGAAATAAACTCTTAGCTGACATTTACTTTTTTTTGGTTAATGTCCGATTTGAATATTTTATGTTCTTTAACTGCTCATATCAATTTAGGTATGATTAGGGGTGGAAAAAGAGTAAAAGAATAAATTTGTTGGTGTTTTACATTAATTGGCAAATTATCGCAATATCCAATACCATTACAATTTAATGAATACACGCAAACTTTCAGCTCCGATTCTTTGTTGGTTTATTAGTAGGCTTAACATCTGTTCTTTCTTTTGCCTTCTATACACCTCTCCCTCCCGTATAGGTTCAATCCAAAACGAATTACTTCAAAAATGAAAAGTCTAATACTTAATACATCAGCCACTAATCGCTAGTTTTACATTTTATCATGAATTCTTTGCGACATTCCACTTTGAAAAAAATACCTTATCTCTCATATCTTAACTCTAATAGCCTCAAAACACGTTCCTGGCAACAATTCAAAAGAAAATCGTTTCCGACACAAGCATATGTTTGCATGTCTTTACGCCAACTTAAATTGAAACACTCGAGTCATTTTGTCAGTTGAAAGCGGTGGCTTCTGGCCAAGAGTCATTAAAACGTGTTCACAGCCGGCGGTTAGGGAGTTAAAGAGGCAGAACGGCCACGTCCACGCACCGGTGACAACCACGTCCACGTACTACTTGACAACCCGAGAATGGGGCCAACCTTAAGTAAAGTATCGATTGTGTCCAAGTGACCAGGGGGAAAAAAAGCCGGAAAAACTTTTCATTTTGTGGGTAATACTAATGAAATTTAGAAAAAAAAACACAAAAAAATCCCTAAGATGAGAGATTCCACTTCTGACTGGTAAAAAAAGTCGGAAGCACTTTTCCTACTTTTATTCTAGAAGAAACTAAATGGAAATTACTTTTGGGAATAGACCTGACATATTTGAATTGCTTGAAACTGAGGCAAAAATACGAAAAATGATATTTAAGTAATGTGGGAAAAATTATTTGCACAATCCAAAATCACCAAAAAGTAGGAAATCCTACTATAGTAGGAAAAACTCTGTAAAACACTCAGCGGTGAACAGGAAACTACTCTCTAAGTTTGGCCTGACGACCACGTTCACTGCCTAGTGACAAGCGCGCTGGATACATTTAAACTTTGGCGCGCACACAACATAAACAGTGGCCCAGAGGAGAAGGGACCCTGAGGCAAAGAACTAGTGTGGGGCCTGCCGCTGACTTTACAACATGAGCTACTGGGACTTAATGGGCATTCTAATGCCTGGTACATCGTTGGAAACCCATTTAAATGTTTAACTTTGAAGGAGGCGGCGGCGGGAGGTGGGGTTGGAGAAGTAGGGAAGAGAAAGAGAAAATAGGGGGAGAAAGGAGAAAACTTTGATACTGATAACCTGACAGAATAGGGGTTTCTTGATTCGCTCCAAGGTTATTTATTTGTACCTATTAAACGCAATAATCTGATGCAAGTTGCTTTAAAAACATCCTAAATTAGTAAGCATTACCTCAATTTACACTAGGAATCCTAATTCATCTTTCCCTCGCAAATTCAAGATACTTTTATTCCTGGCATCTGGCATATCATTAGGTTGTGCGGGAGAAACCTTGTAATTTTAGTTTCACATTATCTTTTCTTATTATCTCCCTTGTATTACATATTATAGTCCCCAGACGTTGCAATTTCAGGTACAGATAGAATCAGTGGGGGCTCTTTGAATTTCGCTGCTGCACCGCGGCATGGACTGCACAACTACCAGCCTACCAGATGACACAACCCCCACTTTAATAATACCTAATCACCTATAGAACTCAGCAGGGAACCCAAGTCCTTCTCAGGTAAGGGAGGCTGGGATGGGGTAAGTCCTTTCATGGCCTGGATACCTCTTGCATAATAGGTCCTTACGCCCACAAAAGTCCATGGCTACTAGTGGTCACCTAAAATCTGTAAGGAATATTTTTTATTTGCCCTCTATATAGTATAAATGGCATGGGGAAATCAAGCATGGACGTGGTTAGGATGCGTCTGATCGTTCTGATGTAGCAAAAAAAAAAAAGAAGAAATCAATGGCATGGGGAATCCCTTTCATGGTGGTTTGGGTGCTGGCTGGTTTATGGTCCTACCTGCCATAAACCAGCAGCCCAAAAGCACGCTAGGATATGGGGTGGAATTCCCACCTTAAATGGTTGCTGGTTAACAGTCCTAGTTTGAGCTCCCCTTGAGCTCCTAGTGGACTTGGATGTAACTACAGTCTAGGATGGGGTTAGAGGGGTGGGGAGGGGGGGATTGTGTCCGGGGGGTTGGAGGCAGAAATAACGAGCTGATAATTGGGGGCTCTAATTAAGGGGGTCGGCCAAGTCCCCCTTTAGTCCATTGTTTCACAACATGTACTAATTGAGGGTAGCCGAGATGGTAATCTGTGAACTCCTCCCTTTGTCCCCCACCCACCACGGCTGGGGATATGGCTTAGGAAAGGCTGAGTTTCCCCACCCCTGCTGGGACAGCCGGTCGGGTTGAAGGGTATCAAAGAGGGTTGGGACCAAAGGGAAGTGAACAGCTGATGTCTGGTATTTGGAGTTTGAACTAGGGGGTTTCCCCAGGAAATATTACAACCGGCTATTCATAAAGTCGGTTATATATATCTGAACCAAAATTTTGCGAGCTTGGGAGTAAATTTGTGTGTTAGTGTATATGTCTCAGAATGGTATACTATTTATTTTCCATAACTTTTTGGCGTCAGAGCATAGTGGAAAACAGTGGATTTCCCCATGGGGAATTGAAAAAGTTTAAAAGTTTAAAAAAATATATATGACAAAGAAAAAAAGATTATTCTCTACAATGTGTATATTTGGTTCAGATGAGGAATTACAGATTGTGGTTCAGAATTACAGCCAGTTTTCCAATCCGGCTATAATTTGGGGATTTACAGCCTAGTGTTAAAGATAGGTGGGAGGAGACACACCCTGTTGGTAAACACTTAATCCTCAGTACGTTGGGGATTTACAGCTAATGTCTAGTGTGTAAAGATAGGTGGGAGGAGACGCACCCTCCTCGCAAATACCTAATCCTCACTGCTAAGTATGTAAGGATGTGGGCCCTGATGCTAAGCCTAGATCAAAAGATAGGTGAAAATACTTAAGTCAAGGATTATCTGATAATGAAGGACCATTTTACGGATTTTCACATCTGCCCTGTCCGCTCTGCAATAGGTCGTCTATACCTATTGTTTTCTGGTGAGACAGACGGTCAAGTTCAAATGTACAAGACTTCGTTGAGGTGAAATCACGCAACTGCCGACTGCAAAGATGCATGGGACTAAAACATGCCAATATGTTTGCACCAAAAACATTTAGAATACTCCTCGGCTACGGAAATTTGTCCTTGTTCCTCGGAGGAACAACATAAATTTTGTTATTAAAGTGAATAATGGATTTAATTCAGAATCAATACATTTTTTAGTCTAAACTTAAGTTTCTTTTAGATTTATGTCAATCATCATGCACGTGTATAGACTTAAAAAACGTATCTTACATTTTAAACTGTATTTTTTTGTCTACTTGTATATATTAAACGTTATATACATGTATATATTTTTAAAAGGTTTTCATTAGTAATAATCTTCAAGGTTTCCCTTGGATTTGTATACATATTCTTGCATGTCACACAAGTGACAGCCCTGTTAGCGTTACGATCTGAGTTACGAAAACTTTGTGCAACAGACTGACACGTTTGTTTGACCACTCAGCCTGGGAGAAAACCAGCCGGCCTCTCCAACGACAGGTGTGGCAGTGCTTAACCAAATGACCATTCCGGACTGTTTGCCCCACCCCATGTGTTCAGTAATAAGCAGCCGGCCATAGAAACAATGCGTATTTACCCTGAGAACAATGCACCAACAATGCGTCTGCTCACTCATTAGTTCAAAGCGCATTGTTTGGTACTAATGTGGGTGAAACCCCCAGTGAGTTGGGGGTCCCCCGGGAATGGTTTGAGGGGCCCTCCCCCGCCCCTTTTACCCCCGGGGGAACGCCGGGTGGCTACCAAGGAGGGGGAGGGAAGGGCGTATGTACATTCTGTTTTCCCGTGGTCTTCCTAAACTTCCTAAAATATTACCCCCGACTAGATGGTGCAAAAAAATCTCTGGTTCTAAGATGAGAAAATATGGAAAATGTTGCTCAATGTTGAGCTCTAGGTAGTTGTCGTAATGTGAATATATCTTTAAAATAGATTATATTATCTAGTACCAGAACTTTCATCTTAAATCTGCAAGTTTTCCCCCCCTCCCTATTAAGTATTCTGCGCATCAGCCCATTAATCACCTTATACCTGGATTCACTTATATTCAATCAACTTCATTCAAAACGCTTTTTAAAAAAAAGATCTTAGAGAATTCTTTTTTTGGGGGGGGGGGGGGGGGGGGGGGATATATGAGAAAATGATGCCCGTACTTGAATATATAAAAAATTCTTTAGAAGTCGGAATAAAATTCCCCCTTTTTCTCAAACTTTAATTCTCTCCCGAAACCTGTTGTACACAATTAATTGGTCATTTGATGAGAGAGGCAGAAGCCATGAATGCGTCAATCTCTCAGAGCCGGCAACCGTCTGGCCATAAACCCCTTCGGGGGGCGAATAGGAGCCCGATCTTCAGGTATCACAGCCTCAGGGGGAGGGGCTGTTTTTTTTGTATTGCACCTGCAAGTGCTTTGACTAATGACAAAAAGTACTTTTGTCTGGGAGAAAGTATTTTGCCTGGTTACCTATCTCTTAGGTTAGGAATTTCTTTGCTGATTTCAAAGCCAGACTAACCAGTAATCGTTTTGCACTGGAAGTATTATTTATAATTGAACAGGAAAAGAAAAGTTTTTTCCTCCCTTCATCTAGACATGTCCATGGTTAAATCTTACAAAACTGACTGGTAATAGTGATTATTTCCAACCGACGTAGCAATTTTATGAATTTACTATTTTCTCAGGACATATTTACCCAAAGCTGAGAGCTTAGGCTCGGTGACATAATGATTGGGAAGGCCCCTGTAACGATTAACAATGTGACGTTGGCTTAGGCTTTGAAAGATGGGCTAAGCCTAAAGATGGGCTTACTTCCCCATGGGCGACCTTCCCCAAAACGACCAAATACCCGTTAGTTTGCGGTCAAATTCTGAACAGCGAGTGGTCACCCAACCATGTGTGTTTATATAAATAACGAGCGACCAAGCCTAAAACGGCTGGCCATGGATAGGCTTAACGTTAATGACTTTTTCTTTACAGCCTATCTAAAATAATTAAATTTGATGGACGAGGCTTTAAGCATTAACTTCACTCGCAGATGCGACCTTTAGAAAAAAAAAGAAGGGAAAATAAATATAAAAAAATATTAAGGCCTTAAAAAAAGGGAAAAAGTGGCCACATCCTAAAAATCAATCATAGGCCAGGTACAACAAACCTGATATACTTGACAACAACCTAAAAAAAATGCCAAAATGAGCAACCATGGCCTAAAAAGTGGTAAATCGAAAGGCCAGGGGTGTCGGTAAAAACGTAAAAGCCTCAGTATTACTAAAATAAACATTCATTATGGGGGGCAGGGTCACCAAACCCTAGAACCAATGTTGACCAAGCTCCGGCTGGCTGAGCCTGTATAAAACTACAAAGGGGAAAAGGCCTAGGTATAAGACTATACCAGAGGGCGGTGATATTTGATCGGGTTGAGGCCGGAGTACCTGAGTAAATAAACACCTTTCCCTTTGATGAGGGCGTACTAACGATGTCGCCGACCCGTAACTTCATATATTATAACGGTGGGAGAGAGTTGACCTTACCTGAATGTGGGTTTCTTGGGTACGCCAGTACTCTCCACCATAGTGCCAATGAATAATAGGCTGTGGGTCAATGGGTTTCTTGGGGGATGCGCAGAGGTCCTTTAGTTAATGATAGGTGTGGTTTTGCCCGATAGTGTCACCTCTGAAGATTCACTAGGTAAAGTTCAATAGGTCCTTTGCAAGTAATGTCACATGTGTCGCTCGTTTGCTGGTAACATCCAATTTGAAACATTGACAAATTTCCACCGTTACTTGACTTCTGTAACCTCAGCTATAAATATATTCCGACCAATGCGTCGCATGTGTCAAAGTTAACTGAGAATATCCACTGGCAAGTCTAATATTATAAACTTCCTATTAAATCCAATTACGTAGGACGGCTATTTTTCCTCTGCAATTCCAATTGAATGATGCATAAACCATAAACGCCTGCACTTCAGTAATCCTGACTAAAATTTTATCGGGAAATCACTCCGGAAAATGTCACTTTGTGAAGTTTGTAAAAGTGACAGAAGGTGGAACTGGGTGCAATTCAAAGTCCACAGGAAGCGTCCAAGTTGGCTGATTATTTCCTGGAATAATGGCGTTTTTAAACGACCCTCTTTGCTATTTAAGTGTTCCCAGAGTCATACAATAACGGAGGGCCGGCAGAGGCTGTCAGCCTCCAACGCTTTTCCTCTCCGTCTCTTCCTGTCGCCGGATGTCGTCTGCTGCACTCAGCGTCCAAATGTCGTCTGGTGTTACGCGCCCTCTCTCTGTTCTGACCCCTTGCCACCCCCTGCACGCCCCTCGACCCCCTGCCACCCCTTAACCCCCTCCCTTAACCCCCTCCCACAGGTAATCAACCCCCTACCCCCCACCCCATGCCCCCCGTCGCGGGGGTTTCACCTGACCTCTGAGCCACACCTCTTGGAGACATTTTCGCGTGTGTAAACTTTCGCGGTTGAGCATGAAAAAGACATGGATGTAAGCCAAGGAAAGGCGTAATGTAACTTCCCGATTAGAAAGCACAAAATATTTATCCCTCTCTTCCTGAAGCTTCTCGTTTACATCACTTTTAGTTTTGGTTACAATATTATTAGAGTACCACGGGATTTCTCATTTCCAGGCAATTGGTTATGTACATTACTTTTTCCCTTGATTTTTGTGCGTTTCATTATGACAATTCTGAGAAAGTATTAATTCCGCGAAAAAGAATGACCAGGAAGAACTTTGTTTTTTTTCGTGCTGCTAAGTATGGACGAATCTACCATTAGATCTAGTTAATGGTTTTGCACAGAGACAATTCGGAATGTTCGAAAATATACTGTATCGTTAGATTTTGAAATGTAATATTTTCGTCACTAACATAATTTATGTGGGAAGATGTAAAGTGAGCAGAAAATTCAGTTAATGTTAAACAAACAGGTCACTGCAAATTGCGCGAAAGTTACCGTCACTGCTTGATGAGCGAAAACTCAAATAGACTACACCCACAAAGATTAACGTTAACAGCAGCGTACAGTATGTCCAAAGCTGCCACTTCAGCTTTGCAGGCTGTATAAGAGTGCTCATGTCAACGTGTAATGAATACAACTGCCACGTTCCCAGATTGTTATGAGTTGTCTTGAACAAACAGTGATTTGGCTTTGTTACGACGGCAGTATAACATTAGGGGCACTCATATTTCACCTATATCAGGTTACAACTACATTAGATTTTGAGTGTTAGCTTCCGGAATCCGTTTTTACTGTTGGGGTCATATTACATCATGGATTACTGTCACTACATTAGTGGCACATTTTTAAGGGGTAATATATAGTTATTGATTTTTTTTTCTGTGTGGAGGAAGAAACAATGGTGCTTGGCACTTTGTTGCAAGCCAGGTTTTACTTTATGATGTTATATTTGGAACACATTTTGTATGTAGGTACCCCTGCTCCCTCTATAGACAATTTTCTAACCTCAGATCAGAGACTGAACCTGTATTTTGATTGAGGGGAAGCGCTCCTATGAACATCCAGGCTTTACCATATCAGACTCTAGAAGTACAGAATTTAAGACATCTGAGTCGGTGGTAACTGACCAAAACCAACGGGGGGGTATAGAGGTGAGAAATAGCCAGATTGAGACCGTAAAATAGCTTTAAAAGTAGGGCGAAAGTAAAAAGGCATCCGAGGATACCCTTTTCTGCCCAGCGCCCAACTGATTTATATATCTATTTATTTGTTGCTGCTTTTTTCACGTCTCAATCCATATCTAGTCTATATTGGTTCAATAATTAATCAAGCAAATACGGGGTGCACAAATTCGGCACTATTAATCCGTGATATTGTTAAGGAAAAAATAATTCCACGTATTTCCTTTATTTTCCTATATTGAATACGCTATTACATATTGCTAAGTAAATTCAAAGTGCCATATTAAATATTGATGCACCCAGGGCGGATGGCGCGGCCCAAACATCAAATTATCCCTACTTAAATTCCAACACAGATTCCCCATTGTTACGTCGGGGTCACGTCACTAGTTCACAGGTAACACACGAGGAGAGGTTGGGTTGGGTGTAGGTTTTGGTAAGGCCAAAGAGTACATACATAATATATGTATAACGCCAACCCCTCTCTCCCTCTCTCCTCCCCCTAAAAAAGCCAACCCCCTAAAATAAAACCGGCGGTCTGCATTTTCAAAAAGGGGGAAAAATCAATAATCAAAAAAAATAATCAGAGTATGCCGTCAGCCAGAAACTCAAGGCTGGCCTGAGGCCAAGGGAAAGATTGTTGTGTTCCGGTAACATCTGACAGCCCAGAAAATAGGAATAGGGGAGGTAGGTCGGGATTTTTTTATTATTATTATTTATTCATATTTATTTCATGTAATGTACATAATCCTAATGTAGTCTTTTAGTGAAAATAAATCAGAACTTCTGTAATATTTTACAGAATTCTAATATTTGGGACTAAAAAGTCTCTTAAGACTTTAGGGCAGGGGCAGAAAATTAGGGAAGGTCGGGTTACCGGACGCAACAACTTTATTCCCTTGGCCTAAGTTATCGTCGTAAGAGGCTGGATGAGTAGGCAGGTCGTAGGTAGGTGAACTCATCAGTTGGCACTCCGTAGACACGGGGGGTATCGTCTCTCAAAAGACGTTGTCACGTGCGCTGCTAAAAAAAGGGTTGAGGGTACCCCCCTCTCACACCCTGAGTAAAAGTCAAGTCCCTCTAGCAGTGGGCCCGCATCCTGCCTGCCCGCCCCCAACCGCCCCCTGGGCACACATTGACATAACCAGACTAACCTGGGGGTTAAAGGGAGAAGACATCACACTCAAAAAGTATTAAACGTTTTTTTTTACCTTAAATTCTGAAGAAAACTAAAAGGAAAAAAATGCTTTCGAGACTCAATGTAGACAAACACAATTGACATTTGAGTATTGTAGAAAAATGTCCTTTATGGAATCAGAAATCAATAATAAAATAAAATAAAAAAAACTTTTCTGGCCTTGAAAAAGAATATATATTAAAAAAAAACTCTAAAAAAAACTCTAAAAAAAAAAGAGAGAAAAAAGCACTTGAATTTCCCCTTAGCAAGTAAGGCAGTCTGCCGGAAATATTTTTCAAAGTCAATTACCTCTCGGGGGGCTGATTACAGCTCTAGGCTCTGCCTCCAACGTCGTCTCATTTATTTCCCTAAGGTACATCCATCTCTGACAATACCCCATTCAAAGTCCTGGGGAGAAAACCCTAACTTTATTCACCAAACCCTCTTGGCGGATCCGGGTTGGGGGTGTGCCCCCACTATTTTCAAACGAATTTTGTGACCCCCCCCCCCCCCCCCCACCCCCACACACACCTATAATATATGAGGCACTATTGGTTATTTACTTGCAGAACTACCCGGAAATTTCAACGTTTTTTCCTGTTAACATTTTCTAAGGGTAGCATAGGCTACCTAAAGCTAAGTTTAAGATTGGAGAGGATCTGGTACAATTTTTGTTACTGCTGTCAAGCAAATATCTTTGCATTTCCTCGTGTATTGTAAAGTAGTGCTGCGGTCTGCCAAAGTACTGCGTAAGAATTAATACCAAGAAGGAACCAGGAAAAATAGCTATACATCTGATAGAAAGAAATATTTATAGAAACAAAGAGCGTTTGTTTATAAATAAAGACCAGAATCGGACAGTTGTTCAAATTTCAAACATTCCTCATTTGCTACCCTACAAAGTATTATAAGTCCTTTCGCTACCCCTTCTTCAAGTTCTTGATGCGTAACTAATTAATGGGCAGCCCTCGGTGAACCCCTGACGGGACCCTTTGACCTATGAAGCTTTCCATGTTCCAAACAACATAATTATACACTTCCATGCATGGGTTTCCTATCATGAAACCCTGAACCCAAATTATCCACTGGCGTACATATATACATGTTTATCAATATATATCATGCTAAAGTTCTTGGACGGCAAAACCCTAACAGTAATGTTTATGGCTAGGACAGCCTCATAATGTCCTGTCTATTGTGCGTCAAATAAGAATATCAAGTCGATGTGTAGGGAATTCCCCCCCCCCCTTTTTTTATATATATATATTATTTTTTTCTTTTTTGGTAAGGGAATTATATATATATATATATATAATATAAAAGGGAACACAACTACTCAGCCGATGACCCTTCTCCACCCACAAATATTGGAGTTATTCTCACCGCAGCGTCCCATTCATCCCCGACACTATCAGCAATAGCCAGGTGAGCCAGAGCAGGGCCAGAATGCCCCAAGCTGCATGCAGTGGCCGGCAGAATGCTAAATAGTTAATGCTAATCGCATGTCGCTGCCCATTGCTCACCCTGCGGAGGGCTATTAACTCTTGACTTTGACGAGGCCCCAGCACCCCTGGGCCCCAAAAATGGCCCTGAATAACCTTTACAACAAGAATCACTGCAGGGCTTGGGGATGCTGATAACAGGGCTCGACCAGCGCGGGCGCCACCTTGCCAGTGGCAATGAATCTATTTATTTAGCCTACCTAGGGTACAGCCCAGGCCCCTGGTACAACCCTAGGAGACTTATCTTACAATCTTAAGAGACCGAGGCCATCCTTAAAAAAACCCGCCAGACTTTAACGCATGGTAAGTTTTTTTTTTCTGGTAAATACTCCACTCCTCCTTTTTTTTTTTAAACGAAAAAACCTTTTCCCCTAAATTCCTAGATAACCACCGTGCCATCACGAAGTTATTCAAACTGTATTGCTAGCGTTTTGGGGATTTAATTTGCTTTGTGTGCTGCCTAGCCTTTACGAGTAGAGTAGTATGTCCTAGCCGATGTTCTCAGTGATTTTCCCTGTGTCATATTCAGCAAGTTGTTCAAATTTAAAAGTTTCTGCATGCAGACAAAAATTGGACAAACCCACAACAAAAAGTGTAATCCGTAATATCCTTGTAGTAAGGAATTTCAGAAACTGGTCAAATGAAATTCCCTATGTGTTGACAAATTTTACAAAATCCCTGTGTTTTCCCTGTCAGGGAATTTTTTTTGGCCATTTTCCCTGTTTTCCGTGTGGTTGGTACCCTGTCAGTCACAAAATTGCGTGGACTTGTCTTTCATCCAATCAAAAGACGCTCAGGTCACTTTTAATAATAATAGTAATCGTGGCCTTGAAATCAACAAAGGAAAATTAACCAAAGACACATATAGCTGTATAGTATACCTATAGTGATACTCCCTATGCGGCCTTTCCACACACCTTATGTTAAATACCATGGGGGTACAGTGTATAAAGTGTATTACACATAGGCCCAATTAATGTCCACTCATGACGGCCACATTACCCGACCTCGTCCATCATATCAGCAGACTGTTAGTGTAGTACCCAGGCCCCTGACGTAACGCAGTTTCCACTGCGGCCACACATTAGTTTCCACTTACGTCTGACGTGCAGCTCATTAACTTAACTCTCTTGTGACGGACAACTCATTTACTATGTATCTCCCCGACGGACAAGCCATTAGGTATAGGTAGGGCCACCCTTAAAATTTGTTTCATGTCCAGCGGGTGGGCAGGAGGAAAACCAGTCGGGAGGTCGGTAAATCTTTTTTTTCCTTTCTTCTTGTAAGGCTTTAACTACAACTTTTGTTGAAAAAAAACCCAACAACAACAACAAAAATTAAATTCAGAAAATCTGAAAAAAAAAGTCTCTAGTCGGCCCTCAAAAAGTCAGTCGGGCGCTGGACAGGAAACAAACATTTTTTAAGGGTGGCCTAGAGGCTCAACTATGGGGGCTGAACTGACCAGTGGTCAATCAGTGGAATGCCCTGTTGACCTATAGCACTGGGGAGGTGGGCAGTGATTGTGATTCCACTCTCGTTTCTTAAAGGTCTGACGTAACATCTTCTGGCGCCTGCTGGGCAGTGTAAAGACGCCCATGCCCTCGGGTGCCTGCCCTCGGGTGGAATAGTTATTTGAAGTGTGATTGTAAAACTGAGAAAATGGACCTAAGGAATCTGGGGCTGAAGTAAACTTGCATAACGCAGGGTAAATAGTAAACTTTCTCAGTATAAATTCAACGTTAGCGGACTCCATTTTGGGCATAATGAGAAGTGAAATGGACTCCATTAACATACTCCCCTCGAACCGTAGACGCTGGGCCACAATGGCAGTGCGTTTTCTTAGGCTTATAGCAAACATCGTTGAGACAGCCTAGCTTTGAAATACTATATTATGGTGGGAACACACGTAAGGCTCCTGTTGGAAAATGACGTCATAACTGACCAGACGTACAGGTTCACAGAGAGGGAATCCTCGAGTACCACTTCAACTACTTCACAGAGACTATGACGTCACGTAATATATAACTGGCGGAAGCAGGTGGGAAAAAAATGCGTGGGGCACAAAGAACGGACGGTTTCTGCACGCGTTTTATTTGTTTGGATAACTGGGGCTAATCAATGGGACCGATTAAATTGCGATGGTGGGTTCACCTGCTTTATTCCCGGAGTTCTGGATAATAGAGTTAAAAATTAGCCAACCCCCTTACTTTCAAGGCCTTTTTCCCTCCGTTATTTTTTTAGGGTTGAAACCCAGTGGGTTAAACTGGAAAATGATTACATCAACGTTAGTTTTTTCTTAATAATAACAGCGATATAATTGCGGCCACAGAGCTTTTACATCTTTAAGATATTTACACCTGAATTTTCCACATTCATCTCTTAATCATGAGAATACGACAGGTCAGGATAAAATATACCAATATGACACGATAAGAAAGGACTTTTTCATGTACAGTAACAAGTTTCAAACCCTGAAACCAAGCCGGGAACATGGGGAGATAATAGAGGAAACTAGATCTACCGGGATGGGACGCTGCGTGGGAAGTAAAGATAAGCGTTATCAGTTTGGGCAGTGAGATATGACCCTAGGGATATATGATACATCATATCTATAATTGTATCAGACGCCTCAGCAAGGAACAGCGGTATTCTCGGCATGCATAATTTCTACTCAGAGAAGGGGGTGACATTGCTGATATTACGGTTTAAATAGGTGTGGGTCTATTTTATGGACAGTACCAAGGATTTGGCACTTTAAAAAGACTTTTCTTTTGAATTTCTATACAAATAAAAACAAGTTCAACCCCAATTTTTAAATGCCCCATGACCAAGGCTCAGGCTTGCCACAGAATGACGGATCAATCAGGGTACCAACCCAAATTCCATTTTCAGATTCCCTGTGTTTTCCCTGTCCCATGGCAATTTTTCCCTGTGTCATATCGAGCAAGTTGTTAAATTGAACAACTTAACAACAAAAGGTTGAATCCCCGATATCTTGAGGTTCAGGAATTTCAGTACCTGGCCAAATGAAATTCCCTGTGCTTTCCCTGTGTTTTGGCAAAATTTTCAAATTCCCTTTGTTTTCCCTGTCAGGGAATTTCTTTTGCCATTTTCCCTGTTTTCCCTGTATGGTCGGTACCCTGATCATTATATGAAAAAGTTAACTCGAGTCAATAATGAATGACAGATGTAATGTCTTCAATCATGTAAATTTCAGGATTAATTAGCAAAGCCTGGAGTGGTAGATCTAGGTCTAGTCCTATCCTTCAAAAGCTTGTCATCATTTTATATTAATTAGTTGACAGTATGTAGATCTACCACAATAGAAACACGGGTATGCAAATAAGAATAAGAATTCAAAAATTGTGACACTCAATGACACTGACAGAAGCCAGTAGGATCTAATCCTATTAGATCTGCGCTAATACCCTTATCTCTGAAGTGACAAGTGTACAACTGGCAAGTCAGAAGTGTCATGGCTTTTGCAGATAACAACGATAAGAAACTTTAATTAAAGGGCTAGACAATATCCAAATTACCACCGATATTCTACATGCATACATTTTGTAGCCAAAATCATCACCTAAAATTGAAAGCAAAGCCAAAAGGTTGAAACTTGAATTTAAAAGGTCTCTAACTTCTAAAACTATTTTCTTTTTAGTAGAATCTGGACATGAACCATGATCATCTACTGTCTCTGGACTATCAATATAATTGAAATGACACTCAGATGTACTTCACTGGCAAAATATGACAAGCTAGAACTGTGCTAAAAAAAGATGTCGATGTCCAAAACCGTCTTTCTAAAGCCAGACAACAAAAACCGACGCCCTTCAGCCAAGGTTTCATTGTCAAGCCGAGCCAAGCCCAGGGCCAAGTGAACTGTGACGTTATCGGCAACGCGAAAACTTGAACACAAACTTGACCAGCATTGGGTATATCCGGCACAATATCAACATGGAACGAGTCGTAACACATGAAAATGTTATAAGCATGCCATCTATGTAATGTTTTTGATAGATCAAGACGGGACTTACCGATTAATCTTGGTAAATTGACGGACATCCACAGCAAAAATTGAATACGGCCGCCTCCTTCATTTGATTTGAGAGCTTGGATATGATTGGATCATGAATATGTAAAGCGGCATCTGATTGGTCGCCACGATTGACCTACTTTCCGCCGACATTTATTTCCGGTGGCGTGCGAGCGGGCCGGTGCTGTTGACAGAACCAAAACATTCAGTGAAAACTAAAGCATAAGGAGGTAAATTATACAGAATATGAACTCTAACGAACTATGAAGTATTGCGTAGCTGATTACCATAGGTGTCATTATTTTTGTATACTGTTCTTTTACACAAGAACCAAATCCCCATTTATCGCTCAAATGGGTTATGAAGTTATGGTACCCAAAAAGGAAAGGGTTTGCTCTCTCCCTCCATACGTCGTACTAAGTTTTTGGTACCTGTTATCAAGTGGGTTTGAACCATACCAGTTAGACATGATAGATCTAGAATCCGATATTAGATCTAACAGTTGCACCAGCCCGGACATTACAATGACTATTTTAGTGACAAGGTGCACTGATAATGTGATATTGAAAATGACTGAAATTATTTAAATATTATTATATTGGACAACCGGGCTACACTGTTATAGGGTGCCAATGCAAGTCTGTAAAAACATCAAAATGCTCTTAGATTTGACATAAATATAAATTCAAACATGCTCCAAAAATTACTGAGAAGCACATAATCAGCCACACTTGATGTCTTGTATGATTGTAAATGCTTTTTGCTTATTATCTCTACTGATTCAAAAGTTACAGGCAGTTATACATGGTGTAATGCCAGGTTTTGTCATGTCAAAAATGAAAATGATATGTGAATTAAGAAGGCATGCTCCTCAGCTTGAGGGAAAATTAGACTACCAACCAGAGCTAGAAAATTATGTACATAAATGTTTTTGCAGCTTCATCAAATATTCTCTTGGTCTCATAATCTTCATTTTACAAGTGAAATACTGGGTCACGTGGGTCACAGCTTTGCTACAAAAACAGGGAGAGAACTTTTGGTGGAATAACAGGCGGATATATAACATACCTTTCTTAAAATGGTCTTAAATTGAATGTGATTTCGAAATATAAAAAATGTAGCTATCATAAGATACAAAGACCACTTGCAGCTGAGTATTTCATGTTAAACCGAGTATCTTTGGAATTATGTATGTTCGTATGGAATAGGTCTGTAAAAGGTCGTTAATTGATTTCCAAAAAAAGCGTGGGCATCCTGTATGAGTTTAATATAATTATTAGAATATAGGTAAACTTTCCTAGCTGGCTAAAACCTTTTTCTAATAATTGTCTCCAAAATTGTATGGGCGCACCTAGGACCTAGACTATTCACAATGTTCAAATCGTTTTCACTCAGCCACTGATAGATTCATACAGATCTAACAACATATTTGAAATCTATGAAACCTCATTCATGAACAAATGTCAAATATATATGTTTAAGCTACAATATCAGATACATGGTCAACAATAATTATCATATCCACCGTACGTATAATTTTTTTGATTTCTACTTTCTATGTGTGTTTAATTAGAATAGCATAAGAGGACTCCTTGAGCCAATTAAATATCGGCATATTTAATTGATACTTCCAGAAAAAGGGATGTCTGACGCTTGTGCTTTTCGTCTTCATGACGAGAAACATGTTTCTGCTGAGGTGGAACGGATGGTTTGGTCCCCCAAAATGGATCTCCTTGCTGTAGCTACAGTACAAGGCGAGGTAAATCATACATCGACGTCTCTTCTAGTTTTTCATTGAATTAGTGTTTTCCTTAAATTCAAATTTCAATCGAGCATATATATATATATATATATATATATTCATTTTATCATCCCATATATGTCAAGATGATTTGTTATTTTTTTGTAGTCTATTTAAATAGATATAGGTCGCTTGTAACGAAAAGAACTTCATAAAAGCTGCAATCACGTGCTTTTAGGATAGGACTTTAAGTTTTGAAAAGCAAAGATTATACGCCAAGAAAATAGATAAGACTATTTCTTCCTTGCATTTATTTAACGACTATTTCTGGTTCATATAGGTTGTTCTACACCGTCTTTCGTGGCAAAAGGTCTGGACTCTGGCTCCACCAAGTGAAGACATCAAAGTGACTGCCATAGCTTGGAGGCCGGACGGAAAAGGTGTGTATGGTACTTGTAGTCTGTCATGGAATTAAAAAAAATCTCATAAAAGGATTGCTCGAATTGTAGTGAAGTGAGAAGAGTCCGCTTTTAATGTACTTCTGTTCATTTCTAAAAATGGAGTTTACAGAAATAGGGGTAACTGACAAATTACAATTTTTGGTCCTCATTGGCCACATATTATATTGTGGAGAGTCGTTGAGGCCCTCCCCTATGCATAGAAAGGAAAATTTAAAGGTATGTATTCAAAAGCTACAGAAGCTTGAAGAAATAGAAAAGCAGTTGATACCGTTTTTATAATCTAAATCTCCGCTCACTCACCCTACATTTATCCAAAGAGTATGATTTAACAAGCCTATAACAATATTATAGCATATTCATTTAACTTAAATAACCGTATTTTTGTGTACTCCATTTTGTAGTCCTTTCCGTCGGATATAGTTCGGGTAAAGTCGTCATCTGTGATGTGGAGAATGCGACGCCTCTTCACGACCTTCAGTTTGGTTCGTCGTTGACTTCAATGACCTGGGTCTCAGAAGTTAAAACTGAAGTAAAAACTGAAGGTTTAGCTCAAGAGAAGGAAACCGAATGCTATCATGACCAGTCATCTCTTTTCCTTCCAAGGTTGCCACATTTCCCTAAAAGGTATTGATTTTTAAAATTTTAAATCTGTGCAAATTCGTAAATCATTTTCTTCAGGACCACCCAAAAAGAAACTACATTCATGTTATTTTGTTGGTGTATTGTTTGGGATAAATGATGAGACAATATTAGATTGTTTTCCTTCCGTTTAGTATCATCCTTAATTTATTTCTGAAATACACGATGTCATTTTTGCACAGTTTTTCTAGGTTGGCTTTGTACGTGCGGAAAATCTAAATATGACCTTTTTTCTTCTGTTTATCTTTCTTTAGCTATACAAGTTTATCAAAAGGACAAGGGTAAGTTGCGATTTAAACCTGATCAGTCTTCAGCTTGGTATATGTGTTTGAGATGATATTAGACATAGATAATAAGAATACATTTAAATTGCAGTTTATATACGTATTGGTAATCATGTCACATAATCTTAGTTAGTTAGTTGGTTATTGGTTGCTTCACGCCCTAATTAACAGCCAGGGTCATATCAAGGGGTGATGATGATCGAATCTATGAGAAGGTAGAGACCATACCCCTACACTTTTACCGAGGCAGGTGTTCTTTAATGTGCATAGTCCCATAGACAGGGCCACACACACAACAGCCGGTGACTCTCTAGGAGTCTTTGATATCCCAGTAATTGCCACTGGGAGACCTGCAGAGGGGAGTAGTGGCCAGCTCAGCTCAGAATTGAACCCCGGCTGCCAGCGCAGCAGACAGATGCGCTAACCACTTCACCACCCAACACGCCTCACATAACCTTATCTTTAAGACAGTACTTAGGCCTGGAACAGTGTCCTTCCGTCACAGTAAGATCCAGTACTATTGCGACCATATTTCATAACAACAATATCAAAATATGATAACCTTTACCACTGACTACAGACATTTCATTTGCGATGGGTGTTATTTTTCAGCGAGGACAATGTTGAGGATGCAAAACGTCTTAAAGGACAGACCGAGTAAGTCTTGCATTAGTTTGATTAAAAATTTATCAAATTCAGATGATACCAAAATTTACCATATATCAGGGATGCCATTTTTCCTACTTACGTAGGATTTCCACATGTTGGTGATTTTGGATCGTGCTCGTGATTTTTCCTACATCGCTTTAATATCTGTTCTAGAGTATTTTTGTCTTAGTAACAAGCTAATCAATACAAATGACAGGTCAGTTCTCAATTCCTAACAGGTATATCCCTCGTAGTTGCTTCTAGAAATAATAGTAGGAAGAGTGTTTCCTACTTTTCCCACTTTTTCATCAGTTGGGAGAGGTACACTATTTATTCCTATATTAAGTCAATCTCAATTGCATTTTAGCTTGAATATTCTGGTGGCTGGAACGGAGGGCGGACAGTTACAGATCTTTGCATATGGCGTCTTCCCTGTTGGAGTGGTAGACCTAAACCAACACGGCCCAGGGGCGGTAAGAGAACAAATCATATTCGTTAAAAAGATCAATCTAAATTATGATATAGCGCGATAGCGTTGTCTAAGTGAGGATAGCTTCAGGAACGGATAATCTTTGAAAGAAAAAAGCGAAATTAAAGTGATATAAGTGTCAAGTACCATGGTAACTACTGCGATTTTTTTGTACCTTTTATTTGTCACACTAATCGCCTGCCTATTTTACAACATATATATGTGCGACATAAGTTAGGGATGCCGAAAATTTGAAAATAGAAAGGGAAAAAAATCTTAAAATTTGAATTTATTCCAGAATGGCAAAGTGATCTCGGGCCACATCTCTTCGGACCTACGTCTGCTGTCCCTCATGGTGGAGGGTCAGTCACGTCAGGAGAAAGAGAAACAAGTCTTCACCATCTCTGTAAGTTGTGGGAGTCTGTGGAACAGGGAAAACAGTAGCAAAGTTTGAATCAATTTCCATAGAGGGTCCTCAATTAGGGTTTCGCCTATTAGATTATCAAGTTTTATCAGATTTAATCGTTGTGGACTAAATAAAGGTTCAAACAATTTGTTGATGGTGTTTCAAATCTAAACATAGACATTTTCCATGAGAATAGAAACAAATAATTTGGATTAAGCATTTGATCGTGTTGCTTTATCCCATATTTACACATCAAAATATTTTGATATCAATAATAGGTATTTGAATTACATGTAATTGATAATAAGGAAATAAGGAAATTGTGCGTTTTTCTGTAATTTTCTAGTTTGATACAACACTGCTGGCATCCCGCGATAGAGAGCTTCAGATTCTGGCGCTGAAGTTTGGACAAGTCCTCACCCTAATGACGGTCAGTCTTATATTGTAGAATAAGTTATTTCCATGAAATCGATATCTTTAATAACAATCCATGAACTTTCCTCCAAAATATGTCAATTCAAAAAGGAAAGAATAATTCATATTTCGGGATCAAAAAGTGAATCAAAAAGTGAAAATTAAATCACTTAGATATTTAGGAATAGATTTGAACTTTACTATCCAGGACAGTTCACTGGTATTACACATTCCACAAGAACAAGTACATCGGTTGCCATGAAAATCTAAAGTTATGATCAATTTAATAAATTCTATAGGTATCACTTACAACCTTGATTTTCATTTGATCATTTTCCTTTTTCAGTACGTAGACTCAACCATTCAGCAGATGTGTGAGGCCTGGGAGGATATTCTCATGGAGATGGACTCCAAACTGCTCAAGTTTGCCGAGGAAAAGCGAGTTAGTATAGCCAAAATATCACCTTAGTTTGCCTCTGTTGGCAATCAACGACAGAAAGTATCAAAAACCTATGAACGAAAAGTATGGGGCTTTTCCTTCAAATACGTACCCTTATATAAGGGAACATACAAGCATACAAAGTGGGGGGGGGGGGGGGGTGGCCAGTGCAGCATTTTAAATTTTGAGGGACTGACGTCACCATGCCGCGTGCCTAGGAATATCTGTGCGATAACATACACATAATCTAATTCCTGGTTCTCAATGGAATGGTGCACAAACAACTAAATCCTTCTGTCCATGATTATTGCCTTCATAAATACACAATGAGAAAATAAAATTATTATTCCTCCAGAAAGCGACAGGTGGCTGTGTGAGTAACGACTTCCTGCGCCTCCTGATGATGGGAACCCCGAGTGACGAGCTGCAGGCCTTCCTCCTCCACGACCTCACCGATAAGGTAAGATTTTTATCTTGAAATTTCAACTTCGATTTTAATTATCACCTTTTACTTTACACGAAAAGATTTTACATCTGACCTTGAAATATTAACTAAGATTTGAATTATCGATTGCTACTTTACAAGGATAGATTTAAGATCTAAGATTTAAGAATAGATTGTTCAGAGTCATGACTGCCACTTTTAAAAAATAAAGTTTTCTTACTTACATAAATGCTTTACGAAAATGGATGTCTAAATCACAATAAAAATATTTAAATATGTTATCCAAATAAGTGCATAAACCGACCTCATTTCATTTATAAATATTAGCTTTTAACTTGACGATGAGCGAGCTGTTGTTGATTTTTTGTGTCGTAGGTTTTGGGATTCTTGCTTCTACGACAGGGAAAAGCATACGCTTTGGATGCTTAAAAACAGAAAAAAAGGTTTTGTGATTCTTTTGCACGTTCTTATTCCTCCTGTTTAATTTGGTTTACAAGGGTTTGAAGAAGCTCGGTCATTCGATTGAATCGTCGTATACCAACATCCAAAAGTTGGTTCTCAAACATTTACAAAGGTAAGCGGATATGGAATATATACCATCTTAATATTTCTAAATGATATTTGTAAGATCACCTGTTCTATGAATAAATGAATGCTGGCACAACGGAAGACAGAAATGTACTTTATACTTTATTCTATTAGATTTTGATATAAAAGTTCATACAGTCATGTCCATATCAATATTAATTTTTAGTACACATATTAGTTTTGATTCTCTGGGCTGTCTGTTATCGGGCTCCCATTGTTCTCACCCCCATAATACTTTGTACAAGTCAAAACTTGAGCTGGTCCTGATATAGTTGAAATACTGCTATGCGCACCTTAAACAATCATCATTATATTCAATGTTCTATTCTTTAGTGTTGGTCAGTCGATAGTGTACCAGTTGGCCGACATCCGGGGGATGGCACTGTGGTACGATAAGTTCGGGGTGCTGGGTCTGTCAGCCGGGCCCATACAACAGGCCATCGCTGCTGCTGGAACCTTTATGCTTAAGGCCAGTGAACTGCAACAGTGAGTTTGAATTTATTCATTTTTTATTTGCTTGAATCATGTTTGATAGTTTAAAGTCATAAATAAACTAGTTCCATATAAAAATGTAATCCCGAAAAACGTACATGATGAAAGTAGTACCGGTAGTTTATGTTCCAATTCGAATGTAAGACGAATGAAAAACGAATGGATCCACCCTCTTTTTACAAAATAAAACCGAAAATTATGCACGAACTTATCAACACCAAGTACAACTATATGAGGAATTGAATGTTGAAATTCAGAATACCGAGTTAAAGAAATTGCTTAAGAAAGTGTTGTCTGTGATCCAACAAATGCTTATCTTTGTATTGCAGAGTGATAGACAGGAGCATGAAGAACTTCAAAGCCTTTTTCCGCTGGTTATATGTGGGTAAGTTGAAAACAAATTTAACATAAGTATTCTTTAAAATGGTCCTCTTGGACGAACGTATTTGTCAATGGTATACATTTTCCCAAAATCTACATCTCTTTCTTCACATTACTACAATGTATTTCTAAGTGACAATGTACATGTATTTGATTTTTCAGTGATCAAAGGCCTTTCCGACGAGCCAGTGCCACCGGAACTTAGCAAGGTAACGATGAATATCTTATGGGTTTAGATCCTTGGATAGTAAGTTTAAAGTACCCTTTGCGCAGTGGCGCCACCTGGATTTCTAAAATGTGGACATCTTGTGGCGCCCCCTTGTGTCAAATATAGAAGTTGTTCCGTCATAAAAAGATCCTATGGACAGGTTGATATGTTCAACGGTTTAACTCTAATTTGATTATTAGTTTTAACCAATATATTTTGTTCAGTATTAGAAATCTTGTATATATACAAATTAAAATTATCAGAAAATATATCATGTTGCATATGGGAATTTGATGAAAGAGTGGCAATTGTGTATAATTGATTTCTGACCAAGTGTTATCTCTTAATTCCCCCCTCTTAGATGACTCAGCAGGATCTGAGTTTTGTGGCCCAGTTTCTGAAAGAAAACTTCACTGAGGAAACAGATACAGAATCGGGCTTCAAGCTGGAGAAAGTGGGACAGGTATGTTTTGTAAAACACGCAGTAAAATTACTAGGTAGTTAGGAACTCAGACGTACCCCGCAACTTAAACGTAACGGATCTCTGATCTTATGTATTAGTATCTATCTTAAAGATATTTCACTATACTGCGTAGGTGCTGTGTTATGTAGATCCGGTCATCAGATTATTAATTAATCTGCGGAAAATGTTCACGGTTTGCCCCACGCATAATTAAAAAATTGAGAGATACGCTGTCTGACATTCACATAGGTGATAAGAATTGGGCTTTTGAGTTCTTATGGTGTACATGTACTAGGTTGAATAATTGTTATTCCATTACAGTATCTAGTAGACGAAGACTTGGTGGACCCACCTGACCAGTCGGCAAACCCATGGGTCAACTTTCTGCAACAAAACCCCACCCTCAAAGGTAAGCGTTGTGATCAAAAGAAGGTTAGATTTCAACGTTGAATAGATTAAAAGGATAAAAGTGTTTAATTTGCTACTTCTCCCATGTTGATACGGCTGCCTAAACGATGTGTCAGCAATTTAGACTGAAAGTTCATTGTTTCAGAATGGGAAAACATTGAAGGTTTGTTAACTTTGAATATTTTGTCGGTTGTGTATTTTGTCTGTTACATATTACACAAATACGTGTACACTGAGGCTATGTTACTGTGTTCCTTGAAATGTTTTATCGGTTTGAGGCCATCTTTTATACAATTAAAAGTCTCCAGTATCACATCATAATGTCAGTTTACGGATTTTAGATAAATATAATTTACAATTAAGCTCAAACTTAAATATGAAATATGCATTTATCTAATTTTCCAAAACCTGTACCAGTAGGTATTATGAGTTTGCCAAAGTAAATGAAAGGATGGTCCCACTTGATATTAGAACAATTTTCTCACCAAGTTTAGCACCATGACTTTTTTAAAATCAAACTTAAATCAAACTTACTCTTGCAGACACAGGCCTGCTGTACGAGGCCCAGCCAACCAAGTCGCTGCTCCAGGTTCATAAGATGCTGCAGGCCAGCATCAGCGCCGCCCTCAACAAGTGCTCCGTAAGCAACACGAACCTCATACATTGTATACAGCTATTGTCAAACCTCTATTTTAGGCCGAGGACTTCAACCCATGAAAACCCTGATTGCCTTAAAAAATTCTGCTTAAAATGTATGTATTAGTCAAATTGATTAAGATAATTGATAGTATGAAAAATGTATAATAAAAGTTAAATCAGCTCATATTGAAACGATAAGGAACAGACCAACAACGATTACTGAAAAGAATAAGAAATATAGCATTCCTATTTCTTAACTGTCTAACTGAGGCCAAACAAGCTGATTTGTAAGTAGGCTTAAAGTTTTTATCCCCCCAATTTTGCTGCCGATTTTAAAAATCGGCAGTGGGAATATAGGTCAATTAAAGACATGTCATACACCACTAGTAGTTAGTCTAGAAATGTCTTACGATCCTCTTTCGAATGACATATATGATTTTAGGTTTAATGCTATGTACTCAGAGAAAATTAAAAAGATATACAAAATCGGCAGCATCGAAATCGGTATATTGAATTCAAGCTTAATAGTGATAAATTGAATCGTGCAAAACGTATGCTGCTGGTTAGTTTAGAAACTTAGCTTAGTTTAGAAAATGACTTTAAATAATCTAAAGTTAGGACACATTGCTTTACTGCAATATTAAACAATACTCAATTAGTGTTATTAACTTACCTTTGTGTTTTCTATATTCCAGGCCGTGATCGGACAGTCACTCCAGTGTGTTATGACTGGCGCACTTTTCCCAGTCAGGTAAACTAGTTCTCATAACTAAAGAGAATATATTCTTTGCATTGTCATACTTACTCATGTGTCACGATTTTTTATGGTATAAGTGTAACTGTTAATCTAGCCTTTAAAATCTTGAAATTTTATTCGAATTTAATTGTTTTTATTGGGGTAATTTTGTATTGACTCATCTTGTTTCATTCCAGTGAATCTGATGGTGATTACCCATTCCGAATCTCACAGTAAGTATAAGGTTTTAGTATTGCTTTCTTTGAATTAAGAAAGTGTTTTTTTCTATGCATTGGTTACTAGAGTGATAAATTATTGTTTGCATAAAAAAAAACACCAAAACATATACTAACTTACCTATTCCAGATACCTAATTTTCATTATTATATATTCACTATTTCATGTAATTTATTATCTGAAAACCCGGGGAAACCCTGAAGATTATTGCAATAAAACACTTAAAAAAAAAAAAAAAAGAGGAATGTGTCTAGACTCGTTTGACTTAAATGTTCATGGTCAGATTAATTCAATTGAAATAACAGTGTATCCCAAAAAGTTTCAGAAACGGTGGACAAATTGTCCGACATGTAAAGGGATTACACCAGACATCTCCATGCCATACCGGACATGTCATAAATACTTTAATTAATAGAAGAAGTCAACATAATAAAAAAGACAGAAATGTCATTTTAGAAGGCAAAAGGATGCTGGTATGGTCGGACATAGTGTCTGACGTTAAAGGGTAAATCGCCGGACATTGACGGAAAATTGTCGGACATGTCCGGATGTCTGGCGGTATTTGGGATACACTGATTAAATAAACAATAACCATTGATGATATGATTAATTCGTTACAATTATATCTAATCACCAGGTACAGTAAGCCTGTTGGAGAGGCCACCTACCTGTACTCGGCCTTTACCTGCCGCCCGCTGCCCTGTGACACCTGCCACATCGTCCGACAGTCAACCACCAACCACAGGTGAGGTTTACAGAGGTTAGGGATGATACAGGGTACCAACTACATAAGGAAAACAGGGAAAATGGCAAAAAAAAATTCCCTGACAGGGAAAACACAGAGAATCCTTGATAATTGATATTTCCGATAGAAAACTGCATAAGAAAATAACGATATAAATATGATATACATTTAATGAAAGATGATGGTGGCGTCTCAATCATTTCTGTACTTTACTTTTTTTTTGAAAAACTGGTGTCCATATGTAGTTTGTTGATGGTATCTATGCTTATGGTTTACCTATGAAAATATACCATTATAACTAAGTAATTTATTGAATAGATAATGACAAAATATATTATCCCTTCTTTCTGCATTCAGCTCACTGGAGATGGTGACCCTTGACTTCAGGGAAAGTCCCTCTGACCGCCCCGACCGCAGCCCGGACAAGGCCAGGTAGGACACTTACACTAAACGGGGTCCCCACTGCACAGGAAAAACAGGGAAAATAAAACAAAAGAAATCCCTGTCAGGGAAAACACAGGGAATTTGAAAATTTGACCAAAACACAGCAAAACATTGGGAATTTGTTTGCCCAATTTAAGATTTTTTCTGGTTCCTAAGATACAGGAGATTGCACTTTTTCAAGAATAAAAATTTCAGTTCTTTCGTAAAACTTCTAACTCTTTTGAAAATCACTTTGAGATCATAAAAATTGCCAAACCATGAGAGGAAAATTTTTCCATGGGACATGGAAAACTCAGGGAAAACACAGGGAATTAGATGGTGAAATTTGAGTGGGGACCCTGATATTGGATGGTTGTTATTCAGGTATTGGTTTAAACATATTGTTTTACTCTATGCATTCGTATTTGTGCATTGCTTATGATCAACCCTTTGCTGAATCTGTGATGTCAGCAGGTTCCAGCATAGAAAAATAATACCTTTGGTGTTACTGTAGCACGATACGTCTTTTGTAACCACCAGGTGTCACTACTGCACCCAGTGGCTAGTGTTGTATGTTCCCACTAGGCGGCAGCACTAGATAACTCTAAGGTATAAATCACCGTCTCAATAAGGGGACCTGAAAAAAGAAGTCTGTGTGACTATTATTATCATCATAGTGAATACAGGATAAATATTTTTTAATCATTTCATAAAGGTTTACAGAGAGAGACCTTTGAATCTAGCGACCTTTGTTATAACTTCCTTCACATTCAAAGTATCATGATATATTATGTTCCCACATAAATACTTACTTTTACTTGCTCACAGCGTAGAAAACAATAATCCAGTAAATTTTCCACACATATATAATCCAATCTTTCTACACTATCCATATTCCCGTATATAATATTTCTCCAAACCTTATGACCCTACACGGTGGCTCCCTCTGTCGTTGCCCGCAGCGTACACCCAGTCATCCGTGACGGGTCCAATTTACCCACCGCTGGGGGCCACGTTCACGGTCCGTTGGTCTTGAAGCCATCATTTACAATTACTGGGGACCAGGGATCAGTCTTCCTCTTTCGTCATACATTTGAACGAGGATGGACAGCCATTTTGCCATAACTCACAAAAAGTAGACTGTTTTTTTGTCATTGATTTTTTTAAAGATTGTAATTGTTTTTTTAATACCACGTTGAGTATGCCTAGCCTTTAGTGAGAACCAAATAGTGGTGTCACAATCAAAGTCAGTGGAAGATTTTGGCAAAAGTCTTGATGTATTGTGATAGATAAGTTAAGGAGCTACAGTTCATGCATTTACAAATAGAAGCATAGCGCGCTACTATTTCTTTTTTTCGCGACATGGAAGCATACCATCCGTCAGACAGAGTATGGGGGTACTATCCTTGATGATCATGTCGGTATTACTTTTGCATGTCACAGAAACCTTTCAGGAACCCATTCATAAATATCAAAAGAATCACTTTGCAAATTGCAGGAATATCAAATTTCTAAATAAGGGAAATGTATTGTTAAATATTCATCCAGCCAGGCAGCGTTGGAAATATTCATAATCAGAAAGAACAAAGAATAAACTCTATCATTTTACTTTGTGTAGAGACCGACACACGATACGTCGAGTGCTTTGATCAGCAAAAATAGTGTATAATTAGTGTGTTCTACTTGTATGGGGCCAGGCAAGAGGCATAGTCTTTTGGCGGGAATCAAGGGCCCAGCAGACGACAATTGTCTCCGTTCCCACGAGGGCGCCCTCTGGGGCCGTTAGTGGCGGGCGGGGCGGGAAACTGTCGGCCCTTACCCACCCCAACCTTCACGACTCGTTGGAGGCGAACCCTATGGCATTAACCACCCTTAATTTAACCCAAACGTAGAAAATCAACCCCTCCCAATACCACTGGTGCCCTTGATGGAGGACCCCAATGTCGCATGTCGAATACAAGAAAAGGCCATGTCACCTGTCACTTACCTCTCTTTGTCCCATGTTGCCTCTAACTTCATGTCGCATATCAAATTTAAGAAATTGACCATGTCCTGTCATTTTATTTTTTTCTTCATGTCATTAAGGCGATCATGTCGCATGTCGATTTTAAGAAATTACCATGTCGCCGTGTTAGATTTAAGGGTCAAGGGCCCCACCACTAAACCTACACGGCTGGGGTAAGACCTCAGGATCTTGTTTTCACTGTCAAAAGGGTCAATTGTCGTATGTCTATCTTTACCCCACGCTCTTTTCTTATGCCTTTAGGCCACGCCCCCTATCTTCTATTTGAAGGCCACGCCCCCTTTCCTTCTTTTTGAAGACCACGCCCATTTCCCCAGTATTATGAACTCTCAATCTAGCGTCTCAATCGCCCCTGCCTCCAGGGTTACTGAGGTTGGATGGAAGGGATCTTTTGTGTTAAAAAGGAGTGACTTGGTCGTAATAAGGGAGTGTGTTTGGCATAGGAAATGAGAAGGCTTAGGGCGTTCAAGCTGATGAGGCTCAGATTTCTCTGGAAAATCAGACTCAAAGTTTATTACAGATACCTTCTTCAGAAGATTGGAATTATAGAGATTTATTTCCCAGACTTCTACCTACCGCAGATTCCATATATTTTACCTGCAGACTAGCCTAGATCAAGTTGCATTCTGGGCAATATGTCAACAACTGACAGGGCTTAAGCACATACTTTTTGATACATCCTCACTTTATTTCTGGTTCAATGATGGAAAACCGCGTCGTATATTTATCGTTTGTATCTGTATATATACTTAATATTTTTTAAGTTGGTTAGAACATTAATTTTACTCATTATTGTTAGGTATATAAATATTTGTATATTTTCTATATTTCTTTTCTTTCTTTTTTGTCGAAAGATGAGTCCAAATTAACCTGCACGTACTGAAAATACTGTAAATCGGTCGTCCGTGGTAGGATGTATATGTGAAAACATCTATTTTATCCCCATAAACTTGAAAAAAATATATCTTGAAAATATCGCATATGGAAAGGGCTTTAATCCACCGTGAAAATGTGTCTCTTCGATCCCACCCAACATGGGATTGTACCCACCTGTTGAACAGGCCTCATTTAGGCTCTCTGTGTAAGCCTATCACGCACATTTAGGCTTTTAGGCTCGCCAGACTTGCTGTACCCTTTGCCTCTTTTAGACTTTAGGCCTCTTGTCTTCTCATGTGGTCGTGTTGAGGTATACCCTTCTGGCCACGAGCCTAAAGCCCGACAGAAACTGTCCGATTTGTTTTGACTCAAGACAGCTCGCAACTTTTGTAAAATAAATATACTATTAGCAAAATAAAGCATACACCATGAATGTTGGGGTAAATATGATACGTTTAAGAAATATGAATAGCTTATAATCTCTGATAAATAGATGTAATCGCTTGTAATCACCAGACAAAAATTGCATAGTGGGTGACGCTATTTTTGTCCAAACTATAATGCTCATGAAAAAATCGGACCAGTTTCTTGCAATTGGTACGATGTAGTTCCAACAGTCTACGACAACGTTTCTGACATTTTTAATTACTCCATACAGTAATTGAAAAATGTTAGAAACGTTGTAGACAGATCCGTGCAAAGTTGCTACAAAGTCATGTGAACAATGTCGTTCCTTTAAGCAAAACTGTACGGATCTTGTACTTCTGTACCGGTGAAGAATCGTGCGGTGTGAACTAGGCTTAGTGGACTTAAGCCCTGATCCGCTTATACCTTCACGGGTAGGACACCACTCAGCCTAAACGATAAACCCCTCATACCTTGTTCACGTCCTATTCTATTGTACCTCTCACCTTTGAAGACTTTCCCCCAATAACTCACCCACCAACGAACGCTTTCGTGTTCCACCAGACTTCTTGGCATGGTGTATAGCCAGGGTTTTGTCCGTGGTATTTTAGAGGAAGAGTTATGTTCTATGGAGATTCGTCTGCCTTTTAAGAGATAAAGGGTGCTTGAGATAAATTTACAGATGAATTATACTCGTTATGGTTAGTGCATCGACTTTTGGCAAGGAGTTGTAGAAGTTGATAAATTAATAACGCTGTTGAATTCTTTGTTCCCTACCTGTAAAATAGTCATGAGCTGAAAAGTGAGTTATCCTGTCCATCAGTTTTGTATTGTTATTTTGTCATACCTTAAAATCACTCCTGCCTTCATCTTCATTACTCCCCTCAACAACTTCCACAATTAGAAAGTACTACCACAGTACTTTAAAGTACTTCAATTTCATTAATCGTACAGAAATTTAAAGGATTAGAACCAGTTTGAAGTTATGTGAATATAGTGTTTATTAGGAATTTGCATATTATTATACTTATTACATATTTTATATGTTTAAGAAGTATAATTGTATTCAAACTAACAATTAAATAACGAATTTACTTGTAAAAAAAAAAGAGTCAATTAATGTTTCAAAAACACGTCACACAAAATAAAAATATACTTCCTATAACATTCTCATTACCCCTTTCTTTGAAGGAATAATGAAGAATTATTTTAGGCGGGAAAATTAACTTCTACCCTCCATCCTACCTTCTAGCAAACCAACTAAATGAGAGTGCCCTAACTTCTAGCTCCTGACACTGATTGTCCTTGATGGCAGGGGAGGGTCACCGACTGACAGATGACCACATTAAAAGTAAACATTGTGTTTACCCCCTCCCGCTGACCACTCGATGACCAGTTGAGGCGGACGCTGCTGGACACAAACCCAGTTAAGCGCCATTCCGGGTTGGAAGGCCAAGTGCCCCCGGCTCCCTCTAAAAAAACACAATTCCTTCTACTTTTATTATCCAATTTCGGTAAATAATAATCAGATATTATCTAAAAAAAAGATACAGAAATAGTATTTGCATCCCTGCATGTGTTTTTCAATCGAATTGTAAGAAGTATAGCGGTGAATTAAGGAGTTTTGTGTTTTGGCGGGAAAAGAGCAGACGACAATGGATGTCGGGCAGACGACATTGATTGTGTATAGCGGGCGGTAATTAGGCGTCGTTAGCGTCGGGGGGCGGGGCCTAACAAACTGGTAGGACACTCGGGGCCCCCTTGAGACGTCGCTGGGTCACACCTTATAGACCCCCACTGTGTTTTACTGCTATTTAGAAGTAGGGTCTATCCGAGTTTATACATTATACAACAAAAAACACTGAAATTCCGGTTGCTCCATGCATGATAAGAACAGAAATTGGAAACAAAATGAAGAGATATCATATTTCCTGGTATTATGTCGTCCAAAATGTTTAAAGATAATCGATATTATTATTGTTGCTATTTGGTATTCACCATATTTTCCAATCAGATTCATAAACATATTATACAGGAACATATTTACAATAAAGTTGGCAAAGTGTCATGAGTTAGTCACTATACCATTGTTGTTACAACAATCTCAACAATTGTCAATTTATACCAAATTATGTCATCCAAAATGCTCATACTCTTTGGGTTGTATTCTTTGGGTAAAACAGGAGTAATGACTTCGCCTTGAATAACAATAAGATGCAATAGTTTAATTTGCATCTCTCTTTAATTGGCAGGTAATGCAAAAATATATTAGGAGGAAAAAAATGATACATGCCAAATTTAAACAGTACCCAATTAGGTCATATTTGAGACCATCCAAACCTGTTTTAGCTGAAATTGCATCTCGGTTAAAAGAAAACTGACTTGCAATACAAGCGATGTATATAAGGGAAAAATATAATGAGGCAGTTATTTAATATTTACACAGTTTTAGCCGTATATACTAACCGCTCAAATCAGAGGCCCTCCGAACCTTATCTTTATAAATCAATCTTAATATGATATAGCGATTCCCATTCATAGTGTTATATTTCCCACCTGCGTCTATAGCCACAGCTACCAGTGGGAGGGTGGCAGGGGAGGCATGTGGGGGTTTAGTTAAAGGTGGAAATGGTCACACCTGACCAAACGCACACCTTTGTCCCTCCCACTGGACACTCCCCAGGGTATCTGCTGGAGAATCTCACCTGGTCACCATGGTAACACGAACCACAGGTAAATAAGTGAAGATTCCCCTCACTGATAGTGGGAGTAATGATCGCGCTTCACGGCAGGGGGCGCGACGGTAGGAATGTGTTGGTCAGTGCTAACACCTGCGGGTGGAAAGAGAAGGGGAGGGGAGGGGGGGGGCATAGGCGGTATACTAGTGTCCAGATAATTCTACATGTTGGGGATTTGATTTGATTTTTATTTCTATTTTACGTGATAAGCATGATTTAAGTGAAGTACTTTTTGAGTGATATCAATCAGTTATCTATATACACCTCCATGTGAACAAGGGGGGTGGGATGGTCTAGTGGTTAGCATCTTGGCATTGGATGCGGCCGGCCAGGGTTCAATCCTTGGTAAGGACAATTAGACCGCCTTGCCTTGCTGTCGTTCTCACCCCCATAGATTCGGTCAGCCAACTGGTATACAAAAACGTGAGTTGGTGTTGATATAGCTGAAAAATTGCTGAATACACCTTAAACTCCAACAATTATCATCATCATCATCATCATCTTCAACATCATCCATGTAAACAATCATTGTAGCGACTGGATAATATGCATTAATTGTGATAGTTAAAAGAATGAATAACCTAGATTCCTGGGGACAAGGTGACCAACACTTATTGAAGGGTATGTATTCTCCCACACATTTCACCATCCACCGATTCACACGCTCAGGGCATTGTTGCCCGCCCTTGTCTTCCCCTTGAGAACCCCTCTTGTGATGTGGCCTGTGGTTTGCTTGTGAAAACAACATGTGTGCAAATTCAGTCATAGCATTTTAATCGTAGGGTCTGGCACAAGGCTCACTATAGCTGGTCAAACCGCACGGCTTTTATCTTGTATCCATAGGTATAACTCAGGCGTATTTGTCTTATATATTCAAGTAAAGAAATATTAGTGGGAGGGGCGATTTCATTTTAAATCTCTCAAATCAGAATGTACCCTCAGAAGTACATCTAGATGTGCTTCCTATAGGAGTATTATTTTCGAACAAATTTCTGAGTCTGTCATTTATAGCTTGATGAGCACAAAGTCAAATAAAAAAACAAACTTTTTTTCAATACAGGTACGTATTCTAATTTTGCTGTAAGGGGTCTCTACAGCTTCCAGTTATTTCTCACAAAATATTTCTACACATTCCTCGGATCAATATTTGTATAAAAGGTTACAAATAACGTGAATACAGTCCCAAACTACGGGTGACATATCCCATCTGTTAATGGATTAAAGTTAATGCCTCTGACGTGCTTTAAGTTGATCCTGGTGATAAGTGAAACGCCTCAGAGGCCACCATACAAATAAGTATCGGTTCAGCCTTTTAGGCTGCTGACCCCCTCACTGACCCTGACCCCTGACCAGTTGACCTCTCGCGTGACCTCCAATACTTTGACCCAAGTGGCGATTTTCTGTAGATCTATCTTACCCATTTAGCTCTTAAGTGTTAACTCTTCTTCCAAAACTAAGTATATGTTTCACTTTTTCTAAAGGTAGATCTATATTTAAGTGTATTTCAGGATACCTCATATAGCAATGTTTTCATTTGTAGGAGGGAAACAAAAATATTTGTGAATCTTTTTCTTATTATGTAGATCATATAGGGTAGAACATGGGGTACATGCAATTCACATCTGGCAGAAACCTAAAACGCGTTTCTAGTGTAGGATTTCGGTAATTAATGCATCTTTAGGAGCATTGTTACAGTTTCCTTTTACTGAACCCACGCAGGGGTCTCAAGGATGACAACAAAAGAAAACAGAGGCAGGGTGCACCGCTATTGTTACCATAGAAACGCTAAGTGTGCACTTCACGTGCGCACGCATGTTGAGAGCATGCAAATGGCCGACGGATGTGCATGATGGGAGACGCCAGACGTCGTCACGTGTTGCGTCGGCCTGGCAACAAGAGAGCGGTACAGATTGATTTATAGACGTTTAATTTGATTTATAGACGCTTAATTTGATTGATAAACGTTTAATAGTTGGTAATGCACCGTTTACATACGCCTTTGATACGTTAACAAGGAGAAACGCATGCATGTGGCGTTTGCAGGAAAAACGGCTTGGTTCAAAAAGGAAAACGCGTGTAAATTTGATTTATGATATTGAAATTAGGAATGGTTCGCCGCACCCCATACCACCCAGCTGTTGAAAACATTCTTTTGCAGAAAAAATGGCTCACGTGGTATGGACGATTTTTTCCCCTATTACTAAACGAACGGTTTTGATTGTTGTTTCCGTTATTAAAGGGAACCCAGTCATTATCAATTTGTCCATATCATGTTGGATTTTTTTGGGATAATTTTTCGATTAATATCGACAATTTTCAATTATAAGATAAGGTGTGCTAAGAGAATAATTGTTCTCTTGAATAATACGCCAATACATGGAACACTTTTTTTTAAAGTTTTCATTCGTATGTCAATAGGTGCATGGAACCTGCTATAGCTAGTGTAGATATTTATTGAAATGGCATCTTTGAAATAATATTAAAACGGACGAGATTCAAGATTTCACTGGCTCTTCACTTTAAAAAATGTCTCAATATTTTGTATGCTTTGTGTCACATATGGTTTTCTTTGGATTTCTGATGTACATTTTGTTTTCATTTGCATTCTGATACACATTTCTCAGGCGATGTCAATTGTTGGATTTATCAAATTTTATGTGACAGATCTATTGATTTAAATATATTTCTTTTTTGGAAATTAATGTGTATTACGCCGGTGGATTTTGATTTTTAATGGATTTTACTCATTTTCTGTCAGCATCTCTTGAAGTATTATATAGAATCTACGAGTTTTTCTTGATTTTATTCCGCCTTGGTTCTAGCAATCCATCGCTACTTAGATTGCTATGGCACGCCTGTTTCCTTGCTAGTTATATTTTTTACAGTTATAAAAAAAGTTGTATTTTTTTTTCGCGTTTCCGTTGATTAACAGGCTCTCAATTAACCTATACACCCTATAGAAGTGTCCTTAACGCATTCTATATTCAGCTAAACTGTCAGCAGGTGAGGAGGACATTGTAAAAGTTACACACCTCACATTAATTAAGATACCCCCTGGACTCCTCAACACTCAAACACCCCCCCCCCCCACCCCCCCACCCCCCACCCCCCACTCATTCAGGGAGCGTGCCTACATGCTGTAACATGCTGTGTTGACATGCTTTTAGGGCCTAATGAGCCCCGGTGACATGCTATGTGACATGCTATGAGGCTATTCCTTTAGGTTACGGTCTCTTGTGTAAGAACGAAAAATGTCGGCTGCTAGTTTAGTCCCCCGTTATTTTAGGTCATAAAAATGTCAGATTTTTTCGGCATCTTTCCTTTGTGCCCTTTACTGACCATGATTTATTAGATGGTGTAAAACGTTATATTATTATTATAATTCTTATTCTGATTTTGAGTCTTGTATGCAGACGTGTTTCTGATTTTTGGGGATAGTTCTCAGTAAGTTGCTTTGGATAAAAGTGGTTGAAAATGCGTTGATATATTGCCTCGCACTTTGCAGTATACTAGAGCTATATTTCACCAAATTAAGTAGTTTAAAAACTATAACACGGCTGTATTTCATCAAATTAAGTAGTTAAAAAAACTACAACCAAGCAAATGAGTTAGAACACTTCAAAGTAACGCATATCGGAAATACATAAATCTCACAAGGTGTTGAAATACTGTATACATTTAACCTATGGATAATAAATGGTTTCAGAGTAAGCCAAAAGAAGGTCTATAGCTGAGGCTGTGTGATTTATTGAACCTCATTTGTCGGAGCCATACTTACTCTTCTTCAGTTTTACTGCCCCAAATAATGTTTTCTGAATAGTTTTTTGAAGGTTTTGAGGTGCTGAGCGTCCCATAATTCATTACTTTTCTGAGATATGAATTCTGTTGAAGGGCGTTATTTCAATGACATATTGCATCCCATAATAATATTTCCCTGCGTTGGCCAACCTGTCATCTTCAGTCAAACCTAGGACCCGTATGTCTTGGCAAGAGGTCATACAGGTCCTAATCTCTAGTGTTATAATTGCGACCTATAGCCACCCAAATAACTTGGGTTGAGCCCACAGACAAATTTGTTTCAATGACATATAGCATCCCAAAATAATATTACCCAGCGTTGG
Source organism: Lepidonotus clava (assembly GCA_936440205.1). Lineage (NCBI taxonomy): Eukaryota > Metazoa > Annelida > Polychaeta > Phyllodocida > Polynoidae > Lepidonotus > Lepidonotus clava. Next base: position 37,260,850 of record OW387145.1, read on the forward strand.
CCAACCCATCATTGCGATAACATGTGGTGGACCAGGGACAGATGTATTTCAATGACATACTGCGCCCCATAATACTATTTATCCCCACATTGGCCAATCTATCATCTTCGTTTAAACCTAGAACCCCTATGTCTTGGCAAGAGGTCATACAGATCTCAACCTCTACTGATGTCGTCGCCACCTTAGGCAATCATAGCCACCCAAATAACATGTGGGGAGACCACAGGTAAATTGGTATATCTGGGTTGTCACCAATTTGTGTCAGATCTGCCTCAGCCCAGATGTAACCCCCAGAATCGTCAATCAGACCCAGGCTATCATAACTAGTAACACCTGAGGTTATTCCCCAACAGCTACATGTATAACGAGGACCAGTATGAGAACTGACAGGTAGATTAAGCCCTGTTCACACCATCAGATAACTACAGCGCCTACGGAAGTATTGAGAGTATATAACACAGGGATGTAAGTTTTCAGATTTGTGTTTGATTTTAGATCGTTTCACTTTAACACCTCTAATGATGATTTTCTAAAATGAATGCTTATTCATGTTTTATATCACCAAGGATCATTTCAAATTTAAAAAAATGCTATTTATAATTTTTTTTTTCATTTAACCTGACTTATATCTCTGATAATAGCAAAAATGTTAAAAGTTAGTATTCAAGTTTTTCCTGGAACAAATTTCAGTGGGAATACAGCGTATAGTGATGGTAGAATCAGTTGGGGTTTACAGTAAGATTTCACAGAAATTAATTGTTGGAAATATTGGGAGTCCAGTAGATAAGTCAGTGGTAAATCAGTAGCATTTCAGGATACACAGGTTCTGTAGCAGCACGAATCGTAATGTGTGAACAAAGTGCTGAGATATAATCATATCATGTAGGTGGCATAATCTATACCATACATTTGGCGTTTGCTCTGTCTACTTTGATGTCAATTAATGCATGTTGTAGCGATCTTGGGGGTTTATGGTTGTACCGATACAAGATTCTTAAGCCCTCATGTAAAGATGTTTTAGATGCCATCTCCATTTTATCCATGATATTTTGAGTCAATTGTGATACATAATGTCTAAGGTTAGTAACAGTCTCCTCAATAAAAAAAAACGGCTTATATGGCCAGGAACTTTTTGAAGAAAACAATTCAAAATAAAAAAAAATCCAAGATCATTTATAAGATGGAGTAAACTATATCATATCCTAGAATAAAGCAATTCTACTCTAAACTCTTTTGAAATGCAGCAAATGTATTCTCTAAATTGAATAAGAAAATTGAAGAGTTCTAATTGCGCAAAAGGAGGTGACCAGTTAAAGCAAACCACAACACAAATCAGTTATATATTGTCAAATAAAATTTTCAGTGAACTTTGTTTGTTTACAAACCATGTATGATCATGTGTCATCTGATAACAGAATGGTATGCAAAATTCTATTCAAAAACAGATTTAGACTGTCATGAATACTCATTTTCTGACTTGTTTTGGTCTGTTGTGTGGTCCACACAAATACCTAGATTGTTTACCCAAAAACTGATGACATCATCAAAAGGTCATTTCCGGAATTCCCTCTGCATTTTCACTCTGCTAGCAGAGTCTCTAATGAGTATTATTTTGGGTGGAGAATGATGTGGGAATTGAGAGAAGGCAAACATGGATGAGCCTGGCTCAGTACAGAAAGGAAAGGGGAGGAATTGACCTATTGACCCTGAAGATGACATCACTGATTATGGGGCAGTTGGGTCACGTGGGGGGATTCCCCAACAAGTTGATTGCAGACCAGAAAACAAAAACAAACAGATCCTCTTTCCAAGGATCATAATTATCGACTTCTAGCCACCAATATCTGATTTTAACTGGCAATATGATTTATATGAGTGTAGTTGAAGATGTCAGGATGGATTTTGAAAATATAAAAAATTTACTAAATTTTGATAATTTTGCATTGTGGTTTGCTTTAAACTTGATACATGTACAGTTTTCTAACTGATCGGCAGGTCCCTGCTTAAACTAGGATGGTGTTGCGTTTAGCCCTGTGAATGGTGGTCCACTAAGTGTCTTTGGAGCGTGACGGGCACAATGAACGACAATAGGGGTATCTACCCCCAGCCCCTTAAGTTTCAACTGTCAAATACCTGTCATTTGGTCCAACATGTAGTTGTAAATATATTTTCAAATATTGTAACGTAATTGTTCTTATATATGGATATTCAAGTCAAAGATTGGATTTCTTTAACATTCGACACCATTAAACATATTTCATACAATGTCATGATGTGAATTAATGATTGACTCTTGCTGTAACCTTTTTCTACTTTAATTTCTTTACATTTTGTTGACGATAATTAGGTACATATGAATTTGTTCACGATTTTCAAAATTACTTTTGATTAGTTCAAACGAAGAAAGGATAAAAAGTAGAGCAGGAAGACAAAAAGTACGACCAATGGATTCTAAATCAATGAAAAAAGATATGACCAACAGAATAAAATCTATCCTCGCTCACCTCTATTCTGATAAAATCTCAGGTGAAACCACAACCGTCACGTTTCGGAAATGGGGATTTTTTGGTGGTCATAAACGTCCCTAGATTTAATGGCTGTCCGGCCCCTGTAGCCTTTTTGTTGTTCCTGCAGCCCTTTTGTTGTCGTGTTGACAACAAAAAAGGGCCGACAGGTGATGACCTTCCTGGAAGTGGCGTCTGGTCGCCTTGGAGATACGGCGTTCTCACCAGATGGCGTTCTGGTATGGTTGGGGGGGGGGGGGGGGTCCATAGGGTGGAACTCGAAAGGAGCGGGGTGGGATGGGGAGGGTGAGGGAGTACTGAACCTTTAAAGGGTACAACCCGCTGCCAAACTTATGCCACTGTGAATGGCCGCTCCTGAATTTTAGTTGAATACCACTATATTTTTGGGATTTTGTTTTCAAATCGCTTATTGTCAACTTCACATTTAGTGTACATAATTATGGTCTTCCAGTTGAACTTTGTGATATATGGAAACAATGGTTAATGCATGAGTATATACAGATGATAAGGAAAATGGTAAAGAATCATTTCCAAGGTTGATCACTGATCACTGCATGCCTCTTACAATCAGTGTGACTCAGTTAATGCCTTAAAGTAGACACATTCTTCAAAAGTAGACGGAAATTTCGAAAACTGCTTATTTAATCATGACATGAATTTGTGTTTTTGGTGTGTGAAATTGATTATAAGCAAATCTAAAGTATAGGTTGTTGCCCCTATGTTGTTCTATGGAAGTAGAACTACCCCAGTATTTTAATGTTCACTGCATGCACTTCTCTTTGCCATTTTGTAGTGGGTACCCTTTCGAGACCCAAGTGCCCCCCCCCCCCCGTTCCCTGGGGTAGGACCAAGCCCTAGGGCCAAGACCCAGAGCGGCACGAGCCGGCTGCCCTGTTACCCGATACAAGGCGGTTTTTGAACTCGTACCTACTAAACACTGAGAGAGATGATTGTGGTTCATATAGGTGGACATGGTCATCCTACTCGATAGTTTATGAGTTTTTGTTGTTGTAAATCATGTTTTTCCTTGATTAAGGGACGTGGTCATACTGCTTGAAGGTAAGGTTGGTTCATATCAGTGACGTCATCACAGCAGCCGCTTTCCTGATTTCCTGATTTGTTTTCCTCTTTTAGATTACTTTCTTTCATGTCACCCTTCCCCTTTAGTGTCAATTGGTTCTGTTCTCGGAATAAATGGAAACTATTGCCATCTTATTTCAATTTAATTACGAAATCTGAACGTTTTAAATCTTGGGCTCATAAAGTAATTTGGATACTATTTGATTGAATAGTTCTACGTTTATACGGTAATACACATCTTTATAACTATACAGAAATAATGGAAGATCAGGGAAACCTTGAGAAGCGATTAATAGAAAAAAAAAATGTTCCATAGTTCTCATGACAGGGCCGCAGCTTTGCTATGGCATATTTTAGCTTCCCATGTGCGATAACCTACAAAAATTATAACGGATATAACGTTTCAGATGTTTACCATTAATGAACGTTTTATAGTACGAGAAAATTCATGCATATCCGTGCAGTATTTTATTGCCGTGAAGTATTTTTTTGGGTTCAAGAAGCATGAAACTTGTTGCCCGCATGCATCTGTGATGATAACATCAACCACGTCATCAAGTGTGACGTCACGGATGACGTCATATCCGGGCATGGCACGCGCACGCCACGTGTCACCTTTAAGTTTTACTCAACCAGGCGTCTTTGTAAAAGACTATTTGTTATACATGAGAAACCCTATCTAACGGAGCATGAGTGTAGCGACTAATAGATTTAAACGGCAAACAAATACAGTTTATTCAGGCGCCATACGACCCCTCAGAAAAATAATTTTTAATAACAGGCACGTTCCCATGACATTAATTACCCTACCAGTACGGAAAAATAACTGAAAAATATTTATCATGCGAACCAGTAATTTGTGAGGTACTTTTTGCACCCACTCTTAATGCACTGATTATGTGTTATTAGTCGTTATGAATGGGATAGGATATTATTACATGTTTAACAGTCAGAATGGTGTTATTCTTGTCGTTATAGGAGTCATTTTGCAGGTACCAGATGGGTGGGTTTAATGTAAGGCCAACTTCAAAAAAAAGTTTCCTGTCCAGCGGGTGACCAGAATTTCCCCCCCCTTAATTCTATTTTTGTTTGTAAGGCTATAACGGAAAATTTTAAATAAAAAAAAAAACTAGATTTTTCCCAACAATTGAAAAAAAGTTTCCAGTTGGCCCTATAGTACCAGGGGTGTGCAGATCCTAGAATATTTTCGCAAAACTAAGAGTCAAATTGGCACATCTTAGTCACAAATTCGCTCATATTTGTATAACACTTTTCTATATAAATTTTAGGATAACATTCGCACGTTCTGTGACAAAATTCGCCCATCTGTGCGAATTTGCGAGCGTACTCATTCGGGCGGTAAACAGGAAACAAACCTTTTTTGAATGTTACCCTATAGGGTCTGGTGATACGTTGACAGCTGAGGGTGGGGGACATAAGCCTCTTAGATAAAGGGAGTCTGAACAATGAGTCGTGTGCCGACGTCAGCTGTTAAGTTGGCGGGGGGGGGGGGGCAGATGTATTTTGTATTTGATTTTCTCATAACAGGTCCTGGGAAAAGTATAATTGAAATCAAGTCATTCTTTTAAAGGGAGCCAAAAGCAATGTAGGGTGAACATTTTGCAGATTCTTTTAACTGTTGAAATATAATCTATGGCCATAACCTAGGCCTGTGGTAAAATATAGACTGTGAATACAGACTTAAACTACATTAAAATAGAAGAAAGCTAGTCCCTGGATAATTTTGGAGACCCACCAAAATTGGTTTGTTTACAGACATTGCTGTCTATAGGCATACATGACAGAAGTATTGTGTCGTTTCCTAATTTCACATATCATAATTATTTATTGAATGTGGTGTAAGGTTATAACGATAGATTTGTTGGAGCGCTTTAAAACGAAACCAGGGGTAAAATATCAAGAGATTTTCTCACAGGGATCTTTGTTTAGATACATTGTGACTAGACAGATTATTTTCATTTGAACGCCGTTAGGGAGAGGGGTATCAATTCCTTTTGTTTTATTATACTTGCATAGTATGTAGTAATATTGTTCTGCAAAACACATTTAGACAAAACTTAATCCAGTAAAAGTAACTTAAATCTGAGTTTTTATCTCCTAAACTCAAACCTTCATTTATACTGAAATGTTCTGCTGATATGTCCTAGTTACACCTACACGTGCTTCAGCTCCTATAGCTTACAAATAACACAAACAATTCGTGGAATTTCTTCCTCTACATATAAACCTAAACATAAAGAGACAAAGACATCTTTCTCTCCTCTCCCTCTCGTCCAAACTCCACAGGAACACCTTTGTATGGGGAATCCTTTCCTGTTTTTGCTGCAGCTCAATTGATAATGCTTTTGTCCGTGACTTTTGGCCGGAGACAACCAAATCTGCTTGCTCGAGTCTCCCATCACGAAGGGTTAGATTTCTTCTAACATTCCATCTTGTTTTTACGGTACTCGTGCAGACTTCCTTCTTGAATTTCATCCCATTTTTGTGCACTTTCTTATGATTGAATTATTTATAGGGTATTTCTTTTTGTTCTTTCTAAAGTTTCTGAAAGAATCTTTTCATTTTGCCTACATCCCCAAAGAATCAAATTCCGCAGTAAGATTTTGACTCTTTGTTTGTTTGAAATAAAGTTAGAAAGGTCAATCCTCTATTTAACAATAATATATTATATGTCTGAAAGATACCATACTCTTTAATGTGAATTAGGTAGCATATAACGTAAAATCTTTTAGTCATGAATAAGGGATTTACTTGGCATTACGTTTTCATTTTGGGAAATATTACTTTTTTTAAATCCAAGCAATGAGAGACAATAAATAATTGAACATTTTTATAAGAGTCTACAAGACGACTATGTTTCAAGGAAAGGAATAAAATCGTGAATATCCACATATATTTGATTAAAAACTATTTTATTCAACAATAAGTATAGAGAGACAGGCTTTCCTATTCAGAGACATCTAATTTTCATAATACTGATACTATTTCATAAGCAAAATCAAATGAACACAATGGACACATAACGAACAATCGACCTCTATCATATTAGGCATATTATTATACCTATTTTCAAATACACGCTTATATAAGTAGGATAAAAAAAGAGGCAATTAAACTATCAAAATATGAACCTCAGAGGTTTTCTTTCCTTTTTTTATTTGAAAAAAAAAGAAAAAAAGATTGATACAAGAAGATATTTTTCAATCAGAGAATCACAAAGAATGTAGTTAACATAGATCTATTCATAAAACTTAAATGTTATCGCTATTAATTAAAGGTCTTTTCTGAATTAAAAAAAACTCACTCATATTCTCTACTTTATATATAGATGCAATTGACAAGTCAGGTGTTCTATAATACATGAGCCACTAGTGGCAGTGGTAACGCTGTTATTTTTCAATTTACACTTTCAAGGTGAATGCATGCACTTAATAAATAGTCATATTAGTAAACCTACGTCTGATCACTGTACACGATTTTGATATGTAACGAGTTTGACACCGTTTTCTGTAGACGCTGTGCTAATATGATCACCTTTTAAATTTCTTCAATAGACCTTGCCCTTATATGACCACCTTACCATATGTTGGTGATATGATTACGTGATTCCTATAACCACATGGTTGTTTATTCTAAATTTCGAGGAGACTTTTGATCTATCATCAATATTGATCAAAATGATCACCAATATGGCATCCAGCCACTTTTTGCACAAGGTGTTGTCATTTGCACAACGTCTATAAAGTTGGATACATTTCTAAGCAGAGTTAGCATTTAATTTATTACCAAATGCAAACCTTTTCTAGGCCTGTTTCACAAGCAGTTTATATCTGATGTTTAACTACCTGCGAGTGTACAGCATGCTATTAGAACACATTTTTACAAAAATAAGATACAAATCTACTTTGGCTTTCAGAAAACATGTTTCACATGTTGAAAAGTTAACCCCCTATATCCCTTCATAAGTCTTTAAAACATTTTTCACGTCAACCAATGACCAGTTCTGCATCGAGAACTTGATGTCTATTTTTTTTCCCAAGGATATCATATTGTGTGTTTTCCTCTTTAGGAGCATCAACGAATGATTTACTGATATGGAAATACAAGTGTAGCACCTTTTTTTATTCAACTTTCACCGAGTTGATGAACCTCAATAAAACACATATCACGCTTGGCGCGTCATAATAACCATCCATCTCAAAAACCATCCAATCTTAAAGTACAAACGTCACAATTTTCAGACTAATAAAATCTGATCTTTTCCAATAGAATCAGTTCTTTAGGCTACCACCGCCCCTCTCCAAAACCTTGAAACGACCTCTGGTGGTAATTGTGACCTCCAAGTCGGTGTCCTTGGTGACGCCGTTGGTGACGTGTGGCTGGGCGTGTGACGTCACTAGAGGATCTTTGGCGGTGGTTGCGCCTGGGTGCCGCGGCGGGGCGCTGCTGTAGTTGCCGGGCGAGTTGAGATGGGGAGACGCTGACTTTGACCAGGTGAGGGGGAGGGGGCGGTGCCCTGGATGCAGGGGGGCAGTAGGAGTCTGAAAAACATGAAATGATAATTTTGTGTTATGAAAAGCAGTAAAATCAACAATAAAAGGCACTGTATTTGCCAAATTGTGTCTCTAACCCTATTATATTCAGTTTTAAACTACCAAGTCTTCGGGTGCAAAAGTAAAACTTTAAGCAAAATAAACCCATCATACACAATTTCTCTTTACTTGAGGTCCCTGCCTTTTCCCTTGTACATGATAAAAATATATTCCTGAACCAAACCAATTCACAATCTCCAGGTAGAACAAGAAACGATTCCATCTCTTTACCAACTCTAAACTTGAGATGACAGATTGCATGCAATCTCAGGGTATCAGGCATTAACCCAGCCCCCCCTCCCCCCCCCCCCCGTCCCTTAACCCCCCCCCCCCCGCCCCATACCCCAGGTCACATACCAGCGTCTGTACATTGGTAAGTGGCGCCCTCTGCCTTCAGTGACCCTAACCCCTGACCTTTGGAGGGACAAAGTGTTTTTGCCCGCGGCAGTCCGCAGCAGACGACAATTTGTCAATTCATCGCCATTTACCGCCAAACACCAGTCTCCGTGATTTCTCAGTACTTCTCCTGACTCCAGACTATTTGACTTACACCTGATGAAGTTTCAAGCCCCCTTCTCCCAGCACAAATGGAGAAAATTAAACGGAATACTCTCTCCTTAAAATAAACCTACTTTTTTTTAAAATGTAGTGGCAACCAAAGGAATTTTGAGCGTGTCTATTACAATCAAGGATATAAAGTGGTACCCCGCTGGCATGGGGCCATCCTCCCATTCTTCACTAAAGCCCCATACCCACTAGGCGATTTTACCGGCGACTGGAGATCGGAAACAGCAGAATCTCTGTGAAAATCGTCACCAATTCAGATCACCTGTTAGATCTAATGTTGAAACGTCACATGCTAACAGGTAATCTGATTTGGTGACAATTTTACCTGTGATACCTGTGTTGCCCGTGGCCAGTCGCCTGTAAAATCGCCTAGTGGGTATGGGGCTTTAGTGGTCAACCCTAAATCCTAGTATATCCTCAAAATTCAAATTAAATCACATCAAAAAATATCAATTATCAATTTTGGCGAAACTGAATAAAGAGAGTATAAATAAGGGTATATCCCAACACAAAAAGATAAGTATTGGCGTATGTTTTAACCCAATAATAGGGATGGGAATATATTCAAATAAGTACTTTGGAGTTAATCAGGTCTTGACAAGCCTGATGGCCAATAGATCACTGTTTAGCCCTTGTTCAAACAAGGTCGGCGACACTTTCACTCCTACAGCGGCGTGCCTGTTAATGCATTGTCTGCTCTGATGGGACTCGTCACTGATTTAATGCGCCCTCTCACTGATTTAATGCGCCCGCTTAAGGCAATCCTTCTTCTTTAATTCACCGATTTCCCAGGCACTCAGTGATTCTCAATTAAAGTTATTCTGACCGCTGGGTTTGAAGCTGACGTGGACATCTGGCTGGTTTTTTTTGAGCATATGTTTCGAAATGTTTGGTTTTCTGTGCACCACTAAATGCTGGTTGCCGTAGTTTTATTGAGTTTCTTGATCAAAATATGTCCCAAATCCTTCCCTATTAGTTCATTTTAGTCACTGGCTACATGGGGAAAATATAAGTTTTTGTCCAGTATACCTATATATGTCGCTTTCTCCTATTTTACCATTACATTTAGATAAACAGTATTTGCAACGATTCTCCATCCAAACCACAGTACAAGTAACTAACAGGAGATATTATCATTCTCGATCAGATGTACCCGCTTGATATTCGTGCCATTTTCCCCATAATCATGTATATCTTAGACACGTTCTTGGGAGGTATATATCCCCCAGGCTCTAAGGTGTCTATCTATTTCTGGATGTTCAATTGGCTACCTCTGGGTCCTGGTTATTGCCTGATGTTAATAGGGGCCACCAAAAGGGCCACTAACAGGGGCCACAAATATATAGGGCCACTAACAGGGCAACCAGTATTTAAGGGCCACTTACAGGGCCCCTCAATCTGTACCTACATGCCTAGCTAATAACATATCTGTTTCGAGATGGACAGGGTCCAAGGGGTCGGGTATAAACCCTTCCCCTGGGAACCCGGCCCCCTGAGTATAGGCAACTACTTTGTATACCTCTTAGGCGTTTTCTCCCAGTTCCGTGTAATCTCGATTTAAATAGACCCACATACTTGGAATAACGGATATAATATTTACCCATTTCCCATTTTACTTGTTTATATCTTGATGAAACAGGGTGAAAAAATAGAGGGATATTTGTAACTGATAGTTTTGTGAAAATCGATTGAAAATAATCCAATTTCCCTACAACCTCCGTTGGTTTTAAGTATCTCATCTTGACACCCCCGTAAGGCCTTATCTTAATCCGAGATAAATAAGGAATTTGAAATTACTTAGAGAGATGGTAGTGTCAGCAACGGCACCTGTTACCAAGCCAGGAATTCTCTAATCTGCATGGTCAAAATGCTCGGAATATCTAAATGTAATTAAGGTTATCGAGAGGTCAGAGGTTGCCCTGACCTGTCTTTTTCAAGGACATATAGGCCTATGCAAGTATCCAAAGTTTTGGTCCTATCTAATTTTAGAAAAAGTTATACTAGTGGATTTTAAACGTAAATTTACCAATCTCCATACATGAGCATAGGTGATCAACAGAAATCTCCATACTTAAGTATAGGTCAGTCAAGAATGTGTATGCAAGGGCATGAATACTGGTGAAGTTGATGTTCGACAATACACTGTTGGAGATACATGTTACATTGTAAACAGCTTAGTATTGAAGTCCAAGCTTTGGTTCGCTTTCAGGAACAAGTAAAGGAAGTAAAAATGAGTGTAACAGCTGCTCCTTCAAGTTTAAGATTATTTTGTGAAAATAGCAAAAAAACACCTGCTTGCTAACCGTACCATTTAAAATGACCTTTCACATTGATGGAACACTTGTCTTTCTGTCTACAGATCAAAGCTTAAGCAAACCCATCATGTTCTGGGTCTCAGATCAGAAGGTCTGACTATCCATTACTAACAGGTTGTGGCCACCTGCCAAAAGTCTATATTGCTATACCTCATATGAGGGTTCCTACTTTATAGCCAATCAGATAGGCCGGAAGTTGAATGGTACATAATCTGCATTTTTTCCTATTTTCCTAGTAAAAAGTAAGTGAAGGAAATCTAGACAAAGACCAATGTTTTAGAAAGTATGTATCTCACAGATCCCTCAATTATAAAGGAAGAAAGAAAGGTATTTTCGATAAGAAAATATAAAAACATCGACGAAACATACTAGACCAACTGTACACTAGCAGTAAAGTAAACAGCTCATTTTCTCTAACATTTTCTCCCCAGTTTTACTGCCTCTTCCCAATAAATCATAAAACAACCTGTTGTCATGGCTCTTTGAACCCAGCACTCTCTATGGACCTCCTCCCTGTCTCCCCAAGGTGGGTAGTTAAGGTAAAATTAGTGGCATACGGAGGTCGGCTAGGCGGGGGTGGGGGGTGGGGGCTTACACAATGTTTTGTTAACCAAAAAAACTAGTTTAACCACCCCCTACGTGCGTTCACCCCTACCAGGAGTTACCCCTACTAGGAACGTCCCAGGACAACAATGGCGTAGTTCGCGCCTTGTTTTGTCGCTAGGTGTCTCTCCAGATGGCCAGGTTTTGCTGGTTACTGGCTGTGCTATGGGAATAAATCGGCAGGTCGCTGTTAACCAGCGAAGGTGCTGATTGCCAATCAGTGACCTGTGGTAGAAAATGGGGAGGGGAGGGGGGTTTGCACCTGGTGGGGTGTTTTGGGCTACTTGTAAATCTTTGTAACACCTTTTTTCTGGCCTAGAACGGGATGGAGAAGGGGTGATATGCGGGTTGGGGGTGATGGGGTTATAGGGAGGGTGCAAAGTAGCAACTTTTATATATGTAGGCGACCACTGTCTGAATGACACTAAGATTTGGCAAACACTATAAAATGATATGAAAGTATCATAAGATACAGTTTGAATCTATATACTTTTAATTTGTACATCATACTAATCAACATAATTCATATTGTTTTAGTTATGTTGGTCCACTGAAGCACATGTTTTTTTTTGAAATTATCCCCCTACTCCCTTTAAACATTAGCAAAATGTTCAGAGGGCACACCCCACTCAGAATAAGGTCCAGAGGGCCCAAATTAGGGTACCAACATCTCAGGAAAAACAGGGGAAATGGCAAAAAACAATCCTGACAGGGAAAACAAAGGGAACTTAGAAATCTTTCCAAAATACAGGGAAAACCTAGGGAATTTCACTTGGTCAGGTTCTGAAATTCCTGATTCTCAAGATACTAGGGGTTTGACTTTTTGTTGTTCGGTTGTCCAAATTTTTTCTGCACGCAGAGACTTTTAAATTTGAACAACTTGTTGAATACGACACAGGAAGAATTGTTGTGAGACAGGGAAATCTCAGGAAAAACACAGGGAATTTGAAAATGGAATTTGGGTTGGTACCCTGCCAAATCCTTTTTTAAGCAAGGTCCAGAGGGTCACATTCAGGGACGCCTCCCGTCACCACAAGACCCCACCCCGCTGACCTCTGTAACACCCTAACGCCCACCCCCTACCCCTAATACCATCTCATTACCCCACACATAATGTCCAACCCGAGTTCACGACCCTCTGTTACACCCACAATGACAAGTAGCACACCCATAGGTAGGCGGTTCTGATGGACTATGATGACTGGACAATTTGCACGTTTAAGGGGAATTTGAACCCTCCTTCTTTGAAATGTTGCTTGATGATATCGATAATAAGGTACTAAAATTGGGACGTTCGAACGCTTTCCCTTTCAGCTATAATTTCGCACTTTCTCACCCAAGCGAAAAGGAGAACGAAAACATTCATTTGTGATAGTGTGTTAAGATAAGTAAAACAAGATAAAAATGATAAATTTATTCAAGTCGATCATAAAAGATGATTATTGAATAAATCATGTTAGAAAATGGGAAAATATCGAGAAGAGATAAAGTTTTATTTTCAACCCCAAGCCATGTTTAAAACTGGAGGAACAGTTAACTACGTGAAGCCTGAACTTAAAAACCAAAAAAGAAAAAGAAAAAAGAAACGTCTATGCCATATTAGACACCCTCCCCCCTTTCCGCACACGCCTGAACATTGTTATAGATTAAATCCGATGAGAAAGTGTCAACATTAATGGCCCCAAAATAAAATAAAAATGAGAAGAATGTGGCCTGTTGGGATGGATTGTCCAGGATGTGGGTTTGTGGTGAGATCCAACAAAAGGCGAAGTTCACCGAGGACTCGACAGATGGCGCCCCTTAGAGGGGACAGGATCCAACTCCCAGGGTTAGAATGACTGTCTTTTGTGAAGGGTTTAAATATAGGTAAAAATAGGTGTACAACATGTGGCCACAGGCGAGGTGTAGAAACCCAAGACATTTGACATGGAAGTCAGTAGTCGGCACAAATTAAACACAAAATGTTTCGGATTGTAGGAAAGAGAATCCTACACAAGAATCTGCATTTAAAGACTCATGTCGAAATTCTAATAAATGTACAAAAACCTGAGGTCTTAGTAATGTGGTTGATGAATTGCTTCACCGACGTGGCAATTAACTTCATACTTCAAATTTTTCTGATCCAAAGAAAAAATATCCACAAAAAAACCTGAGGTCTTGATTTATCGATTTGTTGTCTGTAATCCAGTTTTATCTAGATTTGAAAGTTATTTTATTGGAAGACTATTACATTCAGGTGTAAAGATACTAATAGTAGGTAATGCTGTAGGAATACATTCCTCTTAATCCCCTTTTCATCGATAAGTAATTTTGCCAGATCCCAGTAACATACACTAGCCAACTATTTGATCACAGATCCATGGTCATTCAGATATCTAAAAAGTAAGGCAGCATTTAGGTTCTTACCTAATCTTGAATAATAATGGGTTTCAAAAAAGAAGAAAATATTGATTGGCTTTTCCTTGTAACAGCTACACAACGACGTGTACCATATTTACCACGTTTCCCTCCTTAATAAATTTCCTATCAACCAAACCAGGTATCAAGTTACCAAACTGCAATCGATTCCCAGCCCGTGGGGTGGACAGTCATGTTCTATTACCCTCACTATTCTTCTACCCCACTCCTCCATGCATAGCCCATACCTCCCAGACCGCCTCCATGCTGTGAAAATTACCAATTCTTCTGTTGGTGGCGACTTGTTGATTGATTGAGTGGTTTAGAAATGGGTCAACGATGTCTGACCTGACGTTCATCACGTCATGATTGGTCCCCCTCTGACGCCTTGTGACGTCACTGACGTCGTCTATAAGGTGCTAATTTATGACCTTTAAGATTAGCTTTTGCCCGGTGTCTTTCTGGATAATAGTTTTGCTTAGTGATTGCCTTGATTCTTACCATATTAATAGAAAAACAGTATAGGTAACAGTAATAATTCAGTTGACCATGAGTACTGTTTCAGTAGCGCCGATTTATTACTGCATTCAGATAATAGATTATTTCTTCCTTATAGGATTCCCAATACCTTTATTGTGGCTCACTGGAGACAGAAAAGTGTGTCTAAGTCACTTAATTAACACATTAGAAGTGTGCCTACGTGAGTCAAAAGAGAAAAGTATACCCATGTGATTTAACACAAAAAACGTGTATGCGTTAGTTAACATGGCAATGTATGTAGCAGTTAACACAGACAAGTGATTGGTAATCACACACAAAAAGTGTGTTGGCTTCTGATAACACAGACAAGTGTGCCCATGTCAGTTAACACAGAAAGGTGTGCATGTATCAGGTAACACACAAAAAACCTGTCTAATTCAGTTACACAGAAAAGTGTGCTCATGTCAGGTAACACAGAAAAGTGTGTCTGTCCCATCTTGTGACTTCCATACCAGCAGGTGTGACTATTGACTGCTCCCTATCAGCACCAGAGGCCTCACAACACCTGTCTGTCCGCACCCCCGCCTTTGGTCCACCTTCACAGGGGCTTCTTCTCAGGGGAGGAGGCAGGGAAAAAAACCTGACATTATTAAACGTGTATAAAAAGTCCCATCGTGACTTATGACCTGCCCCCAGAGACCCATTCAGCCCTTGTTCGGAGGAGCCGGAGGGGGTGTGGTGAGATGGTGGAATGGCTGTTGGGGCCCTACCCCCCAATGTCCTTAGGAACTTGGGAGATTGCAGTCCAGGGGCGGATCCAGGGGGGGGGCCGGACGGGCCTTGGCCCCCCCCCCCCCTCCCCTGTTAAATCATGTTTGATGGGGGGCCCACCCCCCCGTACATTCATGTTTTTGGGCCCCCCCCTCTAGAAATTCCTGGGTCCGCCCCTGTGCACTATGTGTTGGTGAGTAATTCCTGTTCACCAGGGCAGACTTGCAGGCATGTATGGAAAATCTCTACAAAAGAAATTTGTACCTTTTGCTTGTGGATTATGGATCCTTTGCACTAAAGGGATGAGTCACAAAACCGTTTTCCTTTCACTGTTGTGATCTTCTATATGAATATCGATTCTGGGGAAGTTTGGTATAATAAGATGTTGAATCCAGAGATTTGTCATAGTCACGATTGGCACTTATCAAGACTAATCTATGAATTTGAATATACTTTTTTGTAAAAATCTCAAAGGACCTGTTCTAAAGTAAGTATTCTTTAAAATTCAGAATCACTAGAACTTCATATAAAGCCTGCCAGCGTTCGTCACGTGTTGCGCATGCGTCAAGGCTCAGACTAATCCCATAATAGTCAAGTGGCGCCCCCTATGGAGATTATTTCAAGTGCTGGCTGGGTTCAGAACCTCTCAGTGGGATCCACCAAAACCAAGGGTCAAACCAATTACATTATGGCCTGAGGGGTAAAGATCATACGATCACACCTCTCAACCGGTCTTTCATGTGTCTAGGAACCTCTCTTCCCCATACCAGAGATTCATCAAAAGTCTCCATTTTACCTTGCATCTTTATCCATAGCCCTCCCTGGGTGCTCTTGATGAAATTTAATAGTATCATTGAGGTTTTAATCTAAAGTCAAAAAATTATAAGATAGAAGAAGTCTCTTTTGTAGCTTATGTGAAGAATAAAAAACATGTATAATTTAAGTAGATAGTGGGATTTTGTTGCTTGCTCCTTTCTAATAACATTTCTTGTGTCCTTTTGAAGCTAAGCACTTGTGTCCTTTTTGAAGACATGCACCAATAAACTTGAAAAGCCTCCTCCAAAGCAATATGCCACTCAGTATTCCGAACTTGCACTTATAGTCCTTTCAATATAGCAATTGCGTAATGCCTCAATACCCCCTGGGCTGTGTGTTGACTTTTTAAGAATTGGTTTCAAAGCCAAGAAACATGACACAAACTCTAAAGGTGCCCCCACTGATCGTCATAAAAGATTACGATTCAATGCAACTCAATAACCTCCAAGGGAAGCTTTCATTTATTTTGGTGTTAAAGATAAGGAGTCTAATTTATTGAATTGTATTCAGTTTGACTTGAAAGAGAAGATAGTACACATAGATTAGTGCTCGGAAAAATATGAATAATAGAAAAGAAATAATTTCGATCTTAAGATAAGAATAATATGAAAATCAAGATAGTAAAAAACAGATATGTATTTAAAATTTAAAAAATTCAAAAAAATAAAAAATTAAATGGAAAAAATAAAAAACAAATAGGCCTATTGTATTGGTATGTGCCTACCCTTTGCCCTTTGTTCCCATTGTTTGTGGCTGCTAAAAGGCTACAATGATAGGCCTAATGGTCCAAACCAAAGTTCATTATTCGCCACCCTTTCCATTGCATGAGAGGTATCGTGACATTGCATGATACTGACTCTGTTATTGTATGTTACCACGTACACACCCCACTGTCTCGCATGTTAGCTGCGACCCAGTTAGAGCGAATAGACCCTCCTCTCTCCACTTCCCATGTAAACACAAACTTTGCCAGACTCCCACAAAGATTTGTCTGTTTGGATTTGGACATATTTTGACTGGAATTTCAAAGTGGTTTATATGAGTGCACCACCACCTCTCCTAAACATCCTATACTATTTCTGATATTATAGATGGGATGAGAACTAGTTTTAATGTTATTTTTTATATATTATGCCTTTCAATTATTTAGTGTATATTAAAAGGATATTATATTCAAGGTCAACTGGGCACATGTATGATGGTTGGGGGCCTTCCATTTAGTACGTACACACATTTTCAAAAATCTCAGACCCCCCCACCCCCCTCAGGCAAAAATATGCATTGAATATATACCAAAATGTACACACATTTTCAAAAATGTCGGACCCCCTTCCCCCCCTGATGCGTACGTTCTAAATGGAAGGCCCCTTATGATTATTTGCATACTGAGGTTTAGATTTGTTATTTTGCAGATTTACTTTTGGTTTCTAGATGATGTCACCAAAGTAACAGCTTTTCCCAGTCGAGCCTTTCCCTAGACGGTATTCAAATAAAATGATAAAAAGTCAAATCAGTTAAAAACATAGGACAGGTGTCGCTGGGTATAATAAATAAAGTGACATCATGCCTGACGCGCCCCCTGTTGGGACGCTGTAGTTGTCTCAGTAATAATGCCCTTTATGATACTTTTTGTATCGTTGGGGCCTTCTACCTGCGACACAGGAGAGTTGAATAAAAGGCGGAAGTGTGCCACGAGGCCATGATGGAAAACAGTTTTTTTTTTATCTTGACACTGCATGAATGCTTGTGTAACCGCCAACCCCTCTTTTCAGAGACCTTTCTTTTGGGATGAGCAATGTTTAGATAATAGTTTGTAGAGGTACCATTTTTTTTACCAAAAGAAAGAATGATGTTCGATTTCATCAAACTCCTGCATTTTGCTATGAACTGGGTCGTCCAATTTAAACGAGAAAAACTGAACGCTCTAAAAAGTGGCCTCCCGAACATATTGAAAAATATTTCTTTTAATGCAGTGAGAAATGACCGAATAACAATCCATATCATTTTCAATTAACAAACATAATGACAAACCATTTCACCTCAGATAAAACCAGGCACCTTAACAGAATTATCTAGGTATATTCTTTAAAATCACCGTTAACTGGAATAGGCACAAATCAGTGGAGCCAATTGACCCAAAATCATGACAACTTATCGGGACAACATAAAAGAAGATACACGTATAACCTAGTACTGTTCTTCCCATATCAGGACATATGGCAGATGCATTAAGGAGAGGTTAGTTGACGGTGTAATAACAAGGTTGGGAGAAGGCTGCCACGCCTCCAGTGCTCCAGGGTGATTACTGTAAATATCTCCTGAACATGCTATATCCCCAAGGCTGTGATAAAGAAACAGTGCGCCGTGTTGTGTCCTGCCTAGGCAGATGGCAGGTGATGGATAATGATCTTCATCACATTCTACCATCACCTTTTACCATCATCTTTTATCACCAACTTTTACCATCAACTTCTATCACTAACTTCTACCATAGAGAGTAAAACTACCGAAACCTAATTTCTGTAATATTGGATGAAAGTGTTCCCAAATACCAAAATTTGATGCCCTTCTCTCCTGAAGAACACAGCAATGATCTTCTTCGCATTCTACTATCACCCTTTGCCATCAACTTCTACCATCAACTCCCACCATCACCTTTTAGCATCAACTATCATCTTCCGTCATTACCAAGAGCTCACTTCTGTAGTATTGGAGAAAAATGGTCCAAAATGTCAACATTTGATGCCCTTTCACTTAAGATTAAGAATGCCTACATTTCAGGCATTTCTCCAAATCCAAATCCAAACCCCAGTTCCTTGATAACGGAGAACAGTTTTCCTAAATGCCAAAATTTGGCCCTCCTTCCCTTCAAAATAACATAGTCAGAAAGTCCTCTCAGGAATAAAAAAAATCAGAGTGCATGTAAGTTTTTTTTAAGACTGTAAGCACCAATTATCCATCCAGGGACGCTTGCACATGGATAAATCAAACCTAAAACATCCCGTCGTTGACATGCGCAGTAAAGACAAGCGCTATCTTGTCAATCAGAGCGCATGCGCGCGCTCCCACGACTTTGACAATGGTGGCGTTGAGTGCCCTTAAAAGTAAAAAAAAAAAAAAAAAAAAAAAAAATTGAAAAAGAAATTGAAAAAAAAAAAATGAAAAAAAAGCGGCCCTGAATAGGCCCATGCTGCCACATGCATCCTACTCGTTTCTGTCGACATGTGTTTACATAATTTGGGGATGATGACTGGGGGCTGTAGGCAAAAAAAAGTATTATTTGCCCCCAAGAAATAGGGTAGGTAAGTCGATTTTTTTTATTTTAGAATTTTTTTTAAACAAGACTTACAGACTCAAA
This sequence comes from Lepidonotus clava, assembly GCA_936440205.1. Lineage (NCBI taxonomy): Eukaryota > Metazoa > Annelida > Polychaeta > Phyllodocida > Polynoidae > Lepidonotus > Lepidonotus clava. The sequence continues at coordinate 37,280,375 of OW387145.1, forward strand.
TAACTGGTACATATGTTTTTTTAACATTAATCATTTCGTCCATATGCCTTTTCAGTACACGTTTTATTATAGAGTAATAAGCTTTCTGAGATAATTCTGAGATGGAATAATGAGCTTTCTGAGATAATAATAATCTAAAATTGATAATGTCGCTTCCTGCCTTATAGAGAATGTGTATTGATTATTAGTGCTTAGTACAATTAAAAGAAAAAATTCTCAAGAAATGTTAAGGTATTGGGCCAAAAAATGTGGGTCGGTCAGGATACCTGAACACAACAATATTTTCTTTAGGCCTTATGTAGCCTAGAGAAACCCCTGCTTGGCGATAGTGTTTACATAACTTGGTGACGATGTCTGGAGGCATTATGTAGCCTGGAGAAACCCCTGCTTGGCCCATATCGGTGACGTCTTTATTGTCCACAGTTGGGCGTCTCTGAGCGCGTGTATGCAAATTAGACAAGGTCATAGGGCACTCGTAGGGCCTATCCATTATGATGACGGAATTATGTCAATACAAAGAATTGGTTGGGTTGGAGGGGTTGTTTTTGGTAGTTTTAGCACTGGCATGAATAGATGTCATGGCCTGTGCATTACACGTACACGTTTGAAATTATAAATCTGATATAGGCCTATCTCATTTAACCGTAAGGCCTACTTTGGTTGGTAATCGTTGAGGTATTGCGGGGGAAACGTAGAGGCATAAAGCATTTACATTACCTTTATTAAGACATGAAGCTGTATATGTCTGTTTGTAAACTGTCACCAAGAAATTCCCCTTTAAAGCAGGGATTAGATACACACGGTTTTCTACATCTAAACTAGAAAAGAAGTAGGCGTATGGAATAGAGTATAACCTTGAAAGCCTAGCCAGCGGCTCAACAAATAGGCCTATAGACTGACGTTTCTGTATAACCATGTATTCTCAGGTTGTTCAGGTCAGGTATAGAAAGGTCTTACAAAATGGGGCTAGGGTTTCCTATAACCACCCTCTGTCTGGGAGGTCTGGCTTACATTTGAAAAAGCTGTATTCAACTATCCGATTTTACTCACGATTTCTGAAATCGTCCCTATAGTTAAGTGATAATCAGTAACTACCGACATGTTACATATTCAAAGAAAGCATTTCAAATTCTCTTTCAAATGGTATGTAGCATGCATGGTTCCATGCATATTGGTAACAAATTTGAGAAAATACAAAACTTATCGGTAGTCAAAATCACCAGGTTGCATACAGGCTTAAAGTTGTTCTCACCTGTCTCTGCCCATACTGAAGGTATATATACATGTACATTCTGGGGACTAAAGGGACCCCTGTTTGGGGAGTGTGGGCTGGGTGTGGGGCTGAGGGTTAGGGTTTGAATCCCCTCACAACTTGCACTGGCTCAGCAAATATGACCAGACACTGGCGAACAAGGGAAAAGCCCCTGAGCCAACCGTCCGCTCGACCACCAGTTCTTTTCTGTAAAGCCTGTATTCTTTGAAGACAGTCGCTTTGAAGGCACCCTTCTCAAAACGCGTGTCGGACCAAAAATCACTGCGACATTTCCTTCGTGAATATTAGCAGTATCAGAATTATTGAAAAGTTGTTGGCATCAAAGAATGCCATAATCTTAGTCAGTATTTCACCTTTTTTTGTGTCAAGATAAATTGTGTAAATGGTGTACGGACATTATCATTCAAAATATACCATCATTGCGACCAAACTGCACAGTTTCACAGAAAGCACTATCATAAGAGCTCCGTATTATAACCATTCTGCCAAGCAAGCACAGATGGAAGTAAGTAGATCGGCGGCATAAAAGGCAATGATATCGTATGTCCGCTAAAGATGAATTAATGAGCGAGCCCCGCCAATCATTTACCATCCCAACCCCACTCAGTCTGTGTGTCCAAATGTAAATACTCTAAACGCATTAATATTCGCGCTGTACACATTTTTGGATGCATTGTGCGTATTACCGTTAATGCGCAAAATGCGCAAAAAATAAAGGTGATAAAAGGTACAAAACATTTGGATCAAATGAAAAGAAACACAAAATATGTGAAATTATGATAACGGAAAAAAGCCACATGGTACTGAAGGCGCGAAAATTTAGCAGCGCGAAAATAAATACGTCCACAAAAGGCTTTGGCGGGGTCCAGGATGAATGGTAAAGTAGACACCCGAGCCCGGGCCGTTGGTGGGCCTTGGGGAGGTGTGTTGAATCTGGAGGTTAACTGAGATTAGCAGGACTCTGGTCAAACAGAGAAGTGGGGCCAGGGGCGCCTGGTAAAGCCGGAGACAGGCTGGTTGATACATGTTGACTTTGAGTATACCTCCGTTGGATGGGGCACACACGTTCTGCCCATGAGTGAGACACACCCCAAAGGGGTAAACGGACGGGGGGCATTTTTCGAAATTCAGAACTAGCCTACATTTTTAATTTTTCTTTTATGTTTTTTTTTATACTAGGGCAGGTTTAATTCTTTGTTGTTCGAATACCCACTGCTTTCTACTTGATTGTGGTCGTCCATTACGAGCTACAATTCCTATTAACTTCTCTTTTTTTCATATTTCTTTTGAGAAATAATATATGCAATAAAAGATCTGCAATAAAAGATCGTATAGTGATTAACTTACCCAGGAGAGCTGAATTATACACAGTTAGTTTTGTAGGGTCTCAATATTTACACCTCTGCGAGCCCTCGTAAAATGCAAGCTCAAGAATCGTTGCCTTGACCTAATCATTCTAACCGTGTCGGACATTGAACGAAGATATGAATACCTTTTTTCGGACCAAGTACCCTCCCCCAAAGGCACAGAGTCACTATGTACATGGACAAGGGAAAGTTCTCCTGAGGTCTTCTCAGACGGATAAGATGTCAAAAATGCCCTTAAAGGGCACTTGAGGTCTTGTTCAAGGCCCTTTTGGTGAGGGGGAAATACCGTTTGCCGGTTCACTTGATACTCAAAGACATGTATGTGAGGGGCAATCCCGTGTCTCTCCCTAGAAAATAAGCCCCTTTTTATGCAGTACCTCAAGCGAGTCCTAGAATCTGCCTCAAGAAAATGTCACGGGGAATAGTCAGGCTTAGAGAATGCGGAAGATTGGGCTGAAGGTTCAACTTGTCCTATTGTTCCAGTATATCCTGGTGGTAATATTAGCATAACAGACTAATTAGTTTGTTAAAAAAAAATCAAAAAGAAAATCAGTTGTGTTCATGCTCGCAATTGCTGACCCACATTGTATTGATTCCCATACCTTTTCTTCGAATACAAACTGAAACAGTTCTAGTAATATTCTGGAAATAGACGTATTTCTGCAAAACCAAGAGTTGACTAGTCTGGTATTCTATTTATAGGTATCAATTCATTAGTAGATGATTAAGATGGTAAAACCGTACTTTTTCAAACGCTACATTGCCTATATAGACAGTAAGTTACCCGGAGAAAAACAGAAACAGTTTTCCGCTAAACGCCTAATTATCAATGATGTTACATTGATATCTTATCAATTATCAGCCTAATTTTCCGCTAATTACTCGTTGGCCTACTTTTCCGCTAATTACTCTATAATAGTGTGACTTAGGTGTATCAATTAGCCTAATGTAATCACTTTTCCATACTGTTACAGCACTCCTATAGTTAATGAGCGACCCATGATGGGAAAAATCGTGGGGGTTCAGTTCCCTTTTGCCGCAGGGCAAAACCTCAGCTAACCTAAGCATATATGACCTAAAATAAAAGCATTGTACATGTATGTATATAGCTTCTTTACGAATCTGTTGATTTTGTAAAGATGACTACGGTTTATGGCATAATTCTAATACTGAAGGACCAATCACCCAAAGAATGATTATTTTCTATATTTTATATCACTGGCAGGTCACATTATTTTGTAACACTCACATGTTACATATTACAGCATATACACGGTAGAAATAAATCACTGACAGGACATTAATACAACACTGATCAGCTGATAACATACATTATGATATCATTTCCATGATAAAAAAAACGGACAGGGTACATGATATAACACTGAAAGTACATAACACAATACTGACATGCTACATAACTTAACCCTATCAGCATACACCCAGACCCAGTCACTAATCAGTCAGTCACTAATTAAAGTTGTTGATACGGACGCAAGGTGTGAGCCCTGATAGTGCCCTTCCCCGCCTAAGGCCCTCCTGAGGCCCTGTTAAAGGGGTCAAACATTGACAGCTGAGGGGAAACATTGACAGCTGAGCACTGGCAGATGGTAACAAGGGGCCCTCTGGGGGCCAGACTCTAACCACCCGATGTAACCACTGACTGACAACTTTTACCTTTTACTGGCTAGGTCAGAATAGGGGTATTTTAGACTGGTGTCCCACGGGTGATAGTTGGTTAGCCATGATCATATTCTTTTGATAAAAAGGCTGCCCCAGAGATGTTGATAGTAAGGTTCCTGGCATGTATTGTAATGATAGAATAATATTGTTTTCAAATTGGGATTGATTTATGATATGTTGGTTGTATAGATTTCTATGCAGTTTGCAGGTCATAATCATCGCCAGAATATTTTGGGAGAAGTGAGAAAGGTTCTGCTTCTCTCGCAATAACTTTTACACAGATTTTCCAATAAATGGTAATTGTTTTCAATTTATAATATAGTTTATTGAATCTAGATGTAAAAATAGCATGATGTGCACCCTGTTCGAGAAGGCTTTAGGTTCAGACACTTAAGTGTTAAAATCCTGGGAAAACTTAGTACTTCCTCTAAGACCATCTGTTCTGAGTATAAAGTGTTAACTAGAGCCACGAGACTTTAATACCATGAGGCTCTTTAAAGACCATACACAGCTTTACTCCAGCATTATCCTTACTAGATCTAATAACCCTAAAACCTTTTACCCTAAAACCCTCACATACCAATCAACCCATATCCAACAACAAACATATAGACTGGTCAGTGATTACATCTGTATGCCTTAGAATAATTAAGGCCTAAGGCTGAGGGCTATAAGTAGGTCTTTTGGCTTCTACAGTAACACAAATGCACCTGAACTGCCAGACCACAGACTAAAAAGCCCCATACAAACTTCCTACAAATTGACACAAAGGGAAGCCCTCAATCCAGTTACATCACAGTGAGTACACACTTGTAAATCCCAGTCTGATCCAGCTTCCCCTACTCCTGCACATCCCCCACATCTCTGTAGCCCCAAGGGCACCTGCAGGACCTTGTGGGGGCACTTACTCATTGAAGGTTACTTATACCCACCGTTAAATCTTACTGCTGCTTTTCAAGACTGATCGCTCTGGAATTTCAGCTGATTGCCCCCTGTATTTGTTTTAATTTCCCCCCAAAAAAGAATAGACAAAAATAGACATGTCATCAAAACTGTCTACAAACATTTGTCTGAAATTATCATAACAGTTTCTGAAATTAAATGATAACAAAGGAATATTCAATGATTACTCCCCATCTTTTTCTTTGAAACTAGTAGAACACCATTGGCGGATCCAGGATTTTGAAAAAAAAAGGGGGGGGGGCGTGTTATTGGGATTTTTTTTTTTTTGCCTAATTTTACATTAAAAAAAAAAAGAATTGGCCCCAAAAAAAGGGGGGCCCTCTAAATCCGCCACTAACCACTCACTCTTTAGACTAAAAAAGGGGCTAACCATCTAATTTTTCCACCCAAAGCATCCACTGTGCAATGCAAAGTTCTTTGGTAGTGTCTACCCTATCTGGCCCAAGTGCACCCCTCCCCAAGGCTTCAGGGACACAAACCCTATGAGCTAAGTGCCCTTACCTCCTCCTACATCCTTATTTACCCCAGGCATACACTGATTATTGTGAGAAACTCCCACAGGATGAGCCCCCAAACAATAAGGGCCACTTATATGCACCTATTAAACCTCCTCTTGAACCTCCCCCAGCTCGTTTCAGCTGCGGAGAATTATATACTGGCAAAGGTAGGAAATAACCCGGGATTTAAAGGGGAGGAGGGGCTGAGACGTCTCTGAGTAAACACCGCTGGGGCTAATAGCGCCAAAAGCTGTTATTATCGCCTACGCCGGATGTCATGGTTTGAACTCCTTCAAAACGCCCTTTCCAGGCACTTTAACGCTTAATGTAACCATTTAGTAAAACGTATCAGATGATTTATCAAATGTCTCATCTGATTCATCACGAAAATTGTGTCAAACAGTTTAATTCTGGGAAATTATTCTAAGGTGATATAACATGCTCTTCTAGAAATGGTTTCAGGGAAGTAGTTTCAGCAATATTAATATATTCTTTGAAAAAACATACCCATCATCTGGCTTATTTGTGATACTTCTGTCCACAAAAGTAAGATTGCTTGGGCTCTTACTCATCATAAAGATATGCTGTAAAATCCAGGTGTAAATATGATAATTTTCTCCTACCACCCACGAGACGCCTCTGAGACAATTTAGCAATTTTCTAAATATACACCCTCGAAAATCCTAACATACTACAGTCATCTTTACCCATACTTCAGACAACCATTTCTACCAACAGATGTGTGTGGTTGAATTTTATGGCCATTTGAATTTTACCCAGGTAAAATTCCCCACTTGGTTTCCCTTTATGGGGCTGGAGGCTGGGACTGATTGGTGAGGGTGACCAGTGAGGGTGACCAGTGAGGGTGAGTGACAGGGCCGAGGGTGGGGCATGGGGGTGGGGCATAAAGGCCCCTTTACTCTGAAGGACAGGTAAGGGCCGGGCTGATCAGGGGTCATTTGCTTGGTCAGTGACGCGTGTTGTGGCTAACGGGCTTTGCCAGCGGCCAGGTGGGGAGGGGAGTGGACAAGGGTGGAGGGATTGGAGGGGTCACTCATTTTTGCAATGTTACAAACACCAAGACTTCGGCACTGTGATAATGTTGATGACTGGCCATTGAAATCCAGTCTATTGTCCCTTCCCCTTTCCCTTCCTAAACTCACACACTTATCCTAGGTTAATATGTATGTATAAAACTGCTTTCGTGGGGTACTAAATACGATCCTTATGTCGGTGTTTTCTTTTAAAGTAACTGAAACAAGTATTTTCTATGCTCCAAGGAAATATAGATCCCATTCAATAGGTCACTTTTCTAATTATTCACTGTACTTGGATCCAATTGCCTCCTTTTAAAAATTCGACTGGATAGGTGGCCACCAGAATTTTTCTACCATAATTGAAGCTCATATATTTACCCTTTCCCCAATACCAGCTGACTAACAATATCTATCCCTTGACCACCCAAGTGACCCCCCCCCCCACCTCTCCTTCCATCCACCACCCCATTCCCCCCCCCCCCCTACCCCTTGTCCATCCCTACCCCCAGGGACTGGACATGGGAGAGGGAGGACATAGGAGAGGGAGGGCGTCCGCCCCTAGAACTGACCACCCACACGTAAACACTGTACCCTGAGGTACACCTAACTCTGACACTGCTCACCTGAAATAATAGGTGCTTCCCACCGGTGTTTAGTGTCATTTATTAACTGATGTACATCTCTTCACAAAAACTACTCGTTTTGTTCCCTGATTGCTGTTATTACTGGGGAAGAGTCTGATGTCAGGAGTAATATTGACAGAGAAAGCCCATCCCTTCACTTTCCCATCCCCTTATCTTGTAGTTGCCTCTCCTTGTCTTTGGCTGAGTCATCATAGCTTGGTTTCAGGTATACCAACTAGGTATGTCCCGACATTTGGTTATTTTGTCAACTTTTTAAGTTTTGAAGATTCCCATAGGCTGATGAGAAAACTATTTCATTTTCATTTTCCTATATGCATGTCAATAAAGAAATTGGAATTCCCGAAATAAGTTTTAGAGCTCTTACTAAAATTTAAATTGGAATACCCTCAACTTCCGGTGATTCTGATTGGCTAAATTTGAGACCCTCATATACTGTAAGTACACCCGGATTCCCACACCCTTGAGTTATCTTCACTCTCGCCCACAGGTCATCCTTGTGCTCTACCTTACTGAGGATGGGGCCGAGTGGTAACATGAGCTCTCTAATCACAGGGTTGGTGCTGGAGATTGATAACCCAAGCCTGCATCATGTATTAGATGGGTCCAAGTCCTTGTCAGATTCAATTCCCGAATTTATTGCGCACCTGTCCCTACAAGTAAGCATCGTAAATCCTTGTCAAACCCCAATTTATTCTATTTATTTCCACTTTCATAAAATATAAATATATTTGTATGCCTCTTCCCCCCAAAATAAACCCCACTAAAACCTGCCATATTTTCTTTTTGGCAAAAGAAAACCTAATATAACACAACAACAAAAATCACTCAGATTAACATTTCCTGCAAGTCTATTGCATCCACAGGGATTGCATCAAACGAATGACTGATGATTTTTTGTGATGGCAGTCTACTGATGGCCCTTAAGATGATCTGTGGGATGAAAAGACAGGAGAGAAGTGGGTTTAGGTGCGCCATACCTATCACCCAACCCCCCAAGGTGCATCCCAACCTCTTACCCCAACCCCACCAGTGACACCAATACCTGATATACCTGAAGTATGGTATGCGCGCGGAGGGGGCACGATTCAGTGTGTATTATTACTCTGCCTAATATTTTTTTTCGCTGAGAAGGCTACTATTACCCCACCAGACCATCCTTACCTAACCCCTTCTTGTTTGTGAACTTGTCCTCATGTCACCTGTGGTTTTGGGTGGTGGACTGGTGGTGTTGTAGTTTGTAGTATATGGTGAGTCTATAAGATTATTTTTAAGAATTGGCAATTATTTTCAGGTTGTATTTCTCTATTTTCTATTACTAATTTAAGAATCCCTTCCATTTGGATTACATACCCTAATCTTCTAACTGATGGCAAAAGATTAACCATCGTCATTTTCCTTGTGTACAGTATACAATACTACCATCATAACCCAGAAATAAGCGAAAGAAAGGGGGGCAGCAATGGGGATCAAACCTATCCAGTCATTGCAGATCTGCCTCTTTTTCTTGCCTGTTCTCACTAATGGATCATTGTATCATTATATCGATGCTAATATGCTAATTAATTTCACAAGTAATGAGCTGTGGCTCTAGCCTATTTGATCATGCCAGCAACCAAGTTAATGATAACAGGCCCCTGGGTGTCCATTTTTTCTTATCAAATTCTTTGATGCTAAGGAAACATCCTTCCCAGGATCACAAATACCCATGGCTGTTGCTGCCTTCTAAGACTGACACATTGTGACCCAAATGTCAAGTTAAGATTGGCAGGGCTGTAGCTCATAAAACACCTAGTTAGATTGGTAAAGTGACCACTTTGTATGCAGTACCCAGCCCCCCACAGACCAAAACCAACACAGTGTAACAGTTCCTTGTCACAAATATCAGATTACAGTGGCTTGTGAGAGTAAGGTGAGGCAACCCCATGCTGAGGCCCTGTTGCGCTTGACACGCGGTCGGCCGGGTAAATTTATGATTTGAGGATCTTGTATGGTGGGTCTTGATGGTTAGCGGAAACTTGTATGGTGAGTCTTTAGTGTGAAGGTGTTGCTTGGTGGGTGTGAGGGTCTTTTTTCATGGTAAAATTTGGTGGGTGTGAGGTAGTTTTATGGTGGGTCTTGGTTGATTTTAGTGCCTTGTATGGTGGTCTTTGTTGATGTGAGGGTCTTGTTTAGTGAGATGTAGTGTGTGTGTTTCTTGTATAATGGGCATATGTGGGTGCAAGATCTTGTATTATGAGTCTGTATGGGTGCAAAGGTTTTGTATAATGGTCTTGGTTTGGGGGTCTTAAATGGTAGGTCTTTATGAATGTGAAAGAGTTGCATGGTTTTGGTAAGTATAGAGGTCTTTGATATCAACTAGGGTAGGCTCTTAAGACTGTGAAAGTTTTGCATGGTTTTAGTAAGCATGGGGGTATTTTATGATGGGTCTTGGTTGAGTGAGTCTTGCATGCTTTCATAATATGGCTCTTGTCCTGATTTGCCCCAAGGGTGCTGTCACTCCATATCTGACGGCTGACTAGCTCAGAAATGTATAGTGACAGCCTCCTGTCTACATTGATAAACTCCCATCAATCAGATGCCCCACACACAAGAATGTTAGGTCATATCCCACCATTTGACCTTGTAGTATAGTAATAAATAATTTTGAAATATGATATATTATTCATGTAGCACAGCCCTAGTAAACATTTATTTGGTAATACTTTCTGAAGTAGAGAATGCATGTGTGTTGGTAGTTTCCAATTGGATGTGTGGCCTTTAAAAAATTGTTACTTGTGTACAAATGAGTCACCTTTAAGACTAAAACATTGTTGTCGATTTGGCCAAGAACCCTGGTTATCGTTTATTTGATAATGCTTACTGAATTGGAGTTAGAGCATGAGTATTAGTAGTTTCCATTGCATTATAAAGAGGATTTAGAATTATGGATAAATGAGCCCCTTTTAAGACTATTACATTCTCATAGATGTGACCTAGGTAGCAGGCATCCAGTATTTTTTGCAAATCTTCAATACTGATATAATATAACCTACTAAAGCACAACCACATCTTGTTGATAGATCTAGACATAAGTGCAAGGAAGTCCCTAGCAAACCACTGGGCAGAGACTAGGCTCTGAAAAAATGAGTTGTGGGTTGCCACCAACTATGCAGTGGTGATGGGGCCTTTTTATCCAGACTAGAATAGGTCATTCATACACGACAGAGGGGATTCTTGCTAGAGCAAGTTTTTCAGATTGGTTGAAGTATGATGATATATCAGGTATCTTCTGCATGCATTCCACTGTCCTTACCAGACTTGGGTAAGGTATAGGAATGTAAAGGCCCATACCCACTAGGCAATTTTTACACAATCGGCAGACTCATCAGCTCTAAAATCGGCTGATTCTTCTAGTAGAGTCGGCCAATTTTAGCAGTGATTCAGATCAAACATGCACATTTCAATATACCATACTGACGGGCGATCATGAGAGTCGGCCGATTCTCGCAGTCGCCTGTCGCCAGTCGCCGGTAAAATAGCCTAGTGCGTATGGGGCTTAAGTTATGGAGCAGATATCTTACGATTTCTATCATGTTTTTTCCTAGCTAAAGGGGCTTAATATAGAAAAGAAGATACATTTGCAAACCCAGATGTCGCAACTTGATCCCTCTAATACTTTCCATTTTATCTCCTTGTCACCCAAAAAATCAGAAAACCGGTTGTCTACAACTTTGTCCCCATCAAAAAGACACCGACGCTTTTTTGTTCACATGAAAACAAAAACGTCCTAGATGTCCTCAGATGAGACACACAGGTCGTAGATCTTCTTGTAACATACATTACAGACATACAGGCCTTATGTCTTAACCCTACAGGCAAGCGGTATGTCAGGAAAACCGATCTCTCAACATGTAGTTTTTCCTATGTCTTCATAGGAGAAGCATGAATGGATCACCTAGGGACTACTAGCAAGTAAAAAGAAAATAGCAGGGAAGATTGGATGGAGGATGGGTAAAACGGGTATATACCGTAAAACCTATAATGTAAGCAGTGACTTAAAAAAGGGTTACTCTCAGAAATCAGAGCCTATCAGGCCTCTAGTTTAGGGGTGCGGCTTAAATTAAGGTATCCTACATCCTTTAACACTGTGTACTTCTAAAAAAAATATGTAAAATAAAAACCCAAATAAACTCAAAAGTACTCAAAACTTAGGTGTGGCTTAAATTAGGCATTTTACAGGACCCCTTAGCAGGAGGCATAGGGGATGTGAGTGGGAGCTCTGCAGGACGGACTGCGCATGAGCGGAATTCACAGACCGGAAGTTGCCAGTAAAAACCAGCATGCATGGGAAATCTTTAGCATGCTTGTTAAGATGATACATCAAGTTGTTTTCCCCTCTAAGCCGACTGAGTGGCTGGTATTAAGGTATGGGTGTCTATTGCACGTAGTCCTGACCCCTTACTGCCTACCGATGGGTGGTATTTTTTGGTAGTTGGATGTATTTTTAGCAAAGGATACTGATATCTTGAGGATTATGTATCAGTATTTTGGGGTGAGTTTCTGAATGCTCTGGAAACGCTTACACGTACTAGTATGATGTTTGACGTCATTACAATATACTGTATGATACTGGCGATAGGGATATAGAGAATGGACTTGGATATATCGAAGAATCTTACATGCATTCCCACACTCCATGAAGTTAACAATTGACACTTGTGACTGCCCAAATCCCCTGATTCTGAGTAAAGATTAATTCTTTTAATCCATTTTTGCCCTAATCTCATAGCCTACAATACATATGACTCCTATGTTGGTCAAATGGAAATTGGTCACTTAATTACTATCCCTCAAAAAACAAGGGACACATAATGTGATTAAATCAGCAATACAAATTGTTTTGTAATAGAAATAAAAATATATGGAAAAAATGCCTACCTGGTGCTTCCCAGAACTCCACTGCTATAATGTGGTTCTCGGTGGTCCAGTCGCGACTCTGTACAAAGTGGTCACAGTCCCACAACCCCACATGTCCTCCAGCGTGTGACCCACGATAACTGACCAGCCGTACAATCCCCTGCTTCCTCTGAAAGTCTGCCATAGTCGGCCGGTCACTCTGCTGACCATTGGCTCCGGCCGACAAGCGCGCGACAAGCGGATTGCCATAGCGCGCTGCCAGGAACGGCCCGTAAGCCGTATTCCTGAAGATGTATTCTTGACCGTCCTTGCCGGCAAAGCTGTCATTGCCATGCTTGGAGAGATTGACCCTTGTCCGGCCGATGGCATGCTGACCACCACAGCGATTGAGGGTCCAGGAGAGGCGGAGAGGGGCAGTGTTGTGCATATGGGAGGTGAAGTGACCACCAACCATGTGGATGACCTCTGCGTCGCGGTATCGCCCGCCGTGGAGATAGTAGCCCGGGTATAATAGCACCATTTGTCTGAACTTAGGCAGATCCATCTGAAATTATGAAGAATATTATCAATTATACATTGAATTCAATTCATGGAGGTTCAGTTGGTTTTGTGTAAGTGTAGTGTGTTTATAAGGAAATGTCAAAAAAGGACTAAAATGACATGGATGTATATGGATAGGGAAAAATGCAGTTTGTGTCCTGCACAACTAGACAAGTGCAACTGCTGATTTTCATTTTCTAGAATTTTACCCTCTTAAATACAGGATGAAACCGTCCTCATTCTCATGTGTGACATAACGTTCATCTCGGTCCTCTGCTATGTTTGTTGTGTATTTCATGTAGTAACTGTGATAATACATATCTTTTACACAGTAACTGATAAATGTGTGACCCAAGAAGTCGTGCATTTTCATTGCTGTAGAAATTGAAGCTATCAGCGTACTTATTATATCCCAAGTCTATGTGAAAACCCTATGTACTGATTCCTTACCGCTGTGACCCAAACAACATAGTCCCCCACACCTAGACACCAGACCGTCACCCCATAAATCTAGGTTAAAATCGCACCCTTCTCTGTTGAATAATGATAACAATAATCCCCTACCCTTATGGCCCCTGAAATGACCCCCTCTTAGAAAGGTATGGTCCTTGGCAGCTCTTTGTGTGGGTGAACCCTAGTAGTAATGTGTCATGGGCTCGGAGTATGTAGGGGGTAGGGAGGGGGTGTTCATTCTATGAAAGTGGGAACCCATTGCAATGGTAAACTGCAGCTTCTGAGTGTGACTTCCACTATAGTAATTTTCTCTTTGGAGATTTTTCAGCATTTATACCCGAGAACCCACAGCTCCATGGATTCTAGGCAATCAGTATTCTAGGCAATCATAACGCATTATACAATTTTTTTAATCTTAGATATTCGTCATCATACAAACTTCAGTCTTATGTTATGATCCGTCTGAAAACTTGTTTTGAAAGTTTTTCAGAGTGCTTTTTAACAACTTGACATCAGAGCTCTTAACTACCCTTCCCAACTGTAACTCTCGATTAGGCCTTTTTTCAGAGTTATATTGGTGCCATACACTTGCAATTGATACTAGCTACTATGCCACTAATACCTTTTTAGCACATAGTATCTCCCCTCCCTTACTGAATTTCATCGCCCTCCCCAACTCTCAAAGGGCGGCCCGTCCACTGGACATTGTCCCCTCCACTTTAATCATCGTCACTCACTCCCCCTCCTGTCTCACGCTCGGACTGCCCCTTCAGATTTATATTCCCCAACTCCTTAAAGATGTTCATCGATTGACTTCGCTCCCACAACGGGTCGCCACACCCAGTGGGTTCACACAAAGGCATTTAAAGCGCAATTTAAGCCTGTATTCCACATACCGATTTTGATGCTGGCGATTTTAAATTTATTTATTTTCTCCTAGGATTTGATGTGAGACCATACATCCTATGAATTATACCCTTGAAAAGGGAATAGCAAAATATTTGAAAAATGCCTAATGTATCTATATTTTACCTTGATTCACACTACTGATTTTTATAAATCGGCAGCAAAATCGACATGTGCAATATAGGTTTAAGTGGGCAGAGTGGGGTTTGCATTGAATGTGTGTGGGCGCGTTTAGGCTTCGTGTAACTGTATGTAGCGGGTGATTTTTATCTGAAGTGTTTCTAGGCTGTATCTGGGAAAATTGTCTTTTAGATAAGATTAATCGTTTTAGTGCGCTGCTAATGAAGGATGTTTTTTTCATTTATCTGTTTCCCAGAAGAAAAACTTATCGCTTGGGAATGGGTGATATATGGTTCTTTGTATTGTTGCCTGTGTCATTTTGCCACTTCATATATCTTTCTTTTAATCAAATGATATACCCAATCTTATCACTGAATTTAATGGGTGTACGCATCATTCTAGAATTACATACCACATCGGGCAATAGCTCTAGGCTTACTCATTGGAAATTCTAATAGAAATTCGAAATCCGCGGAGATGTATAAAGTAAATACTGGATTGCTTTAAAATGAGTGGTCAGGGAACATATGGGCATTTATGTGAAATCCAAGCAGAGGTTGAGGGTTTGTCGAAGGGGCCGTGTAAGGCCAGTAAAAAAAGAATTGTTTCTGTAAGGTAACCAGACCTACCTTTATTCTCATCCATGCCTTAGCATTCTTTTATTACAAAATCTAAAATGACCTGTGTTTCCATATTAAAAGTCATGTTTTGAAAATAGAAAATAATAATGAAAAATATAAATCCCAATTTCTGTGTTTTTCGGCCAATATTACCTGTAAACAACTAAATTTTTTTGGCCTAGGTACAGGTGAGGGTACCTTTACCTGGCCCTATACACACAGACAAGAGGGGTCAGGTCGCGACCGTTTGAGACTGACCGCCGAACATGAGCCTGAAGGGCGGGAGGGGAGATGGGGGTCACTTATAACATCGACAATACTGGACAAATTACAGGTCATAATAATATAGGGTAACTTGAAAAATAAAGGTTATAAACGTTAAACAGGTCTTGTAAAGCAGCAGATGCGAATGCCTTTTCTGCTTTTGTATTGGTACAGAATATCCAACTGGCTGGCAAACAAATAAACATTCATAGTTATAGATACAAAACATTAATCTGTCAAATAATATACTGTCCTACAATTACTGAATTGGAGGACCCCTAAAATCAAAAGTGGAGCGTCGACGTGAATCTGCCATACGGAATATAATATATTGCAGAGCGTTGCTACATTATAACATTATTATAGTTTTGCATCCACCCTTAAAGCATGACATACACAAGATACCCCCCCCCTTCCCCTTCCCATTTCTTTTCCCCCACCGGTCCGTCAAAATAACCCTGAGGTCATGGGTCACCGCTGACCCCTAACCCCGTGCCAAGGGTCACACACTTCGCCCCTATCCACCACCGACCCTCACCCAGTCCCCGGCCCTTCTCAGGGCCCTTACAAGGCCCTTCGCGAGTGGGAGAGGTCCCAGGGGTCACGACCCCACAGAGTAGAGGGTCAGAAGTGGCGACCTCCCACTTCCCAATGGTGGTGGTCTTTTTTCATAGAGGTAAATTGTCCGGGAGTAAGTAACACGTGTTCCCTGTTGGATATTTTTAGGAATGGGTCATGTGAATGATTTTCTTCCTTTGTTGTGTCAATTATTTTGTCCTGTATTTGAAAGGTAAATTGTGCGTGGGTAAGTGAAAGGTATGTTCAATGCTGGACATGCGGGTATGGCAATTAACTCTAATTATTTTATGATGCTTTGAAATTCTATGAGTTATTTCCACTATCAATATCCGTTAGGTTACACATTGCTTGATCTATACGATAAGTCAGACAATACATCAGGGAATAATGCTAATTATTGCTTCATATAATCAATGGTTCTCCTACAAATTTCACATGACCATTTCATACCATTGCAGAAAATAGATGCAAGGTTTTTTCTTTTCATTGTCAGAACTTTGTAACTAAAATCGAGACTTGCATTTATAGGCCTGGCGGTACACTGCATTAGCCTAGCTTCCAGGAGTCCCGAGATCCAGTTACTTCTACTGTTAAACTATCCCCCTACACAAGATCCAAAATCCCTTGACCTCTTTCATACCATCCTCCCCCACAAACAACTAAGATCTACCTTAGTTGGTGGGTCGCTATAGTAGTAGCCTACCAGCCTCAGTAGCCCCAAACTCCAAAACGTATCATTACCTCCATCAGTTCCACTAGGCACTCCAACCATCCCCTGAGGTATGCTATAGCCCTGCGTGTTAGACCACGTCTACAACAATCACCCCTCCCCTTAGGGCCAAGGGGAGCTTTACAGTTTTGTTACTTTTCACTGAAAAAGGCCCTTCCTCCCTTGTTATCCCACTTATTTGGAAAAAAAATCTCGTCTCCTGTTCTTTGCCGGAGGTTAGGGGAACTGTCGCATCTCATTATTGTGACTTGGGAGGTGGGGGTGGGGCTGCAGGTATAAGGTAGGTGGTGGAGCTTACATATTTCTTTGAATGGTAGAAAGATCTCACATAATAGGAATATAATTTACTTGGCTTATCATGCCTTATCTTCAAAGCCATGTTGATTGTATTTGATGATATTTTGTTGACTTCTGGTATTATTTATTGTTCTCTATAAGTCACTTTTTTCAGTTTTCGAAACTAAAAGGCAATATGCAGTTTCTTTCTATAAAGATCCCATTTGGTGTTTAGCAAAGAGTAAATGAATAATTCTTCATTTGTTTTGCGGACGGCAGTAGACATGTAAAATGTAACTAGCGGATCATAAGAGGAGGTAAAGGGAAGTATTCAAATGCAAATTGGCAATAAAAGATCAGAAAACTATAAGCATAAAACCTCAACCAAATCCACCAAGGAATGCCTATTCTTCCTCATCTATGGTCTCTGCTGTAAGACAGGTAAATTGGAATGATTTTGTCAGTGGGTATTTTTCTTGGTGCCCTCCCCCCAGCCCCTCATCTTTTAAAACACCCTCCTGTCTGATCCCCCTAGGTCTAAGTAGCCCTCTCCTCCATTGTCCCACTGACAACCTCTCCCCCACCCACTCCCCACCAACCAGGCTTATTTGTTCGCCAATTGTTGGGGGTAGTTGCTATACAGAGGTAAAAGTTTCTTCTAATTTTACTTTCTAAGTCGGCTGAAAACGTGTCAGGTTACAGAGGGTATTGTTGGTGTTTTTGTGGGAGTGAAGAACACTACAGGGAGTAGGTCACTTATAATGTAAGCATTGAAGTGGGACGAAAATGATTTGCCTCGACTATATGGTGATTTAAGTACCTGATAATTATTGTGAATAATGTACAGATTGCTCTATGATGGTCACTAACATCAAGCATGTAGTGACTGTAGTTGTTCTCAATATAATATGAAGGCATATAACAAGCATACATGTACTATGTAACAGAGAAATTTATGGATTTTGTAAGGTTATAGGAATTTTCCATTGCTCCTATCATATATATGCATTAAATTCAATGAAGCGAGCCTCTGTCAAAATCCAATGGGAATCAATTGAATTCATTTGGTAAATGGCTAATTACACTTGGTTATGTCCTACTAGAAGCTTTTTAAAGATATACTATGGAAGAATACTAATAGACTAAGCCCAATACCCCCGGGCTGAATCTACATATAAATCGGCTGATAATTATTAGATTCTTTTTTTACTAACCCTCAGCTGATTTTTTACAGACATTCAGATTAAACATGTACATTTCATTATCACATTCTGATGGGCGCTCACTCTTAATCAAGATCGTCAGGCCATAGATTGCCCTAGTGTCAAAAAGTGCTTCGAAGTCAACATATATGATTCCACCCAGGCCACCCTGGCCTTCCCCACCCCTTGAATAGCCTCAGGTGCCAACACTAATTGAAATACCCCCACAGGGAATGACATAAGGGGAGCTGAGGATTCAACCAAGTAAGACCTCCTTCTGACTCCCCACACACCCTACCACTAAAAGCCTCAATGCTTCCCCTAATGGCTTCAGCCTAAACAGGACACAGAGGTGCTGGGATAAAAAGATTGGAGCCTATTGAGTCTTGGCCTATTCTGGCTATTAACTGCGGGATAATCCCTGTTAACTGAGGCAGGTAAATACAAGAAAAGGGCACAAGGATTCACCTGTTGGGTCATCTATAGAAGGGCATATAGGCCCTCTTTGATGCCCTGAAATGCCTGAGGGCCCTTTTGGACCAGGCACCTTAGTGTGTAGGGCGTCAATGACGAGTTGGCTTTTTATTCCTAGAATCCTTTGTCATTTCAGGGAGAAAAAGTGTTGTTGTTACCTTTTTGCTTTCCCTATATCAATATCATAGTATGTGTAGTAGTTTTTATTCGATTTTGTTCATATCCGTGATTCTTGGCAAGTAAGTTTGAAAGGGGGCCTCATATATGCCATGTCATTGTCATATATTGTAACTGAGAATAACCTGAGAATACTCAATATGAAATACACCCCATAATTGCTGTATTTATTGCAATTTGGAGGGCCAATTGTCTGCCGATTTTGTGGGGCAAAAGAAAGTGCAATTTTGAGGGGCAATTGTCTCCCATTTTTGTAGGGCAAAAGGCAGTGCATGATAAGGCCCTTGGCCAAAAACGCTGACTCATGTACTACCCTGAGGGCTTTTGGTCAGGGCCATTGACTTTCACCCCACTTATGGCTTTTTAAACAGGAAATTATACCCAATCAGTGTATATCTCAAGATAGATTGTAGTCATCTAAATCATATCCAAATGGCCAAGTCATATGTAAAAGGCCAAACATCTAATCTAATAATAGCTTAGTATCAAATCAAGAACCATTTATCAGTGTCCCAATCAACTTCTCAACTTTGGAAATTTATGCTGTGTCAGGATATTTTGGGAGTACACTAAATGGCTTGTTTGCCTCATTAGAGAAAATGACAGCCACTTCCCCATTCTTATGGTGATCTATTGTAGGATAGGAAGACCGTACTATTTAGTTATCAACTAGCCATGAACTCGCTTAAGGTAGTTCTTTTCTCATTTAGGTGACATCCAATTGGTACACTTTGATAAAAACTAAATAGGGCAGGAGGAAAATAACATCTACAACAGAATAGTTAATTATGGGAAAACCACATTAACTGTTCAGCATGATCGCAATCTTGTACCAAAATGAACCCGATAAATCACTCTTTTGAAAAAAGTCTAATTGAACGTGGAAGAATTTATTTTTTAATCAAGGCTATTAACACAAGCTAGTCATTGGTAACCAATGAAAATATGACTTGATGTTCTCATTGATTAAGGATACTGTATTTTGTTCTGTCCTTATGAGTGTCAACACAATGTATGTGAGTTCCATAAAAATGCCGTTCCAGTCTTCTACTAAATTAGGAATACAACTGCCTGTATTCAAACTTAAGCGCGCATCATGTGCTTAAGAACATGGTAAATAAATAACCTTTGAAATTAAAATTCTGTGTATGACCTTAAGAACGAAACCGTTACTTGCTGAAGAAGTATGGCCATAGACACAAATCATGTGAAAAAAGTACAAAAACAGCACCTACATTGACATCAATTCTATCATAAATCCTATCTAAAATATCATCTTTCTCAGATATAGGCTTCAATTGCATGTCTTCTGAGGATGGGATATGCCAACAGACAGGTGATTATGGTATAAAGTCACACGCGAATCAGAAAAAAAGTGAGTTGTAGTTCATATCAAGTTCTGTAATAGTGGCAAAAAAGTGCCATTGGTTCAGGTAGATCTACCACCCGTCTCGGAGATAGGGTCCCCATTCGTTAATACACATCTAAGTTATGCTACACGTAGAGATTTCTTTTTGAGTAGTAATTCTGCCCGATAATTAGACAGCTAAGGCATGTCCCTCCTTAATTATCTTGTCATCCTTACAAGCTTAGCCAATATTTTTATCATCAGAACGGAAGGAATGAGTTCGGTATATCATTATGAATCAGGAGATTTTGGATATAGTTTCAATACTTTTTCTTTGTTTTCCACAATGTCAGACTGTGGAATTCGTAAGGCTATTTTCTATATATATTATATGTTTCTTTTAAGACAACGTATTGATTACTACAGAAAAACGTTTTTGAAAGAATTTGCCTGAGGCAAATTGAAAAAAAACAAGAAGTAGTACTATTAAATAACGATATAGTGATCCTCTAATAACGTATTCGAAATTCATAATCACCTACTTCTACCCTAACCAACTATTCCATCCTCACCTGTGCAAATCCCTAAAAGCTCGAACTAAGTGACCTTCCCAACACAAAACTCTCTGCATCTAGCACTAACAGAGATCTCCACAGATAAAAAAAATGAAGTTTTCTCTTAGAATCCTCATATGCAGTCTGACATTTACGAGTCACTACAGGTGTTATTATAAGCAGGGTGACACAAATCCTCCCCCACCTGTAGGAGTAAAGCCCCAATTAAAGCTGGCTCCCACTATCCGATTTTAGTCACGATTTAGTCACGATTTAGAAAATCGCGAGATGGAATAAGCACCAATCATAGGCATGTTACATATCGTTAGAAAGGATTTCGAATTATCTTTCAAATGGTATGTAACATGCAGGGGTTCTTGTAAGATTTCTAATAGACAATTAAAAATTTGGTTATTTTGTTTAGTCAAAAATCGGGTAGTTGAATACAGGCTTGAGTGTGGCACTAACACACCTGCCTCGTGTAGGGATCAAAGGGTGGCCGCCGAAAACACCTGTCGGCCCTGGAGGTGGGCCAATAAGGAACAGGTAGGTAGGATCGTCTCAGACAGGTATGACATGCTATTAGTCTACATGCTCAGCAGAGATGCCATTTTCCTTACATTTGTAGGATTACAAACTTTTTGGTGATTTTCGATGAGACGACTGATTTTTCGTATATGGCTTTGATATCTGCTTTAGACATTCTATGTGCCAGATGTAAGCTTCATGGGCAAACTACTTGATGGGCATTACTTTTCATATTTAGCTGTCTACTCACGTGACTAGCCGGTTTCCTTTTCCTATTTCCCCGAAAGTTAAGATAGTGAAGCGTGATTCCACAATATGGGACATCCCCCCCCCCCCCCCGTTTTGCTTCAAAATGTACATAGATCATCTATGATGTACATCCCACGTCGATTATATCAACATGCAATAACGGACTTATCCCGATTTCTGTTATGAAATATGGATGAGATGAGTTGCAAAATAAATTCCATCTTTTCTTTAGAAAAGAAGGCCATAGATCTGAATCTATGAAGATCAAAGTGACATATTAGTTTAAAAATAAAAGGATCCCCTAGGGCATACATTTTTCACATTTTTCAATTATTTTCATTTTGTGAAATATAATATATTATGATGTTCCCTCCAGTCCATCGTAAAGCCCGACGCCAACGCGTCCCAGACGAATAGCCATAAAGATCCGACCGATATGATTTGAAATGGATATCCCCTGAAATGTCCATCCATGGGCTGGTATGAAAAGCCTCAAAAGGGGTGGCGGGTGGCGGGAAGGGATGGGTGGGTGCCTTATCTGGTTACTGTGTGTGAGGTACCACCTGCCTCTAGCTGGGATGTGCCAAGAGCGGGAAGCAGGCTCCATGGACTTTTGTTGTTTGGCTGGAGGGGGGGGGGGGGGGGGGACGTGTTTCCGAAAGGGGTCCCCATGTGTACAGGTCCTAACTGAGGTCCCTTGTGCTTTAGGGGCTCACATGGCAAATGGTAAAATAAATTAGTTTTCTTTGATTAGGTATCATGTTCTTGTAGATTACACGCCATGGGAAATCCAAGCTTATTGTAGGTATAGATAAGCTTGGATTTCCCATGGAACGTCAAGGCTAAGATTTAATTTTATAGATTCACGGGAAGATCTAAATGGTTGTATATTCATCTATTGGTTTTGCAACGATAGGAAAACACTCGAAAATAGTCTTTTGTGATATGTGTAACGACGATAAAAACACTTGTAACAAAGTTACATTTAAGGATTATGCATTTTACTGTGCACAATAGATCTCATCATCTGCCATTGATAATACGCTGAATTTTAGTTTTGCAATGCATAGAACAAACTTTCAGGATATATACCCCCCCCCCCTTCCTCCCCTCTTCTCCATTTTACCCCCGGAGCAGCCGCCACGCGCTGTTTGCAGTTTGAGGGGTGGGGGAGACAGACAGAACCTTTTCAAAAGAGATTGGCAAATATCCTCAGTAAATACGAGCCAAGGAAAGGCTTGTTGGTCTTTGCATAATTACCCTCCATCTATAAACACCCCTCGAGCAGGGATACATGTCGGTACGTGGTTTTCTTAGGGTTTCGCCAATAGAATATTAAAAAGTTTGAGGGGCGGAGGCATTTGGTGTATTTTAATTGAAAGTTCAGTAGAGTGCATATTGGCTCAGGATATTCAAGTTTGTCGGAGTATTAAGTGTTGGTAGAGTGGAAAGCCTAGGCTTGGTAGTCTCATAGTATTATGTGTGTGCCTACAGGAAGTAAAATGCGCATTGCAAAGGGGAACTTAGAAATACGCATTAAACGTGCATATTATTAGAAGAAAAAGCATATGTAACAATCAATTTATAAGAAAAACATCTACCAATAAATCCCGAATTCAGAAGGAAAAATAAGAAATCCTTAGTTTTATCAAGGAGGAAAGAATTAGAATCTCTTATTTGGTCTTTGGTTTCACATGTATGGATAGACCCGTTAAAATATTAACACATCGTTTGGGTACGTGTATTAGCTAGCTACTCTGAAAATATTTATGAGAATAACTTAATTGGAAAATGCCATCCAATCTCCAGCAGAAAAAAACACAAAAAAAACAAACTAAACCAAAACCGAAAAAGAACAAATAAGAAAAAAAGAAAAGAAAAAGAAACCCCCCAAAAAATGTTGGCCTTTTGCTAGTAAACACCCTTATCATCGCCCACCCCTTAGCTACACCTGTTTCCACTTTGTAACCTCTCTACCGTTACTCAGACCATCTGAGGGTTTTCATTTTTCATTGATAGTCGGTGGGCATTGGGGTCTGCAGGCAGCGTCCAGGCACCGACAGGTCTGTAAAGAAGTGTGTGCCCTTTACTTTACCCTTCACTGAGTTAGTTGGGTAGTACTACGAGCTACTACGAGCTACTCACGAGCAGATTCCATGTATGAGCAGGTGTGGGTTATTTATAGATGTTGGGTATTTTTTAATTTTTTAAAATTTTTCTTTATATAATTCACAGTTTTATATGCTTGGGTAAGCCTTTTTTGGCTTAGTCTTTTTTTGGCTTAGTCTTTGATTAAATAAATGATGTAGTACACTAACTATGTGTATTTGGTGTAAAACCTGATATTACTGTATGAGTTTTTGGTGTAAAATAATGTTGTAATTCGCTCAATTTCCTCTTCAATTATGAATGTTTTAGTAAATTGTTCTTAATAATTGCTTATTATGTACGAGACGTGACTATACGTAAGCTGCGAAATAATTATGCATTTTTAATGCGCAATTTTCCTTAAGAATGCAGTTTTTGCATTCTCTCCATCCATACGCAAAACCATTCTCACTGCATTACTTTTAGGCTTTACCTGCAACGCACTTGTAAAACCTACAAGTGTCAGATTACAAAAAAGTCTGGCAAATGGGTTTGAGATAATAGCTCATTTAGGCGTTCACCATCCAGTACCTGCTCATCCCACTAGACCCTGGAGGAGACCGTCAGGTAGATGGCTCATCCAGGTGTGTTTACACCCCTCCAGGCCCTCTCTACCGCCCCGGGAGGTATATAGTACCTAATGGATTGGGGCTGTAGAAGACGCGCATACCCTCCAGATAGGCTTAAGCCCGTATTCCACTATCCGATATTACTCCCAATTAAAAAAATCGTCTTATAAATGGGATTTTATGGTGATCAAAAATGATCACATTTATGATTCAAAGACATGTTCAAATATTTTACAATATCATAGATTTAGACTTGGACTTTATAATCATATATTCTTCTCATTTACTGTAAGACTCCTAGTCCCTCCATATTCTAAAAATCGGCAGTGGGATATGGATTTATTTATTTATTTATTTATTTTTTTTTTATTTAGCCAAAATCCTGTTTACACAAGTTCTTCCTTTCAGCGTTTACACCACCAAAATCAATATTCATATCAGCTACATTTCACATGTCTTATCAACACAATTTAGTTATATACATTAATATCATTTGAGCAATCTAAATAAGGCTGTACATCAACTTCTATTTTAGAATTCACACCAATTCACATTAGTCCATACCAACATGTTTCAAATTAGAATAATTCCTTTACCTTTTGCGTAAACTTGACAATATCAGTTTCCTTTTGTAGGCTTTCATCAAGATCATCCCATAAACAAATCCCTCTATAATAGGGGGATTTTTGTACTTTTGATTGTACCGTAAATTTTCGTTTTAATTTGACCTTGTTGTTACTTCTTAAGTTTATACTTGGTCGATAGTTATCCAAATGTTCAGTTTGCTGACAGTATCTATGTATATGTTTCAATAAAGACCTTTTTCTCCGAATCTTAATTGATTCAATGTTATACTTTTTACGTAATATTCCAATATCATTCCGTGCCGACAAGTCAAAACAATATTCAATTCGTCGGATAGCCCTTTCTTCTAGTTTCTGAACCTTCTCTATTAAATACATATCTGCTGACTCTACAACAAAGTCAATGTATTCTAAGTGAGGTCGTATCATAACCTTGTAAATCTTTCCAGCGGTTCTTTCATCAATATATCTCCTAATTTTACATAAGATACCTAATTTTGAATTAGCTTGTTTATACATTGCATCAACATGTTGATTCATGTCCAATTTATCATTTAATTTCATACCAAGATATTCATAACTATGTACCTGTTGTATTACAGTCGTGTCAATTTGCATATCCACACCATCTTTTCGATCCTTAGAACCAATTAACATATATTTAGTTTTTGAATTATTAATAGATAACTTATTTGCAAAACACCAATTAAAAATTGTATCAAGTAGCAGCTGCATTTTTAACTGTGCCTCAAAAGTTGATTCCCCAGTAGTGAGAAGAAGTGTGTCGTCAGCATATACATACATCTCCTCATTATTCCTTACTTCTTGAAACATATCATTGATATAAAGGATAAAAATTAAGGGTCCCAGGATCGAACCCTGAGCAGCTCCGTATGTTAAAGATTCCACCTTTGATGCATGCCCATTAACAATTGTCTTCTGCCCTCTATGTTCTAGATAATTTCCAAAAAATGACAATACAGTTTCATCAAAACCATAGCATTTAAACTTCTGCATAATTATCCTATGGTCAATAGTCTCGAACGCGCGAGTAAAATCTATAAATGTGCAACACGATGTGTTGTGATTATTCCACTTATCATACAGTGATTTTAATACATCAAAAACAGCGATTGAGGTACTCATACCTTGTCGAAACCCGTATTGTTTTGGGTTCAAAATATTGTTTTCATAGAGATACGTGGTGATTTGCTGATGTATGATTTTTTCTAACAATTTACTAGGTAGTGCAATTTGACTTATAGGACGCCAGTCTTTAGGGTTTTTACTATCCTTAGTGGTTTTGGGAATTGGTGTAACCCAGCCTATTCCCCACCCCTTTGGAAATTTCCCCGTTTCAAGGCATTTATTATATAGATGGGTCAATTCGATTGTTAAACATTCCATTGCATCCTTTAGAATTCGTGAATTCAATCCGTCTACTGCACTGGATTTGGTGATACTAATCTCAGAGACATGATATATGTATTATTAGAAAGAGTTTTAGATTATTTTTCACATGATATGTAGGTTGCATTGACTTTTGCCATATAACTGGTAAAAAGTTATGAATTACCAAATTACAGGCAGTCATAATCGCCTAGTGGGATACAGGCTTTAGTTGGCGTCATTTGTATAGCCCTGTATACATAACTCAGCCTTATCAAAGCCTACTTTGTTTTAGGTGTATTAGCTTGAAGAGAGTGATATCGTAATACGCAGTGGTACCTATCAAATTTTCAGGGAATAATTCGGGGGTAATGCATTACTGATAAATATTAAGTCCTAGGACTTGACTTTTGCTAATAATTATTTTTTATACGTTTTCTAATACGCTCTGGCTTTAAGATAATGGATCTCCAGTCCCAGAGTTTCACTGAATATATATATGATTTTTTTTTAAATATTGTATATTTGTGGTGTACCAGAATTCTTTTTTTTTTAAACTTTTCCTCGTGGCCCTGATAGTAATAGTAAATCAAATTATATGTATTATAGAAACACTTAAAGAGCCAGTCAAGTACCGTTAACTAAAAGGAGTTTACATCAGTTTTCTGAGCTGCTCAGAAAAGCTTCTCTAACACTGAGCAGCTCATGTCTTACACTCTTTTCATACATGTAAGTCCCTTTACATCCTCATCCCCACCCCTGACTCGCTCCTACACCCACCTTCACATTACACCTCGGGCCAAATTGCCCCGGGCTGCCGTCACAAATTGTTTTTGCTGGACGCGCCCCTAACGAGGAGCAGCTCCCGAGCAACTCAACGAGCAACTCACTTGTAGCGCTGTAAAATAACTAAATTAGCGCATTTATCCTGTGTTGTTTTCATTAACATCAACACATATGAATATCCCAATAAGAAATTTCTTTATGAATGCACCAGATATTATATGACAGACGGCCAGAGTTACTCTGTCAGCAGACAGGGATTTGTCCTCTTCGCCCTCGGCGCATTTAAATGGAAAATTGGCGCATTGATGCGCAACAAATGCGTCTATTGCGTATATTATCTTTTCATTAACTTGAGATCTTTTTCTAAGTGGCTTCATAATCGCGCATTGATTTCTTATCCTGACCCACTCATTGAGAGTGTTACATTATAACTCTAGTAGAAAGGTGAATATTTGTTTAAAAGTTCTCTTATTCTATATCTTCTGTTAAGTAAAGTACAGGTTTTCGGGTAAGGTCAGACCCCCTCAGCTTCAAGCTAGGGGACACCCCCGGAGGGGGGGGGGGGGCACTCTAGTGCAGGGGGGGGGGGTGTCTGTTGCTGTATCATCGCATCCAAATGCTGTCTACATGCCTGTATGCTGGGTATGTGAGGTTAGACCCCACGTCAAGGGGATAGGATGATCTTAGCAGCTTAGGTCGACCCCCGCCTAGATACCGGCGACTGTCATCCCCCGTCTAGTATGGGGAATGAATGGGTTTTCTATGAGTGATGACATAGGGTTCGCTATTTCCAGACTTCTATTAGTTATCTGGTTCATTCATTGGGGTGCACAGTACTTTTTTTTTTTCAAGAATGTGACATTATATATATACTGTAAGGATAAATTGTTGATGACATGATTTTCCAGTAACAAAATACGTTATTTTTCTAAAAGAATAAATGAAGATTCCAAGATATATATATTGGGAATTCCGACAAATTGGTATCAGTAATACAGGAATATATTATGTAAGTGGTAAAGGAATAATATATAAAAATGTAAATTTTGATAATCAAAGTAAACATCAAATTGTATTTTCTCTATATCCATCAACAAGAAAATTTGGAAACAATAGTCAAAACGTATGATTTACGCAACATATCAACCTCATTGGTCTAAAATATCAGTTACAACTTAGCCTGAATCGAAACCAATATATACAAGGAGCCCAACTTGAATCCTGACCCCACTTTATTATGTCCTTGTTGCACAAAGTCCTGACTGCACATAATAAATTTGTTTCATTAGTCACGGTGCATAACCAAACCCAGTTAGGCGTGGGGAGCAGGGAGTCGGCCTAAGACTCTGAAAGGGAGTCAGTGACAGGGCACAATGTTATCTGTTCTCCCAGTAATATCTCACCATCACGCTGTTGACTATGGCCAAGAGTCGGTCGGGGAAATAACGACAGTTTATTACGAGTGGTTAGGCCTATTCAGGCTCAGTCAGGCGTGCGGTTCGCCTAAAAGCACCCCTTTAGGCCTAAAAACGGGATCAGCCTAACCTGCTGGTGTCACGGGCTCAGTTTCAGGTGATTTTTTTGATGAATGATGGCAAAACGATTATCTGGAAGGATTGTCTTTTGAATTTGACTCTTTATTTTTTAATTGGGGTGTGATGTCAAAAAATTAAAGGAAAAAAAGAAATAAAAAAAGGTAATCCCAAAGCACCCATATTTGCTCGCCAGATAAATGTTCTGGTTGAGATGAATCAAACAGAAGGGGGTAAGATGAGTTTTCATCTTTTTAATATTTTTTCCATTAAAAAGAACAAAAAAAAGGTCAAAATTAAAAAGGTGTGTTTGTCATTTCTCAGTTTGTTTGCCGAGCGCGCGGGGCACTTCAAGTACATATCTACAGGGTGGATCAGGGCGTACGCCCGGCCAGCCCCGGACAAATAAAGGGAGAATAAATAAACTTAAAAAAAAGTTTGAAAAAGATTAAAAGTCTTGATGTCAGTTGGTGGCTGGCTTTGTTGACAGACCTATCCTTCAAATTCTATTTTTTCATTCTATTTTTTTCCTTTTAGTTTAGGAGAGACGCGGCGTATTCTTTGAGCTGCGGATCTTGATAAGGAAAGTGTCCGTTGGGAAACTATTAGCTACTTTATTTTTCTAATTCACATTTTAAGATTTAGATTCTGATTGTATAGTCTCAGTCTAGTATAACAAAATTTAAAACTTGGACTATATATATTGACATTGAAGGGCAGGTAGATTATGAGAAAAAATTGCAGGTGAGCACGAAAATCAAATATGTGATAAAACTTGAAATATATTGACATGTGCCGCCTCCCAATCTCTTTTGTGAAATCCATGATCCAGCCCTGGATTGTAAAGTGAAGTGCTTACTCAAAAAATAAAATGAAAGTGAAATAGAAAAAGATGAGAATATAAAGATAGAAAAAAGTTGTAAAATAAAATTTAAAAAATCAAATAAATTTAAAAAAAATTAAGTTAAATAAAAAAATTATATAAAAAAATAAAAAAATAAATAGATAGAGAAAACGAAAATAACATACAAGTAAAGACGACATAAATATAACTTAAAATGAAATAAAAATAAAAATAAATGAGAACAAAAATAAAGTAAATAAAATGGGACAGGGCGGGGAGGAGGATCAGGTGGTGGCGGCGCGGGCGGCCGGGTGTGCCGGGGGAGGGGCGGCCCACGAGCCGGTCTCACGTCCCGACACGTGGGGCCCGGCCCCGTCACGCCTCGCTGCCCCCACACAGCCCACCCCTATATAATGTCCCCATATACCACCACAGACAGCATCCAATAACATCTAAAAAGGGCTCAGAAAATGATAACCACAGAAAAAGTAGATTGAAAAAAGGGCTGGGTATTTGCACCTGTGTAGACAGAGTGAGCGTGGTGGATTTGGGAGGGGGTGGGAGCAAATAGGGAGGGTAAAGAAAGGGGTATTTTAAAAAGGGGGAATATATAAAGGCAAAGAAAGGGGCTTTTTAAAAGATGGCAGGTATGGTATAAAGGCTGAGAAATGGGCCTCACAAAAAGGGGAAATACAGGATATAAGGCTTTGGAGTAGAGAGAACTATACAAGGTAGGCCCAGTGTTGGAGGAATTTTGTGGGATTCTTGTGGATATCTAGGGATCATTTAAGAGCCTTGTTGGTTTGGTTTTCGCCGTGTTATTAGAAAGACGTCAGTTAGAAAAAACACAGAAGTGGAAAAATGGAGAAAAATAGAAAGAAATACAAACAGTATTGTCACTCAAGATTATGTGGTGGTATGATAGACATTGTCTAGTCAGGTCCCTGCTTGGTCACTTTTAGGTATAGAGGATTTTCCACATCACGCCACCTAGTGGGATATGTGTGAAAATCATGCAAAAGGTCTTGTATCTTTACAGTTCCTATTGTTTTAAAATGTGATATATTAAGGGCTTTATGCAGAAATCCTAATCCAAATACAAAAGCCTGTCAGGAGCGGATCCAGAGCTAGTAAGGGGGGGGGGGGCAAACTCTGACCCCTATAACAATCAAGATTAAAAAAAAACAAAACAGATTACAATTTTAAGATGTAAAAATGTTCTCCCTCGGGGGTTGTGGAGGGGGAGGGGGCAATTGTCCGTTTTACCCTCCTCCTTGGATCCACGTACCACTGTCCATTTTGATATTCAAATTTATATTCTAAACATTTTTAGGTTTGCACACGTTGATCTCAACATGGCTTCAACAGCACCTGTATCTCAGGTATTCCGCAGCTTGTCTCCAGCCTAAAGCCTGCATTCCACCAGGCGATTCTGACTACCAGTAATTTGATAATCTATAACATGTTCCCAGTCATATCACAAAAGACCATGCATCCTACATATCAAATGAAAGAGGATTTAAAACCCTTTCCAACGATATGTAACATGTCTATGATAAATCCATATTCAGACTGCCGATTTTTTCAAATCGCACATAAAATCGGCTAGTGGAATATAATCTTTATTTGACTACCTTACTGATCCACGAACCCCGTGCCACCAGTGAAAGTCCCCACACCATGTCGGGACTTAACCCCAGCCCCACTTCATACCATTCACAAGCATGGCGCGCGTATTGAAATTCAACACGGCGCCGGCCAAGGCAATGTTTAACCTGGCTGATATTTCAGGATGTCGGCAAATAGTCATGTTGTTGTGGGATGGCCACGGGTGACCGTTGGTCGGAGGGTGTGTGTGGTTTGGTGGGGTTTTAGTGGGCGGCGATTCCCGGTGATTCCCGACCTTGTACCCCATGCACGCCCGTTTTATTTTTCGTATGACATTCGGGGAATTGGTATCGCATTAGGGAGGGGAAGATTATTGAGGAATGGAATGTGGCATTTTCCCTTTGATTTTTCCAGGATATTTTTCCTGGTGAAAAGTGAAACATTTTGAGGAAAAATCTTCGAACCGAGTACCCTTATTCCATATTTCATTTTTATGAAGTTTATTGTTTGATAAACAAATCTAATTGATGTACAAAAGAGTTGTCCACGTACATTTGTTAACTTTTAGGAACTAGGGGGCTTCCTGTTATAAGCGTTTCATTAATATTTCTTTTGTATGCCAATGAAACTTCTGATTTATAGACAGAGTGGTTCAAAATAGCATTGTCTATCAGACTGCGCATATATCTTTGCTTATTATATTTTATTAAACATATTCAGCCTCATAAAAGCATAGGCCTGGCAGGCAAAGAAATACAAGTACCCCAGGCAAAGAAATATAAGCACATTGTATAGAACCACCTGGCCAAGGCTTTAATATAGGGCGAAAAAACGCTGCCCTTAGTCATCTGTATTGTGTACCTACACCGCTCTTAATCGCTACAAAATAGACCAATCTGGTGACTAGAAGCGGAACAAATGTGTGTTAATTGATATAAATGGGCGCTCCGCACTGGTTTCATTCTTAAGCCTATATTCCACATGAAGATTTTGCCAGGGAAAATAAAGGGTAAGGATAAAGAAAGGATAAAACATCTTGTATATCATTCGAAATGGTTAATAATTCTTTTCGAATGTTCTATTAGATGTATGGTTCAATGTAATATGGAGTATTTGGAAATTAATCTGATAAATACAAAGTCGGCAGCATTAAAATCGGCCTATGGAATACAAGCTTTAATGCTTTGCGAGGAGATGATGAGTAGGGCTCAGAAAAACACCTCGCCACTCTGCTCAAAGAACAAACCATAAGCTTAAAGCTCACACGCAAAGACAATTTTCAAAATTCGGAAAACCTGCTAGCTGTTTTATTCACATATATCTTAAGGTATGTAAGTGTCATAATTGGCCTAGGCAATCAAACAATGGTCTTAAGTCATATTGTTGTAAGTGCGAAGCCAGTCTCACACTTTAAGTGCGAATTGAGTGAAGGCAAGCTTGGACAAGCCTTGTGACGTCACGGGAGGCATTGGGTCACCACTGATCCCAATGGCTAAATTGAAAATGTTTGGTTCTCAAAAAATATAAATCAGAACTGCATGAAAATCTCAGAATTTTAAGTCACATATGTACGCTACACTCCATAATTTTTTCCTTAATTTTCTAAGCAGTAGTTTCAGTATTATGAATTTTCAAACATGACTCAGAACCGTGGGCCAGGTAGACCTCATGCCTCCCCTTACGTCAGAGGGTGTTGTTTACATTGACTGGCAGTGAGGTAACTCATGCACGGCCAGGTCAGACTGCTCTGATTAAATGTGTTGGATTTCTTTAATAATCTTGAAAGAAACCTTATTTTTCTGTTATATAGTATTACTGATATAAAGAGAACATTATATGTAGACTTAAGGTGACTTTTCGCGTCTTCTTTAAGGGCTTTAAGCCTGTATTTCATCGGGTGATTCTGAGTGCTGGAAACTTATCAATTTTCAATTTTTCAATAGGAATATATCAGGATCCGATGCATGTTACATACCATTTGACAGGAAATTTAATGTCCGTTCTAATGATATGCAACATGTCCTTGTTAAGCTACTGGCTTTCTGAATTTCTGAAATCGTAATTATAGATTTTCTTTCCCACCCTTTCCAAGTCGGTGAGTCCATCGGTCATTCACATTCTATGGTTTACTCGGGTCGAAATAAGGATGTCTTTAAAGTAGGACCAGTTTAGTCTGTGATGAAAAGAAATACTTTGCGTCCCATGATAATAGTCTTGCTGTCGCGTCAACTTATCATTACTTATCAGCTCATGCCTGAAACATTTAAACTGTGCAGGGTGGTACTGGCATACATCTCACAGTGACATATTTTAGCGCGATAGAAAAAGAAAACATGGGACTCTGATTTAAGTGCCCTAGACAGAAACAAAGATACAATCCCATTGTGTTAATCTATACATGCATGCATACATGCTATGTATAAAAAAACGTGTGCAAATTGCAGTGACTGTACGCGCGCGTGTGTGCATGTGTTTGTGTGTGTATTCTTTTTATTACCAGTATTTTTACTTGTAAAATATGATGTATAAATTTGTACATATTTCCATTACTATTTATATAACATGCATAAGTATTTTATAATAACAAATATGTATATTTGAATTACTTTCTCAGTACGTATATACATAAACATGTATGAATATGTATAGATATCTATTATATATAAATATGTATGAATATGTATTATATATAAATATGTATACATGTATTATATATAAATATCTATATTGTAAATGCATCATGTGTATATATTTATTTATACTTCTCCCTCCAACCATACTTACGGCGGCGCGGGCGGTGAGCAGGCAGGTGGCGAGCACCCCAAGCAGGAGGTGTAGCGTGCTGAGCTGCTCCATAATAACTGAGTAACTCTGAGCAACAGCTCACAACGAGCAGCTCTCAGACCACCGGCGACAACGGGGGGTTCCTACAGCCACGCACGGGGGGCCTCTATAGCAAACTGGAGACAGCGTAATCCATTGTGTTGAAGGGTGGAAAATTTTATGTAGTTGTTGGAAAAATTGTTGGAAAATTTCCGTAATTTGCCGGAAATTCTTTTATACTTTGTAGCAGAAAATTGGAAAATTTGGGAATTTTTCTAAACCTTTTCCCACTCTTTCCTGGTAAGGATTTAAGTAAGAAATGTGTTGAATCTGATCTCTGAGTCTCGTAGATGTAGGCTGCAGGCAGCTTTAAGTGCAGATGCACTTAATATTGACTTTATATGTCAGGGTTCAGTCCTGAAGTAAACCACTGGTAGACTCGCTCCTCCGCAGTTGGCGCGCGTCCTCCGGGCAGAGCACGCCCTGGAGCAGTGGTAAGGTACAGGAGGCTAGATCCAAGGTAAAAGTGCATGCACCTCAGGCCAGGAACTGCTCCCTTCTGCTCGCGAGTGGTTCTGATCAGCTCCTACCTACTGGAGGAGATCCAAGGCTTTTAGTGCTAGTTACCTCCAGGGGAAGCCAGGAGGTGGTTGGCTTAAGTATGTGGTTGTTGGGGTCAATCCTGAGACCTTGCTCCTGGGTTTGGTTGTGGTGGATGCTCTAGTGTTTCGTTGGGAAATGCTCCAGTAGCTTCCCTTACCTTTATGACGTGTTGATGGGTCTGTAGGTAGGGTGGTAGGCATGTAGCAGGGTCTGGAGGAATGAGGTTTATAGCCAATCCTAGACCGAGACAGGTGATTTCTATATTATAACTGTATTAGTGAATATACTTGATTTATGGCACATAAAGTTGCCAGTTTGGCGCCCAAGTGATCTCATGGGAGAGATGGGATGTTACTATTTTTTTTTGTAAACTTTTCAAATATTCTCCTGTTCTATGTGAAAAGTTGCTGTCAGCCTGTTCTATGTTAAAGCAGTCAGAGAGAGTAGAACCGTCAGATAATGCCTGCTCTATGTGTAGAACCGTCCATTCATTCCTGTTCTATGTATAGAACCGTCCATTTATTCCTGCTCTATAATATAGATATTATGAAGAACCGTCCATTCATTCCTGCTTTATATGTAGAACCGTTCACTCTTTCCTGCTCTATGTATATAGAACCGTCAAGCTACGCCTGTTCTGTGCGTAAACTATAAAGTCCCCGATGTCCCTGTTCTACACGAACGGTTGTCAGGTCTTCAACAATCGCCTCCTTGCCCTAGATGTATGTATGTATGTAGCCGTAAACGTCAGGGCCTCCCGTCGCGTGCCCCTCTCACTTGTCCTCCTCAGCCTGATCCCAAACAACCTGATCTCAACCAACCTGATCCAAAACAACCTGATCCCAAGCAGGATCCCAGGCCAAGTGACTGGATCACCTGGCGCCCATACATACACATACACACAGGTGGTATGGGGAGATAAGCCTTATCAGCAGCCAGGTGTGTTGACACTCTCACGCCCCTATCAGGCCCTCACAGGTAACAACCCGCTCCTCCAGGGTCCTCCAGGTGAGGAGAGAGGGGGGGCAGGACCTCCTGGGTGATCCTAGGTGAGGTCAGGACCCCTTGGTTGTATCAGTGAACGACCCCTAAAGCTCCAATCCACTTATGTTAAACCGGCAGGGTACTTAATGATAAGCCCGTGGGAATCCTCCATGGCGGATGCACCTGGTGTTATGTTGTTGTGATAGTCATAAAAGTACTCCAGGATCCTCTTATCAGCCTGGATGATAACCTACTCCAGGGCTGAATGCTCTCAGGCTCCCACGACCTCTGGTATGTTTTTTTGTATGGAGATTGTGGAGGGTTGGTGGCGTCTAAAGTCCTGTGAATAACATGTCAGTTGTGGCTGAATGATCCTTCTTTTAGTGCTCAGTGTGTACTTTTAGTGCTTATTGTGTACTTGTAGTGCATTCTATATACACTGAGAAACAGCGTGTGGCTAAAACGAAACTAAAGGTAGCTAGTTTCGTGTCTTCCTCCAAATATATTTATAAGCTCTGGTTCCTGTTATGAATGAGTCCAGTACTCCTCTAAAAGACGTGTACTTAATAAACCCACTGTAAATAAACAAGTGGATATAATAATAACAACCAACTATAAACCAAGTTCAGTCAGGTCGTTTCTTCCCTCCAAGATCCATTAATCTTCTGTTAACACACACATCCAGTGATATATCCATACACATCCAAACCCCACCACCCCTCTCAGTCACAGTCTCAGTGGTGATGTCCTGGGGTTGTTGTGGCGGAGATGGTGTGGCGTTCTGGTGGTGATGGTGCCGTGCTGTGGTGGAGAGGTGCGACCTGGCTGACGTCGCTGGGGAGACTGTCGCCCGTCGCCCTGTGAGTGGCCCTCTTCTTGTCGCCTGTCGCCTTCACCCCCCTTAGGTCTCCCCCCCCCCCCCCCCCTCACCCCCCCCCCCCCCAGCCGGCCCCCTTTCCACCTACTACTACTACTATTGTGACACGAGCGGCCGTCACGGTCTGGTGGGTCCTTGGCTACGCCCCTTTTTGGATCGAGTGACAGGGCCCTCAGCCAATCCGCGGATGCTGTTGGGATTCTTACAAAGCCTCAGCATTACTTGGCCGCCTTTCTGCTTGTATTTGGATAATATCGTAGCTTTAACTTATGACTTGTTGTCCTTACACATTACCATTTGTCTGTTAAACTGAATGAGCTTAGGACTACAAAACAAAAATCATTCCCAGCCCATAATGTTCAAATTGATGGATGATAGGTTCATATTGCTAACCCATGGTAGAATCTTAGCATTTAGAACGTTAACATAAAGAGTTTGGGTAGAGGTGAAAAAGACAGAGCCTAAAATTTTCCTTATGCTTTTTTGGAAATATATTTCAGCCAATTTCACCCATCTCAACCCTATTAAAAATGATGGACGTATCTACGATGAATTATGCTCAGACATACATATATTTTCATTGGTCATTGTCACTGCAGATTTAGGGAAGCTAGATAACCTAAAATGGGAGTCAAAATGTAACCATAAAACATTGTACCTCAGTAGATAACAGAAAATATCCCATGAGCTGGATCGCGTCTCGGACGCCACACTATTGCCCCCTGGTGAAGTCTAGCGAAACCAACCCACGGCTGATGCAGACACTTGCCAACAATTGCATCTCCTTCAGAATGTTAATATTTCTGAAGTACCAAAGATAAGACCAGCCACGCGTTTGTCTCGAGAGGCAACTCCGACCCACTGATAGTATAAATGATACAAATTACAGCTTTTCCATTTCAGAACTATCCCTTTTAGGGCTTGAAAAATAGGGCAAATGTAAAACGTCTATTAGGCTTACAAATACAACGACCAAGCCAGTTATCTAAGTTTCATAAAGAGACTTAAGATTAAATGATTAAATTCCCCATGATTATAGACGGTATTATAAAGAGTGGTATATGTTGATATATTTGTTAAGTTTATCTCTTGACAGCAGGCCTAAAGTGCGGTTTATCTGTTGACAGCCGGCCTGACGGCCTAAGAGTGTTATCGGCCTAAGGAGTGCCTGCTCTGTTGACCACGCCACTCGAGGAAAGTGTGCACGACCACAGTCAGAGACAATCCATCAAATTTCCGGTCATGATAAAGTCCCCATAAAGTCCCCAAAAAGTTGTGTTTTCTGTTCTGCAACAACAGGTAGATTTTAAGGAAACATTTTGGTAAGTTTGCGTTATTTTTGCTATTGATAATTGTCAGCAGAAATTATTAGTGCATGATAGCATTTACAAAGGTTATGGTAGGTGAATGAATTATTAAGCCAATTTCCAAGAAAAAATTATCTAGCCATAAATCAAACCAATTTTTTTCTCTAAATTACCACGACTATCAAATTTCTGATACATGTATTTACGTAACTATCCAAACATTTTAAGAATCAGGATTGATAAGGCTTAATTTTGCCTCATTTTGAGCAAAATTAAGATGTTTTCCGGCTTTTTATTGACTGAGACTTACATCCTTAGATCTTACTCCCTCGATGTGGGCATACTCTAGCTTCCAGACTTATACAGAAGCCTTTATTAACCACACTCATGCATCCCCTAAATTAAAGTTAAGGTTGACACGACAATCACACCACCTGAACATGCCCTTAACTCTAATCCTCTCCTGGGTACCCCTTAATCCTTGTACCTCTTTATGTCCTTATAACCCTGTACCCAGAGCATGTCACAATTGACCCAGTCCTAAGAGGTTCAAACCTTAGGCCGCCCTTTCATATTGATCATGCTAGAGGGCCTGGGGGGGGGGGGGCACTTGAGTCTCAAAAGGGTACCCACTGCCAAACAAACTCGCGAAGTGGGGGTGGTGAACGTCAAAATTGAGGGGTGGTCAGCCACTTTTATGCCAATAAAGGGGGGCAGTCAACTACTTCTATAAAATAGTAATGTGCAATAACTCAAAATCTAGTTAACCCCTTCCACCCCATAAGGCCATATTTGGCCACCACATGAGTGTCACCCATAAAATGGCACCTATTTTAGGGTTTTAGTCTGATTATAAAATGGGTATTTCACCTACACTCATGAAGTAAATATCAAAATATTGCCAAAGTTCCAAGGAACCTTGCACTTTTTGTATCATTATTCTATGATGTTCAGATTTGTTGGAACATGTGTTTGAGTAAAGGCTGTTATGGTCAATATGGGGCAAATCTGCCTATTCCAGGAAATCAGCCTCTTGAAAGCATTAATTAAGGAATTATTGGTAAAAAAACATTTCTGCATGTATTTTTGTGGAAAAGTTTGACTTAGATAGAAATTTCCTGAGAATTCAATGATTTTCATAGAAATATCAAATCTTTTGCGAACGATGCATTATGGGAAATTTGCAATGGATTGTTTTTTTTAAAGAAATCCTTCATATAATAAGGTTGTTAGGTTGCCATGGTTACAGAAAAAAGAATATTCAGAGTCAATGGAACAATTTTCATTAGTAATGTAGGAAATGTCTTTTTTCTATCTTATATTTCAAACAGTTTGATAAAAGACCAAGTCAATCAAAAGTTATTGTATTTTAAGCATTTTTCTGAATAAGAAATGCTTTTTATTCTAAATATACAAGGTCAAGTTAAAGTTACCATAACATAGAAACAAAGATGACTATCAAAACTGGAGGGTTTCTATTGTACAAGAAGTAGGGAAGTTCAAACGACCATATCTAAGCTTCTAAAAGGAATATTTTCAAATGGTGTGCAGCTTTAGAAAGCCTATCTTCTGTAGTCCGTACACATTTTTATTTATTATCCTCAGGAATAGAGGGTTGAAGGGGTTAAATATATTAACTTTATCAGGAGTTTTCCTAAGCAATTTTGGTGATTTTTGTCTATTTCATGATATTGACACCCTCTGATTTTGGGGAGCAGTGATCTGCATACCCCAAAAATAGGGGGTGGTCAACTAAAATCCAGTAATGGTCAGTCACAAAAAGTAGGGGCGGTAGTTTGGCAGTGGGTAGTTACCTTCAAAGAGTCAGTGCCCCCCCGACCCCTGCGCTAGAGGGGCAGGTGGTTGTGGGGACACCTATATGCACCCACTGGAGTGGGCCTCCTCTAGGGGATTAAGAGATGGAGATTATATTGTCAGACTCCAGGGTGGTCCTTTGGACTTTTGATTAGTCTCCAACATGCAGGTGACAAGCGTTCAGGATAAACCTTAATATTTATATCTTGCTTTTTTTCATTATCGTTTAAAAAGATAAAATGAAAATAGCCGATTGGAAAATCTACTGGAATTGCGGAAAATCCATTATTGATATAATTTCTGTATTCTGAATTGATCAACACTGCGCGAAAAGAGACATTTGAGACCTTTGAGTTTTTGTAAATGGGGTGATTGAGGTGTGCTAAAGGTAATGGAAAGGTCACCTTTACAAGACCTTTCCAAAACTTTTTCAGGTGACTTTTTTAAAATTCATCAAAGGTCTGGCAAAGGTATTGGAAAGGTGACTTATACTAAGTCTTTAATGAACCTCAATGACCCCATTTACAAAACTAAAGGTCTAAAAAGGTCTAATTTCGCGCAGTGCAAGTTTTTCTTTTTTTCCTCTCAAAGGGCCAAAATATAAAACAAAATGAACTGTTGTTCAAGTTTAGATGGCATTTAGTAATAGATCCGTGCGTCTCCGAATGCTTATTTTTATTCCGCCATTTAGCATGATCATACCATATAAGGCCATTCTACATCTTTACCGAAAGCCTTTTTGGGCAACCATTCAGTTTTTGTGAGACTAGACCATAAGGGGTTAACTTGATCGATCGCTGTCCATTGGCTCCTAGGCATACTCAGAGTTCGACTCAACCCTAAACAAGGACCTCTTGAAGAACAATTATTCTGGGGTTTACCCTGCTTTTTTCATGCATCTCCTAACGTGTACAGTTCAAGGGGGTCTTATAGATATACGGTGGATGGAGATTTAAATTCCGCTGCACAGCTCATACATGTGTAAGTTAGATCATTACAAAGATGGAGCATGTTGTACCATAGAACTGTACTTAGCTCTCGTACAGTTCTACGGTTATACTACAGTGAGTAAGGGAATGTTTACACCGGTAGCCCTTGTTTCCGCCAACACCTGGCAGGTGCAGTGATGTTGATGACAAATTGTACAGCTGGCGATCCTCAAACTTCATGACAAACATGTCTTTAAGAATCCTTAATTCCTGCGTCCAATTTATATGTAAAATGAGAGAGTGATTGCAAATGTAAGTAGAAATTGAATAGAAAACAATTTAGATAGTATTATTAACGCGATGGATCAGGGAGTTCTCTAGGTGAATCCACGTCTTTTGTCAGATCTGAGAAACTGTCCCTCAAATATTTTCCAATTTCCTTGAAATTCCTTGAAATTCACGGAGATGCCAAGAAATGTTCAGTTAGTCAGCATAGACTTTTAGGAAAGCCATTCAGATCATTGTCCCACCTTTTCTTCCACCACTCCCAACTCTTTAACAACCCACACACCCCATGGTTATTCACGGTCCAGGTCTGAGAACCTGCCCTTAAGAAATCATTAATTCCCTAGAAATTTCCAGGAATTTCAGAGATGTCTAGAATTGTTCCGTAAATCAAGATAATTAACTCTAATAAACCATCCTTGAAAATATATAATTTCCTAGAATTTCCCCGAAATAATCCAAAATATCCATGAATATCATAGAAATGTTAAGTTAGGCAAAGTGAACTCTGCCCCACCTTATCTTCCACCCGCACCCCTTAATCCCCTCCCGACTGGTCACACCCTGGAGCCCTTGTCACCTGCCTGTTGTCCCAGCTGGACTGGTCAGTGACTGGTCAGTCACTGACCACTGACTGACCAACCCCCACCCACCCTAGTCATGGCAGGTTGTAGTGGTCAGTCTTTGTAGTGGTCAGTAGTGGTCAGCTGACGGTCAGCCTCCTGTGTTTACCTGGACCAAACAGTGGTCAGTCCCCCGCACAATGACCGCTACATTGGTCACTGTCCCTGGTCACTCCCCATGGCAACTGCTGGGGTGGAATTTTACCCACGTATTGAAATGGTCAGGATGTTGCACACCTGAATGTAACCACTAATGTATACGTAGGGTGTTAGTTAAACCCAAAATCAATACTCGTTTGCTTGAGAAATATACCTGACGCGTGGGTCTATTGAATTTTTTCTGTAATACTACAAGTATACGTTGCAGGCCTCGAGAAATTTGTAAATTGGGTGGGAGTCCATCGGGCTCCCAGAATCAGCATGTAGGGAGCCCGGCACCAGAATTTTAGAGCCCATTTTTGTAGGGAGAATTTCAAAGGTAAAAAAATGTATTTTTACTGGATATGTGAAGGGTGTTCATTTTAAATTCACAGATATCTTTGACTAATACTTTACTTTGTCCAATTTTGCCATACGTTTTTAACAAATGTCATTCCAATCGAGGGAGTCTCCCGGGCTCCGAAGCAGTGAAACCTGGGAGCCCAGGGGGCTGAAGAGGGTGCTTCGGACTCCTCAGGCACTGGATTTGTCAAGGCCTGACGTACACCTATACAGGGGAATTTTGAAATAAGTGAAAGAAAGTTTTGTATAACACTTGCAAATGTAAACAGACAACATTTTGTGCTTTTGATGACCATGCAAATTTTATCTGAATTTTTATTTTTGTATTTGAATATTTTGAAAGAGCCACTTTACCAGTCTTTAATGAGTATTGTAAGTAATGCCTACGGTACAATGTTTACCTAAAACTAGTTTGGTTGTTATAAAATAATCTCTGAAATTTTACATTCATTGTTCATTTCTTTAGATTTTCACGGATCCATGAACGTTTTATGGAATCGGAAATTCATTGTTTGTTTTAATTGTATCCTTTCACGAGGGAGTGAGAAAGGGCTCCGAGGGTCAATTTGAGAAGGGCTTTAAGGGCATCTGTGAGTGGTCAGTGTGTGGTCAGCGTGGTGCTGGGAGTGGGGGTCAGACGGTCAAGTGGGTGTCTAGGTATCAGCTGTACTGACCAAATACTGAACCAACGATACTGAACTGTTATTTCTTCTGTGAGACTAGATGAACAAAAACCGTGTTTTATGGTATGAATAAAACAGTCAGTTTAGGGAAGAAATTTGTGAATAAAAATAATTGAAAAAAAAACGATATTGAAAAAAAAGAAGAAATTAAGGACTTTACATGCATATCCTTTTGCGCCATACAGATTGAACAAGAATTATTTTGATTGGTATGAATATGTGTGGTTGAAATACAATTAACGAAATAATACCAGGTAAATGTAGAAATAAAACATGTTATACCCCTATCTGGGCTTTATAAAGAAGAAAAGACCGTAAAAGTTTCCTCAACAAATTTAGAAATATTATTGCCTCCTCCGCAAAGCCAACCAACTGCCAAGGTCAGATTTTCTTTAATGAGAAAAGAAATAAAGTGAGTCCCGTAAAGAAATCATAAATACTAAAATTAACGGGAATAAATTTGCAATAACCTTATGCCAACCAATGTGAAAACCAGTCCGATGTAATCAAATTGATTGCAGTTATGAAAATATCTAGATCTAACAAACCCAGACATATAACGTGAACATCAACATTATGCCCTCATAGGCCTGAG
Organism: Lepidonotus clava; assembly: GCA_936440205.1. Lineage (NCBI taxonomy): Eukaryota > Metazoa > Annelida > Polychaeta > Phyllodocida > Polynoidae > Lepidonotus > Lepidonotus clava. Next base: position 37,323,240 of record OW387145.1, read on the forward strand.
CCAAGACCCCGGCGGTTTGTGAGGCGCAGATCCCGCCCTAACAAAAGGTTATCTGTGACTGGTAAACACGCGGCGGGCTGCACCTGCTGTACGAGCTGGGATCCAGGAAGGGGGACAGCGGGTGGGGAGACGAGGTGGTACGCGTTTTTTTTGTTTTTTGTTTTATTTTTTTTTTAAATATTTGGATCATTTTTGACATTCGGCCAGATCCGAGGAGAATTATATGGTGGTGGTGGGGGGGGGGGGGGGGGGGGGGTCATGATAAATTTTGAGACCAAAAAGATTTTTTTTCAATCTTATAGGGAAATTTCTTGTTGTATTTTTTCAAGAACAATCTGGTAGTTGTCTCTTCTATATGACATACTTGATCTATTTCTTCATTAAAAAAGAGGTTTGAATTCATTTCTAATGAATATCTTGAATTCCCGCGGAAATCACATTGAGAGACTGGCATGCCTGTAACTTGGGGGGTGGACAAGGATTAATTCCTTACCCCAACCAGGATAAATAAAATGATTCAAAAAAACAACAAAAAACTACAACTTGTATTTGTGTATACCGCTGAGGTGGGTTCGGCCATATTGTTGGTGAAATGGATTATCGGATATATGTTTGTATTGTGATCCTAGATTACCTCGATGTATAAATTATTAATGTTTGTGAGTGTCTTTCAGGATGGAAACATGATATAAAAATATTACAAAAATTCTTCAATTTTCCAATATTGTTGAAATATCTGGAATAATAACGGCACTTCTTCTCATCCAGTTCAAGTGAATCAACGAGTATAGACAGAAGTCTATACTCGTTGGGTGAATCGAATTGGATTAATGGGTATTCTGCTCATAGTTTTTCATATTCAGAAATATTTTGACAAACCTGTTTTAATACTCTAACTTTTCATTGGATTGATACTTACCATCGATACTCCCCGTGGGGATGTTTTAGAGTATAAGAAATGATCAGATTGACATGGACTGATTAGAACGTGGGAAAAAGGAAGCTAATATTTAAGTAAAATAACTGGAAGCAGGTGTTAGGATATAGCTGATGATATAAAAAAAAATCTAGATCTAGCAATAAAACCTGGCTTCAAGGAGTGAGCATACACTATTACCCCATGAGTGTAGTTCAAATTTCTGATCTTTTAGTCCCCCTGTCTGACCCCCGGTCTTCTACTTGTCCCAACCACGACATCACAACTCCACTGCACCTGCCTTCATGGATGGAAAAAAGACTGAAAAGTGGCGCCACCCTGTTTTTACTTCCCTTGGCTTGTTGCCTGCCAAAACGACAGCCAATTTCCTTTAAACAGTTGTCCCACTCAATTCTACTCATCTTTTATCCCCAAGAGGCTTTCCGGCCAATTGAATAACTTGTCTCACACAAAATTCCTAAGTAATGATAACGTTTTTACTCAAAAAGTACATTTTTAAATCCTAGAATTGAAACAATATAAGTGTCTCTTGGTGTAATTGTACAACAAAAAACTCGTCAGTTATATTTCTGCTCAAATAGTTTAGTTTAAATCCTAGAATTAAACCAATATAAATGTCCCTTTGTGTTGGAAGTCAAAAGGAAACCATATGGTTGATGGGCCACTTGTGTAACGGTATCAGAAATAAGTAGGGTAGTTTAGGGGTAGTTTACAAGTAGTTTACCATATAACGGTACTACACAGCCTATTATTGTTCTTCAGATGTTTAGGCTTTAGGCCCGACCCCATGCCGGCCTAATCACATAGGCTTTTCAGTAAACACTCCCATCTAGCGGCGCGTGCCCCCAGAGTCCCTTCGTGTGCCGCGCACCTGCCACTGCGCACCCCGCCCCTAGTGGGACGCAGCTAAACTAAAGCAATGAAAAAATACCAAAAGGCCAAGTTGGATATGTGTATAAAAAATGGCGGATCCGGGTCTGTGTATTATATACCAATCTTCCACACCTGCCGATGACAAACAATGTTGGGGACATCCTCACTTTTGAGCCTATTTTGATTGCGTTTTTGCTGCATGTCTATCTGTTTAAATCAGGTATGATTTATTTGGGTCTGTTTTTGTTTGTAGATCTTGGTTATCATAGATTGATCACATTGTCAGTGGGGATTATATTTGTGCGGTGGCGCCTGTAACTTGAGACTGATTATTAATGGTCAACCTTTTAATTCATACAAATGAATTTATTAAAAACATCTTGGGAATATCAGAATATCACTGAGACCATTGAGAAGTAGTAACCGTGTAAACCGTCAATTTGTTTCAGAAAGACCCTTTGTCTATGATGATAATCGTTATGCTAAATATATTTGGACCCAATATCCCATTTCAAAAGATAGATAGGCTAATTTCCATGCTAATTTTGCATATTAATAAGTTTCAAGTCATTTCGACAGAAAAAAGAAAGACAATTATAATATAAATGTTGTGCTGTCTCCTTCAGAAGTCTAGGGCCTCTCCACTGTGGAAATTGCTTTATGTAAATTTAAGTAAGAAGAATTGAGTGGCGACAGTAAAAACATTGAAGCAGGTGAAATCGGTGAAATGTCGTCTGCTTTGATAAAAACTCAAAAGCGCGGGAAAACTAGGAAGTAAATAAAATTATATGATTCAGGGGAAAAGTACCTTTCACCATAGACACCCACTTGTGAATTTATAGACAAAGAGTGGCGGTTAAAATCTATATGAGGGTCCTAAATTTATAGACAAAGGTTATGGAGTGGACATCCACGCCTTGTGTGAAGTAGGTTCACCTAGGTCAAGTTTGAGTCAAACTCGTACTTGACCTCAGGGGTGATTGTGATTGACCAATGGTTGACCCGTCTACTGAAGAACATCCGGAGAGCTGGTCATGAAAATTTGGCAAAATAATTGGTTCGCCTTGGCTTATTTTCCATAGATATTTTAGGTTTGGTACCAAATTAATTCCGAATACACACCTGCGACATTAAACTTCATGATTATATACCATAGAAAATGCATGATATTTTCACACCATCTTTTAAAAGGAAGATTGAAATAATACTTGAAAGGACCTTTTGCAAATAGTTATCACGCTTATTATCATGCATTATTATACAAATGCATTGATAATTATTTCAAGAAAACCTTTTCACTTGATTTCAAATTGTCAGATATTTTGTAGCAGTTATAAATTGTCTTAACTCATGGAGTAGAAAACTCATGAATATGACTTTAATGAATAAAGATAAGGTAGTGTTAGAATAAGGTTCCGAGTAGAAAGACTCCTACGTTATTTTTTACGCTAGAAAATGCCCTTAAAGAGGATAATTCCCGATCTAGACTTGTAAATAGAGAAAAGATGGCGTTTTGTTGAAATCAAAAACTTCTCGTTGCCTTTATGAGCATTCTGCACCTGACCATTAAAAAGTTAACCATCTACAAAATAGATATCCCTACAGACATGACATCGGAGAAAGAAAAATACAAAAGGTGGGGGAAAAGGACAGAAATACTTTCCTGCGCCATTTGTAAATTTAGTGTGCCTAGAGGATTCTATGGAAAAAGGGAATATGTCCTGAAAGTAGTCTCAGATATCTTTTTAGTAACCCCTGGAGAGCCTCCCCACAAATGTCATGTGGACACAGATATAAAGTAAAAAGAGATAACAAAAAGTGAATTTCCCTATTGATATGTGATGCCCTTTCTGTGGGATATTACGAATGAAAGATCCCTTGTCACTTCTCTAAACGAGTAGGGTAGTGATCCTGGCGGCAGGTGTTTCCTCAAATTTTAATCATCTCATAGATATGATCAACCAAAGTAAAAAGCATTATACCTTGTGCTTTTTAAAAGAGCCCTGAAAGTATGGCCAGACATTAAAGTACCCACACAAATAATTACCAGTGTTCCACTGCACAGGGAAAATAGGCAAAATGGCGACAGAAAAAATCTCTGTCGGTGAAAACAGAGGAAACGTGGAAATTCAAATAAAACGCGGGGAATTGTGTTTGCCCAGTTTCTGGATTTTCCTATTCTTAGGACTCAGGAGATAAAACTTCATTCCCTGCCCCCCCCCCCCCCCCCCCCGCCTCCGAAGCTTAATTCACCTTTAATGACATTTTTCTAACTTGAACACTTTGTGATTAAAAAACAATCATCAAAACCATGATGGGAAAAAATTACCATGAAGGGACAGGAAAAACACAGGAATCATTTCACTAAGTTTAAGTAGGGACTTTGAATTACAGAAATCTCCAACTTTTGAGTGGACGTGGAAAGGTGTTACTCTTACAGTGAAAAATAGAATTATGTATATATTTTTTAATTGAGGTTTTTTTTTTATATACAGGTACAAATCAAACTGCTGTCTGTTTTCTCTTTGTATTCCTGTTACATTATGATCATTGGCACATATTAATGTACCAGTCATTAAACTTCTGTTTTCTATACTTGCAGAATGACGACCCATAAGATCCTGGACGTGGCCTTCTATGACGCGGACACCCTCTCGGTGCTCCTGGAGGAGGAGGACGAGGCCACGCCCATCCTGGTCCAACTACCAATCAGCGAGGCCGAACGACAGATGACGTCAGTCTCCACCACCACCCTGGCTCTGACGTCAGATCCGCTCGTCAAGCACCCGGATGTGTGAGTAGAGTTTTGGACTTAAACTTAAAGTAAAAGGGGTCGTGGGTTTGTGATTTGACTTAAACTTTGATTTAAAGGGGTCGTGGTTTTGTGATTGGACCTAAATCTTAAGTTAAAGGGATCTCAGTTTGTGATTTAAAAGGGTCGTGGGATTGTGATATTGGGTTCTTACTGGTCCAGGGCAACCAGGGCATTTTGTTGGGCAACTAAAGTGAATGGTTCAGTTGCCTAATGGGCAACCGTAATATAAATCTGAGTTGTGATGCACCAATACCACGGTAGGTAAACACCAGTATACAATTCCAAATTTATTTATCCAATTTTAGGACAATACTTATATCATAAATTGATTAATATTAGTTCATTTAGGTGAATGAATCTTGCGTCTAGTCTTTAGAAATCCTCTCTGCATTTCCCCCCTCCCTAAACCTTCATATAAGAGTAATGGACTGTTTTTTTGAGTAGTAAATATTAAATAGTAAACTTTGGGGACAGTTATTCCCTTATCTGCCATTACTGTTTAAGGTGGGGGGGGGGGGGAGGATCAGTTTAAAGGCCAAAGTAATCCATACATTTGAGAATCATAAACAATATAACAGTTCCATATGTTCTTATACACATTTGCTCCTAAATTAATTGAAAAAAAGTACATAATATCTTCATGCATTCTTCCCCTATCCTCTATGTCCTCAGGAACCGCCTGCACGTGGACCTGCAGACCCACGAGGGGGTGATGTTACGTCGGCTGGAGAACATGAGGGGGTCGGCCTTCGCCGTGTCCGGCACCAGGAAGGTCGCCTGTGTGGTACGTAGTTTTTGTTTTTCTAAATCAATTAGAATTGTATTTAGAATTAATTGAAGAAATAAGTGGACCTTTCATCAATTACGTGTGCATTTTTACATGTTTTTATACCCCACCTCCCTCATTTAGCATACGATACCCATTAGAAATGCACTGAAACCATCTTAATTTGTGCATATATGTACTTATGAACGGCACATATAATTATTGTATTGGTTGACCTTTCAATCAGCAAAAATGTACTTTATATTTAATTTTTAGGAAAACATAAATGTAAACGCATGATGAGAGCCCTTGAATAAGTGATTTCTCTGATTTAGATCAAAATAGTGTTTTTTACGTGGAAAGTTTGAAATAAGTTATGTATAATAAAATCAAAGTGGTGATAATAACCTATATTTGAGCTTGACTACCTATGTTCGTGAATCGTACCCTAAATACAAAGGCAGGATGATCCTGCCTATGAAATATTTGCATATTTACATATATCTATTTGAATTGGCGCATAATCCTACCTATGAACAGTTGTATTTTATTAATCATGTTCAATACTAAAGTCCTCATTATTTCATTATTTTCCTCCAGCTGTTCTCCTCCCGGCGCAGGGTCCGTCTGTTCATCATGGACGCCGAGGACGAGGAGGATGAAGAAGACGACGAAGATGATGAAAATAACGATACAGCGGCTGACGCCAGTCATGTGACTCCTGAGGGACAGCCAATGACTGATGAGGACGAGGACAAGGAAAACAGTCGTGAATCGGGCGGCATGGACCTGTAGAAAACAGCTGTGGTTTAGGTGTTATAGATGTGTAAGAAATAGCTGTTGAATGGGGGTTATGGACATGTAGAAAACAGCCGTGAAATGGGGGTTATAGACATGTAGAAACAGCTTTGAATCGAGTAGCATGGACCTGTTAAAAACAGTTGTGATTTGGGTGTCATGGACAAGTACAGGACACGGACATGGACAGCTGTGAATCAGGTGTCATGGACATGTAGAAAACAGCTGTGATTTGGGAATTATGGACATGTAGAAACAGATGTGATATGGATGTCATGGACATTTAGAAAACAGCTGTGAATCGGGTGTCATGGACCTGTAGGAAACAGCCGTGAGTTGGGAGTTATGGACATTAAAAATAACAGCTGTAAATTAGATTTAATGGACATGTAGGAAATAGCTGTTAAATGGGGATTATGGACATGTAGGAAACATGTGAAATGGATGTCATGGACATGAAGAAAATAGCTCTGTATTGGGTGTCATGGACATGTAGAAAACAGCTGTGAATTGGGTGTCATGGACATAAAGAAAACAGCTGTGATTTGGGGGTTATGGACATGTTAAAAACAACTGTGAATTAGGTTTAATAGACATGAAGAAAACACTTGTATATTGGGTGTCATGGACATGTATAAATCAGCTGTGAATCTGGTGGCATGCGCAACTAGAAAACAGTTGTGTGTCTGGTAAAATGAACATGTAGAAGCAGCCTGGTCTTGCACAGTATGAACAGCAGTGTATAAGCATAATAATTATAATATAGGTTTTGGTATTAACAACTTAAAGCTAGGTAGTTTGGAATTCATTGAAAGTTGCTAGAACATAGGATAAACGTTTAATCAAAATAGTATGGCAAGGAACAATTTTGATTTAAACAAAAGCATTGAGAACTCTCGCATCTCCTCAGTAAAATATGTAGACATAAACAATGATGTGAAAGGAGTTATTTTCTCAATTTTATATCAGTAAAATTGCATTTGTTAGATAGATGTTGACATATTTCAATACCCGAGACTTTAATTTGAGAAAGCTTTCATTGTAGGTGAATTGACTGGCTAGTATTAAACAAATTATTAGGTAAATTAGTTTATTAGCTCATGTATGATTTACATTCCAGCATCTCTACGTCGATGTAAGTGGACAGTTTATATATCAGCTATTTAGTAAATGTTACATAAAGAACCCGAATTTATTTCATGTTGTTGAGAAACTTATACCTGTAACTGGAAATAAATCATAAACACCTAATTTTCAGTCATGAAAATATTTTTGATTTGCAAAACTTTCTGTAACATATCAATTGGGCATGCAATCTTTGAGCAAAAGAAACCTAAATATGAACATATATAAATCCACACTGCCAAACACAGAGAAAGTGCTACATGAGTTCAAGTTAATGTGGATCTAAATGCTCTACAAGAATGTTCGGTATGTGATACTACACTCATTTGTATGGTATACTGAGATTACTCTTTTTGGTAAAAAGAGTGCAACGTGTTTTTCCATCTGATGGAAATGATGATATTCAATAAAGAAAAGCAATGTAACAAAGTCAACTAGACAGTACTTTGTCATATTTTATGAGTTTTTGTTAATGTATACAGGAATAAGCACCAAAGGCAGTAGCTGGGTCAGAGGCTAAGGGTGCAAATATGTTTAATTCAAGTAAAGGGGAGTTGATCCCACCCCCTCCTCTTTTTAACAGGCAATGAGAAACAATGTAAACACTGTAAAAACGACTTTCCCCAATAACTTCGCCTTAAATAAGAACATTCCAACAATGTATATACCGGTATAGGCTAATTAAACAATCCAGCCCTTGGCGGACTTTTTTGCTTTTTCTTTTTTCTTCATATTGAGAATAGATTTTAAGGATTTTGATAAGACCATAATTACAAAGTAATATTTGTCCTAATCTATTAAAATTTACTAACAACTGCATTGATATGAAAAACCTACTTTAAAGCTTTGAACACAATAATTATTGGAGCAACTAATTTACCATAAATACTAGATCTCTAACTGTTATCAACAGACAGAACGCGCCACCTCTGGTGCCACTGCATGGAGATCAAAATCAAGTTCACGGTAAGTTTTTAGAAAAGTGGCGCCCCCTGGTGTTTTACTCCTGTACTAAACTCACCACTCCTCACTACCGCCATCTAGCGTTAAACCAATAAACCAAAAAGAGCACGGGTACGGCTCTAATTGCTCATCTTCTGCCATTTCCACAATATGCTGAGCTGAAGGAAATGAGAGAAGACTGCTGTTGCTGATATCGCACAAGCTGTTGCCGTCTAAAAACCTTCAATGTTCTCCTTACTTCACCTAAAAATCCGGAGACAACACCCTCAGACGAAGACGAACCGAGGCCAGGGCCCGTCACGCCATTGTGTCGGCACGTAAGTTGAAGGAGAGAGGAGGGGAGGGAATTTTGGGACACACCCCTTTTAATGTTAGAATCACAACAGTAGACTATAGCTAAGATCTAGATATTTGTCAGACTATTGTGTGGTGGGTATGTCAGTGTTATTTGGACTTGGTTTGCATTCTCTAGTTTGAGAAATCATTAGAAACCTCTGCTAAGCACTGTTACCAGAGAGTTGAGTTGAGAGGGAGGGAGGGAAATAATATTTTGGGATATTTTGGGACACACCCCTTTTAACATTAGACTCACAATATTTACAGACTAGTCGATGTAATACGCCTTATGAATTTGTCAGACTATTGCGTGGACAGTGGTTGGTATGTCAGTGTTATTTTGGACGTGGTTTGCATTGTTTGGTTTGAGAAATCATTAGAAACTTAAGCTAAGGCCAAGGGAAAAAATCATTGTGTTCCAGCAGTAATATCACACCAAACAGTTAGGGTAGGCTAGGTATTTTTTTCTGTTAAATATATTTTTTTATTTGTCGTTTAGTGAAGAAATGTCCTATTAATAGTGATATTTTACAAAATGCTAAATACTGTTCTTCACTAAAATGTCTTTCAAAACTTTAGGGTCGGGGCAAAATATTAGGGTGGGTCGGGTTATCGGAATACAACTTTTTTTTCCCCATGGCCTAAGCACTGTTACCAGAGTGCAGAGAGTTGAGCTTGAAAGGGGGGGAGCGATATATTTTGGGACACACCCCTTTTAATCTAACATTAGAATCACAAACAGTACAGACTAGCTAAGATTTAATACGCCTAATATATTTGTCAGACTATTATGTGGTAGGCATGTCAATGTTGTTTTTGACATAGTTTGCATTCATTGGTTTGAGAAACCATAAACTTATAAATGTTGATAATTGGTAGATTGACAGGGAGATGGAGAGGTAGGGGAGGGCGTTTTGACCACACCCCATTATTCAATCACAGTTAGTTCTGTGTAAATTGAGTGTTCACCATTGATAAGTTTCATATTACTTTGTAGTGAGATGTGGACCGTATTTCTCTCTGAATAGATTCATTAGATCCTTTAGTCTAGCTGTCAGTACATCTCTGATTGTCACTCAACTTGGCATGCTTGGTGTGGCATATTTGTGGTCAACCTGTTAAATGAATCATGATTCATGGGATGCAAATATTATTACGAAGGGGACCTGGGGATTGGTCAAGCCCATTTAATTATTGTAACTTGTATAGACATATTCATTTATAAAGTCTATTCATCCTGGAAAGTATCTTGGTAGTTTTTAGATCTACAGGCTATACAAATGATATCGATTTAGCAGAATTCATTGACGGTTTCCTGTCAGTCTAACTAGATATATATTCACTATACTGGTGTAATTCAAGTGTAAGGTCGAGATAAATGAACCACCAAATTGTTAACTTAAGGGGACCATAAATGTTAGTCATGATGTAATCCTGTCTGCACATAGTTTATGATTTCATATCAACATGTTCAGATGATCGGTATAAGAAAATCAATAGATACTGCACACGTAGAGTGGCTTCGTCTTTAAATCAGTGTTATGTAGTAAAGCAAGTGTCAGTAGATCTAGATTTTTACCATATACTTCTTATCCATTATGTATTAGCTCAGTGAACATGTATGAATGTGATTGTTTCTTAAACGTAGAGTATATTTATGCTATAAACATTGAACCAATGTAAGCTAGAACGTCATAACATTTTCTCCATACGCATGCATGCACTTGTGGGGCAGATACATGTATTTTCAAAAAAATAAATGGGGGGGGGGGGGGGCAGCATTAAGGCTAAGTACTAAAACCATGTGCATCGATATGTATGTGCACTGCATTTTCCCCTCTTGTTTAAGTTTAGGGGTCCACCAAAGGGGGGGGGGGGTGAAGGTTGTCAGGACCCCCTGGACCCCCCTGCATCAAGTAATTACATATGACATGATCCATCTTAAATGTTTCCATTTAGGTAATCGGTTTCTGTAAAGCTTACGTTCAAACCTTGCGTACATTGTTGAAATAACCATTTTGTTTATCAGTGATAATAATTCTATCACAAGACGAAGGCGGAAGAAAAGGGCAAATAAATAAAGTAGAATGATTTGCAGTATAGAATAGGTCCGTAAGTGCATGTACGCCGTTATTGATAAGTAGATATAAACAATCTCAAGATAGGGCCAACCTAACCAAAAATTGTTTCTGGTCGACCGCCCAACTGAATGTGTTACCGCCAACTAACAATTTTGTTTCCCATTTGTTTCTGAATGTTTTCTCAAACATTATAGTACTGTCCCAACCAAATTTAAAAAAAAAAAATGAAAAAGAAAATTGCCTCGACAGCCCGACTGGTTCTTTTAAAAGCCAGTCGGTCGACATTCTCGCACACGGGCTGACGTCACGCGCAAGGCATTGTAGGTAATATCGCGGGGGGTTTCCCCGAGGACCCTGGCAACGAGGGCGGGGCTTAGGGGCTTGCATAGCAGCGGGGGAAGGAAACCAGACCCAAAATATCTGTCAAAATGCAAAAAATTCAAAAATTATAACTCTATATTACCCATATCGATAGAACAGGTCATTATAGGCCATATTCCACTATACGTTATTTGCTTGCGTCACCATGAAAAGCCGCAAGCAAACGGCCGCTAATACGTTTGCGGCGGCCGCTAATACGTTTGCGGCGGCCGCTAATACGTTTGCGGTGGCTGCAAAACCTGCTATAAAGGCTATATTCCACTTGCTTGCGGCCACTGGACGCAAGCAAACGGCCGCAAACGAGTTTGCGGAAGGGTACCGCAAGATGGAATGTAGGTGTTTGCGTTTTTTGTTTGCGTTTTTTGTTTGCGTTTGATGCTATTTTATACAGTTTGCTTGCGGCCAAGGATACCAACATGTTGGTATCAGAACCGCAAACTGCTTGCGGCCCCCTTAATTAGCGGCCGCAAATACACGCTAACGCAAGGTGGAATATGGCCTTTACTTAACATATTATATTTTTTCAGATTTTTTGCTTTTGTTTTAAAAAGTTATGATTTTTTAAAGTTTGACCTACTTTTCCCGGAAGTGGGGAATCCCCACCTCGCTTTCAAAAGTCCTTCTGCCCGACTGCGAGAATGAAACTATTTTGGTTAGGCTGGCCTAGGTTTATCGTTTGGTATAGGTCTGGGTAGGATTGTGCTATCTGCGACATTGATCTATGTACGTTTATTCATGCGGCTATCAAGCTAACTTCAGATAAGAAATGTTCCCGTTGCTTTCGTGTGCTTTCCAAGAATACATATTTCTTTCTTTAAAAAATAAGAAAATATACAGTAGTATACATCATGAATATAAGCAAAGGAAAAGAAGAAAATAATTTCCAGTTCGAGTGGGTATTATTTTTCTTACCTGGCTTGAATTTCTTTATTTCTTTATTTCTTTTTTTAAATTCATTTTTTTTAATTTTGATCTTTTTATTCATTTTATTTTTTTCTTACCTGGCTGTAAACAAACTTAATCTAAAAACACTGACGGGCCTGAGTACCCGGTAGTTAGAAAAAAAAATTCACGTATTCTCTTATCCAGATTAAGATTTTCACAACCTATCTAGCTCACCTATATATTATCGTGACTGGTTTAAGGATTTGCCAAGATAGTATGGACAAAAACAAAACGTTATCAGTTTGAGTTCAATACGCACGGATCTTTTGTTTTGTTAGTTTGGTTATACAATTCTAGATAGGTGGAACGACCAACCTCATATTTAGACATGTTTATTGTGCAAGTCAAAACGTTTGGAATATGTGATAGGAACATACTTGTTTTGCGCCATAAATGACTATATATAAACAAACTCTATAAATATATCTAACTATGATAATATTATTGACGTTAAGGTTACTTTATTAGATCAGTGCTTAGTCACAGAAATGGGTGAGATAATCTGGGTTGACTAATACGACCTCACGTGTGACGGTAATCTATTGTCTGAAATAATAGGTACATATAACTGGCACTGTAGGTTAGAGGGCTCTGATACAACGAAGAACTCATACAGTTAAAGACTCGGAATTATCAAAGAAAAGGGTATATACTGAATTTACTCAAGTTAAGGTAAGTCTTTAAAACATGCGGAATAACTATAGGGAACTGTTCATGTCATTGTGTCTTTTAAAACTCTTTTTGCTTTTGTTACTTTCAGCAATTTTTCACGGCTCGTCGAAATATAGACAATAATATAAAACGATATCAACCAAAATATCTTAACTGTTAATACGCAGTAGTACTAATGTCATTCGCTTATAAATGAAATTAAGTTAAATCACCTTTGTTCAGATAACTTCTCTGACGGACTGGAGAGTAAACAAAACACTGCATAGTGTAATATGGCCTAAAGTATGATGGTCCATATGATATGTGACCTGAAGGCAACAGATAGGCGCATTGCATTGGTGTACTCAGGCGCATTAGTTTAGTTAATTACCTATGTGCCTTAGCTTGGTTTCCCTATGTGCATTACATTGGTGTTACAATTTTTATCTTCTACATTCCTGTTCGAAAAAAAACAATTATAAGAGACTAAAAATTTGTTTAAATTGTCTTTCACTAGGTTTCACCGGAGAATGGCCACGGCACGGGAGGAGGAGTTGTGTCGGGCTGACGTCATCTGTGATGTACGTCTGACGTTGAGTCTGCTCAACAAGGGCGTCGACCCCAACTGCCAGGACATCGAGCGCAGCACGCCCCTCATACTGGCCTCGCGGGCCGGCTATGCCGATGTGGTTGAACTCCTGCTGGACTATGGTGCGCACATGGACACAACCGACAGTTATGATTGGACAGCACTTATGTATGCCGCACATGAGTCGCATGCTAAGATCGTCAAAATGCTTGTCTCAAATGGCTGCCAGGTAGACTTGAGTTTATATTTGGATGAAGGATGATTAATAATTTGCCAAGTGTCTATGAACTCACAGTGAATCCTAAAAACTTTCTGAAACAGCAGACATATTGTCCGAGATTTAAAGGTATAACATCAGACATTTGCTCTCAATACCAGACATCTCATAATCTAATATATTTAGCAAAATAATATTGATGTCATTTTATAAGCATAGTTTACAATTTCGCAGGACAAAATGTCCGATGTTAAAAGTTAAAAGTGTAAAACATCGGACATTGTTGGAAACTTGCTGGACATGTCTGGATGTCCGGCGGTTTTTGGGATACACTGTAGATCTACTCACCTCGTTCTCACTGTGCTAACCACTAATAATAAAATTACCTGCAATCGTAGATTAACTTGAAATGTAACCTGGGAAGCATGGTCACAAGTGTTGTCATTGGATAAATTGGCAAGGAAAGTGTAGCTCAGAGATATAGATAAGTGTTTGCACATTAATTGTGCCCAATAATTCATGATAATTGTACCTAATTCAAAAGAGTGAGCCCCAGACGTCAGGACCATAATTATGGGTCTAATGAAGTAAGGCTATAAGAAAGGGAACTTTTCTGTTCATTCAACTTTCACACTTAATTTGTTAAAAAAATATCTAATAAATATTCTGCATTATCCAGGTAAACATCCGTGACAAGTATGGCACATCAGCACTTGTTGCAGCCGCCAAGAGGGGCAACAGCAGTTGTGTGCGACTCTTACTCCAGACGCGGCGATGCGAGGTGAACGCTACCACCAAACGGGGGCGTACTGTTGTCCACGAGGCCTGCAAACATGGCCACACTGTCGTAGTCATGATGCTGCTCACGTTCGGCGCTGACCCCAATAAATGTGACGAGTGGGGCAACTCACCTTTAATGTATGCCGTCCTAAACGGGCATACGGAGACCGTCCGACAGCTGGTTCGGGGCGGATGCAACGTCAACAGTGTGAGTCGGATTAATCATACCGCCTTACATACAGCTGCAGAAAATGGCGGCCAGGACATTGTTAAAATCCTATTGGAAGCTGGGGCTGATCCGGATGTATGCGATAAAAATGGAAACACTCCGTTGTTGTTAGCGGCTTCTTGTAGGTTTCCACTAATAATGACTCTGTTGTTAGATGCAGGTGCAGGAGTTCATGCAGTCACAGCATTGGGGCGATCGGCTCTGCATTTTGCTGCACTACATATGTACACCAAGTTAGCTGCGAGGCTGCTTGAGGCTGGAGCTCTGCCGGATAACCCGGATCATTTAGGATGCACCCCGCTTACGTTAGCGGTCAGCAGGAATTTTACGCCTATCATCCACATGTTGCTGAGGTTGAACTGTCGCGTAGACCGTGTGGTCAAGGATACTCCTCTGCTCCTAGTCGCTCTCAAGCATGGAGACACCAACTTATTGCGACTTTTAGTCGATGCCGGAGCTGACTGTTCCTCGCTCCAGCGGGTGCTCGGCGTACCCAGTAATAGTTCTCTAGGAGTATCCCCTCTGTCCCTCCCCACATCTGTCACTGACAATAAAAGACTCATGACATGGCTGTATGACATTAGTTCCAATCCGAGGACTCTTCGGGATTTGTCTGCCGTTCGTGTGCGAGGCTGGTTGGGTCACTCGATACAGCATACAGCGCGCAATTTGCCCCTACCGCACACCCTCCAGGCTCGCCTCCTCCTGCACCCCCACCTCCCGGCTGGTGACCCCAACCCACAGGATTATCTCTACAGTGATAGAGAATAGTGGTTACATGTAAGGCCAGGAATAATAGTTGTGTTCAAGAAACATAACATTTTGTCGAAAAGAAAAAAAAGATTAGCTGGGTCAATTTTTGGGGGGGCATATTTTTGTCATATTTCTATGGACTCAAAGCATTACAATTTAAGAAATTCGTTCATACACCCAAAGCAACAATTTCTAGCATTTAGTATTTTGTTTGGTAATAGAATATTTGTGAATTTTCTATCATGTAATATCCTATCAGTATAAAGGCCTATGTCTACTTCACTGTTAATGTTAGCTACCTGGCAATAGTTAGTTTATTCAATGACAAAAAAATCCAATAATAATCAAAATACCATTTTCCCAACAAATTATTTTTCAGGAAGGGGAAAGGCCTTTGCCTCTGGCTCATGTGAATTTGCATGGTCCATGATTTATGCAAATCTTAACTCAAAATCATTTGTCCCTGTGTTTGTCTAGTGTTAATAGATGGCCAGTTTAGGTCAGACAATTTTTTCACTGAGATTCAAATTTACGTATAAATTTACACAAAACAAGGGAATATCACCTTGTACATTTCATTAGTTTCTATTGTGGGTTTTGAAAATAATTTGATTCAGGTATAATTCTTGACCTTTTTCTGGCAGATGAAAATAAATGAGGATGCAAATATCTTTACTTAAAATTATGTGTTCAAAAGATAAGTATATGTATGAACATTGTCATATGGAAATAACCAGTATAGTTATAGGATTTGCCTACATTCTTCAACAGGATTTTATTTTGAGAATATAATATTTGATGGAAGTTTTTGTCAATGGACTCTTTGTTTAGAAGTGACAGGTGATTTTTGTGACACTATTAATTTTGTGGCAGAACAGTTGATGTACTTATATTTTATTTCAATCCACATAATTAACAATAAATGTAAATCTATTTTACAAATTGTTTATATCAAAGAAGCATGGTTTTGCATTTTGGATCTTTTTCCCGATGAAAGTTTATTTTTACTGGACATGTCATATATATTTCCTATAGAATATATTACAATTGAATAAAATCAGTGTTTCTCTATATTGTATCAAAATAATCCCATACAATGTATCAATGTATCATTCTATGTCGTCGTATATACAGCATTGTGATCATGTGTAGTTAACAAATCTATGACGCATAATTTACGTTGTTTTATTTCTTCGGTATCATTATCTTCATTATTTTTTTAATTTTTTTTTTTTGATTGGATTTTTATCCAGGCTGAGTTCACTTTATTAAATGTTCTTCCACTGCAGTCCTGTGGACCATTTGGGCACAATTCCGTGCAGGGGTCATCCAAATGTTATACCATAACAGCCTGTATTTGAGGGAACTGAATTAATGAAATACTTAAAAGAATATGGACTCTTCAAATATAAAACCAGGGTAGATTTTTGGCATGAGTTTCAAATCTGAGTGGTACTTAATAATTCTGAGTTTGAGTGTGCAGTATCAAATGTATATGCCTCTATGGCTCAGTGGCTCTATTTACATCTGTATATATTGCATATTATGCATCCTGTAAAGAAATGAAAAAAAAATATTGAGTTTATCTTACTAACTAGGAAACCAATATTATGACAACAAAACAAAGTTATAAAGATATATTGAGCACTCCCAATGGATATTAATGGAATTACAGTAATTAAAAATTTTTTTTTTTTAGTTAAAACAAATATTTCTATTATCGAGGCATCGTGGATTGTATTAATTTTATTCTTTGAACATTTTATCGGTTATTTGTACGAAAACAATCACTTGATAGAGGGAAGTGTAGATATTGTATCGTCAGGACGAGTTGAAAACACAATTTCAGCTATCGAGTTTCTTTATTATTGTTAAATTAACCATATCTTTCTTGTTCCTTCACATAGATTGGTGAATGTGTGTGTCTGAAAAATATGGAAAATAGTGAATATTTTTTCTTATCAAATGGCTTGATGATTGAGCAATTTCCTATGATAAACCTTTCAGAAAAGAACAGGACTGGGAGTATTATGGCACAATTTGAATATCTCATATTGAAATTTGATTGAGTTCACTGGTTTTTATACCCTCCATCTCTCTAGCATCTTATATCTTTCTGAGTTATATATTTTATACTGAAGTGAGACACACAGTGCCTCATTTGGTCACCCTTTCCAGCACATTAATTTTATCATATGATATCAGTATGCCGACACAAATTTTATATTTCAAGATATTTGATTGTTTTTTAAAATGTCTGCGGTTATAAAATAAAAATAGAATTTCTGTCAGAGGTTTAAAAGGTGAAACACGACATTAAGGTAAATGGTTCCTACATTTTCCAAAAAAGAGCCGCAGAACAAACATGTGTAAACGTTTGTTAGAGTGTAATTTGGTTCAAAGGTATTTTCCAAGTCCCAGTTGGGTGTTGTGTTACGTTCAAAATAGTAAAATTCTCCAAACAATTTTCTAGCTCTGATACATATCTCATTTTCTACTTGTTGTCCATCCATTTGATTAGAATTTGGGTTCCAAAAAAGGTGGATTAAGTTTGCGCTTAATCCCTCCTATATCCCACATCCTTCATAGTAGATCCACCTCTAAAAAACTAAGCTTGTATTATTTACACGAGCTTAAAATGAGTATGCATTGCCAACTATGGCTTCTGATTTGAATTGAAGCTTTTTGAATAAATGGAGATATTTTTGTATGCCGAGTTATAGAATAAGGGGTCTTTGTGTTTTACAAAGCATGTTGTTTACGTGTACTGTGATAGACTGTTAATCATGTTGTTTTGTTGACTGACACATTGTTGTACTGTTTATTCACACATAGTTCTGTTTACTGACACATCATCTATTAACTGACACATCATTGGTGAGTCGCTGAGATAATCAATATAAAATTGTGTTTATTGTTTTGAATGTTAATCTTAACGGCCTGAAATCTGCTATTTCAATGACTCATGTAGTTGAACGAATCGTAGCAATATGAACAATCACAATAGTTGGGTCAGCCTAAAAATAAATGTTTCTGGTGGACCTTGTGGCCAAAATAGCCACTCAGGCGGTCAGCAATAACTTTTTCTCCTCATTCTTCTAAAATTTAATTTTGGTCAAAGAAGAACAGACATTTTTGTGAAAAAATAAGAAAGAATAAAGAAAAAGCGTTTTATTCGGGCGGTTCAACAGAAACATTTATTTTTAGGCTGGCCTTAGTTCCTATATTTGGGCTAGTGTATGCTACACTGATGCTATAAGAAATATTCCGAATGAAACTTACTTCAATCATGTGTTATAACTGATATACTTTGAGTTTTTGTTTTCCATGTCGTTTGTACAAGCTTTAAGCCTGCTTGTATACAATGTAGCTGTACGCAAAACTGCCCGGTTCTAAATAATGTAAAGTGTGCAATATAATTTACACTGAGTTTTATGGTCTACTCCCTAAAGCGCTAATATTATGTAAATGCTATGACCATAAAAATCAATACAAAGTCAATATTCAAGGCTCATACAAGTGCTGGTTCATGTTTGAATATAAAGAGAAGTTGTAATGCACTTGATATTTAAAGTGCATAGATCTATAAGCAATTCAATGTAGGCATTTTATCAACTCTTAAAATGAGTGAAACATATTATTTATAATATTTTTAAGTTTATTGCGAATTTGGTAGACAATCACTTTATGGGGTGGGCGTTGTATTCTTTATTTCTCAGAGACTGACCATTTCAGAGTTCATGAGTGATTTCCATTATTTGGTAGTATTTTTTTGGTGTGACTAATTCAATTGCTTGTGTCTATGGTGGCATAAACAAATTGCTTTCATTTGAATGGTACAACTATTTTTCAATAGAAAAATCTTAGTGATTGGCGTCTCAATAATTAATTATGTCGTCATTTACTTCAGGGAATTGGAAACTATTTTTATCTGATTCAGTAACAGTATGTACCATAGCAGGAAAACAAGAAATGTTAAAGGTAGGAAAAAAATAATGTTGATTTTGACACAATCAAAGGATGAAACTAAATTATGGCATACGACATGGGAACTATTGTAAAATATTGTAAATTGTACGACCGACAAAAGATAATATATTATGCGAATTCTTTTTCAAGATTATGTATATTCTATTTATCATGTGAATTAATGCTATTGTTTAGTTGTCCAATGTTATTTTGTTGCAATATATAAAGCCTCTAGGAATCATTGCTTTGGTTCAGAATATGGATTGTATTCCACTACATAGAATTAAGTTACTTCGTGTTGTTTGATGGTCTTACTGTACATACGTGTATAATATATTCCTATCTCAAAATCATTTCCATTTGAATGTCCCTTTGATCAAGACAGTACTTTTCAAAATTGTCAAAACTTCACAAAAATATGAAAATAAAATGCTAGTCAGTGCTTTGCATGGGGGCGATTGTGAAATATAGGCTACATATTAGTATTAACTGATCAAGGATATTTTGTCTTTCATCATTGAAACTGCCATGTGAAAGTCTCCTGATTATGTGTATACTCTTCTTATTGAAAAAAAATGCTTGCTTGAGATATTTTTGTTGTCTTCAGTAAATAAAAAAAAATATAGCGACTGTTGTTTAAATATGTACATTCTTTCAGAATTATTTATCTTAGGAACATGTGAACAATCATAAAAATCGTAACCAAATGTAGGGATATTTTGAATATACAATTTATCATGTGAATCGCCAATTTGTGCATTAATTCGGCCATGGATGGCGTATACCGATTTTGCTTGTCAATCTCAAGAAAACGCTCTGTTGTGTCTCGAGTTAAGCCCTATTATATTTAAGAATTTAAAAAAAATGACCATATCAGAATGAGAACCTATCTGCCTAATTTCAACAATCTGTAAAGTCTACCAACAATAGGTTCTCTGTTAATATATTAAAAATCTTAATAAGCGAAATGAATAGTATCAAGCTAAAACTCCAATTATTTCATTATATCTGGTGGCACAGTGGTAGGGTGCTGGCTTCACCATCAGGTCTGAAGGATGGAGGTTCAAGTCTCTGTCCTACTTCCTGCTGCTCTGGTATTGGACATTCTCCCTGTGGTCAAAAATAGGGTTATCAAAGGCCTTGTGCCACCCAATTTTTGTGTGTAGGGCCCTGTCCATGGGACCCTTTGCATTAAAGAACACCTGCCTCGGTAAAAGTATGGGGTTAGGCCTATATTCTCTACCTTCTCATAGGTTCAATCAGCCAGGAGCAACCCAGTGCTCCAGAACCACTGAATCTAGTGGTTCAAGCCCAACAAACAAACAGGCTCCGAAATATAAAATTCCCTCTTTGAACAAAATGACCACTTTTTCTCTGAATTGCGGACATCTGGAAGCCAAAAGTGGCCCTTTAGTTTATTCTTGCTTTTAGGGAAAAAGTATCCCTTTTTTTCAAATCAGGGGCTGTCCATAAAAATAATGATAGGCCTATAACACATAAGGGGGTAGGTAGGTAGGTTGAAACATTGTGACACTGCCTGAAAACTAGCCTATTTTTCAAGTTTAAACAGAAAATTCAGTCTGACAGGGGTCGAAAGATTACCCTGAAAATGGCTGACATCAATGATCATAATCATTTTTTTTTTTTTTTAATTAAACCACATTCACAATAGCGCGATCTTCCATGTAGGTAAGGTATAAGAATATAATAGTACGAACGGTTACAAAAATATTGGTATTATATTCAATTAGTAATTCATACTTTCTGCTTGAGTTTAAGCAGAAAATACAATAATTATACATATAACTAAAATTACAGTATTCACACCAGCAGCATGTAACCAACAATTTGTACAATAAACATAATACAGACAAAAGGGCAGTTCGATTCTCATAATACAGTAGCACATTTTGGTAACATGGTCAATGGATAATAAGTCTCTAGCTAAGGCACAATCGTTGTATACCACATTTTGGCTTGCAGTTTGAAGTTGGAAATATCATGCATTTCTTTGATGTTAGTCGGGAGCATGTTCCATAGCATAGCACCTTTATAATAAGGACTTCTTTTATAGATTTCCAATCTAGGAATTTGCATTGGATATGTTTAACTCATATTTCCTCTTGTAGCATGGTCTACAGTGTGCATAGTTGGAGGTTTACCATATACATTTTGTAGTTTATACATTAAGTTAATAGTATGCAGATTATGCCGTATTGATAAGGTCTCCAAGCGGGAAATTTGATGTAACTCTAAAGTGCTAACATCTCGTTGGTTATGAATGTCTAAGCATATTCTCAGAGCTCGATTTTGCAGTCGTTGAAGTTTTTCTAGATCGGCTAATTCACAAAAGTGTAACATTACATCAGCGTATTCCGCAACAGGTAATACCATCTGTTTGTACACAATAAGCCTCTCAGAAGGACTCAAATATTTCTTTATTTTACCTAGAGTATGTATTTTTAATGCAAAGTTTTTTTTTTACCAACGTTTTAAAATGCTTGTCTAAAGACAGGCATTCATCAATTTCAACACCCAAATACTTATAATAACTACATTTCTTCAATTTATGTTCACCAATTTGAAGCTCTATACTACTCAGTTTATTCAACATTCCTCTGGTGCCAAAAGTTGTAAATTTACTTTTACCAGTATTGATACATAACATATTGCTGTTACACCAGTCTGCAAATAAATCGAGTACTCCTCCCAATTTGGTCTCATTTGAGGATGGCCCCTGACACAGGCTGTCCTGTGATACAGGGAACTTTCCATATACTACTTAGGCACTAGTTGAGGGGCGTCCCAGTAGGTGGTGTCACATGTTCTACCCCAACTACTCTCCCACAGGTGTCGTACTATTCGGTAGATCTGTACCAAAAATATCTGTCAGAAGTGGGATTCGAACCCACGCCCACAGAAGTGGACTGCGACCTGAACGCAGCGCCTTAGACCGCTCGGCCATCCTGACACCTGAGGGTAGTCCTTAGATACTGAAAATGGTTCAGATACGTAATAATTTTATAAATTATTCTAATTTAAGGTAAATTATATGTTCGCGAATATCCTCTTTTCCCCACGTTATCGTGCACAAGATCATCGTCAGTGAAAATATTATGCGCATTGGACCTACGTTACAATTAAACTAAGAAAATGTAAAAAAAAAATTCTTATAAAATCTTTTTTCTTTTGAATTCCGGTATCAGGGTAATTGTGTATAATTAAACTCGATGCGACAGAACAGAGCGGACTGACTTCGTGGAAGCATACATAGGCCTATCCTTGAATTATTGAGATAATATAATTGGTTGTTTGTCAATATTGATTTGAGCAAAAGGCATATAGGCCTAGACACTTTCTTTATCAACGGAATAATTCTTTTTGATCGAAATGATTATAGAAATATTGTACCTGGTACTGACCAGTGTCGGCACTTGGAATATTATAAACAACCCTGCTATTGGTAAGCTTTTTTTTTTTTTTATTCAAATACATCAAACTTTAAGTTTTTTTTTAATTTTTTTATTTATTAAACCACATTCATCTGAACAATGATCTTCCATGTAGGTATACATAAATTCAATTAAATATATTTACAAATAATAACATTAGAAATAAGTCGGGTTGGTACAGACAAATAAGCAGATAAACTGATAAACTGACAGAAAAGTATGTGGAATTAAATGGAAGATTAAATAATTTTCTACATTTATTCGTTGAACATGGATATCTTAATCAGAAGCCTATACTCGACAGAATTATATGAAATATTGATTATGTATTTGGACTAGAAAAATACGCCTGCATCATTGTAGGATTGCAAGTTTGAATAACAATCATCTACTTACACATTGGACAGTGGTCATATGCACTGATTGACCAATAGGATCTTTGTACCAAGCCTTTCTGCCACTTCTGTTCCCGCTTCTGTTCGGGAGGCCAGAAGGAGAGGACTCCAAATGTAAACAACCAACTTGTTCCATCTCCCTTGTTTAACACATTTTTAACTTTATAGCACTATGAACTGCGTTCACGTTTGAAGCAAAGGACAATGGCCACTTTGTGTATGTGGTTTTATGTAGGCCTACGTTCAGTGTTAGGGCCTATAATAATATTCTAATCAATAGACCTTTACAAGGCAGCTTTTGGTATTTACCGTGATACAATGTAGTCCTACACTAACTGAGATAAATATCTAAATGCCAATAATTATGATTGTAGGCTATGTTTAGTAGAACACAGCGAACAAAACCTTTGTTTAAGAATTCCTATTTTAGTAGACTTAATTTTGTTCAATGTTTTCCACGGAATCGATGATAATTATCAGCAGCTTTGGGCGGTCTATCAACATTCTTGTTACCATGACAACAACATGCAAGAAATCTAGATTTTGACAATGACTATGCAATCTGTCATTTATCTTTTCGTATTCGTATGATTTCTTAGCTAAATAAAGGCTCCCGAGCTCTTAATGTAGGTTAGCATCTGCATAAGAAATATTAAGATACAGAATCCAGGATACAACGATGATAATATATAGGATGAGGTGAAATAAAAAACAGCTATATATATCGTTTGTCAGATGATGGTAGGTAGTAAACATTTATCCCTTTTGTATAAATTGTTTTGACTGTTTTTTGTTCTGTCAGAGGGAATCATGTCTCATACATAATCCGATAAATCGAAATTAGAAAAAAAGGTATGAACGTTTTCTTCAAGTTTTCCTTTCCGTCATAAGTTACATTCAAGTAAATAAGATAGAAGCCATGAAGTTTTAATAAATACTAGAAACAAAATAACTAGTGAAGGTGGATGACAGGATTGGTATCTCAGCCATCTCGATTCCCCACAGATCAAGTCTCCATGGCAGGAGCATGTTTTAAATCTGAAAAACAGATTCTACAATGTTCAGATGCTTCTCGATATCTGTGGTACAGTGCCAGCGACCGACCATGTAGGTCCACCGTCACTGGGGGTGGGGGTGTCCTATCTCGCATGTCGACTTCAAGAATAGCCCTGTCGCATGTCATTATAATAATTAGGCCTATTCTAAAAGCCCTGTCGTTTGTCACTAAACAGTGGCGGATTCAAGGGAGGGGGCAAAGGGGCAATTGCCCCCCCCCCCACCCCCCGACCCAAGTGAACAAAAGGCATCTTCAAATTGGAAGATCAATGTAAAAATGGTGTTTTCATTTTCATTTTTATAAGGAGGGGTCAAGGTTTGCCCCCCTCCCTAGAGCACTGACTCTGGATCCGCCCCTGCTAAAGGATGTCACATGACGGTTTAAAGAAAAGGTCATGTCGCAAAGTTGAGTTTAAGAATAGCCCATGTCGCATGTCACTAAGCAAAAAAATGGGCAGTGTCTCCGTGTCGAATTTAGGTGTCTAGACACATGTCTGACTCTCTGCTTCTGCTCCCGCCGCTACAGTTATTGTTGTTGTTGTTGCTGCTGTTGTTGTTGTTGTTGTTGTTGCTGCTGTTGCTGCTGTTTTTGTTGGTGGATTTTCATCCTTTGAAAATCCTGTCATCTGTATAAACTTCAGATCCGTTGAACTACCAACTATGATGCCCAGATCTAGGAATGGTCTGCAAAAAATGCAAAGTAAAAATATCTTGCATCAATTTGTTTTTTCTTCAAAAGTTCCATATACAATATACAATGTACTTTTTTGTTTTCAAACTTAGTCATACACTGCAATAATAATTTCTCTTTATAATTATTTATGTTCAGTTTTGAGAATTTTGACCACCGCATTTAATTTAAAAATAAAAAAACTCCCTTTAAGCTGGGTTATCGAATTGAATGGTGAAAAGGTTGAAATATGATAGTGGAATATAAACTCTACCTTGAAACGACAATCAGAGTTGATGCAGGGAGGAGTGTGCGTTTCATCAGAGCAAAGCACCAATCGAGAGGCTTTGCTTTATCTTGTAGTTCTGGTAGTCGTGTATCACAATTCCATTTTTCCTTGAAATCAACAATACAATCCAATCCATCTGTAATATAAAAAGTGCAATAAATATATCATAAGATTATCAAATTGATCTTAAAGGCACGATAGTGTCCTTGAGGATATCGTAATTTTAATATTGTAACAAACGTGTAAAGTGACATTGATTATTATTTTCACGTTGAAAAATTCCTATACTTAGTTCACAAACTCCCAAGAATTACACAATGCTTTTCTAAATGTTAGTGATTCCAATGAAATACGAAGGATTATCATGATTCATATACCTTATCTTAATTTAACTTAAAATAAAAGAGCAAGAAAGTGGATTTTATTTTATTTTTGAATTGATTCTAAATTTTTCTGTGTTTTCTTTTTTTTTTAAAAAAATAATTGGACATTGCACATAAATTAATTTTTCCTGTTGGATATTGGTAGGATGGAGACATTTAATAAACCATTGCAAATTTTTTTGCTACTATTTCATTATTTATCAGCTACATTTCACCAGGTTGAAAATTATTTGAAATGTTATGTTGTTTATAGTTGCAGACAGGATCATAACCTGGACATTTTATGATATGATTATATAAGTGTAATTAATTAAGTACATTTGGAATATTTGATTTATAATGTATTACTTGGTGATGTTGTTTTTTGAATGACACACAGGACAATTGATGTGAAATGTGTTTTGGATATTATATAAAAATATTAATAAACAGTGAATTGAATGAAGAAATGAAACTAAAGATGTTTCTTTCCTATTTACCTTTGAGCTTAAATACAAATGGTTCTATTTTTATCATTGAGCCAAACCTTTTGTACTTTGTTCTATCATACTATACAATCAGTTACAAAGAGGAACAGGAAACAGTGAAATAAATGAAGAAATAAAATAAAACAATTCTTTCCTTTCTATTCCTATTATCTTTGAATACAGCCACACATGGTACCTTTTCTATCATTGAGCCACACCTTTTGTACATTGGTATCCATACTATATAACAAATGACAAATAAGAATTGACTGCAAAAATATTTGTTCTTACCCAATATGATTCCAATATTGGTTTTGTTCCGTTTCAGCCACTTAACATCAAATATAACTTCAGCATTATCTGTTTTATATACACCAAAGAGACTAAGCAGGTGGGGGAGACTAATTGTCCTTTCATTCTTCATAATATTATTATTTCCAATATTCAATAAAAAGATGACACTGAGATTCATTGCACCATTTGCCCAACTCCACAGGAGATGTTGCACCATTGTTGATTTTCCCCTCTCAGCATGCCCACATATACATGTGTAATTTCCGTAGTTATGAGGCCGAATGATATCTTGCTCCTTGATGAGATCATCCCTGTTATGATGATGTTTATAATGATGTTCTTCCAATGGGCCCAAAATCATATCATCCAATTTGACGTTTCTGACTAGCCTTGGTGAAACATATTCCTTGTCAAAGTCTATTTTTGCGTAATTGCTCACGTCAGAAGAAACATGTCCTTTTCTGTGTATATCTGCTAGCATCCAAATCAAGGGTTTGTCTGGAACGTTATTAAATCGTTACCACATCTTACTATACAATTATCTGGGAAATTCAGTCGGGGGGGGGGGGGGGGGCTTAAGTTTAGTACTTAGATTAATGTTTGTGCTCAACACCCTCAAATTACAAAATTCTACATCCGCCTGTACATATACAGATATATTAAGATAGATACCATAATATTTTTTCGCCGTGATAATTATGACAATTGATGTTGATACGGCGTAAAACACCAATAATCAACCAACCATAACCTTTTCTATTAGATATTTTACTGCAATCTTTGGAGGCAAATAGATCACTATCATTTTGAAAAATGTGAATCAATCGTGAATTAATACGTGTAAAATAATTGATAATGTACCACTCAGTTAGAGATGGTTAACAAAAAGACTTTTTTCTCCTCAGACAGCCTTAAATTATTATAAAACATAAGATGAAAGTAGTTCAAAATGTGTACGTATCGGATCATACCTCGAAACAAGATTGATTTACAGTTGATTTCATAGAACACATCCATGTTGTTCGGGCTTTTTATCCTTGCTTTGCCAATGGCATCTGCTATATACGATATCGAAATGTCCTTGCAAAACTCGATGGAGAGAAATCCGGTTTTCGTCTTCCGACTGTTGTGTATATTAAAATTCAACAAAGTGTTACGGAAATTCTAAAATTATCTAAAATTATCTAGTTACAACCACGATTGGGAAAATATCATTATGTCTGTTCTTTTCCCGAGATTTGAAGAACTTCGACATCTTTCACATGTCATATTTCTCTTGCCCTCTACTTTCTTTGTCAATGTAAGGTATGCACCATTTTCTTACCAAAGAACATATCCTAGCATGCATAATGCATACTCTTACTGATTATTAAAAAGATTAGATTATCAGGATAGTTAAATTGAACAGATAAACCCATGAAATATTAAATCATTGACAAACATCTTTTTGTAATAAAATATAATAATGATTCAACTGTTGATGAAAATGGATATAAGATATACCAGAGTGTTTGAATAATGCAATTGAATCAATCAGGTCTTATATCAATTAACTCATTGACATCATATAGGGGAGTAAAAGAAACTATAGATGTCAATACAATTTATGCGAATAGCAGCTTACCATAAGTACAAGATGGTGACTCCAGTACAATATTTCCCAATCCGAGAATCGTCTTTCATTACACTGATAATCTAGATAAAAAATGTATACAATATTTAGAACGAGGGTGAAAATATTCAATGTTCATTATATCTTATATGAACACTGAGTGATCCCTATTCACAAATAAAGATAAAAAATACATTCTTAATACCTTTGGTTGCATGATATAACCTGTATATGGTATAATTGTGATTATATAATATTAATTATGGGTGAGTTTCACACTAGGGGAATTGGAAATGCGTTTCTCACATCCCACAAAATTTAAGATAAGATGTTCTTAATAATCAATGATCTTAACTCTAATAACATATAGATAATAATAGGAACATAAGATCATAAAGTGTGAAACTCAACCATGAAAAAGTCAAAATATCTTAACTAAAAATATGATCTTATAATCATGACCAGTGTGAAACTCACCCATGTCTTGTTAATATGATAGTAAGATCAATACCTTTTGCCTGACCTGGCTTTCGAAGATGTGATATTCAGGTGATTCCACGTCTGAGTATTCTGCTGTGAAATCCCGATTCATGGCGAAGGAACAATGTACCTCAGATGTACCTGTAAGTTCATGACAAAACGATTTTAAATCAATATGTCCAATTTCGAGGTATTGCCGATTCAACAGTTCTAATACTAAAGACTATATGATTATATCAGAGGGAACAAATTTGCAAATGCGGTTAGCTACAAACGTACAATAGGCCAAATATATGTTCACCTATAGAGATCATACAAGTATTCTTTGGTTATCTTTTTCACTTCAATTCTTTTTACAACAAGATATTTTTTATACGCCAGCATTCACATCAATCGCATTTCATTTCTATACTCAAAAACAATCCTTACATTGAGGTAATAGGCGCTCATTTTCAGGCCTGAAAAGAAGGTGAGATGATTGGATGAAGAGTTTATCAACCACTTTCTTGATAAAAAGCAATCCTTATTGATCAACAAGAAGTATGTAATGCTTTATTGAAATCTAACCAATATTCATATTTTGTTTGCTAATAGGTGGCGCGGCCTCAGAGGGAGTTTCACATTGGTCCTAACTTCAAGATCGTATTTTTAGTTAAGATATTTAGACTCTTTCATAGCTGAGTTTCAGACTTTTTGAATTTATGTTCCTAATGTTATCTATATATTTTTAAGTTAAGATTATTGTAAATTAAAAACATTTTTTCTTAAATTTTGTGAAATGTGAGAAACGCATTTAAGATACACCTAGTGGGAAACGCGCTCTTAGTTTGTCAGTGGTATGGCTATTATGGTGACTGGGTGGGGTGAACAAAGTTTGGGTTTCCTAGCTAATTTGATTTTCTGATAGTCCAATTTGTTTTCTTGTATAATTTTTGTATTTTTGTTTTCTTTACATTGCACTGAGGCAAGGGCCTCAGGCATATAGGTCATAAAAATGTGCTTTTATGTTGAGTAACGCTCAGTTTATTATTTCAATAGAAGTTGCTTGTGGACAAGTGATAGGATATACTTATTTTATAGAACAGGTAAAAAGGATGGTCACTGAATGTTATTAGCACTGATATAAGATGATACTTAAACAAATAATGGACTGTCACATTATAACACAGTGATGTAGGTATAAAGACAGTATTGGAGAGGAGCTGAGACTACCATCAAATCTATTATGTAACAGTATGAGAGTCTCACCTGCCTGTAGGGGTACTGTGGTGGAGAGTTTGAATATTTTAAAGGAATCACAAAAAATTATTGTCTCCATAGCAACCAAATTACTATTGTTTGGTAAATTATGGGAATAAAATATTCCATTGACATTCCAATAGGCAGTTTTCGAAAGAAATAGAATCTCTGAGGTAGGTTAGCTGAATTGTATACAAAAAGTTAATACAGTTTTCCTCACTAGGGGGAAGCACTAGTTTGTAGGCATTATCCTGAAGAGGTGTCTGCACAAGCAACCCCTGGTGTGAAAATTTCAATGCCCTACATTTTTAAAATATCTTTTAGGGCATGAACATTGGTTAGATTACAAATGATATCTAGATTTAAACAAACATATCATAACAAAGAGACAACAAATTTAAAGGTATATTGGTCTTTGCCCACCAGCACCATCTGGTAAGAAAAATAGGACTTTAAAGATTCACCATCAGGCATTGGTAGTCCAATCAGAATATGACACATCACTCCTCTGGATGCAAAATGACCAAGACCAGAAGGAAATGATTTATACTTGAATATACTGAAATTACCAAGTCATAAAATTTCAAAAGGCTTTAGTTATATTATTTCATTGGTAACATAAATATTATGACCAGTTGACTCGAATGGATAGTGAGTTAAACATACAAGTGTGACAAATTTAGTAATTCCCATAGACTTCTATAGTTAAGGCAACTCTCTTCCTAAGGAACTTACTCAGAGATGAGCATGGTGATATGTGCTTTTTTTTAAAATCATAATCTTCTTGGTCTATTGAACCCATTTTAACTTGATTCAGAGATCTGTAATGGATTTCTTCGTTTGGTCAAAGACCTCATAATCCCTTCAAATGACTCATGTTAAAAGTACAAAAGAATAATTATTATTATGACTAATTAAGTGGCAAACCTGAAATAGAAATCGGAAAATTAACATATTCTAGCAATGAACTGGCGTGATTTCATGAAAATTCTACAATATTTAAAATGTCCTATTCCTCCTTACACAAAGTTTTTCTAGTTTCTAGGTGGTACCATATGACAGGCGTTTTGTTTCAGAAGTATAACCCTGAACTTTAGTCGACAGATTCAGGTTTAAGATATAACTACTACTTAATTTTCGTGCATTTTTACTAAAACCATATATTTTCAATTTTCTAAGTAACATTTTCTGGTCAAGAGAATCAAAAGCAATCCTACCTTGTAATTCTACCCTGTATCACATGTCTTTGTTGATACATGTATATACAAATCCCAAAAATTGCAATTACCACTACCATAAGGATGAGAACAGGGACAATGAGGCCGACAAGAAGTGGATCAGATGATCCTGAAATTGAAAAAGAGAAACAAAATTTTCTTCTGCATCTAGAAGACATTTCTTGAATTAAGGAATGAAATACGACATGGGAATTTAAGGAGTGCTTTATTTTGATCGTTTTTCTTATTGAAATGAATTATCCGCCAGGACAACGGGTACATTTCAAACTAGCAAAACTGTAAGCACGTTTCTAGCACGATACATTTAAGATAAGGTGAATTTTATAGACATTGGGGTCATGATCATAAATTGAAATAATATCTTAATTCAGTATTTACAATCATAAGTGCTAAGATAATATGAAGGATATGACGAGCTACACTGAGTGTCGTATCTTGAATATTTTATCTTAGCACTTAGGCCTACTATAGACAAATTGTTGGAATTTCGCTGTATCTTCGGCATTTACCTGAAAGACATGCCAACCCTTATATCAAAGAAAATCAATTGGGTATGGTTCATACAAATATAAGTAGATGGCAAATTTTTTGATGTACCCTTTATATGAATATGGCGATATAGAAAATGTATTTAAAATTGGAATTCATGTGGAAAACTTTTATCTTTCTTGACAAAACTTTTTCACCATCATATGAAACAATGGCACCATGCAAGATAATCATTTCCCACATGGATTGCGCTCTTTAATGCATTTTCTGTAATTCACAAAGGAGGCTTGACAAAACTTGGTACATAAAACATTTAATAAAACACAGGACACATACAGGACATCACAAAATAAATTCTGAGTTGATAAAAGTCAATGGTGACGATGGTCAATACAGCTATTAATAAATGTCTGTGTAACGAGGTTTAGAAGCCTATAAGTATAAAAGTTTATATCATACAGGGTGTGGAGGGTGGGAAAACGCTCCTCCCATACATAGGTCCAGTGCAGGTGACCTCTGAGTTCTGACTGACCAGGTGAGGGCCATGGCAGGCCCTTGTCCAGGTATAATTAGACAGGTAGTCAAGTGGGCTGAGGGCAGTTGTCACGCCTCAGTGAATTATTGCCAATTTGCCAATTAGCCCCCAATTCACAAAGGAGGCTTGACAAAACTTGGCACATAAAACATTTAATAAAACACAGGACACATACAGGACATCACAAAATAAATTCTGAGTTGATAAAAGTCAATGGTGACGATGGTCAATACAGCTATTAATAAAAGTCTGTGTAACGAGGTTTAGAAGCCAAGACTGAGGGCAGAGCCCTTTTTTTACCGAGTTGCAGAGATCAGGACCAAGGTGGCGGGATATGCCCCCTCTGACACCAGGTTGGATCCCCGGTAGAAGCAGGGGTCTCCCAGCAGTGGTAGACATCTCCGGCAGTAAGAGGAGGGCCCAGGGTGGCGGGGCCTGAACCCTGTGCAGGCAGGATGCCCAAGGTGGTAATAAAAGTCAGTGAGGACAGTGGTCAGTGTAATATAAAATTGTTCACCAAGAATGAAGGGCAGCGCCCTTGTTACCTAGTTTCACAGGTGTAGACAGATGTAGATCTTTCAGTGTTTTTGCAAAGGACCATGGAGTTGGACCCCCTGCGGTGGTACTGGTGGTAGCAGCAGGCCTAGGTCTGGTCGAGGGGTCCCGGCAGTACCAGGAAGCCCAGGGTGGCCAGGTAGGACCCTCGGTAGCGGCAGGACGCCAAGGGCTTTGGGGGAGGCCCCCCCAGTAGTAGCAGCAGGCCAAGGGTGGCGGGGTACGATTCCCGGCGGTCACACGAGGCCCCCGACATCAGTGGTAGAGGTCTCCCAGCAGCGCAGTGAGCCCACAGAGATAGCCAAACCGTAGGGCACAGGGCAGTACCTTGCCCTGGGAATCTGTGGGCGAGTGTGCCATGCCTGGCTTGTTCAGAGAATGCAGTGTACAGAGATACGGTGTTCAGAGATACAGTGTACAGAAATGTCCATTGCATGGTAATTCCTGAGCACAGCTTAGCTGTGTAAAATGCGGAGTTAAAACACTGGTAGGAGTAGGCCTACATGGTGTGACCTCTCAGTGTCAACTGCAGTGTACAGAGATAGTCATTAGTGTCCAGAGATATCCGTTGAATAACTCTGGTAGCAGAGCTAGGTCTACATGGTCACACATTGGCGGATCCAGGGGGGGGGGGCCGGACGGGCCTTGCCCCCCCCCCCCCCTCCAAAAAAAAAAAAAAAGGGAAAAGAAAAAGAAAAAAAGAGGGGGGAGGGGGGAGAAAAGAAGGACAGAGAAACGTGCCTCCCAACACTCTATTTCCACTCCCTCCCCTTACTTTCCCCTCCCGGCCCGTTTTTTCCTCCCCTGTCCTTCCCCTCCCGGCTCTATCCTTCCCATCAAGGCCCTGTCCTTCCCCTCCCGGCCCTGTCCTTCCCCTCCCGGCCCTGTCCTTCCCCTCCCGGCTCTATCCTTCCCATCAAGGCCCTGTCCTTCCCCTCCCGGCCCTGTCCTACCCCTCCCGGCTCTATCCTTCCCATCAAGGTCATGTCCTTCCCCTCCCGGCCCTGTCCATCCCCTCCCGGCCCTGTGCCTCCCCTCCCGGCCCTGTGCCTCCCCTCCTGGCCCTGTTTCCCTTCCTAGGAACCCCTTCCAACCCTCCCCTTTCAACACGTACACTCCCAAATCCCCTCATTCCCTGGAAGAATGGATAAGAAAATTAAACTAATAGAAAACAAATAATTTCTAAAGGTCACGTAAGTACCTCAGAATGCTTCAGATTGCAGGAATGAAAGATTAATTTTCATTTTTGTTTTGGCAGGGTAATACAAGTGTGGACTACCAGACTACAGTACTTTTGAAAGCCCTATTGTCTATTGTTGTGGACCAGCGGACTGTGTAATTGTTTAATTGGTGTGCCCACTCTGACCCCCAGTGGTGGTCAGACTGTGGGGCCTCCACTCAGTGTCTTCTCATTGGTCACTGGTGGTAGAGGTAGGAGGGACAAGTATCAGTGATTGACATCCAGTGTCCATGGGTCCTATATATAGAGGTATGTCCAGTTTGAGAGACTGGAAAGCCCAGGTTGCCATGAAAACAATATTAATTTGTTGTGTCCAATAAATGTACTCATGTATTTATATTTGACAAATACTTAAAGTATAAATGTTCAAACTATTTTCATTGATAAGCATTTGATTTATCATTACTTAATTATGTAACATATCTTTATTTCAAATTGATTTTAATTCCAATTTTAGTAAGGGCAAACAAAGAAACAGAAATCCAAATATCCTTTGGCCTTAACTGGCTCCTCTCACCCCTCCACCTCCCCCTCCCCCCCTCCCCCCAAACACACCTTCCACCACTCACTGTGGGGAGGTGGGGTGGGGGGAAGGGAAGGTGGTAGTGGACCACGTGGTGGAGGTGGGAGGGTGTTTAACTCTCAGGCCCTTTTGCACAGCTATTTGGCCGTACATGCCCTAGCCCCCCACCCCCACCCCCACCGCACCACAACCACCACCACCTACGGTGGCCTATAGGTACAATGAGGGAGGGGGTGGGACGTTCTGGGGCGTTCAAGGGCTGTGTGGGGCGTTCTAGAGCAGTGTGGGGCGTCCTGCAAAAACATCGGCCGGTCTCCGGCCGAAATCTTTAGATGTCTAGTTTTTCCTGGGGGTGACCCCCTATACCCCCAATAGAAGGGGGTTCCCCTTCCAACCCTCCCCTTCCAATACGCCCTCACATCCCCTCTCATTCCCTGGAAGAATGGATATGAAATTAATAGTAAAAAAAAATATAATTTCTAAAGGTCATATAAGTACCTCAGAATGCTTCAGATTGCAAGAATGAGAGGTTAAATTTTCACATTTTTCCTGGGGGTGACCCCCCATACCCCCCAATAGGAGGGGGTACCCCTTCCATTCCAACCCTCCCCTTCCAATACATCCTCACATCCCGTCTCATTCCCTGGAAGAATGGATATGAAAATTAAATTAATAGAAAAAAATATAATTTCTAAAGGTCACATAAGTACCTCAGAATGCTTCAGACTGCAAAAATGAGAGGTTAAATTTTCACATTTTTCCTGGGGGTGACCCCCCATACCCCCCAATAGGAGGGGGTACCCCTTCCATTCCAATCCTTCCCTTCCAATACACCCTCACATCCCGTCTCATTCCCTGGAAGAATGGATATGACAATTAAATTAATTGAAAAAAAATCATTTCTTAAGGTCACATAAGTATCTCAGAATGCTTCAGATTGCATGAATAAGAGGTTACATTTTAAAAAATTTCCTGGGGGTGGCCCCCCATACCCCCCCAATGGGAGGGGATACCCCTCCCATACCCTCCCCGTGGACGGCTTCGCCGTCCACTAATTAAGTCTTCATATACTACTAGCCAAATGTCAAATCTTGGCCCCCCCCCAAACAATTCCTGGATCCGCCCCTGTCACAAAACGCTCCTCCCTTACATAGGTCCAGTGCCGGTGACCTCTGAGTTCTGACTGACCAGGTGAGGGCCATGGCAGGCCCTTGTCCAGGTATAATTAGACAGGTAGTCAAGTGGGCTGAGGGCAGTTGTCACGCCTCAGTGAATTATAGCCAATTTGCCAATTAGCCCCCAATGCCATAGTCAAGGGAGACATAGAACAATGGTGCCATGAGCAGAGTTATGAGCAGTATGAGGTTATCAGCAATGTGAAACACCCCTTGAATCTAGCTTATTCATCCCCTAACTTACTCTTTTCAGTATCCAATGTTGTGCAGTATCCAATTTCAGATGACCAGCGCCCGTCTTTCCCACATGCTATTGAGCTAGGACCATCAAGTACATGTCCTGTTCGGCACTGAAGGGTCACTAGGTCTTTGAACTTTCCATTTTTCACAGAGAGTATACCATTTTCTACAGGAAGAATCTCAGGGCATTCTCTTCCTGCAAATTGGCAGACTCATATTCAGTATATTATTTGAAGCACATTGCATATTTAGCATACACTCTATCGCTATGCTCTAGATGTTCAATAATATTTTTCATCTAAATTACTGTTTGTAAATACTGACACTGATATTGAGCCTCAGTTTCTACAGCATCTGATTAAAGTCATGCTTCTTTATAAGATTTTTTGTGTCCCCTTCTCTTTTCTCTAAAGTTCTGTATTCTTGCTGAAATTGCCACACATTTAGCATAGAGTATTTGACATATATCAATTCTAAATGACATGGTCTAAAACTAACTTTCACAAACTCCCTCCTCTCCACTCCATGTGTTATTTCCTAAACACTGGCGGACAGTAGAGTTGGGTTCACTGTAGATGTAGCCCTCATCACACACTATTGTAGCATTGGCCAGGTATGTCCTGTTTGGTTGTAGAACCCTGCCATTTAGTTGAGCTTTCAGTTCTGGACACAGGATCTCTGAAATAGGATGCATCAAAATAGGTCCCCACATTCAATTAAGCCTTTTTGCGTGATAAAGGTGTCAATTGCCTAATTTCTCCCTGACGTAATTAACATGGACAAAGGGGTATAAAAGGAAGTATATTTGACTGAACACTTTTGCCTCAATTTCATTAATAAAATTTAGTAAAATTGATTACCTCTACACTTTCCCTGTTCTCCACTCCAGATGTTGTTTCCCAAACATTGTCTTGTGACTGAGTGTGGCCTGTCGTATATGTAACCCTCATCACATTTTACTAAAGCTTCTGCCTTGTAGTTCCTTTGATGGACTTGAACTGTACCATGAGCTGGATCTTCCAGTTCAGGACACTGAACCTCTGAAAAAACATAATATGTACATAAATACTTTTCCACTTCTAGACTTTTAGGAGATCGCTACCCTCGTAGCTCAAGGACAACTCCTTCTCATATTAATAAACTGGAAAACCTTATGAAATATTTATCCTTGATATTGTTAATATTTCCCAATATCAATATTTTGGGTGCTTTTTTTATTTTGGTTGTCTCCTCATTCCTGTTTTAATCTAGTAGGGATATCAAATTAACTGAAAAGAATGAATTGTATTCATAATCTATGCAAGCCATAGCGTCTAAACTATCCATCCTAATTAAGGAGGTCTAGCTACGGGTCACAAATCTATATATTCTTGTAAAATAACAGAAAAGGGGCCATATAACTATTGACTGTTTAGGCTAATTGGACACTGATCAGTTGCTACAAATAGTCTCTCATGAGGCAAGATCAAAGGGTGTAAATACCTCTTTGCCACAGATGATATTGCTAATAACAAGACACTTCTCATTACACACTGATGAGCAACTAATTAACAAAATAAGCTATGAAAATATAGGCCTGGAAACAGTTGCTTTTTTGGCCTTTTGTAACTTTTCTATAGACATTGCATTTGCCTTCATACATGTAACATGTTTGGGTAAATGTGTACAATTTTGACCTTCACAAACTCCCTCTGCTCCACTCCATGTTTTATTCCCTAAACACAGGCGGACAGTAGAGTTAGGTTCACTGTAGATGTAGCCCTCATCACACAATATTTTAGCTTTGGCCAGGTATGTCCTCTTTGGTTGTATGACTCTGCCTCGTAGTGGTTCAGGCAGTTCTGGACAGTGGAAAGCTGAAATTTATTTATACTTAGATTAGATCCTTATGAAGGTCGAAAAACCGAAACATGTTGATTGCTACACACTTTTAAATCATTTAATAAAATAAACAATGTCCACCCAACTTGGAGTTTGAGTTTGATACAGTTAACGTCCTATAAGATTAGATAGGTAAAATCATATACAATATAGATAACAATAGGAACATATCATAAAGAGTGAAATCCAACCATGAAAAAGTCGAAATATTATCTTAACTAAAAATACGATCTTAAAATTATGACCAGTGTGAAACTCCCCCTAAGTCAAGAAATTGTAAGAACAAATTTGAATTTAAAAAGAGCATCTGAATTGTCATAGATGAAACAAAGGTATTTAATCTTTATGATTAAGACTTGCTATCATCAACGATAAACAGTCACTATTATTAACGCATTCATAAGGAAATGAAGATCAATGAAACATTGAACTTTTCATCTAGATGATGGTTGAATTTTCAGAAACCGCATTGTCATCTTTAAGGTCCAAAATTGTATTCTCAATTCATAGGAACCTTTTCAATCCTATAGAGATTGTAATTGGTAATTTCCTCCAACCTTCACATTCTCCTGCTACACCACTCCACTGTGCATTTCTCTGACACACTCTTGTGTCAGTCCCTGAGTAAACGTAGCCCTCATCACAGATGTAGGTGACGGTACAGTTAAACAGTCGGCAGGGCATCACCAAGTTACCTGTCTCCGGCTGGTGGGGAAGTTCACACTCGACCACTTGGGAAAACAACATTTTGTACACTCAGATAATGTTTATTCATAAAGGCCCTAATACAGTAGTTCTCAGCAGAGAAGTAGGTGACAATAGAGCTTTTT
Source organism: Lepidonotus clava (assembly GCA_936440205.1). Taxonomy (NCBI): domain Eukaryota; kingdom Metazoa; phylum Annelida; class Polychaeta; order Phyllodocida; family Polynoidae; genus Lepidonotus; species Lepidonotus clava. The sequence continues at coordinate 37,361,491 of OW387145.1, forward strand.
TTTTTAGTAAACACTTATATTTATCCTGGAATAGATACAATTTGGCCAATGGCTAGTTTTCATTGCCATCCAGCAGTCAGAAAATATATAACCAATTTTATGAATTATTTAGCAATTGCCAGCAGGGAATTACTGGTGAAACAAACATTACAACTTAACAATCAATAACTATATACAACAACAAAATAAGCAAATTTGTGAACATAGCCTCAAGAATATACAAGTCAGAGTCAAAGAAGACACTTGAGCACTTAAAAATCATCAATCAAGTGACCAATACATTTCAATAATACAGAAAGTCAAAATATGCCATCAAGGGGTCTTAACCAGGGATAGAAATAAGAGCTTAATAAATATACAATAAAATTAATACAATTAACGATTTGATTTTTAGATATTTTTCTGTTCCAATTTGAATTTATCAAGGGTATCAATATTTCATTGGATAATGGGCAAGGGGTTCCAGTGCAAGGCTATGCTGGATTAACAAGGGTGCATCATAAAGCCTTAGTGAAACAACAGGTATTTGTATAAAATCTTGGATTCTGGATCTCTCATAAGCAAGATTCAGTAAATGTACTTTTCTTTTTTCTTCAAGATAATTTACACAATCTGCATGTAATTGATCAACATTATATCTATTGCTTCTCATCAAACAAATCCTCAGCCCCCTATTTTGAAGCTTTTGTAGTTTGTCTCTCAATTTAGAACACATATTAATTAAAAAAATATCTCCATAGTCAAAACAGGGGTGACCTTACTAGTGAAAATTTGTAATGCCTGCTCTTTTGAAATACATTTTTTAATTTTTGATAATACATAGAGTTTATGGGAGACCAGTCTTACACATTCTTTGGCATGCAGTTCAAAAGTTAATTTACAATCAATTTTTATCATTAAATAAAAGGGTCGATGTTATATTTTCCTGATTCAGCATTTACATGGCATATAGATAATATTGTTTTCCTACTTCAAATATATATCCAGTGTCCCATAGGCAGGTCACCACCCCATGGGAGATACTGGGCTGGAAATACATGTAGGTACCAACTGTGACCGTAGCTGTTGATCGCCAATTTGGCTCAGAAAGGGGGGGCTGTCAAATCACTTTTTAGGAAAGCTGTCAATAATAGATTACATCTAATATTAAAAGTCAATTGTATGCTATTGGATTCCTTCGAGGGTATGAGGTTGTTGTAATTTATGAAACGCAAAATTTACGGAGGTTTGTTATGAAACAGGCCCCAGATTCTGACCAGGAAATTTGTTGGTTTACGTTCCTTTGTAGGGGCTGTCCATGATAAATGCTGAGAAAGGCGGGCTGTACGGTATGTCAGTTTTTCTGGACAGCCGTCAAATTCTGCCCCCCCACCCTCAAAATAAAGGGAGGGGGGTGCACTTTAGTTTCGCAGTTGGTACCCACATTCAAAGACTGAAAACATGCCCATACCCTGTTCCTGTTGCCATTACTAAAATATTGCTCATTTGTGTACATCAACATGACATTTTCTCATTCATATTGCGATTTTAGTCCACCACATTTATCTCCCAATGCGTTCTGCTGACTTGCAGAAGCAACCACAAAGGTGAAATTCAAAGGGAGGAGCCAGTGACTTTGAATTAGCATAGTGCCATGACTGTGACCATCTGAGTAGTCACCGTACAAATTTTCACACATTTATCACTAACAGTGATAACAAACTTTTCTCAATGATAATTAGTCTCCCTGTGTGCATCCTGGTGCACCTTGCACAGAGCATTATCTGTGTGTAACGTCACAAGCAGGACAGTTGAAAAATCATAAAACTGCAAAAAAATGCAATAAGAAATGTATTAAATGTTCTTTATAAATCTTAAAGAAATTAAAATCACCAAATTAAATGATTTATAAAAGAAAATGTGAAAAAATATGGTTTATATGGATTTTAGAAATTAAAAATTTGAATATAACTGTCATTTGTATGACGTCACACACAGACATCCTGTGTCAGGTATGCAGGGGATTCAATGAGTGATCTGATACATAGACAAGGTTTTCTATTCAATATATTAATTTTATAGTTATATAATTGTTTTGTGCCCATATTTAAGCATCATATCTACTGTATGACATGAGAATTTTTCAAAAACAAAATTTCACTGGCCCCTCTCTTTAAAGGGATTAAGGACTGTCTAGCAGGTTTCTAAATGAACCAGCATATAGTCTTGATACTGTTTGTGATGTTAGACCAATACTATAGGAATAAATAACTGTGATAAAAAACATATGTCACCGTAATCATTTTCAAGATAAATAAGCTTGTAAAAATTAGGTTTTACTATTGGTTTCTATGGGAAAACACTAGTTCTTCATCTCCTGAAAAATTCAACCACCATATATTGATCGAACATGGTTTAATATCATCTGTGGACCTGTATCAATATATTTCAGCAAAGAAAAATGGGGGTCACCATGCTCATTTAAGAGCTACAACCCAATGAAACAGAATAATATGGTAATTCCTTTATATTCCTATGTAAACAAATTCTCTTTAAATCTCTCATTATCCCATTCTAAGATAAAATCTTTGTGGTAAAGTTGGTATTTCTTTGGAAATAAAATATATTTTATACATAAATACAATTTCAAGCCCCTAAGATTTTCACACCAGGTGGAGCTGGTGTGGTCAGTCCCAAATCCCTTTAAGAATATGGTAAAACACATTAAATGTGTTTCGGTTTACAAATTTTGTAAACCGAAATAAAAATGATCTGTTAGAACCAATAATCGACCTGACTAATTTAGAAACTTTGAACATAGTTATTTCTTTAATGCATATCTTTTGGATCAAATTAGTTTATATATAAACTGATTTGATCCAAAAGACAACATATATATCACGGACAAATAAAAACATGTCTACAATAATTTGATGATTTTTGAGAAAAATATACTTACATGTACATGGAGGGTAAGGGTCTGACCATTTTCCATTGTGGCATTTGATGGTAGGGTTTTGGACATGGTATTTTTCTTTACACCTGACAGAAACAATTGTGCCTTCGGCTGCCCAAATAAGCGGGCCTGTGTATTCTGCCTTCTGCGGGTTTGGCATTGGGCACACTGCAGAACAATAAAATACTTGAAAATAGATCATTTGGTGGCTACAATAAACACACTAGCGAAAAAAAGAAGAGAAAATAGACAGAAATTAATTGTTATTTGGTATAAAAGAAATGTTCCTTTAAGGTTAGTCTACGAAAATGCAGGGCTGTTCTCCGACATTCTCCATGTTTGGTATAGATTTCATCACCAGAGGCCGTGTTGTACAATTATCGATCGACGTCATGAAAAGCACTGTAAAGTGATGATGTTTATTTCAATAATAATAAAAAAAGTAATTGTCAGGGATATCAAATGATATCAATGATATTGTCATGAACATAGAAATACTTATGTAATCTGGTCGGGAAATTGAAAATGAGTTTTCAACTTGAATTTTTTTGAACTGAAATAGCTTTCTTGGTAATTAGTAGAAATATAACAAACTTTAGGGACATAATATGCAGTTTTAATCCATATGGAGGGAACCTTGTATCAAATCTTTTATTTCAGTCTTCGCTAGTATATTTTATGAAATCTAGAAAACAAAGTTTAAAACAAACATAAACAAAGTTTTCCGTATTTGACATCAAATCCAAACTAGAATTCTAACACAGAAATCTAACACACACTTCCCTCTAAATGATTGTTATGGACGAGTAGCCCAAGTTGTACAAGCCTGTGGTTATAATATTCAGTTAGAAATTTAGATTAAAAAACTAAAAGTGAAAAAATAGATTTCAAAATAATATTTTCTCGAATTCAAACCCAATTTTGATATCTCCCGCACCGTACAATAGAAGAACTTGATACATTTCTTTTGATATATTATACGGGTAGATACCCTAGATACCTTTTTTTTTTACCTAGATATTACATTTTTACAAAATCGACCTCTTAAGTATCATCATAGTCTAACCTTCAACCGAATACACATGTATAAAAACTAATCAAACAGGTAAACATGAATACCCAACGATAGTTTGCACACGTAAAATAAAGATGTAAAAATTGATATTGTAAAATCATAAAGGCTCATTCTAAAGTAGTGTAGAAAGAATACCACATAATTTAATGTTATCAATGTTAAATGTATGATATATATATCATACTTAGTGTCCAGTGTTATCATCCACGTGAAGATTGTGTAGACTTGTCGATGAGCTTTTTTATAATAGGGAACAGTGACAAATAGAAATAATAATATGCTAAAACATGTAAATCTACCACAGTTAACCTTCGCCCAACTAATCTTCAAGATATAAGGGACTATATAATATAAAGACCTGCTTCTCTATCTTTACTTGAGTATTCTGCCTATAGCCCTAATTACACTACCCGTTGGGTTAAAGGACGCGTCGGACTTTTTTGCCCAACGCGTCTGACTCGTGTCGGACCCATATTACACTACACGTCGGGCCCGACGAGTAGGCATATTAGGGAGGTTTAGATATTGGTCCCGTGAACGTGAACTTGTACGTGTGTCGTCATTAAATCCTCAAAATAGCCCCAAACCTGGTGGATACCCCTCTCAGAGTCGCAGGGTCCTCAGGTAAAGGGCCCATCAGGCCACACACAACAATTTTTCTGTTTCTGGTGGACGGGGTGGATATTTAAAAAGGCAGCCGAGCGTGTGTGTGTGTGTGTGTGTGTATGTGTATGTGTGTGTGTGTGTTTCTCTTTGGTAGGAAAATAGGATGGTTTTTTAGGACAAATAGTTGCAGGGGGCGGGGGGGCGGGGAGGTTTCCCAATCAGCCAAAATACGGCCACCTGGCCGGTCCACTGGAAACAGAAATTTCTTAAGTCTCGCCTCAGACCAGTTTAGGCCTGACCCCTTCCTGAAGAGCCCAACAAACGCCTGGCACTCTGCCAAACTACAATGACTGAGGGAAATCACGACCACAGGGGTATCTACAGGTCTTTGACCACACTGCTCAACTTGTAGTGCCCCTTCCACAAGTTATCACTTCCCTTTATCTATAAGGTAAATATCTAAATTTGAAAATTTAAATAGATTTTCCACATCATGTATTTACGTAATTACAATCTATCACATTGTAATTAAAGTTTCAACACAGATTCAATTGAATGTGAGAAAGGTATCAACATGGGCTGGCTGTCACAGGTGACCATTACCCAGTATTACAGGTTTGCAGGTAGGCCTAGTCAAGCGTGTCCACTCCCTCCATAGGTCCTATCAACCCACCACAGGGCTATATATAGCTAGCTGTGCAAGGGCTTTCACAGACAGACCTGCAATTATTTGTTTTGAAAGTATTTTTGAATATTATGTTGATGACACTTTGAAGCATAAAAGGAGTACAAATTTATTTAATAAACATATGTAGGTTATCGGATCATGCATTATCAATGTATGTATATGATTAGCAACATTGTTCATAAGCAAATATTTAATTGTCCAAAAATAGGTACATTACACGTGTGTAACTGTAGGATCTAAACCTCTTATTTGGGCCCCACGTGGACGTGACCTTTTCCCCACGTTCATGTACAGGTTGGCGTTCACGGGACCAATATCTAAACCTCCCTATTAGGGAGGTTTAGATATTGGTCCCGTGAACGTGAACTTGTACGTGTGTCGTCATTAAATCCTCAAAATAGCCCCAAACCTGGTGGATACCCCTCTCAGAGTCGCAGGGTCCTCAGGTAAAGGGCCCATCAGGCCACACACAACAATTTTTCTGTTTCTGGTGGACGGGGTGGATATTTAAAAAGGCAGCCGGGCGTGTGTGTGTGTATGTGTGTGTGTGTGTGTGTGTGTTTCTCTTTGGTAGGAAAATAGGATGTTTTTTTAGGACAAATAGTTGCAGGGGGCGGGGGGGCGGGGAGGTTTCCCAATCAGCCAAAATACGGCCACCTGGCCGGTCCACTGGAAACAGAAATTTCTTAAGTCTCGCCTCAGACCAGTTTAGGCCTGACCCCTTCCTGAAGAGCCCAACAAACGCCTGGCACTCTGCCAAACTACAATGACTGAGGGAAATCACGACCACAGGGGTATCTACAGGTCTTTGATCACACTGCTCAACTTGTAGTGCCCCTTCCACAAGTTATCACATTCCTTTATCTATAAGGTAAATATCTAAATTTGAAAATTTAAATAGATTTTCCACATCATGTATTTACGTAACTACAATCTATCACATTGTAATTAAAGTTTCAACACAGATTCAATTGAATGTGAGAAAGGTATCAACATGGGCTGGCTGTCACAGGTGACCATTACCCAGTATTACAGGTTGGCAGGTAGGCCTAGTCAAGCGTGTCCACTCCCTCCATAGGTCCTATCAACCCACCACAGGGCTATATATAGCTAGCTGTGCAAGGGCTTTCACAGACAGACCTGCAATTATTTGTTTTGAAAGTATTTTTGAATATCATGTTGATGACACTTTGAAGCATAAAAGGAGTACAAATTTATTTAATAAACATATGTAGGTTATCGGATCATGCATTATCAATGTATGTATATGATTAGCAACATTGTTCATAAGCAAATATTTAATTGTCCAAAAATAGGTACATTACACGTGTGTAACTGTAGGATCTAAACCTCTTATTTGGGCCCCACGTGGACGTGACCTTTTCCCCACGTTCATGTACAGGTTGGCGTTCACGGGACCAATATCTAAACCTCCCTATTATACTACGTGTTTAAGGACGCGTTGGGGTCGCGTCGGGCATGTGTCGGGTCACATTGGGCATGCGTTGGGTCACGTTGGGCACGCGTTGGGTCGCGTTGGGCAAGAAGGTCGTGTCGGGTTTTACAAACATGTTGGTAAAATAACGCGAATCAGACACATTGGGCAACGTGTCCCGACGCGAACGGGGTCCGACGCATAGTGTAATATGGCCTTATCTCTAATCTCCAAGCAGAGCCTCGCTCCAAGACACTTCCACTTCATATCTTCCACACTATTCTGCCATCTTGTGCTTCAGGCTTAATATTTCCTAGAGAAAGTAAATCCCTTGTGCAGATGTCATAGTGACACTTTTCAGTAAGACACATTTTTGAAACATAATACACAATAGTATTGAAAAAAAAAATCATTATGATATTTGAGCTGAATGACTGAAAAAAGGCCAATCTAGCCAACACATAAAGCATCCATAGTTAGCTTACCTTTTAGGGGTGATGCATTGACTATGAATAAAAGTGATGAATATACTACTAATATAATCCATTGTGTACATCGTTTTGCAGGAATCATCCTGAAAAACAGGTATATACTTCATTTAAAACTCTTTTTCTTTAACTTCCAGTTCTTTTATTATTAATATCACGCAGTTACATGGTCTTCCTATTGGTAAGAAGAATGATTAAGAAAAAAATGTTCACTTGGGGTTACGTTACTGCACACTACAATCAGCTGGATCATAAATGATGATAGATACCACATCAAAGTAAATACGGAGAGTCGAATGATAGAAAGACTTTACGATCTTCATAATAGTAAGGAAACTTGAAATTTGATATTTTCAAAATGTGAAACTGAATAGAAACTTAGTCTAGGTAAAACTTGCCTCCAAATGCCTTGAGTCTCCGGTCTAAACATGCAAGGCCAAAGGCAGTAAGGATGGTAGCCTAGAGATGTGTCAAAACGTGTTTACAGAATGAGATACGACGATTAAACTGGCTCAACCTGTTAGGAAAAACATTGTTTATCATATATACTAATATATCAGGAAAACTTCGAATAGCCCTACAAATAAACCTTTTGTTTAATGTCTGATAAATACCTAACGAAATTATAGATATGGTAGTGCCATCTGATTTAGCATAATGCGTTGTAGTAGCAATAAGTTGGTTTACTTTCATTTACAGAATAATTACCATGATAATCTTTATTGAACCAGCCCACAAACGTAACATATTCGTGATAATGTACTGATAACACTGACAAATATCCCTCACCTATGGCCATTTTGTATAAGAAGCCTGCATTCAGACAATAAGAGATATTCTTACCTCCAATAACTTGACAACAAGATTTATAAATCCTACCGGCGTCTTATAACTCTGTCCAAAGTCCAAAGGTAAACCATAAACATTATAGATACAAGGAGGTATCCCATTGGTCAGCCTTTCCCTCCTCTCACTCAGGTGAGAGTTGTTTTGATATTTTGATATTTTATTATTCATTTGAATAAATGGTATACTAGTGCCTTATATCATTTGTGGTTTTGCTCACAGGATGCTCATCAAGTGTGTTTTTAGGCTAGCTGTCTGTGTTCATTTCTATGATTGGTATGTGGGACATATGTATTTTGTTTGACCCTTCTTTTTGTGAATTTTTAAATGGATATGCAATCATCTATAGATGGAAAAATTATAATTTTAGGTCATTGTAGGCCGGTGTAGATAGATAGCTTGTCCCAATTTTTTTCAAATCTCAGAGAAATTGAGACAAGAGGTTAGTACTCTATACTCATAACTTATAGAGAATACTTTATCATTACCAGGATAAGATCATATTGTTTACGCTAGCTGCAGACTAAATGGATGAGTCAGTGCAAACATGAGATAAGGAGAATTGTTGGTTCTATCACTTCAGATCGGTTTTTACTTTGCTAGGTGTCGTTGCTAAAGTGGTTTGAGTGAGTGGATGACCTTAAAATTCAAGTACCTAGTCCTCCTACTGCAAACTAGCACAGGTTGTGGCCGAATGTTTGCAAAAGGTCGGGACTTCGGGGGAGTTTCACACTGGTCATTATTTTAAGATTGTACTTTTAGTTAAGATATTTTTACTTTTTCATGGTTGAGTTTCATACTTTTTGTTATCTATATATTATTAGAGTCAAGATCATTGATTATTAAGAACATCTTATCTTAAATTTTGTGAGATGTGAGAAACGCATTTCCAACTCCCGTAGTGTGAAACGCGCCCTTACACATAACTTCAAGGAAATCTGGAACATAGTTAAAAGATAAACTGTTTTGATGAAATTGATTGAGCATGGTGTTTATATGTGGTGAATTCAAGAGTACAGATGTTTGGAGACTTATTATCCTTAGGGAACAAGTTCCTAGGGATTGATAAATACATGTCAATACAGCATGAGATCATAAGTTGGACTTAGATAAAGAATGAGGGTGTACCTGTGAGCTGGCACGAACTTATCATGATGGGCATGGGGTATAGGCCTGCAGGGAGATGTACCATGGGGGCGGCCATTGCCCCCCAGTTCAGGCCTGTTGGGGGACAAGCTAGACCCCTCCACTACTGATAAGCTACCAAAACCCTCTATCTTCAGTTTACTATTGTAGGGCAACAATATGTGAATAGATACCTTCATCATTTCATCTCAATAGCTACAGTATTAATCCCCATACCACTTTTGGAATTTTTTTGATACTATTGAATAACAAGGTATTTATAGATGGGTAAAATTTACCCTTGCCCCTTCCCTCTGAGGGACCCCTAAGTAGGTTGTATGCACAGTGTCTAATCTGTAATCAGGTGAGAATGTTGTTTTAGGGGTATTAGCCATCAGGCAAGACAATGGCTGAATGGGTTGGCTACCACAACAGAGAGGTGAGAACCCTAGTCTGTCACCCCATCATCCCTCTGTCTACACAGGCCTTATCTGTTGAGAGGTGTGAGGTAACTGGGGCCAGAATGGGGGATTTAAACAGATGTATCTGCCTACAACTCCCGACCGCCCTTATTATATAGGCCGACACCCTACCCTTCATCACCCCTAGCACGGCCCCTGGGTTCAGTCTCCCGGTCTCGTGTGTGAGGCATGACCTCCTCTTTCAAATTTACCCTTGACCTTGTCCCTTGTGCATTACTACCCTCGGGCACTAGGCCAAGACCCTCTTTCCCCATCCGCCAGTCATGGGAATGGCAGCCAGTGACATTGACACAGCAATGTCACAGGTTAATGGTGTTAGCAAAAATGAAAGAAATAGGAGAAATCCCCAAATTTGCAACATCACACAGAGAAACCCCATATTACTGCAAAAGGGATTCCCCAACCCTAAAAAATTAGTGTAAGGAACATATGCTCCTATGCAGTTTACATATTTTTGACCCCTATCAGGATAATATCAATTGTAACTTACACTTATCTACAATCATTGATTAACCTGGGAATCCAAAATGATTTCAGTTTTGAAAAACCCAGAATTCAGGGGGTTCCCAGATTTCCTTTCCTCTCTGGAATGATTTACCAAAATCTGAATATTATCAGTTTTTCTTTTTTAAAGGTACATGCTGCTGTTCAACATGATTTAGAACGAACAGTAAGATATCCTGGGTGCTCCTCACTTGACAACGTGTTGATGAAGGCTAATCCGGTAATGTTTGGCTTGTGGGGGATTAGGTCATCGGTCCATCCGTCCCCCTGGATGCGGGCTGTTGATACAACAAGAAAATGTGTTGACTATCATGGCCCTAAACACGCACCGGGAGGGAAGCAGAGGGCTGGGGGAGGGGAATAGGAGGGCTGGGAGGGAAGCAGACGGCTTGGGGTGGGAGCAGAGGGCCGGGAGGGGAGCCACAAGGCCGGGAGGGGAAGCAGACAGATATGGGTCAAATTTTCTACAGATGTACAATTGGGTTTTGGGGGTCCAAAAAAAAAAATTCACAATTCTGGAAATTGGTATTTTATTCATGTAGTACATGTAGTTCTCTTCATTTTGAACCCAATTATACTCACTTTGGGTTATCGGTTCAGTTTTTAGAGATAATCAAACATCACCTGTCAAATTTTGCGAACGTCCGTAATGGAAATAATTTTCAATATACTGAACCCCAAATTTTCAGTATTGAAACACCTCTTATCCATTCCAAATTTGGTGTGTTTCCTTGCAAGATATAAATGATTGATTATACAAAGTATCAGGCATAAAGGTCTAATACTTTTGGCACAACATTCTTTTGAACATTGGTTACTCTTCTGTCAATCCCACAAAATTCTTGTCATTCTGATTATACTTTCATATCTTTTCTCTCATCTCGTTAGACTTGCTTAGTTTTCCTTGAAACTTACTGAACATATACTTTAACATCTCTTCTTTCCAAAACAAATCACTTTGGCAGTCTCTTCTGCACTATTTTCCCCTAAATCATCCACTTTGTAAGTCTTATTTATATTACGGACGTTCGCATAAATCTTACGGACGTTCGTTGAGGGGTAGGCTTCAGTAGAATTGGTCTTGAGACTCCAGATGCCTTCCTATTGTCTTCATAATGCTCCCACAAGTCCCCAACATGTTGGACTACAGTGTTAGCAAGGTAAAATGATAGACCACCTGCATTAAGGGTGGGCTTTGGCACTTTGAAAATGAAAAAAAAAAAAGAAATTCACTGTTTTCAAACTTTGACAGAAAACCAGTCAAAATTATACATCTTCCCGGCCCTCAAAATGTCTTTTCCCACTAGCCTGACATGTTTTCTATAGGATCCAGCAGTAATCTTGACAATTCTGGCTCTTCGGACGCCGTGTGGCACGTCCTTGTGAGAACATCAAAAATATTACGGACGTTCGCATAAATATTACGGACGTTCGTCGAGGGGTAGGCTTCAGTAGAATTGGCCTTGAGACTCCAGATGCCTTGCTATTGTCTTCATAATGCTCCCACAAATCCCCAACATGTTGGACTACAGTGTTAGCAAGGTAAAATGATAGACCACCTGTATTTAGGGTAGGCTTTGGCACTTTGAAAATGAAAAAAAAAAAAAAATTCACTGTTTTCAAACTTTGACAGAAAACCAGTCAAAATTATACAACTTCCCGGCCCTCAAAATGTCTTTTCCCACTAGCCTGACATGTTTTCTATAGGATCCAGCAGTAATCTTGACAATTCTGGCTCTTCGGACGCCGTGTGGCACGTCCTTGTGAGAACATCAAAAATATTACGGACGTTCACATAAATATTACGGACGTTCGTCGAGGGGTAGGCTTCAGTAGAATTGGCCTTGAGACTCCAGATGCCTTCCTATTGTCTTCATAATGCTCCCACAAGTCCCCAACATGTTGGACTACAGTGTTAGCAAAGTAAAATGATAGACCACCTGCATTTAGGGTGGGCTTTGGCACTTTGAAAATGAAAAAAAAAGAAAAAATTCACTGTTTTCAAACTTTGACAGAAAACCAGTCAAAATTATACATCTTCCCAACCCTCAAAATGTCTTTTCCCACTAGCCTGACATGTTTTCTATAGGATCCAGCAGTAATCTTGACAATTCTGGCTCTTCGGACGCCGTGTGGCACGTCCTTGTGAGAACATCAAAAATATTACGGACGTTCGAATAAATATTACGGACGTTCGTCGAGGGGGTAGGCTTCACTAGAATTCCTCTGGAGACGCCAGATACCTTACAATTGTCTTCATATTACTCATATAAATATTACGGATGTTTGTGGACATGTGTTGGTGGTTATATATCTATGTTTGGGCCACATCCTATCAAGTCAATTAGTGTACATGAAGAAAACATGTTGTAGACAGCATTGTCATGGTTAATCGGCCTTGCAATTTAGAAGAAAAGGGCACATACTTCATTCATAGGAATTGCTGCTGAAGACATCTTCTATTTGTTGTAGCACAGCTGGGGGTAGAACAAAGTATATCTTTCGGCGCCCACTGCCAGTTGGTGTTGGTTCTGGGGTCACCATTAGAATGTCCTCTGTTGCGACTGGGAGGATGTCAGCTCGTTGCAGCCACCGGAATTTGGGGGGATTCGTCTCGGTTGGCACCATGAAGGTAAGGACGTACTCGTCTGGTTCCTCCCCTAGGCGCAGTACCTTTCCCAGGTACCAGGTGCTGTCATAGACACACGCAACATAGTCTCCCACCTGGTACTTTGGCTCTCCCCTGACTGCTTCCTCAGTTGCGACCAATGCCTCCTGCTCCTCCTCCTCCTCCTTCTCCTGCTCCTGCTCCTGCTCCTGCTCCTGCTCCTGCTCCTGCTCCTCACCATCAGCATCAGGAAACAATACCTGGACCTGCCAGCCTTGACACTGCCTTGTGGAGGTGTTGTTGCGCCAACAGCAGTCAAGGTAGCAGGACAGATTCCTAACTGCCAGTGATGACCCAGGCTGCACAGGAACAACAGCATGAACAGACATTGTGCCCGGGACACTTTGGGCGGCCACAAGCGAGAGGATGTCCTCCCATGCCTTCAAGATATCGTCCTGGGGCACATTGATGTATAGTACCTCACCAGCACGGTTACCTTGTGCAGCAAAGTCGGCAGCATCCCGGATAAGGATGTTCCCTTTCACAGCATAGTCTGCCTGCCTCTTCGCTGCAGCACCAACTCCATCACATGGCCCTTTGCCATGGCCGGCCTCAAAGTACAGCCAGGTTGCATTGAGGCCGAAGAGCAGCTGATGTTTGCACAGCACCGAAAACATGCTGATGTTCCTGTACTGCGAGGATGGTCAATCAGACGCGTAGTGAACTGTGGTTACATTGGGCATGTCTTTCCTCACTAGGTCTGTGAGGACTCGAAGGAAGGAGAGGATGGCACCGCTATCATGCTTCCTGTCATCGGTGACAATAGCGACAGACCGTGTTTTCGTAATCCCGCCTTCCTTGTAGTGGAAAGAGACGGGATGTACCGTTACTGGCTCCTTTGAGTAGTACACACTTTGCGGCTCATCTGGGTATGTTATCATCCAGTTTTCCGCAAAGTCCACCTGGATGGTGCACTCAGCCTCACTCATGTCATTCCTGAGGAGTCGAATGGCCCGGTGCTGATCGTGTGCCCTCTCAATATGATCTTTCATGTCCGGGAGCTCGTCGACGATGGCCGCAATGAAATCGCCTTTTGTGGAAGAGACGTCCACCAGCCGAAGTTTTTTGGTTGTTCTCTGGTTTTCCGGGGGACCATACGGTACGTCTACCCTCTTCCAGGTCTCGAAAAAGATGAGGTCAGGCAGGTCAGCCTCACAAAGCTTCTGGGCCAAGCTTTGAGCGGTATAGTCCCGGACAAGGGCTTCCGGAACACTGGGCACACCCATGTTACGGAGGGCCTTCAACTTCAAAGCATAGTTCTGGTGCTTTGAACAGAGGCACACACTTGTTTGGTGGTACCTCAGTAACCGGATGTACCGCTCCTGCCGCCGGACTCCTGCAAAGAAGGACAAACTAACGAGTTTCTCAGGGTACTCCTTGTTGTAAGCCTCGTGTAAATGCGATAGGAAGTCTGTGAGGATGACCTGCTGATACTTCACCTTTTTTATCGTGATTGTATCCTTTTTATCCGGAAGAGTGATGGAATTTTCTGCCCGTGTGAGGAATGCGATGACCAGCTGCTTACGATCCATCGACCTCATAGCTTTTTTGGACGGCCTGGAATTCCGGTAGACTAAGGCACGTCGATCCACCCCAACATCTTTTGCGAGCTGACTGGTTGTTCGCAGTTCCTTCAGTTTCGTCGGTGACGTCACGCTCTTGAGCACCTTCAGACGCTTGTTTGTCGGGAGCCGCTTAAGGCTGGAAGTCAGGACATCGTACAACTCCAGCTTCTTCTTGGACGTTTCGTCTGTCGGTGTACGCAGAACCGAAGTTGTGACTACGGGTGGAGGCTGAGCCTCTGCAACACCCACAGCCACCACTCGCACCTCCTCTTCGTGCTCCTCCGGAGGCCGTACATCTGGGACATGGACAGGGGCCTCCCCAACCCCCACCGCTACCTCGGCCAGAGTCTGCACATCAGGGACATCGACAGGGTCCTCCCCAACCCCCACCACGACCTCGGCCAGAGGCTGCACATCAGGGACATCGACAGGGGCCTCCCCAACCCCCACCGCGACCTCGGCCAGAGGCTGCACATCAGGGACATCGACAGAGGCCTCCCCAACCCCCACCGCAACATCGGGTAACACTAAGGGGGCCCCCTGTACATGGTTCGATCGTTGGGCCCTTTCCAACTGCGCCCTGAGCTCGGCAATCTCAGCATTGTGTGCCTCCCTCTCCTCACGCAGCAGGTAGTACAGGTGGGATTTTCGGGGAGTTCTGCCAGGTTTTGGGCCACTTCTATTAATGAAATGGTAAGTGTATGGATATGTGAATGTGTATGGAATTGTAAATGTGTACGAACATAAAACAAGACTAGAACTAACATGAAACATCAACTTAAACCTTTTAAAGTCCTTCTTTATTGAAAATCAGTAAAGCACCATACTAGTGAGATCAAAATAAAATATTAAAATTGATTAGGTAAGTGTGACAGGTAAATATATCGTAGAAATCATATAATACAACAACTCTGACACTCTATTATTATGTACAGGAACTAAAATGTGTCACTCATATTATTCAATCACAATAAGACTAGAATCATGTACATGAAATCAAATAAAATACAATTTATTAAGTTATCATTCAATCTAGAATATCTACGCAAAATCATGCATACATGCGCAGTCCTTCCTCACGGCATCTTCTTAGAGGAGTGGTGTACCAAGGTCCTGTAAAGGAAAGGTGATTGCATCCAATATTATCAAATCATGCATCATTATTTGCAAGGTACATGTTAAAGGTTCGTTATTAGGTTTCCAGGTAAACATGCGACATGTAAGGTTCATGAAATTCATAAATTATGTTATAGGAAGGGAACAGGCTGCCATACAATAGATATTTCATTTGCATTCAATAATTGTGACATAATTATGTTGTACCTACAGGAAATTCATACCATCACAAATAGATACACCATTCCTACTATTCAACTAGTACATTTAAAAATCTTACTCGATGTCATCGAGCATCTGGTCCTTCTTGGTCTTAGAAGGACTGGGCCCTGTCTCCGTGCTGGTGCCTGACGGTGTCGGAGTCGGTGGGGAGGAGTGCGGCTTCCTCGTCCGTCGAGCACAGGACGGAACCGGCTCAGCAGGCTCACCCTTCCTTCGGTGGGGGCGGGATGTCTGTGCAGAGAAGATAGTTAACACATTAAAATAATGAATATTTAAATAATGAACAATCATAACAGTAATCAGCTTAAATACACTCTTAATGAGTGAACAATATGAACAGCAATTACTTGAATGCACTAGCATTGTATTTTAAACTTTGCGTTTCCTCAATATTCCTTTCCATGATTGTTGCAAATAATTAGATTGTACAAAAAACTTACTCGGGTGCCAATGTTTGAGATGGCCAGCCACCTGCACAGGTCCGTCTCCCCATCACTTTCGTCAGAGGACGAAATGGGGATGGGCTCACGCCGGGAAAAGCGCGCGCCACGGCCACGGCTGCTCACGGCACTGCTGCTGCTCGGGGCACGGCTACTGCTGCTGCTCGGCCCGTAGCTACGGGCGCTGACAGCAATGCTGGTGCTGCTGCCGGAGCTGAACAGCTTCACCTGGGATGTGATGTGGATAATATTAGATTGGTGATAGGCAAGGATAAGGATAGTGAAGTGGTTTCTATACACTGTTCTATGTATCAAATTATAATCAATATCTATAGGTTTAAAATACAGTAAATGAGAAGTGGTACATGCAGCCTGTCTAAACCCACTGGCCCTTTTTATGTACTGCTGCTTGGCCATGGGATGATGAATTCTTGAACAGTAATTCATGTGCATACTTCGGTTCAATGCTTTTATTGAATTAGAAAGTAATTTTACCGGTAGACGGAGCCTCTGGGGCGGTGGTGTGGCAACCGGGGGTGCTGGGGGTGTCACGGCACCAGGAGCCTCAGGCTGAGCTGCAGCCTCCTGGTCAGGCTGAGCCTCGGGCTGAGCGTCAGGCTGAGCTGCGGCCTCCTGGTCGATGACGACCTCCCCTCCAACCTCGACGTCCTCCTCTCGAACGAACTCGACGTCGCTCTCCTCCTCCCCACCTTTCTTGGCCTGGAAGGTGGCACCACGGTCCCGCAGAAGCCCCCGCCTGTGCTCCTTCTCGTTGGTGTCGAGGAGGTTCCACACCTTCTTGCGGCTGCCACGCTTACGTGTGGCCTCTTCAGCGTTGTACGTCGCCTCCCCCTTCTTCTCCTTCTGCCGCTCCCTGAAGTCGGCCTGGGCCTGGGTGTTGGACTTCTTCTGGTCCGTGGGGAGCTTCTTGCGACCCATGTTGCAATTGAAAGTAAATAAAATGTCAGACGGGTGTGTTGGAGGACAATTTCAAGGTTGCAATATGAAAAAACGAACGTCCGTAATATTTATAAAAAAATAATTAATTAATTTTTTCAAAACGATTATTGGAGATGATAACTGTACTAAATAGGCATCTTCAGGTGAAATATTGATGCATTATTTCATCGGCAAGGATGATTTCTCGATGAAAATATGAAAAACGAACGTCCGTAATATTTATAAAATTGGCTGTTCTAGGACAAATATGAAAGTAGAAACCCTTTAAACTGCTCAGACTATGTGAGATTATGTTTGTTAACAATAATTAGGGTTGAAAACGTTGATTTAACTTGTACAGGGGAGAAGAGGCCACATTGTCAATGTCGAAAGAACGTCCGTAATATTCATTTTTCAAAACACCTTAAGTGGTGCCACCTTCAAAATACTAACTCCAGGTTAACTATAACACTTTCCCTTTACTTATTGGAGGTTAAGGAAGGTTCTAGCCCACTAAAATGTAGATTTCATGTTCTTTTTTAGGAGCTGAGACCCCATCACATTGAAATAATGATGAAATATTTTGTATACACAAACTTCAAGATGAGGGAAACCTATGTAAATCAAAGGAGATTGCATTCAAACTTCACCCTACAACGTATCAATGTGTACTGAATAGTTAACAAGTGATCACAGCAAAATACAAACCAATTTGATATGAATATTGACTTACATTTGTTCCAAAATATAAATATTACGGACGTTCGGATAAATCTTACGGACGTTCGTTCGCAGTATAAACACTACAACACGCGTGGTATTGAAAAAGGAACACACTCTGTTGGTTTCAATCCATCGGTAACCATGTTTTACAGCTTCAAATGTCGAATCACTTACATCTGTGTAATCCTGGTGACATAATCTACAAGCTTACATGGTCAGAAACAGGTGACACTACTTGTTTGCACGATTTTCGGTGAAATTGATGCTCCAAGACTCCTGTTGCTTCTTGAAAACATCAGAAAAGGCGCCGGTATAACTAGGTCAAAGTCCCCGGATGTTGACTACTTCCGCCGGTTAATATTCTGGCCCACCAAGATATCGCTTACGGACGTTCGATAAATATTACGGACGTTCGTTTTTTTTCCCAATGGCTAGTTCTCAATACCAGGAGGCAAGATCAGGCAATGTTATATTGAAAACTTTTCAAAAGCTTCTAAACTATGTGTACAAAAAAAAAAAATCAATTCTGCCAGGGTAAACCGGGGCTATAGCAATTAATGTGAAACGAACGTCCGTAATTTTTATTTGTATAATCTTGTTTAATTCGCTCCCAGGCGAAGACAAGTTGCGATGGTAACAAGGTTTTCACACATATTGAACACCAATATGGACCCTAACTATATATAGTATTATTGATATGGAGGGGATTTTATTTCAAGGCTATTTAGTGATATTAAATTTTGATTACGGACGTTCATCGGAGTGAAAAATAATGTCCAGAGGACTGTGGTGATTCAGATATGATCCATATGATGATAAAAGGTCTTTCAACAATTCCATTTACTATATCTTAATCAAACTAATAGCTTCTGGTGATGTTTTTCTGGCCTAATTTAACATGAAAGGATATTTACACATGTCACATATAGCAAAATTTGTGATTTTCATACATTTTTGGAGTATAATGATGAATAGCGCCACCAATATAGGCTGAACATATACAAAAGTATATATTTTCTAAAGGCCTCATGTGTTCCCTCTTAAATGAGACCAAGAAGAAGAGAATATGTCTACTGGTTGGCACTCTGTACCATTTTGAACCTAAAATGGCCTGAAAATGCCAATTGTACATCTGTAGAAAATTTGACCCATATATATGATACTAAATACATGAAAGAATAGACGTGCCAATATCTAAACCTCTAATACTTGCATACGCGGACTTTCAAAAACGCCTCTAGCCATACAATATGAGCCTCATTGCTCTATGTACAGACCTATAGGTTCCACATACACAATTGATATTTGAAACATCATTTGCATAACCACTTCCTAAATCTCATAATATGAAAACCTAGCCCCACATCAAAGATTTCATCCCATCCCAACGTGGATTGTAAATACGCAAAGGGTTATTTAAAAAATTAAAAGTACAATCTGCATGAATTATACAGTGAAAAACAATGTGTTTTTCTTGAAATCTGGTCAATATTATTGTCTTATGCCATGAACACAAATATTAAGCACTAAAAGAATAAATAAGTGACCCACCAGGGGGAAAGGATGCTCCAGGCGGAAATTCAACATTTAAGATGATGGAATAAGCTTTCAAATGATACAAAAAATGTGAAATTGTGTTGATTATCAAAGAAGTTACAGGTAATAGAACATAGGAACGTCAATGTTCCTGAAAATGACAACAACATGAATTATTCAGTATTTACTGAGTTATTATTTTGATAACAAAACATTATTCTTGAAAAACATAAATGGCTATTTATAAAATACTATTGTGATCATAACTCTTGATCTAAAAATGGTATAGTTCATCTATTTGAAGTGGGAATATTTTCGAGTTATATTTTTCAACAATATGTCGTAATTTTTTTTAATAAATCACTAAAATTATTGTCTCCATGGCAACCAAATTACTATTGTTTGGTAAATTTTTGGAATAAAACGTTCCATTGACATTCCAAATAAGAATATTTTGGAATGAAATAGAATCTTTTGAGTAAGTCAGCTGAATTGTACACAAAAAGTTGGTCTAAGACAGTTTTAAGACTATTTTTCATTAAATTACTCATATCTCCTTAAATATTAGTCCTAGGGCATAGGAAAAATCCCCCTCAGAGCATCCTTTCCCCCTGTTGAGTCATTCACCGTTATCACAAGAAAATAAAAAAAAGGGGAAATTTGGCTCACATAACACTTAATTACTTAATACGGAAAATATGATTAATAATCTCTTTTTAATGCCCAGATACTTTTGATTTATCTTGAGATATTGAAGAACAACTTTTTGAATACATGTGCAAGGAACCCTTTTGATTCTCGTGAATTACAATAAAGCAACAATATACCCTGACAAAGACTTCGTGTTAGCTATAAAATAGAAAACATTTTATAATTATGCGAAGTATAGCCCCGGCGGATAGCCGAATCTGCAAACCTGCATGAAGAGAATTCGTGACTAAATATGGAGGAAGATATCTCTTGTCTTTGCAAAGGTCTTTGTTTGTGATAAAGAAAGCACGGTAATTATCGGCCCCTATGGGTTCATGAGGGATGTATCAGCTGTATAAAGAAGGAAGATGTTTCTCTGAAACTATTGTGTATTTGGAATATTACTCGGATTTTATCTATTTCCAAGATACAGATGAGCTTTGTACTCCCTAGTAAATATGGGCAGCATTTAAAGCTGAATGTAGGAATCAGCAGTTCAATGTATTACCAGCTCTTTCACTGAGCAACATCATGGCATACATAAAACTTTTCCTTTTGGTGGTTACAGGTTTGGCACATTCAGGTAAAAGATTTACAATACTACAAAACCTTGAAAATACCTTAAATACAATTAATTTTAAATCGGGAGGCAGGATCGAAATTCACAGATCTGTGATAAGAATGAAGCATCTGCAATTGAAACATGTTTCTGACTTAACTTCAACTTTTGTTTCAGCTCCAGAGCTGTTTTTCATAGTGAAACCAGGTCCTTATGAAATCAATACAACCCTTCATATGGAATGTACTATTACTGGGATGCACAGTGTTCCAAATCTTCGGCTGATTAATATCACTATTCTAAGAAATAACAGAACCTTTTTCTCTCAGAAAACTGAAAAGGTGGATTCTGACTATACAGTATTGATTAATGCTTCAATGAAACTGACATCTGAATTTGACAAAGATATTGCTCTGTGTCAAGCTACAACTAAATCAGGAATATATTTCAACAAATCCATCAATCTCCAGACATATAGTAAGTTTTCTGCATGATTTAGAATTCTGGTTCTTGTTACGTCATTGTGACATTGCAGTGACATTAATTTGGGTGTTCCCAGTACCAAGGCTGCAACCTCCCTATAGGGAGGCGCAACCCAGCCGTCACCACTCCCTGGTGGTGGCCAAGGTCGGACATGGAGTTCTGCCCCCCTCCAAATTCCCATAGGGTCCTATAGTAAACCATTTCTCATGTCTGCTCTTATTGTGACTGATATAATGAGAGTATGAAAATGCTTGTTTCTCACAAAGCAACAAAACATATTTGTCTCTCTGCTCATTAATTCATGAATTTGAATTCATCTCTGAAATGACAAAAAAAATAGAGGAAAAGTTTGTCCTTTAGTTTTCATTTCAGTCAGTTCCAAGCCATGGTGATTTAGATTAATGGGCCTGTTAATGTTTATTTAATGACATACACCCTACTGTTCAGAGCGTTGGCCCTAAAACTTCAAAGAGATCTGGAGATAAGGACATGTGGTGTTATGTCCATCACCACCCTAATGTCCCTGGACACCTCAACTTGACCTGACCTGGTTCTAGTTACCATGGTAACCAAGGGTCACTGGTCAGTGCATTTCAGTCACTTTTAAGAAAACTAACAAAAAAAGTCATTCATATTTAAAGAAACTTTTTATTTCAAAGATGTATCATATCAGAACATATTTTCCAAGGGCCTGAATTAACATTGTAAATGTATAATGGTATTATCATAGGGAAAACTTGACATAAATATGGGGTATCAGTCAAATCCCATAGGTTTCTATAGTGAAGGGACATGCAGACTGTCCGACCCTGGAGGGTCCGACCTCGCCGTGGTCTATTTATAGTAGGGCCGCGGACTGCTATTGGGATGTTGCACTATGGTGTTAATGAGCCGTCACAGAAAGCTCTGGTTACAATCCTGGTTATAACTATAGCTGGCTCAGCAGGAACCTTATAATTCTGCTGCAGCTAATAACCATGACATAATTATATATATATATACCCAGCAAACAAAATCACGTTGTTACAGCGTTGTCACAACGTCACGTTTTTGTTGTGACCACGTTGCAATCCGTCGTTGTGACAACGTAAAAATGTAGACTCCCAGATATGTTGCCACAACATTGTAATTAACATTGTACTGTCATATTCTTACAACTAAATCACAACGTTGCAGATTTTACGTTGTGACAACGTCTCAAAATAACGTTGCTACTACGTAAAATTGTAGACTCCCAGGTATGTTGCTACAACGTAACCTACAACATTGCAACCTAACCTTTATACAACTATAATAGTAATGACAACAAGAACAAATCTGATTTATTCATTTATTTATTTTTCATGTTGTTGTGAAGTCGGCCACCTGGACACCTAAAATATAGAAATCATCAATAAAATCCTTGAATATTTATGCTGAGTCATACATAAGAAATAGTTTTGTGACATCACACTGATTGAAACTGGGTCCTGGATCCTAGATTCATAGCAGTAGCGGTAGCATCACAGCTCATTTAGCCATGTTTTACACATAATACATAATAAATAGAACACTTCATTTGGAATGACTTTCAAGAACATGTATATGGTCTAGTAATGATACTGACCATACTAAATCATTACTATTGCGTAAGTCAGAGTTAATGAAAAAAATCTGAAGCCTCAGAAAGGTCAGAAAGTAATTCTGAAACTATCTTAAAATCCTATAAAACGTGATGCTAGAAATTAGTTTTTACAAGTGTACTTTCCTGAATGTCCCAGTATCAGCTGACTCAAACATGGCTTTCCTGTTGCACTACACTGGATGCCCGTCGGGTGGTGGAGGTATCTATAAATTAGCCCTGGGCCTACTAAGGGAGTGGCGCCTGGCCTGGGTCACGGCCACCCCTCCCACCCTCCTCCACTGGTCAGTTTCAAGGCAGTGTCTCAGCCCGGCCTGGGTTACGGCCGGCACCCCTTGCCACCCTCCAGTACTCGTCAGTTTAGCACTACTGAAGGGGGTATTCCACTAGATGACATCAGCTATGATACTACTGCGATACGGCTGCGATATGATCATATCATGGTCAAGTCGTAGACCCATACAATATCACTGATGTATTATTAGTGTAATAGGGTATGTCACAGTCACGACGACTTTAAAGTCATGCGATGCAATTTTTATCACAGTGAAGTAGATGTTGTAGGCAATAACCTAATGCACGACTTTATTCAAAATGTTGAAAAATATAAGGTGAAGGGTGCGATAATGCTACGATATTGCTGCGATATAAATATACAAGGATAGACAGGCTGGCGCCTCCTCCTGCGATACCAGCTATTGACATCGTGCGTTATGGTGCTCATGTCGTAACCTTCTGTTATTGTGTAGTGGAATAAACCCCTTCAACATGTTGAATAAAGTCGTGGGTTAGGTTATTGTCTACAACATCTATTTCTCTAAACTTAACTGCGATAAAAATCATATCGTACAACTTTAATGTCATAGGGTCTGCAACTTACCCTATTACACTAATGCGACATCAGTGATATCGTAGGGGTCTGCGACTTGATTATGATATGAGCATATCACAGCCGTATCGCAGTAATATCGCAGCTCATGTTGTGTAGTGGAATACCCCCTTCAGGGAATGTCGCGCCTAGCCTGGGTTATGTTGCTGCAATGTTTATCTTAGAATGTTGCAAAAAGGTTATGTTGTGTAATGTTGTCTGAACGTTGTGTGTTTGCTGGGTACTCATCTCGGGAAAACCATTGCAACTATGTAACACATGCGTATATATTTATCTCATTATAATTATAAACCAGAACAAGCCATGTAATAAGCACTATCTTAAAATGGTGTGAATAGAAGTGCACACATTTTGAGCAAAGATTTATGTACAACAATATAAATAACAATTCACATAAATATGTTTAGAATGCAAATGACCACATGTTTTATTCCACTTACAAAGGAAAGGAAATGGAACAGTTTCAAGAGGAGTTCTCTACCCTTCAAGTAATTGGTTGTAAGTAAATTGTTACTCATGTTTTCTGTTTTTTTTACTACATGCATAAGTATCAATGGTTAAAAACGTTGATTACAAACTTAACAGCGAAGGCATTTTTAATAAAGAAGTAGTACTCTGACTTTTCGGATAATCCTGTATGTTATAAATTGAAGAAGAGTCATCTCTATGTGTAACTGCTGATCTATTTCACGTGAGACAATGGTAGATAAAAAGAGCAGATTTATGTCTTTTTGTCCCTTATAGAAAGAACTGTTTGCCTGCGAGCACTCTCCAACACAACACCAATCCCATAGGGAGTAATGTGGGTCACAGAGGTCAGTGGGGCAGATTGACCAGTGGTCCTAAAAACTGGCCAAAAGTGCCTAAGCTGAACATATGCTTGAATGAACCTAAATTGATACATACCCTCCTATCTATGCACTGTATAAGAGAATTTATACATGTCAATAAATTCTACAATGCAATACTAACCTTTTTCATAATCATTGTTCCTTATTTAGTAACATTAATTAGATGCAAATCTTATTTCACAAGGTCAATTTCCCCTGCCCATGGGAACCTGTTACGGGGTCAGAGAGCTATAATAAGCCCTACTATCCACATGTGGCGGGTGGTTCCCGGTTCCCGGTTCCCCTACCTCCACCCCTGACTCTCCTCACCCCAACACCCCCCATGTCCAGTGCGGGGTTGGCGTCTGCACAGACTGGGCACACACTTCATACACACCAATGCCCGGACCAAAATGCAGTGGGACTACAGTATATACTGAGTATAGAATCAGAGCGACGGGCGACGGACTATGGAATTGTCGGCAAAATCGCCAGTAAATTATGACGGTCATCCTACCAGACTCTCTTTAAAGGCCAATGCAAAATCCTACCTAATGGTATAAGTTATATTAACATGTGCAGAACTATGCCTATGTAAGTAGACTAGTAAGTGAAAAAATGCATTTTTCAGTTTTATTTTTTCAACAAAGATAACTCAGTAACTACTGAATAGAAATGCATGTAGATAACATGTGACCAATCTTGGGAAATGGTAGCCAAGCAGATATGGGATAAATTTGCTCTAAATCCATTATTAAGGATTGACACCTGTGGTTGGGCCATAATTTATGGCACTCCGGACTTTTGCATTTTTCATTAAGTATCTCTACATCCACAATGGTGTAATATGTATAGTTCAAATGCTTAGTTTATAGTCTATCTAATGATATAAAATTTATATAAAAGTATTAATGGGTTTTCAAGTTATGTGCCTGTAAAGACAAAAGTTATTTTTTTCACTTTTATTTTTTGAACAATGATTTCTCAGTCACCATTCAGCACAGGTCTTTGAAATTTTGTATGCTTGTTCTAAACATTCTAATGGAGGGAAGGGTGTCTCAAAATTTTGATATCTGTCTTTAATCATTTAAAAAAAAATAAAATGTAAAAATTAGAAAAAAAATATCTTTAAGTTTCCCGTTTTTTGGCATAAAATAGAAACTAAAGCCTAAATAAAAAATCTGAGACACCCTTCTCTGCATCTAGAGGTTAATAACATGTATGGAAAAAAATAGCCACATAGCTATTATGGTAAGTGAGTAATTCTTGTTCAAAAAATAAAAGTTGAAAAATAGGTTTTTAATTCATATCCATTCGAGTTTTTATCAGATCTTCTAATAACTTACATTACTAGATAGAGAAAAATTAGGCCTTTTAGATTGTATTTATTCCATCATTGTACCTAACATAGGCACGGAGATATGGGCCAAAACGTGAATAACGCCCCAACCACCGGTGTCAATCCTTAAGGGAGTTATTGAGAATCATTAAAATTCTTTACTTGGGGAGAAATTTCCAGAGATTACTAATTGGAGCACAAAAACATTCTATTTTCAATGGCAGTTGCATTATGTTTAATCTGGTATGGAATGTCTTCTCTTTAAATATTGACAAAACAAGCAACATGGCCATGTTACTATGGCAACAGTAAACAAATTCGATAGGATATATTTCTCAAATATTTTCATAAAAGTTTTTTCCATCAGTTTTTTCCATTTGTTGAAAGACGATCTATATGAAAAGTTATTTGCATTTTGAATAAATTTTTGACTAAATATGATATAATTCAAATAGCTGTATTATGGAAGCGATGCAAGTAATTCAAATCAAGGGTGTTAGAGTTATTTAGGTATTTTCCCCCTAAGGTCACCTTTTCCCATGTTGGGTCACACATTCATTTGGAGGGAAGCGTGTCTCAGAATTTTGATTAAGGTCATATTTTGTTTTTAATGAGAGCCCCCTCTTTAAACATATCTATTTTATTTATTTATCGATTCCTGATACAAGTCAAGTTCTTCCATCAACGTAATTTTACAGTAACATTCAAAAACATATATAACAATAATAACACAGCATATTCACAACATTATATAATCAACGCAAGTAAGTCATAGTAGTAATAATAATATTTGTAGGAGTACTATCAAAACTCAGACTCTGTCAAACACCATCGATTTGATAATTGTTTTAAATTTGTTGGCATCCACCACATTTTGGATATCACTATTAAGTAAATTCTATTCTTTTAGCCCTCTAACATATGGGCTTAAGCTTTTCATGATTTTTGAATACCTGGTAAAATGCTGTTTCATTTTTACCGTAGCTTTACTGCGCAACATTTTGTTATGTTTAGGCTTACAAATATTGATAGCCGACTTACTCTGACTATACATGATTTTTAGGAGACTTTTCCATCTCATTTCCAGACTTTCAAGCCGATATTTACTATGCAATACATCAATTGATGATCTAGTATTTGACAGTTTACTGTACTCAATGAGCCTTACAGCCTTACAGTGTAGCCTATCGATCTTTTTTATTTTGTTGGCGTTACCGGATTCAGTTTTTTCACTTAAAAACCTTCTAATTTTTGCAAAAATACACAGTTTGCCTTTTACTTTACGCATCAGATGATCGATATGCGCATTCATGTTTAACTTTTCATCTAAATAAATACCCAAATATTCATAAACATGAGTTTGTGTTAGTTTTTTCTCACCTATGCATACACTATTTGATAAATTCAGAGGATTGGACCGGTAATTTATAAACATGTATTTTGTCGTCTCTTCATTTATTGTCAATTTTTATTAAATTTTGAAATTAATAACAATAATCTTCCTGTTTTTTGTCCTAGAATGGATGAATTGTCCTCTGGCTGAATGTTATCTACATGTCCAAGAAATTTCATTAGAAACTATTGAGTGGTTACCAAGATATCCACGTTCAAAAAATAAAAGTGAAAAAATGTTTTTTTTGCAGATAATTCCTTGAATTTTCAAGTATTGATAACAAAATGTCTCAAAAGATAGAGAAAAATGTGCTCTTGACTTTAATTTGATATTTAGTATGTTGTTTTAGTCTTACTGGTTATTACACAATCTTCATTGTCACAAATGAACTCTGAGGTGTTGTCTATCCTTAAGTGGAAATCAGTGGGAATACAGTGTTTAAGCGGTGGTCAGTCAGTATGTCTAAAATATTTAAATCTGAATATTTCAGACATACTGATTTAGAAGCATACACTGCTGTTTGCTCCGGGTGTCCTCCTCTGTGTCCAGTGTATGGGGGGTTAGGATGGCGAGGTTCGATACCTGATGGGGAAGTGGAGCAAACTTGTTTTGAGAAAAGTTCCATGTTTAGAAATATTTCTATAGCAGGTTTTAGGCAAAATAAGGGCTTCAAAAAGAGCCTAATCAGACACCTTTTTCTTATAATAAAATATATATCAAAAGCAACATTTAGCCACAAAAAAAATCTATAGGACCTTCTTAATACATATATTTTTTCTCAATTTGTTTATTTGTCAACTTCATATAATGAGTACATGCAAGAAATATTAATAACATGTAGATCTTCTATCTTAAAGGTAAATACGGGTGACCAACTCAGCGCCACCTGGTGTAATTCTATTTTCATTGCAGAATTTTCTTAAACTTTCATCCAAACATTTTGGAGTATTTAAGAATGACAAATGTGCAAATATGAATGGAAGAAAACAATTTTCTGGAAAGAAAAAGTAGGCAGTTGTAGATAATTATGCAGGTTTCTTTCAACGTTTCCCTTATTTTCAAGAATAAAATGAGATTCTCCATGGTGACCTATGGTTTTCTTTCATTTATATCACCCATTGTGGTCCTACCAACACATCTACAGAATTCAAAGTAAAAATCACAGTTATTTATTTTTAAATGTGCCATAGGCCCTAATAGTAAAGAGTGATTTTTTGTATATACACATATCTCTAAAATTGATACGGTGACATACGATTGTTAAATTGCTTTTCTGTTACTCATGCATCCCTCTAACTACCCTGTGAGTTTCAAAACTTTGTCACGGTTTTTAAGAAATCATACCAGACACCTGCATTTACCTTTAATTTCATCAGTATTATTTTGATCTCTGATTTTCCCAATGTGTCATCTAAAAACTCTTAAATTAGTACCGGGACCCCCACGTTTCTTTTCATATATGTTGGCTTTACACCACTAGGGGATCCATTGTACCAAACTACAATGCATTTCAATGTTCCATTTAGTTAGTGGGCATTATCCTTAATTTCCCCTACACTCAGAGGGTCCATAAAGCAGGGAAAGAAAGAAATCTTCTAAAATGATATTCCCATAGGGATCCTAACTCACTGATCAAAATATAATTTGTCTGCATGGGTAGTTGACACTATTACATTGTTAAAACAAGTGTTTAGAATGTTAAATGATTCCTAAACACTTTGTTGCATCCGGTTTTGAAACACTTTATACCTCTAAAATTAATGTGTTTAGAATTGTCTGTGTTAAGGGTCTAGATCTAGTGTTTAGAAATGTGTTATGTTAAGGTGTTTATCTTTGAAGTGTTTGGGTCTTCAAGGTGTTTATAGTACAAATGCTTAGGATTTATTTGATGTTTAGGCAAATATTGTCTGGTAAAAGTGATGTTTAGCTTCAAATTATTTAGACTATATAGCACCTATGTAGATAAAACCAATTTCTTTGGTAAGTTGCACTGATATTTTCTGGAATTTTTTGCACCAGCAATTTAAGAAGAAAACATGTTTCTTATTCTCAATTGATCAACCAAGAGGGAAGGTTCAAACTTAGACTCTTTCAATATCATGCATATACAAATGCAAAATTTTCCCCTGAACCAGGGCCAGAGAAGGCTAGGCAACCTCTAGTGAGTCCTAGCCTTGAGACCCATACCATAGTCCCTATGTCTGCATATGAAAAAGATTGTAAACAAGATACATCTTCAAAGACCTACACATGATAATTTTCTTTAAACTCAAAATACATTCTAATACATCACCTATACATTTCTTAGACACTCTACAGTACCTACAAAATTCTCTGAATTTCATGATGAATTTATTTATATAAACATTAAAACAAATTTCTCTACATGGAAAAGGCATAAGCTGTCACCTGGTTGAGAAAAGTTGAATTACACGTAATGAAGGTGGCTCTGGCCATGCACTTGGTCATCCATATTCAGGCTCTAATGTTCCATACCCCCCCCCCCCCCCTCAGATTGATTCATCCTCATACTGACTTTTAAACCAAACTTTACTTACAGCACCATTAGCTTGTATTTGTAAAAATCTGTGATTTCATGTGCTTAGATTCTAAATGCACCTAATCCAAAACATGTTTAGAAGTTACAAGTGTTTAGGTATTAAAAACATGTGATTTCATGAGTTTGGATTTGAAACTATCTAATCCAAAGCATATTTAAAAGTAAAAGTGTTTATATTTTAAACACATGTGATTTGTTATGTTTAGATTCTAAATATGTTTAGACCCTTAAAGGTGTTCAAAACACAAAGGAAAAAACTATAATCATAAATATGGTAAAAAACACTTAGTTGTTATATGTTAAACAGCATTAGACTTGAAATAACTGTATGCACAGAAGAGTAAATGAGCTTTTGTTAGGAGTGAGAAAACACTCTCAAATAGTATCTCACAGTGCTGTGATGTCATCTAGGCTCTCAGTCACAGGGTTATGCTTGACCAGTTTCCCATAGTAATAGCCTTATCAGCTTGACCTACTTATCTAAAAGAGCCTGGATGACGTCACATGGACTGGAAGTCACTCTACAATATAATTTTTTGAATACTAATTCCTCCCATATTTATGATTATTAGCAGTTATTTCTGTACATACGTTTCAAGAAACACATATTCAACATAATATGAAAATTAAAAATGCCTTTGCAGTTCTCCTTTAACATGTTTAAATTCTAAACTTCATTGTTACAGTGTAGGTAATGTCAAATTAAAGCCATCTCTTGGATGAAATACCAGTCAAAGCACATCCTGTCTTGAGTAGAATCAATAAATAGGCAAGACCTTCTAGTTATTAGATAAGGACTTCCCCAAGCTTTGACAAATTTTGTGTTTAGGAACTTTCCTAATAAGAAGTCTAAACCTAGGTAAGGAAACCATAGGCCTATTAGCTTAGACAAGTCTCTATGTAAACTTCAGGAAGTGATGCCTGATCTTAGATATCTTTGTCATAATAATTATGTACAATTAATGTAATGTTTATATCTTTTGTCTGATGTTGACATTGACTCAAAACAATCACCTGCCTATAACAATAGGTACATCAATAGGAGCAACCATTTTACTAGTGCTGTTTCTACTGTTTGGTGTATTCAAATGGAAGAAGAGGAGGAGGGATAAGCAGTGGCTTAAGATGCGTAGAGTCCAAAGGTCCAAACGTCCTTGCCCATCCTCAAGACGTAGTATGTTTCATTGAATTTGATGTGTAATAAAACCAATTTGCGCGAATGTATACTACATATCATGAATCATTATCAGCAATTAATGAACTAAGTAATTTCATTTGCAAACATCTGCATCTAAACAAAAGAAAATAGCCTGTTTATAGTTGCAATTGCTTAAAGATAACCCTCAGTTCTGTATTCAGGTTGGGGATACTACTTAAAAACGGGACGTCCTGGAAAAACGGGATGTCCTGGAAAAACAGGCAATTATGAAAAAATGTATTATCTACTTATCTTAGATGAAATTATACATCAATGACAAACAAGATATAATACTTCTACAAAACAGGACGTTTTCGTGATCCGTTTTTACAGCACTGCACAAACGTCATTGTGCATTAGTGAAGTTCTTTTATGTGAAATATATTTTGCTTTAAGAATGAGAATTTAGATGAAAGACAAAGTCACCAGATGAGAAAGGAAATTATAATAGGAATTATAAAGAATATTAAAAATTACATAAATATAAGAATGGCAGACGCTGCTGGTAGGTGATATACCTGTATAACCACGGCAGACGAAAAACACCTCCCAGTAAGCAGTGCTGCCTGGGTAAAATCAATAATTGGATAGTATATATAAGGGGCTGAGCCGGCAAGCGAAGCCAGAGAACACTACCTATTTGGATCAATACGGATCTATATGATTCAGGGTTTGGTTTTAGCCATGTACACAGACATTGGGTGACTTGGATAGGAATTTAGCAATTGTACTGCTGCACTAAGACAAGCGGACTCTTAGGACGAAGCTAGCCTTGGGCAGTGTTGAACGAGGGCCGGATACTTAGGCCATAACACACCAGCCATTGTATGCCTTTGGAATAAACACCAATAAACTTCCTCTCAGCCAAGTGGGATTCATGTTGTCGATATGAATGCCCATTTCACGGATGTAGTCTGTCACTTGACTAGCGACATTAACTGAGACAATACTAGGCAGTCTGAGTAGCAATTAACTGCAGTCTCCCCATATCTAAAGTAACACCCATAAGCAACCACTAGCGTTCAGGACGTCCCGTTTTTTCAGGCATACTTTTAAAAACCAATAAACAGTTATTGTAACAATGGGATTCAATT
This sequence comes from Lepidonotus clava, assembly GCA_936440205.1. Classification (NCBI taxonomy): domain Eukaryota; kingdom Metazoa; phylum Annelida; class Polychaeta; order Phyllodocida; family Polynoidae; genus Lepidonotus; species Lepidonotus clava. Next base: position 37,393,540 of record OW387145.1, read on the forward strand.
TTAATTTGACCAAATAATTGTTTGTTATATAAGGTCATATTTTGATATTGAAAAAATGATAACATAATGTTTGGAAATGATTTAGAGGGTTCCGTCCTGAAAAAACGGGACGTCCCGTTTTTCCTGTCGTAGCCCCAACCTGGTAATATGATGAAATACTATTTTGGTAATATTACAACTGCCTAAGCTCAATCACGGAATATAAAATTGAATGTATTGGCTTGAATAATCTTCATTTCCAGCTATTTCTACATATGATGAAATTGACGAGTCAAAAATCCATCAGCCAGAGAATGTAGAAGGAACATGTCTTGGATTAGATGATCTAACTGTGGGAGAAAAACAAGGTATTCTGAACATAATTATGAACGTTTGTGTATAATTTTGTTGAATTGTAATGAATAAGCAATAATAATTATAATCACCTTAATAAAAATCATATTTTATCTGAAATAATTATATTTCAATGTTGTTCCAGGCCCGTAGACAGCTTTTTTTCAGGGGTGGTTTGTTTTATTCATAGCTCTCAAATATTTTTGTGGATGGGTAGGGGGCTTATCCTACATATGAAATAACTTGAAAAAATAAAATTGAAAATAAAACACAACAAAACATTAAACTTATACATATATATTGATTGTATGGGTCTAATGTTTTGGTACGTTTTGGTATTTTTTGAATAAAAAACAAGAATGAAAATGCAATATAACACAGCATTTATCATGAAAATGTATCAATGCATCTGCAAGAAAAAGGATTGGATGGAGAAAAAATATATGTAACATATTACAATCAAAGCATCCGCCACACATGGGGGTTTGGGATATTATAGAGGGGGGTCCACCCAAGAGGGGGTTCGAACGAACCTTCCAAACCCCCCTTGTTCTTTCTTAATCTCGTTTTGCTTTTCATCAAATGACCAGAAGACCTACCTGAAAAGTCCATACCTGACTACATATCCATTAAAAGTAAGTGTATCAAGATATTTTCTTTGTTTATAGTGTTGACCTAAAAGAATCACAGCAGGTTAAAGCCTAGTTTCGACAGGCAACTGGCTACAAGACAGTAAAATAGGTGCAACTGGGTTATCAAACATGTTTTTTTCTCTCCTTATTTTCCTCTTATCTTTACTGGCAATTTAATGGACAGTAATGTTGGTGGTTGCTAGTCGCCTAGTTGCTGCATCATATGAATGCCCATCTTACCCAACAAATTGCTTGTTTGGCAACTGATTTCACAATATTCACCATGACCGGTCAGCAGTAATCTCAAAACAACATTTTATTAATACAATTATTTTCGTAGTTAAAGTTAGGTATGTGTGCATATTTCCTTAACCTAATTCCAAAGTATTTCTTTTCAATATCTTTTAGGTAGCAGCAGTGAAGACAGTGAAGTAAGAACTGAAGCAAATGTGGGTATCAGAATTGCCGAACCAACAACAAAGCAAGTGGAAAGTAGGTATTACTGTCAAAACACAATCATATTAACTGTTTACTTGAGAACTTAACATTGATATTTAATATTTAATTTGATGTTAAAGTTTACTTGAAAACTTAACTTAATCTGATTAATTCAATTTAGTTAATTTAGTTTATTCAGTTGAATTTTATTTTCATGTTTAATTGAAAACTTAATTTTGATATCATCAAATCTGCTAGTCTATATTTCCAAAGCTATAAAATGCAACAACAAACGTGTGATAAGTAAATTCAAGACAACTATCATTCACTTATAATTTTCTGTTATGCTTAACCACACTACAATTAACATGAAAACATAATTATTTTTGTAGAATCATAGTTTACTGGTAGTTGTTGCAAGAAACTGTAATATAGATGTCTATTCAGAGGATATATAATTACTATGACATTTTTGTGATTCTTAAGTTGAAGATTATGACGACACAGAGGTCACAGAGCCATTCAGAAGAAATCTAGAGAAAGCAGGTAAATAATAGCTAGATTGATATTGTAAGGCAGGCAAATTATACCAATTCTCTTTGCCTGAATAAGGCAATAAGTAGAGATAGAAAAATATGATATGCAAATATAGCACTTTTATTCTAGTTAGCTCTAACATAGTTTTATGGCAATAACACAATAACGATTTTAGTCAAATCCCTGAGATAACCATCTAGAAAGAAAAATGTATTCAACAAATCGCCTCTATCTTCAGAGCCTGTCTATGTTAATGAAGGACAGGAAGAATCAGGCTATGAAATCCCCGAAAGGAGTGGTAGGTACTTTTTTGAAATATACAGTTTTTCAATGAAATGGAAAAGAATACAATGACATAATTCAGTATTGGATTAAAGTGTATATAAAACTGCACTATAAGTAAGTGTAATATTGGTATGTATACTTTGTCTTTGTCTCACATCTAAAAGATTTCTGTAAACAACTTTTGTGTTATATTTTGTGATTGTGAGATAAATAATATCTGCTGGTAAATAGGGAGGTATGTGATTTGGATGAGACTTTGTAGAGAGGATAAAGGAAATTGACTCAAAAGGAACCAGTTATTCATCAAATCATAAAATTTAATAATTCTAAACATTATGTGAAAATTACTTTGTTTTTACAAAGACCGGCCTGTAGAATTCAGTCTCAAAGTATAAAACACGATATTTGGCATAACGTTTTGCTTCAGAACCATCTGAGATGGAAATTTGGTTGAGGGCAAACTCTGTTTTACAGGCCACATGTGAAAAACTTCACAAGGAGATGATTGGGAAGACGTCAGACTTTAAGGGGCTGACTAAAGAGGACATCCAAGCCCTGCCTCTGCCTGTAGGAGAACAGGTTCGTCTGAGGATGGCAGTTGAAAACCTTCAAGAAAGAGGAGCAGCTCTTGTAGCTCCAGTGGGGAATGTTTTGAAAATCCTGTAAAATGCATGTCAAAAAAGACTGCATTTTAAATTATATTATACTTATGATAGTTAAGTTAAGGCCTTTTTCAATTGGTTTACAAATAAGATTTGAGCCATGTACTTTTTGTATGCCGACTTTAGTGGGTGTTGCCTTTATGGACACATAATATTATGTCTGTTCAGAGCTTTCAGATGCAACAACATCCTTAGATAACACCACTACAAAATGCATTAAATTTCAGCAACATTTTATTGTAAAAACTTCTAATTATACTTATAATTTTATAAGGACTCTTAACAATAGGGCCTAAGCTGCTGGCTGTGTGTATATGCATGTATCATCGTCTTTTTATTCCACGTAACATAGTAACAGTAGGATTTGAGCAATCCTCATAACAGTAAGGACAAGTGATCTTCTCACTATAAAAACCCAAATGGCATGACAATCACATGGTCCATCTTTTACTCATTAGATTACATGTATGTACAATTGTGGGTTACAACTCGATTGAATGAGGTCTATGCAATTCCTTTTTTTTTTTCACTTTATTTATCCTGGTATTGTCTCGACATACATCGGTTTTCGACAAATTCCAGCATTCAGTTTTGCTGTCCATAGCTATTTTATAAACATCTTAAAAATTAAAGCTTAAGTATCTATAAGCTTACATGAATTAATTATTCTTATATAGTAGTTTCTTTCAGCCTATTATATATTTGTCAATACATGTAAGAGACCCTAAAGATCTTTCCATTTGTCAAATTCTGCCATTACTACATGATTACCAAAGTGTTCAACATATTTCAATATAGACATCGATTTGATTTATTTCTTTTTCAAGGTTAGTCAGGTCTATTTGGATTAATTAAAAAACCCTGGCTTTCGGTGGTGTTTTGGGCGACCATTTACCAGTCATTTTTTTCCAGCCAGTTTCGTACTTATGTTTAAAAAGTAATCATTTATAAAATTGGCAGTGTCTTTTGGGTCCACATCAGTCTCATTTGCTTGATCTACTAACCTTATTATGTCTTGATGCTGGCTTTTATTATCAGGGAGAACTTTTTTTATATTTTGCCAAAACGTTTTATGGTCATTATCATTTTCATTTAATTTGTTTTTAATAAAATTTTGGTCGTTATCATTTTCGTTTAATTTGTTTTTAATAAAATTTTGCTTGGCCCTACGAACTAGTGTGTTTGTATGATTTCTAGCTTGTCTGGCACTAACCCAGTCATCAGCCAGATTTGATTTTTTAGCCTTGGATAGCAGATTGTATTTATTCTTAATCAGTTCCAACAGTTCATTGGTGATCCATTCGGCTTTTATTTTTTTAATATTAATAGTGTGGACTGGGCAAGTTTTGTCAAGTAAATCCTCAATGATTGTTTTTAGTTTGAGCCAGGCTAAATCAGGGTCAGTTTCATCAAAAATTGTTTGTAAATTAGTTTGTTGGAGTTTAGTTATAAAATCTTGTGGTACAAATTTTTGAAGTGATCTTCCAACAAAAGAATTATTGACTTTGGGTTGCATAATTTTCTTTCGATTAACAAAAAACATTTCATGGTCACTAATATTCCAATTCACGACACCTGATTTGGCCATTAGGTTTAAATTTGTAAACACTATATTGAGTAAGGTACTGGTATCATTAGTGGCATATCTTGTAGGATTTACAATGTATCGTTTTAAACCTTGTTCCAGCATAGAGTTTTTCATCAATTTGGCATCTCTGTCTCTAGTCCTTAGCATATTAATGTTAATATCTCCCAAAATAAAAATTCCTTTGTCATCAATGTTCAACAGATGCTCTATGTCGGCACACAATGTATTTACAAATCTTTCAGCACTACCCCTTCAATTGCAATCGAGACATATTTCTGTATATTTCTGTGTCAACAGTTCTTCATCTTCCTGTATATCTTATCATGATTTTCTTTATTGTTAAGTCAATGAGTGTTCACCAAGCTTGCTTTGATAACAATAATAATAGTTGAATAGCCAGATAGCCCCAGAGTACTTTCAGATATGTTAGGCTTATATCTGTAGGCAAAGTGAAAAGTGATTGCATACCAAGCAGAGAACAAAAGCCAATAACTGCTGAGCTATGATGCAATAATGGCCCAATTCTAGACCAATGATTATCCCAGCCGGTGGTATGACGTTATAATAAAGTTGCAGCAACGTTCTGGATTGGTCTTTGTTCCGTTACATTGTAACGTTGCAGCGACGTTCTTTTGATGACTCCCAATAACGTTGCTGAAACCAACTATTGCGACGTTACATTGTGCCATTGTAATAACGTTCTTGGAACGTTATTGATGAGGCTGAGACTTGACAAGAATGTCACAATAACGTTCTGTTTAGGTGTGGTTGAGACCTAACTAAAAGAGAATGTCACAATAACCTTTTGTTTAGGTTACGTTGATATCTGACCTAATAAGATAGTCACAGTTACATTCTGTTTAGGTTAGGTTAAGACCTGACCTAATCAGAACATCACAATATTTAACATTCTGTTTAGGTTAGGTTGGGACCTCCCCTGGTGAGGAAGTTACAATAATGTTCTTTTTAAGTGAGGTCTCAACCTCACCTAATCAGAACATCACTATAACATTCTGTTTGGATTTGGTCTTGACATTACGTAAAAATAATGTAATGGTTACGTGTTATTTTAGTAAGTAACAGACTAACCAAAAAAGTATAGTTGCATAATGTGACCGTTACGTCACACTCCGGCTGGGTACTCTATTATGTTATTTTCTAGATGGTATGAAATGATTTTTATTTCATAATGGAAATTTAGAGACAAAATAACACTTGTAAGTGCAGGAGAAGAGAACATGTTTTGTCGTATCATGAATGAAGAATTTACAAAGCAACCTTTTGAACCCTTACACTGAAATGAAACAAATGCTGTACCTAGGCATTGTGCTATATTGATGAGAATCATTTCAAAACTGTATATACTATGCATTTTCTTATGACTTTATCGAAGTATATTGAAACATACTTTTGTAGTAAAATTGAATACCAATGACCTGTAAGATAGTGACTATGCAGACCTGAAAAAGTGCTTATGTTGAATATAATCATTATGACAATTATAATGATAAAAAAAGGAAAGGATAAAAAAGAGAGTAAGCGTAATTGATAATTCCTGCTGAAGCTTCCTATAATACATCTTGTCTTTTTCTGGCAACTCTGAAAAAGACAAATGAGAGAAATCAGACCTAGAGCATTAACAATATTTACAGGGGGATTTACATATATTATTTGTTGTATAAAGATAGATAAAGATGGCATAATAATATAAAAGGGAATAAGGAAATCAAACTGAAACAATATCCGTAAATTGATACTATAAAATTACCTTCAATTCCATGCAGTAAGGTAACTTGGGCTAGACTCTGAAAAAGATCCAACAAACCTGTTAAACATTTCTTTCTAGAACATTGGCTAACAGCAATCAAAAATGCTTTTTAATGTTATTTTTCACACTTTTTTCAAGCTACATTGGGGATGATCTTCCTCTCAGTTTTCCCTTGTTTTATCGCTAGAAGTAGCTACTATTTTGGAACCATTTTTGTTTAACAGCAATCCAAAAAATGATTGTTGAAACAGATATAAATTTATGGTTCACTGTAGTAGATTTTTTTTTAATGATACTATAAAATTAGATTGTAATAATAAAAGCTTATACTTTCATAACTGATCTGGGTAATCATTTGTGATTTGATGAATGATAATGTTTTTACACAAAATGTATACTTAGTACATCGTTGTGAAATAATATCTAAAAGAAAGATTTTTAGATGTAGATAGTTTTTGTGACAAAAGGAATAAATAATTTTGATATGCTAATCACAGGAACCATACAGCCTGTACAATAATACAGGCTAAAAACTACTTTTTTCTATGTATATCAAATATACTTTAGATACATACAATTGTATTCTTTTTTCTTGTTCCATTTCTTGTGTCAGCTCTGACTTGAAGCGAGGGGGCCAAATACTTTTAAAGAAGAGAGAGAGAGAGTAAAGTAAAAAAAACAAACACGCTGTTTATGTCATTTCATACAAATCTAACAGAAAGCAATATTTCTCAAGCTATTATGGTAGATATTCCATAATTTGTAGAAACTACTTGTATGATGGTAGCTCTATATTGTATCTTATCAATGGGAAAATGAAATCATGATTATTCATTATTACAATCTTAAGCTTATCATTGAAAAGTGTAACAAACTTGGAAGCATGCAAAACATGAGATTATTTATGTAAACATGTACATGTCATTGGCTTTTATAATCTGATTATATTTCAATTCATTTGATACATAAATACATACTGAACAGTGACTGTTTTGTTGGCCTTCATGGTTTGTAGGATGCTGGACAAACCTTCCTGTTTCATATGGAATCCAAGGAAACTATACAAGTAATAATAAACAAGTACAAATTATTATACATTTATTATTTTCATTTTTATCTTACCTCTTCTACCCTCTGCCCACTAGGACACTTTTAGACAGTCAGCTGGCGGATCAGCGCACAAATCGGCTGATTCTATGGGTAGAATAGACATATTCTGACATTAAGTCAGATCAGACATGCACATTTTGATATACTTTACTAACAGGTGATCATAAGGATCGGCCGATTTTAGCGCCGATCCATCAGCTGACTACATGAACGTAACTTAGTGGGTATGGGGATTTAGTGATGCAAATTATATGGGCTATAAATAATGTCGGATTTCACGTTCACCGACACACTATTTTCATAATGTCAGATTTCATGTTCACCGACACACAATTTCCAATGTCTCAGAAGTTTTGTCGACTTTTTAAAAATCTAAAAGCGCATGTACAATCTACATAGTGATTAAATTAACCACTTTTTAAGAAATATTTTCAAATCAAAGGGTCTTAATAGCATATACAATACATTTAACCTGCAAACCAATATCAAAATAATGCATTCCGGACCGGTTAAAGTTTCAAAATAGATATGTTTTGTTAGCTGAAAATCAGAGACCAATATCCCTGTTCCTGATTAGGTGGATCAGTAATAATCAGACCAACGTTTTTTTTTTTTTTTGAAACATTTTATTTTATTCTGGATGGATTTCAGATTTAACATCTGTTCTTCCGCCCCACCCAGACACAGTGGTACATTTTCTGTTGGTCTGAGCGGCGGGCAGGTATATTGGTTTTTCGTAGTCTGTACAAACAATTATGGGTGATTTTTGTGCGGGTATGAGATGGGATGGTAGTGCATATGTGAACATTTACATTCTTCTATTTGGGTTTCATGTATTCAGCACAGAAATTTTACATATATATAGGTAAAAACACCAGTAGTTGAGACTTCAAAAAAGAAACATGGGTGGACAATCGCGTAATGATCAGGTTTCCCTTTTAGGGGAAAGTCATGTTGACCAAACCATCTGCAAACATCTGTTTCAATTTGGATTTGAATAGTGATTTGGTTGGCAGCGAACGGACATCAAGAGGTAGTCGATTCCAAAGAATGCTGCCATAGTAGTATGGTGTTTTTGGATAAAAGGTTGTGTTTGGAAAAGGCAGGCTCAAAGTTAGTCCATAATTTCTCCTAGTTCTCTGTTCATGTGAGATAAAAGGCATTGTATTCTTGGTGATGGCCTTGTGTCTAATCAGCATTAGCAGTTGGAATGCTCTGCATTGATCAACAGGCAGAGTATTTGTAAGGTTATGTAGTTCTGGGATATGCATATCCTGGGGGTCTTTAAGATTAAGGCTACATCTCAGAGCATGATTTTGGAGTATTTGTAGGTCCTGGTTTTTGCCATCGGGTTTACATGTAAGAATGGTGTTACCATAGTCTAAAATACTAATGAACATGGCTTTAACAATACTTAGTGAGGCATGAGTAGTCAGCATTGGTCTCACAAGCTATTTGTAGCTTGCACCTCGCCTCATTCTGTCGGATCTTGGTTTGAACGATGTTCTCCAACATATATGGGTCCTGGGGTGTTATGTTACTTTTTAGCTCAGCTATTTGGGGTTTTAGATCGGTGTTTTCCGCCTCCAGGGTGTCAATCCGTTTCTTGGCTTCAGCAATGTCCGCTTGGTTTCGCGTGACGTTTACTCCAGTGTTGGTCAGTGTCGACTGTAAGGTTGTGAGTTGGGTCTGTAGTGTTGGAATTTTCCCTGTGTTGTGTTTCATGTTTTTCATATCTTTGCCCATGTCAATCATCAGAGTTCCTAGCTCTTGAAATTTTAGCATTCCTGCTAGTACCATGGAGAGCTTCTGGTCTGTCGACATAGCAGCTGCTTCGTCAGGTAGTGCTGCGGTGAGATCTGTAGCTGCTTTGATCTGGTCAGCCATGTCATCCATACTTGCTTCAGATTTATCCGAGTCATCGTCTGAGAGTAATATTTCCTCTTCAGGAATTGATGTGGATTTTGGTTTACGGCCAATCTTGTTTTTCTTGGGCGGCATTTTGGGTCAATACAGGCCTGTACAAGGCAGTCAGGTCAGTTGACAGGTGTGGAGGGTGGGGGGGGGGGTGTTGTAGTAAACAAATCGGTGGGGGAAATTCAAAAATAAAAGTCAGGTGTAGCGTATCAGTATTACCTTTGTGCAGGTCTTTCCTGGTTCAAGATAATCCTCAGTGGTTTATATTATTGTCCATCCAGTGTGTTTTCCCTTTTACTTGTCCGATCTCATGATTTCAGTAGTTTTCCTCCCCCCCTGTGCTCCGACGCATCAACCCCCAATGGCTGCCATAATTTTAAATATATTTTAAATGTATTTAATGATTTCACAACAAAAATTATTTCTTAGCCTAATTGGGGAACTCACTTACCTGACATCTTTGAGTGTTGTATTTGCTCTCAACATATTTGCAATGCATGTGACGCCCACATTTGTGAATCTCCGTGAATTAAGTCTAAAACAGAGATGCTTTGAATTTTCAATCCAAAAACCATCAGAAACAAAACACAGAATATCTTATTGTTTTGAATGGAAATGTGAAATATTGAGAAAAGGAACAATGCTCTGGTCCTTACAAAGCTAAAGCCCATTCATCAACTATTAGAATATTATCAGAAGGAATGCTTAGGTGTTTTTTTTGTGTGTGTAAAATAAATGACCTACCTGAGCTTCTCAAGTGATTTGTTGACCATCAGTGCATCTGCTATGTGTTGTACCCCATTGTCTGTTATACCTTGACAATCAATGCTGAAATAGGGAATAAGGAAAATAGGTACCCTCAGAAGATGATGGAACCGCCTTAAAAGAAAGATCTGATTTTCAAACTTGCTGTATTGCTTTTTCCTATGTGCAACAAATGGGCAGAATATTGAGGGAGATAGTTGTTCCTCTTTGTATACTCAATGACCAAACTGGTATGTGACTGTTTTTTCTGTTTGCACCTCCTAGGTGGCACTCGTCTCAGATCTCTTCTTTTTGGGACAACTAGAAGCAAATAATACCTATTTAGTTTTGTATTATTCCAGGGGTCCATTTACAGAAACTTGTCCATTTGAGTGAATGGGTCAGACATTGAAAAGACACTCTACCTCAGATTGGCAAGTCTGCACATGGGATTGTTTTTCAGTGCTTCTGCAGCATATGCCAATCCTTGATCTGTCAAGCTTCTGCTAGATAGGCTGCAATTGACGTAAATATCATAGTTTGTGAATCCATTAGAGTAGGTTAAAAATCAGTACAGAAGTAAAATATAGTTAAGCTGGGTCCCCACTTGGGCCTCAGGCCTGTAGCCAGCTATTTTCAGGGGGGTTCGTTTTTTGACTAATAACTTTATTTCAGGGGTGGGGGTTTGTTTTTTGACTAATAGCTTTATTTCAGGGGAGGGGGATTCGTTTTTTTGACCAAGATGCCTAAAACACATATTTTGGGGGGAATTTCTAGGGACCATAGGGTCATATTTTAGAGGAGGGTTCAACCAATGGGGGGGTTCATAGGAGGGAGCCTTAAGCGGTGTTTCCACGAGGCGATGAAAACATGTTTATAGCCCGGCAAAGGACTTAACCCTTTCAATCAACGGTGATTAGTGGGCATCTCTAGGCTTGATTGCCAAGGTAGAAAAGGGTTAACACTCGTTGTTGGGCAATATACCTATATCACCAGGTGTTTCTTGCCTCGTGGAGACATCGCTTTAATATCTGGCAACTAAATGCCCTAATCGCTGTGATTGAGTTGCCCACATTGATTAAATATTGAACTTGCACAATATTTCACCTCAAAACTCTAGGAATTATTGGTTTAGTCAGCAGACATCACAGCTCCCTTCTATATTATTTCATATCTAAAATGATACTCAACCTTAGATCAACAAGTGTTTTTCTGGGGATCAGTCTCAAGCCAATTTCTTTCATGTCCTTATCAGTCATATTGCGGCAGAACAGACTGAAATAATTAAATGTTCAAAAAATTATAAACTAACATCTGCTGATAAAACAGAGAATGAATCACTGGTTTTTCTTTTTAGACACAGTTTCACTTTTCATGTGAATACTCAAATGAAGGTGGGCTTAAAAGAACACATTGGTCTTCCAATTTAACACATTGAATTATATATTTGCTGTACAATTCTTAAGTGACAAAACCAAAAAAGGCTTACCCTATTTTCTCAATCTTTGGGCTATTAGCCAGTGCTTTAATAAGTGTTGTCACACCCTTGCCAGTAAGGCCAGCACCATCAAACCTTCAAAAGAAACAGGGTACATATGTTGAATGATCTACTCCTGAAAATACTTCAGTCTTTTAAACAGTTACCAGGAACATGCATGTAACATAACATGAGATAATTGTTACTATCGTTATGATCTCTAATTCCTTGCTGCTAGAGTGATTTAACTATGATTCTGTTGATCTATCGACTAGAGCACCGGGGGTCCATTTGCTACATATGATCTTTATCATAATTTAAGTTAGGAACAAATACCTACTTCAGAGTGTTTATTGAAGCATTTTTCTCAAGTCCATTACCAATATGCACAGCCCCCTCATCAGTTATAGCATCAGAGAACAGGCTGTATTGCAGTATGAACAAATATGACATTTCTACAATTATTGGCACAAACATTCCTATTTACATTATCAGACAATGTACTCTAGTTAACATAGTTTTTCACGTCAACATTTTCATGATCAAACCAATAACTGGACATTAATTTTGAGACACTTCTATTACCAAGATTGTTATGCAGAATTATACGTATAGCAAACATGCTATAAGTATGCTCTAGTTCACAAATGTATTTCACTGAAAATGTATTCAAAACTTGGGCAATAGGTTCATTGTGAAGGGCAACTTATGGCTAACCAAAAAATATCATAGTGAAAATGTTGAACACCAGAAGATACAATACTCTTCCCTTACTCAAGTGTGTGGATCCTGGTATTTTTCCCAACTGCTCTCATCAAAGATTCTGCACAGACATCATCAAAATTGTTGTCAAATAGTCTGTAATGCAATTGTGATAATGTTACAAACGGTTGCAAATAGATATCAAAACACATAAAAAAAATGTGTCACTGACTAAGTGCCATGATTCTTTCAAAGAACAAACAAAGATTTGTCGACTAAAGACAAGTTTTCAATCAAAGGTAACTTATAGGTCCATTAGCTTCTAAACATAATCTCTTATCCCATAAAACTAACCTTTTGAAGACATAGCCTCTCAAGCCCCTCTTTGAGTAGCCCAGATGCCCATTAACAATAATACATTGAAGTGAAATTCCCTAGTTTGTATATACTTCTGAAAGGTTATTTATCCTGCCTAGGTAGTTTTGGGGCTATGATGCCTATGTAAATAGCCTTCAGAAGCATACATCTTTGACCACAAATTTCAAAAGTGTTTCAAATGATGGTCATTTTGAAAATTCATCCAACATTTAAGGAATTTCAAAGATAGATTTTGTCCATCCAAGAGAATATTACCAGTAGCAAACATCTGTCTAAATAAAGCTCCATACCTACTATTTACGACTTTTACACAATGGACCAACTGATCGCCGCTAAAATTGGCTCATTCTAGGAGTAGAATTGGCCAATGTTAGCACTGACTCATATCAAACTTGCCCATTTTAATATACTATACTAATAGGGAATCATAAGAATCGGCCAATTCTCCCAGTTGCCCGTCGCCCATCACCGGTAAAATTGCCTAGTGGGTATGGGGCTTAAGGCCTGATTAATAGGTAGCAATTTAAATAAAAGTACAGCTGCTTGGGAATGGAAGAGACCACTTCACACAGTTTATCAAATGCTATCATGTATTTACCCAGCCAAGGTGCGACGTAACGGTCATGTATGCGACATTGTAATAACGCTCTGTGACGTTCTGCGACATTATTAGAACGTTCTTCGACGTCACATCCTTGGCCGGGTACTTTAATATTTACTCTGACATATATATGAATCATTCAAGCATGATACTTGCTTAATAGTGCCCAATGTCTTGTTGTTTGCTAGAAAGTTAGCAAGTTCTTTCACAGAGTACTGATCCATATCAGCATGGCCCAATCTGAAAGTTTTGTTGAATAAATACCATAATACCTACATGGTCTATTGTGCATTATGTGTATAGTTGTAAATAAAGGTATAAATCAAATTAGCTGAAAGATGTTCTTTCCTTTGAAACAATGCCTTGCAAGTCAGAATAATATGCAAAATAGAAGGCACTATGAATGTACAATGCGTCTGACCTTAGTTTTGCATAACCCTTGTTTCAGAGATGGGGATTCAATTTCAGTTTAAATTTGTAAAATAGAATATTTAGGTTTCTAACTTTTGACCATTTTCTAATGAATTCTATACATCTATTCTATTCTCTTTATGTCAACAAGTCATGTAAAATTAAAAGTACTATGGACTTTCCAAATATACATATATCTCACTCTATATCTTCTTTAACATTATTATCAGGATTACAAAGAAATACCTACTGCAAAGTGTGTGCAGAGTCATTGTTTTTCATTTGCAATACCAGAGCAGTAGTATCAACAATTGTCAGTTTGTCTCCCTGAAGACAAATCCTTTCACAGAATCTCTGCTGCCCAATATCCTTGACTATCTGAATAGACTGACTCTCATGGGCAACTTGTAAAGCATGAAGATCATCAGAAACATTCTATAGAAGAAAATCAGAACTATATTTGCCCAATGAAGTACTTCAGTTTGCAAACATTCTCTTCCATATTTGTAAGCGAAATTGTTATAGAATAGGTTAAGCAAATCAAAGGAAGATATAGTTAGGTCAAAATGGTGATGCTAAAAATGTGCTCTCAGTAAATACAGAATTGAGCCAAACGACACATCACTACACTAATGGAAAAGCTTAGAGTCTGCCCAATTTCTCTATAAATTTCACTCAAGATTCATACTAAGTTTGTACTAGTCCTGATTTTACTGGTCCTGATTACATATCCCCAGGAGGAACATATCCCCAGGAGGGCAAGTTTATAGATTGTATTTGAGGAGAATATTTACAGCAAAATTTTGGAATAGTATGGCACTCATAACATACCAAAACAGATTCTTTTAGGATCCGCTGAATCTTCTCTTGTCCATCAAATGTCCCACCAACAGCATCCATGATGTTCTTGATCATGTTGTCTTCCTTGTTAAAGGCCAAGCCATATATAAACACAGTTGCCATACTAAAACTCTCGGAATGACAGAGCTTTGAAAACACTTGTTTGACATTCTCAGGATGTTTCTTCAAGAGTCCAACCATAGCCAAGAACTCTTGGATGGACAAGTGAATGAATTGGCTCAAAACCCTGTTACCATCCCTATTTTCAGGATCTGGGATCTCCGTTTGCAACAACAATCCAGTGCGACGCAGTTGAAGGACTGCAATGAATGAGTTTGCACAAAAATAATATATCATATGCTTATTTGTATTCTATGTCATTGACGATACTCTTCTGTGACAGCTTATCTCTATCAAAACCCATAACCTCGGCAATTCTGACAAAGTTGGCAAACTAATTGGCAGTAAAGTTGGGTGATTCTACCTGAAGAATCAGCAGAATTCATCACTGATCCATATCAATCACATACATTTCAATTTTGCATACTATTTGGTGATCTGAATTGGTGCAAAATTTGGCAAATTATCCTGGTAGAATTGGCTGATTGTAGGGCTGGTGAGTAGATACAGATGATGGAGAGTCAATATTATATTCTAGAAAAGCAGGCATATTACCAAATGCACTGCTCTGATTTGATATTTCTGCTATTCTAAGCATCTATACATGTAACTTGCACTATATAAACCGATGAAAAGACTTTTAATAAAAAGATTAAATTGATTTCCATAGGGAGACAGAACTCACTCTTTTCATCATCTAAGTTCTGGAAGCAGCCCTGATCAAACACTAAACGAGGGAGACCTCTTGAATCCATATTTACTATTCCATTATAAGCCAATTCAGACAGCCATTCCAGATGAGGCTGTATTCTTTCATAAAATTCTTTCTCTGGCATTCCAGATTTTGCAGACCGATTCAAGTACAACTGATGGTAAAGAAAAAGATACACCATTAGAAAGGGGCAGAGGGAGCAGGGGCAGATCCAGGGGGGTGGCTCTGGGGGTCCTGACTCCCCCCTTTTGTGGACCCCTAAACTGCAAAAAGAGAGGAAAATGTCGCATGTGTATGCGCAAATGCACACCATTTTAGGACTTAACGTTTATGGTGATCTCCCCTTTTGAAAATCCTGTATCGTCCCCTGTGGCCCGTTGCACAATGGATTTTCGTTGTGAGGATCAAACAAAGATATCTTTAACAAATATTTCGTTGTTACGATTTTACAAAAATAGTAAAATCTCTGGTTCTAATGAATGAAATTGAATTCTGTAAATTGATGTAAAAAGGTAAAACATTAGAGAAAATTCAGTAAAAGTTACAGCTCTCTGCGGGCATTCTAAATATAGAAAAAAATTGTGTGGAAACCATCGTTGTTACGAAAATATTAATTTCGTTAATAAAATTATTTTCGTTGTTACGAAACCCATTGTGCAATGGGCCACTGGGGAGGGTTGGTCAAGTGGTCTAAGGCACCCAGTCAGCCTTGAGATTGATATGTGGCAGGTTGATTCCTAGTGCTGGTAGCTTGTTTTCCTTACTGCAAAGCAGTGTGGACATACTGCTATATCAAAAGCCTGTCATTCTGTTTCTATGCAGAATGGGAAGTAAAAGAATGCTTGCCCCAGTAAAAGTGTAGGGACAGGGTGTCTACCTTGTCATAGATTTGATCACAAGAAGTACCCTTGGCATGACCCTGTCAGTAACATAGGATGTAAACCCAAATACCAATAGACCAAACATTAGAAAGGATGGCTCATTAGGATAGAACAGTTATTTCTCAGAGGAGACATTTTAACAACTAAATGTAAGTCTTGGTGTTCACTAGGCTGCACCTGGTCTGCTATTTTGTAAATTACACTTAGGACATCATTTGTCCATACCTCTGGTATCAAATAATATTTGAAGCTGGTTGGTCATATACGAATCTCATCTAATGCAAATGAACACAAAGGAATATTTCATAGTCCAACCTACCTGCATGATGTACGCAGTGATCCGGGTGTAGGTGTTTAATTTATCAGGCATGTTTTTTTCATGAACCAACAGGTCACACAAAGCAGCACAGTAGAAGGTGATAGATGACACAGACATCAGCACTGGGTTGTTCAGCAAAGTCTGCTTTACAAATTCTACCTTATGTTCTGGAGTATTCTTCTCAACAAATTCCATAATGCGATTACGAGTGAGTCCCATCAGTTCTATTAGCTTCAAATTGCCTGAAAACCTTTTTGCATTGAAATAGTTTACTATCAGGGCCAAGTCTGCAAATGGTCTGAAAAAGAATAGATTGTAACTTATGTCCTTGATAATTGGTATATTGGTAATGTGTTAGTCCGTCACTTTTCATTTGTTTTTTGGTGATGCGTCTTAGATGTTGCTTAATCTGAATTTGATGTTGCGTTTTGTTTGTTCAACATATTGCATTTTGTACCTGGTGCATTCTATGCAATAACTGAGATTGAAACTTTCACATATCAAGGATTTTCAAGGGCATATTTTTTGGCTCGCTTTCAAGAGGTCAGCAAAAACTATGTGCCTGTTGGTCTCTCTTACACCAATGTCAGGTACACCCCAAATGCAGTATTCTGATTGGCTGATGCGCCCCTTCCCTCAATCTTACTCCACACTAATCTTCTAAGTGGTGCCATCACCACCAGCTTTATGGTTAGATTATGCGCAGCTCCACTTATTCCATGATAATCTGCTAGTAGGCATCAGCAGCACCAAGTTGAAAGAGCCAGCTCATGGAGTGGGCTCCACTGGTTGCCTTATATCAATTCTATTATAACATTATTACTAGTACTGTGTGGTGGGCTGGGTTTTTGGTAGTGAAAAACTCACTCTGTGCCCTCATCCACCACCCCTTTTTACTGGACCAGAAACACCTTCTTCCCTTACCTATCACTAAGTAGTAGGCTGATTTCCCAGTACTGACCAACTCATATTATAAAATGGGAAGGCAGCCACCCACTCAACTAGATTTGATCCTGACACCCTGGTAGCCACATTGACCCCCACAGATAAAAAGATCTGCATGGTGGTTAGTGGCAGTGGCTAGGACATCTCATAAAAGATAAGGCACTGATTACCACTTTGTATTTGTGTATTTGTATTTTCATACTTGAGAACAATATACGTTTAGATCTAGAACCTACCACTGTTTAAATTACCAGTCTTTGCCAGCTACCTACCAAATTCATCTATCCAAAAGCTATTCTGTTACAATATAACATTAATATTATTACTATGAAGTCATCATAGAAGAAATATGATGTAAAGTAGTGTGACGTTCTCTGGTAAGTCGGGGTTGCCGATTCTTACAGCAGAGGAACGTGGGGATTGTTCGGGTCTAGGGGCGGACGGGGAATCCGGGCCAAGAACCGAGATGTGTTTTTAGAGTCGTGCCTCGCGCACGAGGGGGAGGCTGAGCGAATCGGTCGGGAATTGGTGCTCGATGTCAAACGGAGGACTGCGGGGAAGGGAAATTATGGTAGGGGTACGGGTCGGCCGGGGTTCGTCTCGCTCTATCTCCCAGACCAGCATTCACCCCTACAGGGCGGTCCACCCAAGGTTCCCGTCCACGGGGCCGCCGGGCCGACGGTCGCCTATTGTTTGGTAGTGTGGGGCCGAGCCTGCCGCGCCCTCGTCCCCGCGGACTCCGTTCCTTCGTTCCGCCCTTCATGCCTTCGTGCCATGCTGCGCCTACACTTCCGGGACGGTTTCGGGCCTTCGTGCCTTACTTCGGCCCTCCGTTCCTCGTTCTCGTTCCTCGGGCCGTCGAGCCCCTACCCTAAGTTTCTCCTATTTATCTCGAACTTCGACTGTTTTATCCTAACTTCTGGTTAATTGCTCGGATCGGCTCATCTTAGCGGTTGTTTCAGGGAAGAAGACACGTCTGGACACAAGGAGAACTGTTAAAGAACTCTGTTTATTCGGGCCTCACCGCCCCTTTATATACCCTAGAGGTCAGCCCTGATTGGCTGCTTTCAGTCACGTGATCTACAACTGACGTCACTTCCGGTTTACATTCTCGTTTCCGGTTTACATATCACTTCCGGTTTACATCTTTCCGGGTCTCGTTCCTTTACATATTCGTTCCTTTACACTTTCGTTCCTTTACATATTCGTGCCTCTTTTTCGGGCTTTTTACACTTTCGTTCCTTTTACATATTTCGTTCTTTTACACTTTCGTTCCTTTTACGAACATATATACCTTTTATAATATAACCTTATTTTCTCTTATTTTGATCTCTACATATTTGGATGAATAGGCATTCATCACACCCTGCCGCACCTTCTTGAAAGGTGGGAAAACACGTCTTACAACATTTCAAAGCAGTTCATACAGCAACGGCAACAGGACATACTTTAAAACCAGAAACATTTTAAACTACCAATCCTACGCTCCTTATCGGTAGAGGAGGAGGTGTCACCCTCTGTCCTCTCCGGTCTACCTCGGAGGGCCCCCGGGGCCTATCCGGCTAATTTTTATTTCTCTTCTTTTTTCTTTCTTCGTTCTTCGTTTTTCGTTTTTCTCGCTTCTCGGTAAAGTTCATATAATTCGTTTTACATATCCTAGTCTCTTATATACTTTTTATCTTCGTCATAGTTCTTATCCTGGGTCTATTAGGACCCGTACTGCGCCTTTTCCCGTTTTAGGATGAGCGAGCCGGTCGTGGCTCTCCCACCCGGGACTGGGGATCGGTTGTGACCCCGTCGCCCCCGCTCCTTTCCTCTGGGCTCTATGTACTTAGCCCCTCGGCGTTTTCCCTCGCCTTTACCCTCGTTAGGACAGAGGGACCGGTCGTGGTCCTCCTGCCCGGGGCCATGGGTCGGTCGTGACCCGCAATGCCCCCGTTCCATTCGTTTTTCGTCGTCCAGACGTTCTCCCCTAATTCGGGCGGAGAATCGGTCGTGATTCTCCCACCCAGAGGCAAGGGTCGGTCGTGACCCTTAGTCCTCTCGACCTTTTGTCCGTTTTTCGTCGTCCAGACGTCCTCCGTTGTTTTTGGGCAGAGAATCGGTCGTGATTCTCCCACCCGGTCGGTCGTGACCCCTCGTTCTTCCGTTTTATCACTCTTCTCTGCGTTCTTTTGGGTGATGATGATTTGAAGATGAAGTTTTGTAGAAAGACTGAAGTTTTCTTTACAGAAGGAATATTGTAGAAAGAATGTTCTTTTCTAGACTTCGCGCCCTCGGTCGCCTCGGCATTCAGAGCCTCCCAATGACTTTTCACGTTTGGCAAGGACAACATGTTCGAGCCAGAGGACGAGGTACCCAGCGGTCCAAAGAAGAAATGGCAATGGATGTGGAGAGGAACTTAGTTTAACCGTTAAAGTTCCAAGTGGAAGCTTCAGCAGATGGCGTCGCGGAGTTCGTGCTATCGGTCACAGTGAAACTCTGGATGGAGTTGGGGTGAAGGTAAGTATGTGAAGACTGGAATTATTAATTGTTGATGAGGTGTCCGTTTTCCGTACAGGAACTGAAGTTTGACTTTGTGGCACATGTCCTCGTGGTTAACCCAGCACCAAGACGTTCGGCCTTCGACCACGCCGACACACTCAAAGATTTTAGAGGCAAAGGAAGATATCGGAGAGAGAGTTCAATGTAGTTAATAGGGTATTTTCGTCACCGTTCCGGGCCCAAGTGGCATGACAACAACCGGAACGGAGACCCGATAAGAAGATAATTTTCTTTTTGATGAGGTTTCTTTGATGACAGGAGCCGGCGCCTCTCATCCCTCCCCCCCCGTGAGCAACGGTAGGAAGACAATCCTTCTTGGGGCGAGAGGGATGCTACTTCGTTCTACTGATGAGATGATTTTCTAAGAAGAGGATTCCCACTCCGGGCACTCGGGCCCTCGTTCGTCTTTCGGGCTCTCGGGCCCCGCTCCGCTTACTAAATTTTTCTTCCTCCCGAAGGACCATGTTCATCGACGGTTTTCGTGAGACTGTAATACCAACAAATAGTTCGTAATAAAGGTAAGTTTAAGGTTCGGTCTGGTTTGATTCTGGGGTAAGGCCACAGTCTTCATCGGTGCCATGTCCATCTACATGAAGCCACTTGAACGCCTTTGACACGCGCCGGGACAACAGCTTCGAATCGTTCCGAGCTGCTCCTAGGTACGGCGGTTCGAAGTAGGTAAGTTGAAGATATTTGGGAGAAAGGAGAAGGAGAAGTTGTAGAAAGGGAAGATGGAGGACATCAACTGGGATCTGCACCCGACGTCAACTTTTGAGATCCGGAACGGGCCCATCTCAGCCAGCTTCAGGAGACTGGATCCAGAGAGAACTCATCCGACGTCGAACTCCAAGTCAGGTATGAAGGATCGCTTTCCGTCGTTCTTTGCAGACCTCTTGAGTCGTCTATCGAGGCATCCGAGGCCGACGTTGCAAGCATCACCTCCCTATATGTTTCAAAGACTATTTTGTTCCGTTCGTCGGCAAGAAGACATCAGGAAGTACGACATGGAAGCAGTCACTGTCGTTACTGCAGGTAAGATATAAATTAGTAAGTCTATTAACTTCGTTTTGTTTATGTATTATTTTAGTGGGGCACGAGCGAGGGCCTTTCAGCTACCGTCCCTGCTCGCACCCCGGTCCTCCGGGAGACATCTACAATTCGCCGTAGTCCTTTCACGACTCGCTGCATCGGTCTTGGCATGCTAAAACCAGCATCCAGGTCAAGACTTTCCACTCTACTGCTTTCTGTATGCGGTAAGAGGCTGAAGACAAGGAAACACAGAAGATGGTGGTACAATGAATCCGGGCCCATCCGGTCCAACATTCTGAGTAATTCATCCAAAATCAAGATGGTCGAAGCCCGAAGAAGTCCAGACGAGCCGTGGAAAGTTCGTTTTTTGGTGCCGCTAGAGGACAGAGGTCGTTCTTCACTCGCCTCCAGATCCCTCAAGGCAGCATGGGAGAAGGGTTCCAGTTTTGGCCCGCGCCAGCCTTTCCTCCAGCGGCGAGTCGCAGGTCAACCGGTACCCTATTTACCCCGGCACGACCGTCGACTCAAGAATTACACAATACTGTTTGTTCGTTCTGAGTTCCCTTCTTCGATTCCACCTCTTTGTTTTACTCTCGCTCTTCTTGGTCACTCGGACGGGTGCCGGGTGTCCGTCCGACCCCCCGACCAAGTGACTCTCGCTCCGACGTTCCGTCACTATCCTTTTTTCTCGTTCCCTGGGCCGCCCGGCCCGCTATCTGTCCAATTTCCGCGACCGGACGGTCCTACTCAACTTGCTTGGTCCCAACCAACGCAACGGGGCTTCTGGGAAGAAGCGAAACAGCTACACACTTGCTTTTCCTCCGAGCGCCTCCTCCCGTTCCATATTGCCCCGCAGGCTTGGTAAGTTCGTTCCAGACACGGACCTTCCAGCTCGCTGATTACGATCAACACCTCCTAACACATGCGGTTTCGTTCAATTCCGCAAGAAGAAGATTCCCATGAAGAAACTACCTAATTTGTTTTTAGTAAGAATACTTGAGATGAGAATATTCGAGCCCGCCAGTCCGTTCCCGATGTTTTAAAGCAAAGTTTCAGGCTCGTCCAGCGGTCTCCAGGAAAGTTTTTGTCCGGGCTTCGGACTCCTGTGCGGCTCAGGTACCTTCGCCTCGGCCCGGTCCTCTCCCTGGGGGTTTAACACTATAGGTGAGGAGCCAACGCCCAGTAATCCCTCCCCACCCCACTCGCGACGCGCCATTTTCCGCTTCTGGTTCCGTCGCGCTATCTTCCGTACAGGACTCTAAGCAGCATACACCGTTCTCTCCTTTTCGAGGCTTTTCATCCTTCTTCCTGACGTTGGGCCGGTAAAAGCAGCCTCTCCTCCCTGGCCGGGAGCTCGAGAAGTTGGTCCACTAGTCTGCTCTGCTTTTCTACCTCCCTCGTCGTCTGTAACAAGTCGTCTAACTGGTCCTCGTTTTTATACAACACTAAAGTCTGAGCCAACTGGACGGTCCGGTTATGTTCGTTAATTAACCTGTCGACTCCCGGGAACTCTCGGGTAAACGGCCCCAGCGCTGCCGTCGGGAACTGTGCCATTGCCTCGTCGAACGTCTCTGGCTCGCAGCCCGTTTCCAGTGCCATCAGGAACGCCATAGACGCTGAAGCCATTGCTCTCGTCTTGGCCGTCATCCTTTGCACCTGCCTAGGAGGCCACGCCAGTTGCACCTGGATTGCTTCCTCGGCGTCCCAGTCCCGTACCACCCGTGCCGTTACTGGAAAGTGTCCCTGCAAGACCTGTTGAATGGCTTGCGTCCTTAACAACTTGAGTCGTGGCGTTTCTCCAGATGGTCCTGCCGTTGGTGTCTCCATCCCCATGGACCCGAACACTGAGTCCGAAGCCGCCCCCGACTCGTCCAGTTCTTGCCTGTCTGGCTCGTACCCTTTGGTCTCGGCCTGTCCCAACTCCATGTCTTCCGAGTCCTCTACTTCTGTATCCATGGATTGAGCAGCCGGTATTTTCAGTCTATGCATCATAACTCGTGGTTGCAGTGCTCGTCCATCCTTGTCCTCGTCCTTAAGTGGGGTGTCCGGTCCCGGTGGCGATTTCATCCTCTCCGGTGACGGCGGTCCCGGGGTCTCTTCCGATCCCTGCGACCCAAAGAACGAGCTTCCCAGACTGGCTCGGGTCAAATTGTTTACAGCCGCTCGTGTCTCCGGCGTATCCGGTGCCACTAAGATGTCCCTCATCCGCTTCAGTCCCGGGGGCGGTACCACTGGCTGCTTACATACCATCTTCTCCAGGGGTGAGTCCGCCCTCGTCGGGGTAGGGGTTGAGAACAACGGCTGCGTTGAAGCCATCGACGCCGTTTCCTCGGTCTTGACCGCGTGTCGAACATACTTCACTTTTTCAACTCGGCCCGATGGTTTGAGTCCTTGTCTTTCCGCCATCTCGAAGATGAACCTCCCTAAGTACAGCGCCTCTCTCTCCGCCAACCGGCCCCCTTGCGCGTCCCGAATACTGTCCTCCAGCTCCCGGTCTGTTCTCGCCTCTCGGTAACCCCTGAACGTTCCTTCCCGGTTCATCGTTCCTTTTAGGTACCCGGGGTACCTCGGGTGTCGCGACTCATAAACAACCGACTTCTTGTGGACTGTCATCATAGTAAACTGCGCGTCACTACAAGGTGGTTCTAGTCCCGTGGTCCGTTTTACTCCTGTCGAGGTCTCGGGTTGCGATGGTCCCAGCTCTCCTGCGCTACTTGATTCGGCGATGACCAAGGACCGATCGCTCCGAACTGACGTACTCCGGCCCGACTCTGAATCGTCCGAGCTCGTTCCCTCCTCAAGTTCTTTCGGGATTTTCTTCACCTTTTTCCACTTTTTCTTCCGGGACGGCTCCTCCGCCGTGGATCCTTGTGCCGGGGGTCTCTTGAAGGCTGGAGGCTCCTCCTCTCCCTTAATTTTCGGACATTGATCGTCGGACGAGCTCATTAATTCCACCACCTCAGCCCCTGGTGGTATCCCTGAGCAACCTGGCTTCGGGGCTGGTGTGGATCTTCCTCCTCTTCCTCTGCCTGGGAGTCCTCTGCCGGGGAGTCCTCGTCCTCTCGGTTCTCGCGGTTCTCCCTGGGCGTTTAACTTCTTTACTTGGCTTTGTACTATTCCAGCCACTTGGTCTCCTGTCAGGAGTGGTCTCGGGTTCATCACAGCCCGGCTCGCGCTTCGCGGCGACTCGGTGACTTCCTTCCGCACCCCTTTTGCGGCCCTCCGAGGGGAACGGCGCGTGGGCGTCGACCGTTCCGTTACTCCGGCCAAGAGTCCCTTCCCTGCTGCCTTGGCTGCTTGGGCTCCCTCGCCGGCCTCGCCGGCCTCCGGTACTTCCTCTGCTGCTTCCTGCTCAGGCTGCTCGGCGTCGCTGTCGTCGGACCCTCTTGATGCCCTCGGGTAGTATGGTACGCGAATCCTCCGCCGCGGCCTCTCCGGTGCTTCCTTGTTCAACCGCTTTCTCGGGGGGGTAGAATCCCTCCGGATGACGCACAGCGTAGTCATGTTCCAAATCTGCTACCCGGGCCGCCGTTTCGTCTCCAGGAGCGAAACTGGTGTACGGCGGTCGTCCTTTCGGATCCAAGGCGAACGCCGCAGCATACTCCAGCCTCAGAAGGGGGTCCTGTTTCGGCATCCCTCTCAGCAGGTTTCCTTCGTGTGATTCCCACATGTGCTTTTTCCAGTCCTGGTGTGTCGAATATGCTCGGCTCGAACACACCGGGCACATGTAGTATTGTTTCCGTATTCCATCGTGCTGGCCTCGGATGTGCTTGGCTAGGTGTTTGAATTCCTTTCCGCGACACTGTCCTTCCCAACACTGTCCGCTCATCGCGTCTATTTTCCGGGCTTTCGGGCCTCGTTCCAAACTCGAAGCTCGTCCCGTCCGCCTTCTTCGTTTCCGCCTCGTGGTGATGCTGCTCGTCTCACTTCTCTGTTTTTCTCCTAGCTTGGTCTGCTCGTCTGCGATGTGATGAATTCTGATCGGCTGACCAGAATGACCTGCTCCGGCGAGCGCTCTGCCTTTTATAGCCGCCGCAGGCGGAAGTGGGCGTGGCCTGCACTAGTGACCCCTAGCGTCAAGCTCACCAACCACTTCAGCGGTGGCGCCCCCTACTATTTCCGGTCCCCGGGGCCCACCGCTGGTCACCGCCCTGCCTGCCGTTTACCTCGCGGCCCCTCGCCGTCTGCGCGTTCTTCTTCCTAGGCCTTTTATTGCCCCACCGGACGTCCTCGGTCCTTTCATCTCTGTCGCCTCCTCCTGCCTTGTCACCTGGCCCTCACAGTGCTTCCGCACACTTCCCGGAGAACACAGGGGCTCGTCGTTATTATCCTCTCGCCGCCGCCCCGTTCTCTTTGTCATCTTTACTTCTTTTACGACCTACTTTAAAGCCCGTCCTCGTTTCAGGCCTCGCCTTTTACAACCGTCCGTTCGTTCCTCCGGCGTTCCCGAGAGTGCCGCATCTACTCTCCTCCGGTCTCCTGGACGCTGTAACGCGGTATTACCAAGTCAGCATTACTTCAAAAGTCTTCGTCAGCTTGCCGCCGGGTCTGTCTTTCGTTGTAATCCAACCATCTTTTCCACACTGTGGTTCCTCCGGACTGACCGGAAAGCGGCTACGTGGGACTACTTTAGACATTCGGGCCGCCGTGGCTCCAGAACGCCGTTTTTCGTCCCAACCCCGCATTTCCCACCTATATTACATCCGCAAGAGAACCAATCTTCAGCTAGGTAGCAATTCTCTACAGCCTAACGACCTGCACGCCTACTGTAGTGGTCAACGCACCGCCCCGACTCAATGGCCCCAGGTTGATCAGTCCTTTTTGGCCAAAGCCTTTCTGTGTAGCGCCGATTTGGTCGTTCCCTTGGTCCTCTTCCACCTGCGGAATCGAGACACGAGAACGACTTCATCACAAAAAGGGGGTACCCTGCTTCCGTACGTGCCCTAGCGCGCCCCACCCCAAGCATTTACTGTGCAGCCTCGTATCCTTGCTGGTCAGCTACCATCCAGGCTGGCGCAGCGTGTCCTCGGTAGGGTTCCAGGCGGTCCACATGGACCACCCCCCCCGGTTTCCCTCGTTTCTTCCGTACTACCACTCGTCCTCGGTCAAGCACCTTGACGATCAGTGCAGGGCCTATCCATGGAAATCGCAATTTCGTTCCCTTGTCCCTATCCACCACCGTATCGTGCACCCAGACCAGTTCTCCAGCGTGGTATTCCCGCCGAGTCACCTTTCCATCGTACTTGTATTTCTGATGAATGGCGGCCCGTTTCAGCCCTGCCCGGGCCTCCCGATAGGCCGCGACTAGCCCTCTCTCCAGGCTTTCCACGTAGTCGCCCACCCGTCGGGGTTCCTCCTCCGGTCCTAGAGGTCTCCCATATATCGCTTGTCGCGGCATCATGGTCTGTCGGCCCAGCATCATCATGTTCGGTGTCACTCCCGTGCTGGCTTGCGGCGTTGCTCTATAGCTCATCATCACGAGTGGGACCATCTCATCCCATTCCCGGCCTGTCGCTCGGCAGCTAGCTTTCAGACAGCACCCTAAAGTGCGGAAACTTCGTTCTATGTATCCGTCGCTCCGGGGGTGGTACGGCGTCGTTCTTGTTTTGTGGATTCCAAACAGTGCACAGACCTGAGCCACCACCTCGGATTCGAAATTCGTGCCCTGATCCGAGTGTAGTTCCCGAAACGCGCCGTACCGTGCTACTACTTCTTCAACCAGCTTGTCTGCTACTGTCACTGCCTTCTGATCCGGGATCGGGAAACACTCCAGCCACTTGGTGAAATAGCACCCCACCATCAGGCAGTACTTGTTTCCTCGTTTCGTGACTGGGTACGGGCCCGAAACATCCATGGCCAGCCGTTCCATCGGCTCCCCTACTATGTATTGATGCAGCGGCTCCCGTCTTCCTCGTCCTCTTTTCAGCAACGTGCAGTCACATTCTCGACATTCCTTCCGCATGTCCTCTAGGAGTCCCGGCCAGTAAAACCCTTGTTCCAACAGGGCCGTCGTTCTGGCGACTCCCAGGTGCGCTCCTGCTGCGCCTCCATGGTATTCCCTCACCAACTCGGCCCATTCCTCTCTGGGAACGACCAGTTGGTTCCTCCAACCATGTCCTTCTAATTCCCAGTACTTCCGATGCAGCACGCCATCCTTGAGGCTTAATCTTTCCCACTGCCTCCATAGGATCTTTGTTTCTCGGGATTCCGGAGATATGACCTCCCAACCTGGCCGGTTCGCATCCTCTTCCATCCGTGCGATAATCGGTCCTATATCTCGATCCCTCCTCTGCGCTGCTTTCATCTCCTGCGGGGACCATCCGGGCTCTTACCCCCGGGCCCGCGTCACTACTCTCACTTTCTCGGTACCCTCGTGTTCCTCTCCACACTGTTTACACGGATACCGGGACAACGCGTCAGCGTTCCCATGCTTCCTACCCGGTCGGTGTTGGAACGACACGTCGTGCGAGTCGATAATCTCAATCCACCGGGCAGCCTGCCCCATCGGTTCCTTACTTCTCTGCAGCCAACTAACCGCTCTATTATCCGTCCGGACTATGACGCGTTGACCATAGATGTAGCACCGAAAATGTTTCAAAGCTCGCACCACTGCCAACAGTTCTTTCCGCGTGGTGCAATACTTTCGCTCGTTCGACTCCAGGGTTTTGCTCGTGTAAGCTATTACCCGTTCCTCCCCTCTCTGCTCCTGTGATAGCACGGCTCCCGTCCCCACGTCACTGGCGTCCGTGTCAAGCCACCATTGTCCTTCTTCCTCCGGGAATCCCAATACCGGGGCCTCTGTTAACGCCCTCTTCATGGCATCAAACGCCTCTTGTCGTCTCGCACTCTACACGAAAGGCTCCTCTTTCGTTGCCAGTTCATACAAGGGGGCAGCCAATTCCGTGAAGCCGTTTATATGTCTTCTATAATACGAACACAATCCCACGAAGGCTCGTACCTCATGGAGATCCCGAGGGACCGGCCACTCGGTTACTTGCCGACACTTTTCGGGGTCGGGTTCGATCCCGTTGAATGAGACAACGTGTCCCAAGAACGGAATCTTCTTCTGGAACAACCTGCATTTTCGTGCTTTCAACTTCAGCCCTGCAGCGTTCAATCGGTCCAGAACCCGCACCAATCTTTCCAGAGTCACTTCAAACGTTGGCCCGAAGACCAATATGTCATCCAGGTATACCAGACACTCCTCCCACACAATTCCTCTGAGGATTCTTTCCATCAGTCTCTCGAAGGTTACCGGGGCGTTCACTAGCCCGAATGGCATCACTTTAAACTCGTATAACCCTCCTTGAGTCACGAAGGCCGTCTTCTCTCGGTCCTCGGGTGCCATCTCTACCTGCCAATATCCGCTTGCGAGATCCAAACTGCAGAAGAATAGGCTCCCGCCCAGGGTGTTGAGGCTGTCCTCTATCCGTGGAAGCGGATAGGCGTCTACTTTTGTAGCCTGATTCAATTTTCGATAGTCGATGCAGAATCTCGTTCCTCCGTCCTTCTTTTTCACCAAGACGGTCGGGCTGCTCCACGCACTTCCGCTCTCCTGGATGATTCCCAGATTTAACATATCCTCCACCAGTGCTCGTTCCTCTTCTCTCCTGGTGGCCGGATACCGTCTGACCCTTTGCTTGATCGGCATCTGATCCCCCGTACTAATTCGATGTTGTACTAAGTCTGTCCGTCCTAACTCATGTTTCGAGGTCGCAAACATTTGTTCCCGGGCCATGATGGCTTTTTCCAGTTCTCCGCCTTCCTCCGTGGTTAGGCCTTTCCTAGCCTCCTCTACCATCTCGACGAGCGCTCCAGGGGGTTCTTTTACATCGCTTCCCGTACCTCGTACTTCTTGTACGAAGGTGGCTTCTCCGAGGACTCTGCCGGTTTCCAATTTCGCGCTCTCGGTCCCTCGGTTGGCCACCCAAACTTTATTCTCCTCTCCCAACGTCACCGTTCCTGGGATCACTTCCAGTCCCATCGGTAATCCAGTGCCGGTGATGACAGCCAGCTGTCCACTTTGTCCCATGTCCACTCTCGCCACTATTGTTACTCGGGTCACCTGGATCGGGGGTATTTCCGTCGTCCCCTCGATTCTCACGACCTGTCCTCCGACGGTAACTGCCTGAACCCCATCCGTTCTTCGTTCTACTCCTGGGATTCGTTCCCCCTCTCCCCCTCCTTCGGCGGGCAGGAAGACAGCACTCGCGTGGGGCTTAACTGTTAGCCGGTATTTCACCGCGAAGTCGTTTCCTAGGATTCCTTCATCTCTACCGATGTCTGCCACCATGAATGTCCACTGCAACATGCGTGTTCCCAATCGTACTGACAAGTTCGTGCATCCGTAGCACCGCAGCGGACTACCATCCACCGAGCAGAGGCGTTCTTCGTATCCGTCCAGGTCTTCCCATTTTCGTCCCCACTCTCTCCAGAGACGGTCCGACAGCAAACTAATCATAGATCCGGTATCAACCAAAAAACGGGCGACACTCTCTCCTACCGTTCCGGCCACATAAAGTCTACATTCACCCATGCCTACTACTTCTCTCGCCGCACCCGAAGGGGGCCCCGCGCTTACTGCGACGGCGACTGTCCCTTTCCCTGACGCTGAGAGCAATCCCTCGCGAAGTGGCCCTTCTGGTGACATTGGTGACATTCCAGGTCTTCTTTTCGTTTCTTGTACGCCTCTCTCCGGGCCGTTGCCTGTCTCCTGGCTTCTCGTTCTTCTGCCAATTCCTTCATCATCTCCTCCAACTTACCGTTTAAGGCCGTGATTTGTGTATTGGCGTCCTCCTCGGGCTTCACTGCCCGCAGGAGGCGGCCTGAGTATCGTTCCTGTATCTCTACCACCTCCACCGCCTCCTCTAACGTCTTGCATCCCTTCTCTGCACACTTCAGCTGAAGGTCTTCCCCAACTGCAGCCTGGAACGCGTGTAATGCTGCTTTTTCCTGGCTGGCGTAGTCGTTGGAGAAGTAGGCTCGCGACGCCAACCGCCGGGCGTTATCGGCCAACTCCTTCGCTGTTTGGTTCTTTACGCGCTTCAATCCCGCCAATTCTTGCAGAGCATTGCACGTATCCTTTTCCTGACCGAACTTCCAAAGCAACGCCTCTACCCTCGCCGGGTAACGGAGTCGTTCCCTGTCCGGGAGTCCGACAAAGTACATTCGTGCCGTTCCCGTCAACGAAAGAAAGAGCATCGCCGCCTTCTCCTCAGTCGTCCAACATCCCAAGTCTGCATACTCCTCGAATTGGTTGATCCATCCCTCAAAGTCCGGTTTTCCATCATACTTTTCCGGTCGTAAGCTAAACTTCTTCAAACTCGCTCCTACCTGGCCGGTCTGTTGTTGTTGAGCTCGCGCATTCTGCTCATCCGTCGGGGTGGACGTTCCCATAAAGTTAAACCGCCTATCCATGATGGTCGTGTCCTCCCCTTTGACTTCGGGTTTCGCACCTCCTTTCTCCTCCCCACCTTCCTTGAAGGCGATGTCAGAATCCATCTGATCGAAGACCGCAGCTGTCGCCATGAGCATCCAATATCGACGAAACACTCAGTATCCACAAGTCCGTATGTGCTTATTTCAGCACCACCGCTGCCACCAGTGTGACGTTCTCTGGTAAGTCGGGGTTGCCGATTCTTACAACAGAGGAACGTGGGGATTGTTCGGGTCTCGGGGCGGACGGGGAATCCGGGCCAAGAACCGAGATGTGTTTTTAGAGTCGTGCCTCGCGCACGAGGGGGAGGCTGAGCGAATCGGTCGGGAATCGGTGCTCGATGTCAAACGGAGGACTGCGGGGAAGGGAAATTATGGTAGGGGTACGGGTCGGCCGGGGTTCGTCTCGCTCTATCTCCCAGACCAGCATTCACCCCTACAGGGCGGTCCACCCCAGGTTCCGGTCCGCGGGGCCGTCGGGCCGACGGTCGCCTATTGTTTGGTAGCGTGGGGCCGAGCCTGCCGCGCCCTCGTCCCCGCGGACTCCGTTCCTTCGTTCCGCCCTTCATGCCTTCGTGCCATGCTGCGCCTACACTTCCGGGACGGTTTCGGGCCTTCGTGCCTTACTTCGGTCCTCCGTTCCTCGTTCTCGTTCCTCGGGCCGTCGAGCCCCTACCCTAAGTTTCTCCTATTTATCTCGAACTTCGACTGTTTTATCCTAACTTCTGGTTAATTGCTCGGATCGGCTCATCTTAGCGGTTGTTTCAGGGAAGAAGACACGTCTGGACACAAGGAGAACTGTTAAAAAACTCTGTTTATTCGGGCCTCACCGCCCCTTTATATACCCTAGAGGTCAGCCCTGATTGGCTGCTTTCAGTCACGTGATCTACAACTGACGTCACTTCCGGTTTACATTCTCGTTTCCGGTTTACATATCACTTCCGGTTTACATCTTTCCGGGTCTCGTTCCTTTACATATTCGTTCCTTTATACTTTCGTTCCTTTACATATTCGTGCCTCTTTTTCGGGCTTTTTACACTTTCGTTCCTTTTACATATTTCGTTCTTTTACACTTTCGTTCCTTTTACGAACATATATACCTTTTATAATATTACCTTATTTTCTCTTATTTTGATCTCTACATATTTGGATGAATAGGCATTCATCACAGTATGATCATAATTACCCAATTCTATTTGGGAAACAAGTGCCAAAGGGGCTTGTTCTCCTTAAATAGAGGATTTGCAATATGAAAGTGTCACATAAAACCAGAAATTTCAGCCAAAGGAGAATTTACAAAAGGAAAAATTTTCTAATTTGTTAAATGTAAATTTTATAACCACACAAAAAGTAATCATATGTGGTAAATGAATAAGATCAGACCATTTTTAAAATTCTATATCTGACAATATGATGCCTTTCCTTGAACCGCCACCCTGGAGTTAATCAGATCAGGGAACTTGTTCTTACCTTGAACTGACAATCATGGTTGACTTAGGGAGGCACTGCCTGGCCATCAATGCGAAACACCATTCCAAAGGCTCACGCTCACCAGTCAGGTCTATTGGTGATGAAATACCCTTTTCCCAGTAATTCCTAAAATTCTGGATCTCATCTAATCCATCTATTGGAATAGAAGTACAATAGTCGAAGATTCTACCGAGTTGTGTCTGTACATTAATTGGTTATGTTGGTTCAGAGAAATTTCCTTTCTTTTAGACATGAATCTATAATGGAAAAAGCAACACTATAGAAGTGCATCCTGGGCTCTTACTTATAAACATTTATTTTGTGGTTTAAAAGAATAAAATTTGTTCTTGATCTTTATCTAATAAAGATATAAGGTCAGCATTTTGATATAGTGTAATGCTAAAAATAACATATTCCTTGGAATAAACATAACCTAGGTTTATATAAATACCTAAGATGAATCCAACTTTTTCTTCATTTCTTTCCAGCCACTCAGCATGAACAGAGGTGTCAGCATCACCAGTAGTATATACACCATACAGACTGAGCAAACGCGGAAGACTCACTGGCTTATCTATTGTCATGATATAGCGCAGGTTTAACATGATCATGACTTTGAATTTTGTCACCCACCCTCCAGTTGCCCATTTCCACAAGAACTGCTGCCCCAATGTTGTTTTTCCTATACCTGCCCGTCCACGAACCAAGACAAATTTCTCGTACTCATCACTTTCGATCAGCTCTTCCTCCTCAATCTGTTTTCTATGGAATTTTTCAAGTTCATGCTGATAGTGGTCTGGTCCTGTATGCATAACATCCATTCTTTGCTGCTTTAGGAGTTTCAGGGTTACATACTGAGTGTCAAAATCAATCGGGTGATCTGGAGACTTGTCTGTCACATGTCCTTTTCTATGGATGTCTGCCAGGATTCGATTCACAGCTTTTTCTAAAAACACATGGAAGGAATTCTTGATTTCATTGCCTTCATTTTTGGGGTTCATGGCAGGTTTTGTGATTAAGGAAATAGAATCTGTCCGAATAACATAACAAACAAAATTAATTGTGTATTGAAGGCCCAAACAAAGTCATTAAGATACAGCTATTCTAGATTATAACCATTAAAATACCAAAGGTCTGTCTTCCAAAGAGAGCCACAACCTGCCTCCATTCTTCTAATATTTCTTTATAGTCACAATGATGGGCTAATAAAGCTGTAGCAGTACCCTATTTTGAAATTTGATTCATACATTCTTCTAGAATGATGTCAATTTGGTTTTCCACTATTATCTCATTGATTTCCAGAAAGGTTACTTGTTAAATATTGTAAAATGAATGGGTACAAA
This sequence comes from Lepidonotus clava, assembly GCA_936440205.1. Classification (NCBI taxonomy): domain Eukaryota; kingdom Metazoa; phylum Annelida; class Polychaeta; order Phyllodocida; family Polynoidae; genus Lepidonotus; species Lepidonotus clava. The sequence goes on from OW387145.1 coordinate 37,426,761, forward strand.
CCTCTGAATACAACAGAGCCTGATACTACTTTATATACAGTCCCATTATCCTGATGATCCTTCCCAAATGTTGCTTTCTTGATGGCATTGCTGATGTTTTCTTCCACCATACCAAGCGTATAGATCATTTCAATAAATGCTTTCTTCCTTTTTTGACTATTGAAATACATTACATGTCTATTCATTAGGGCATAAACGGTTTCGGAAAAAGAATGGTATTTATATCTAGATCAAATTGTTAATATCAGATATCCCTGTAAGACTAATGTCCTGGGAATGCAGGTGCACTGTTGATTTTTAACTTAGTTTAAAATAGAGAAATAGTCATATATATAGGTACTGTAAAAAAACATATCTATACTCTGAATTTCTTATCAAAAGCTGATTTCTTAACAGAGTTATGAAGTATCTATACTTGCCACAGGTATACAATATTTACTTCAACATAAATATCAAGTGTTTTTTTTATGGCACCATTAATCTAAAAAGACGAATGATGATTTTGTCAACATTTTAAGAGTGAGGTTTCATGATTCAGTAAGGTAATCCCTTTATCTATTCCCTTTATGCAATCAGCAATCACTTTATGTAACTAGCAGTCACTTCATGTAATTGACAATCCCTTTATGCAATTAACAACTCTTTACTATTGTTCCAAACAAAAAACTAATACAATATCATGAGCTAACATGCTACCCTGAGATTGTATAGAGGGGCAATCCATACCCTTAGGCCATAATTACACTATGCGTCGGGCCTGTGTTCACATTAGGGTGCAATGCCCAATGCATCTGATTCACGTTGGATCCATATCAAGGCCATGTCACACTACCCAGGTAAGCAGCGACGTAACAAGCACATTCTTCGACTGTTCTTTTTTGATAAGTCTGTAACCTGCCCAGTTACGTTATTTTGGGTAAAGTTGAGACTTACTAAAAAGGAATGTTATAATAACATTATATTTTAGTGAAGTTGAGACCTTACTTATAAAGAACATTATAACAACATTATTGTGACGTGAAGGAATGTTACAAGAATGTTACTATAGTGTCACAGTGCGACATCGCAATGTTAGGTTCTAAAGGCTTTTTTTCGGTGCCATCAAAATAACGTAACAAGAACCCAAACAGGTAAGTGGCTGAAATGTATTTATCAATCAATTAAATTAACTTCAAAGTGTGTGCAAAACCATCACAACAGGGACGATTGGCACATGAGGGAAACAAGGATAAAAAAAAAGAGGGAGAGTAAAACTAAACCATTTTTAATCCCTCCGCTCTTGCGAGCTGTTAGGTTCTAAACATTTTTGTTTTGACTTTCACAGAAGTCATCAACTCTTAATTCTCCCCTTTCTCTAATTCACCCCAGGATTATCTCCCTAGACAAGTTAGAAATAGTTGTGTAGAGAGAGTAGGAGAAATAATAGATATGATTATATCTGTTAACTTTTTCCATATAAAAAAGGGTATGTAAAAAGGTATTGCCACTCTATATACTCACCCTCCCTGTGCTATAGTTTCCCTTTCCTCATCTTATCACGTGAGCTGAATAACATATTATTAAGGTCGTGTCTCATAAAAAAATTGTTTTTATTTTTAGATATGTTTCCCTTACCCCTTAGATATCTGGAGAGTTTGGAATTTTTGGAATGTTATTAACCAATAAACAAAGGTCGTATCTGTACAATTGCACTTTTCAGTGAAGAACATAATGTTTTATCTAAAATAAGCAAATGTTATATTCTCGAAAAAATGTGATACTTCATGCAAAAAAGAAATCTTATGACTAAATTTCTTAGATAACCATCATGTAAACTTTATTATGCAATATCATAATCAAATTCATAAAATCAGAAACAGATTTGGGAATATAAATTCAAAATGTTGGATACCACCATAGTTTACTGAAAAAATGGTCTTGATGTTGAATAACATAAGGTCGTATCTGAGCTGCATTTAAATATGGCAGTGTAAATATCACATAAATCTTCATTAATTTAGAAAAATCAGCTGTAGTAAATTCTAGAATGTTGTTTCTTTTTTTCCAGAAATTTTAATTTGTGGAATTTCTATCAGTTAAACTGATTTAAGTTGTATTTATCTAAATTCATATATTCGAGATACGACCTAATGTTATTCACTGATTTCTGAGTTTTCTTCTTAAAATTGAATAACATAGGGTCTTATCTGAAATAGAATCTGTATCTGTTACCATAGTAACATTCCAATAATCTAAATATTATTCATACTAAGTCTTTTGACCAAAGGACATTATTCTAGCTATGTATCAGAAATAATAATGATCGAGCAGATATTTAGAATAATATAGACCATCAAAGCATGTCATATTTCTTCAATTAGCAATTACACAAAATGAGCATTTGTCAGATACGAACTTATGTTATTCAGCTGAATACATGGCATATATAAATACATATATGAAAAAGAAATGTGAACTATAAAGATTCCTTACACCTTTCTTGATGAAGGCTTCAAATAGCATATACTCAGGTGATCCCACATCAGTATATTCGTGGCTAAAGTCCTTGTTCAAAGTGAAGGAACAACAAAGGTTCTTTGCTCCTTTTTTTTACATGGAAATAATAAATGATTAGTGTCATTGGTCATGTTTTAATTATGTTGCATCATTGAAGAACCAGGGGAGGTTGATAAAGACATATGTGACCCGTTTTGGCGAATTGAGTCGGATGTCGCACGGGGAAGATTTTTAGTTAGGTATACCATCAGAAAATACTAATTATTAGCTTTAAAACAAGGTATAACATGTCTAGGTCCGATATCTAGGGCCTGAGATAAGTTGCGACGAAAATAAAAAGAACCGCGCCTATGCGGGTATAAGAAACTGAGATAAATGAGTTCAAAGTTTTTCTTACCGCGCGCTACCGCGGTCCTCCGATAAAGCCCTAGCAACGTACACTTGTAATCAATCCTTGGTCCTGAAACTTTACATAGTCATTCTACACTATTCTAGCTAACAAATACCAGTAATTCATGCGTTTATATACAAAACTTTTATTCATGCCGGCGCTGCAAAAAGTGACAAAAATCCGGATCTGAAACAACAACTTAACCTAGAACGGCAAGCATAAAGGATAACAATACCTCATCTTGGCTTCTTAAAAACAACTCTGTGATGACCCTAGGTACCCTGGGTATCCATAATGTGTCTATAAAAGTTCTTGGAATTTTCATGATTGTCTTTGGTCGTTAAAATAGTGAAAAGCCACCGATGTAAATATCTTGAAATCAGAAAAAGTCTTAACAACTATAAATAAATAACAATGTTCAAAACGGATTCTTAATAGTTTTCTCAGGTGGTCCTGGGCCTGCCACGACCACGTTTAGCTTGTTTACTAGGACGGCCCCTGCCCCTAGGTGGGGGTGGGGGGCCTTCCTCCTCTGAGTCAGATGAAGAATTTGATTGCCTCTCCAGCTGTCTGACCAACTCCTCCTCCTCCCCCTCCGATCTTGATGATGTGTCTGGAGTCTGTCCTCTGCCTCTGCCTCTGCCTCTGCCCCTGCCCCTGCCCCTGCCCCTGCCTCTGCCTCTGCCTCTGCCTCTGCCTCTGCCCCTGCTCCTGCTCATGCCTGGCCCATCCCCCTCGCCAGCCTCTGGCTCTGATTCTGCATCTGGTTCCGGCGGAGGTACGGCACGGGGGCCTGGGCCGGGTGCTGGTTCTGGTACAGAGGGCTTAGGGCACATGATGTCCTTCGTGTCCTCAGTACAAAAATCCCGAATGTTCTTGAAGAGATACCACTGTCTTTTGGCAGGGAGGCCAGGGGATGGGATGGGCTGAGGGCCTTCCTGGGGGACAGCTTCAGGGGCGACAGTCAGCATCTTGAAGGTCTCGGGGGCCGAGTCGGCATACTGCCGGAAGGTGACGTGGCCCTTGTTCTGGTCAGAGAACACAAAGTGATGATACTGCTTTATGCCCTTGAGTGGTTTGATGAAAGGGGTCAAAAAAGATTGCCAGTCATACGACTCTACAAACACCTTCCCATTCTCGTCCCCCACAAGTTGGGTAAGGTTGACACGTTCTTGGGTACTCTTCACCACAGTCGCCTCCATCTCCGTGAGGCTCGAGACAGGTTCACGACGAAACTTTTGTTTAAGCAAACCAAAGCACCAGTCCGGGGCAAACTTGGTGTGCCCTGTGATCAAAAAGTTTAAGGAAATGGACTGGTGCCGGCCAGTCAGGACCCGCCAGAGAAGATACGCTAGCACAAACTTGTTCTTGTTCTGACCACTACAGTTGTCACAGTGCATGTCCACTGCCTTCTCCCCCAGGGAATACGATTCAAAATAGTGGTGCAGGTATGAAATAACTGCATTTGTCCCCTTACTACCGCAATGGCTTTCGTCAATCAAATAGTTCACCTGTTGGGGGATGGCCTCGGCACAGACACCGAAAATGCCGACCTTGCGGGGGACAAGGAAATACAGTGGGCCAGGCTGCATAGGAAAGGAGGGAAGGTGGACCTGCTGGGCATAATCAAAACTGATGTGGACCTTCGTGTCAGAAGAACAAGGGGGGTGGGGGCCAAGGGGAGGGGACTCTGCATCCTTGTAGGCAGCCTTGGCAGCCTTGACCATGTCCTGATAAAAGGCCCTCTCCCGAGCCACCACCTCGAGGTGAAGTTGTTGCTTTTTCAGCTTGGCCTGTTTCACAATGTCAGGTAGGTTACTAGAGGCAGAGATATCCCTGTTGTTGCGCTGGCATTCCCAGCAGAGGTCAGTCATAGGGCGGGAACACACTATGCGAGGGAGGAGTTGGAGCCACAGGTTTCTAAAGGTTGAGTCAGCCACACACCTGAAGTTAGCCTCCTCCATGGCGTTGCTGTACAACCTGTAGATGTCGGCCTTTGTGGAAGAGGAGGGAAGGAGGAGGATGTCATCCCGTTTGCGGGAGGACACACGGCCAGGCAGGACGAGGGCGTTGGTCTCGGCATAGGAGTTGATGAAGTCCACGACCCGCCTGATGTCCTCTAACTGGAGGATCCTTGTAGTCGCCTGTCGGCCGCCAGCCTTCTTCTGCCTGGTCACCACCCCGTGGGACTTGTACCACTTTATGATGGACGTCAGCTTGTTCTGGCTGATGCTGGAAAGGTCACAAGGTAAGAGTTACATTAGGCCAATAATTATTGGACACAGGCAACAAGTACAGGTAAGTATTGTAATATTAATATGGACGATTTGTGAAGGTAAGTGCCATGATCAGATTATGTTATGATTCATTACAGTTCATCTTGTAATTTACCTCAAGTAGTACAATAATAGTAGGGATATCTAGGTAGACCTTATTTTGAGCAAAGAAGTTGAATATCAAAGCTACTCACGCGTACATGAACTTGAAAGTGTCCCTGCAGACTGGCCGAGAACCGACGAGGTAGTGGCTTCGTTGGTGCTGCCTCTCCCCTCTTCCCTTAATCCCCTTCTTCCAGGTCGACAGCCTGCTGCTATTGTCTGTGCAGGTACTGATGATGCCCAGTAGCAACATGTCCTTCTCGCCTAGAAAACAAAGTAGATTAGGATAATAACAATCTGTACATGATATGCATGTGACTCAAGGAATGAGGTTTCTGGATTGACCCATGAACTAGGTTAACACGCCCTAAATACTACCTTAAAAACGGTCTGGTTGAGTGTTAATAGTTGTCTGTTATACTTCAAGACGTTGTCATGGATTATGGGGTAGTTTTGAGCGAGAACGACATAGCTACATGGTCGCGGCGACAGGTTTGCATAACATGTATCTCATGAAAAACTTACCTGAGGACAGCTGAAAGACCTCCTGCCGACGTGCGACCAGCTCCGACGTCGTGAACTGTTTACTGCACTCCTTGTCTTTGTAGTGCTTGCAGGAACATCTAAAGACAACAACATACATGATATTAGACTTAGTTCACCTTCCTGAGGGCCACAATGGCATGAGACATGATTGATAACCGTTACAGGCCGGCCGGATCAGCTGACGCCATTAAGTAGGTCACTGGACAACCCCGACGGATCATCCCTGTTTATGACACGAAATCAACTTTGAAACTTGATAAAAACTAGTTAGGCAGTTAGAATACATACTAGGGCACGATCGTAGGCAGTTTCATCAACATTGAAAGGGATTTAGGCACTTTGCGTACTTGTTTCAGAGATACGGCAACCGACCGCATGTCGGCCGTTATGAAGTTTTTTCAAAACTCACATGAAGCGTTCGCAGTCGTCCCACTCTGCCTGTAGAAGGTCGTCCGTGGGGTCAGGGATGACCAGTGGCTCATCCTCATCGTCCTCCAGTTCCCCTAGATCCTCCTGAACATCTTCTTCTTCCTCGGGGGCCTCGTCTTCCTCCTCCTCTCCCTCGGCGAAGAGAAAGTACTCGTCGACCAAATTCCGCCATTGCTGTGGCTCGGCTATACCACGTAAATTCGCCCGATTTATCGTATTCAGGGCATCTGCCACAGCCTCCTCGCGATCCATGTCCTTCCCGACGATGTTGGGAGGTAATCCACATCAAAATCCAGCAGTGATCCAGGATTAAAACAGCTAAATCCGTCGGAGAAGCGATGTCGCCCATCCATCCTGCTCGCCATGCGTCCCTTTAACCACTTAACTGCCATGCTCCTGGGGCTAATTTTAGGCAAAATGGATGCATTTTTGAACAAATATATTTCTTATACTTTTTCAATGATGGGCATGTTATGTTATATCATTCTTTAGCTTGTGACCTGAAAATTTAGGAAATGGCAAAAAATGACTTTTCGGTTGCCATGGCAACCGTTTTGTTGATTTTTCTTCATAAAACATTAAAACTTGAAAGTGATCATATAACATTTGGCCTAATTTTTAAAATTGCAATAAGAGCATAATACAAACTAAGAACAAGAACTCCATGCAATTCTCTAAATTTTGATATATTACTTGCCTTCATAGCAACTTTATGTCAAAAGATATAAAGTATCGAAAAATGTATGTATTTTTCTCAAATAATGCATAAAAATGTACAAAATTAGTGAATTTCACCATATGGCCAAACTGTTACCATAGTAACAAGTATTTCTCGATAATTAGCTATATTTCTAAACATTTCAGTTCCTTATGGGTTGTTCTATAATTTTAAGCAACAATAAAGATTTTTGAACACTGTTACCATGGTAACCATGCCATTTTTGTACTTTTCTTCAATTTAATTGGATTTTCCCCCTAAAATATGGTATATTTATCTAGGTTTCCATGGCAACCAACACTTTCAGTGTTCCAAACTTTTTCTTTGCCAGAATAAGTTTGAAACAGATCTAAAATTTGTCCAATCAATTGTTTTTGTAATTTTTGGCCAATTCTGCCCAATTTTCGGGATTTTCTAAAATTTAGAAAATGTGTTGCTAAGGAAAGTGTTGCCATGGTTACCATGTAGAATGGCAAGTTTTTGAGAGAAAACAACTTGAGAACCTTGAAGATCAGGGGATGAGCTTTCCAATGATACCAAACACCACTATTTTTGGATAACATGTCAATATGGAAAAATATCATGAAAATTGGTCTATTTTTCACTAGAATAACTAAAAAATGCAGTCTGCTCCCGAGTATACTCGGGAGCAGCCATTAAGTGGTTAAGTTTCGTCAACAACCGAAACCGGAAGGCACGCGAGGCCTCTCAGCAAATCAGCGCGCCGCATTCCGCACACGTGACCGCCTTGACGACGATTGTTTATGGGACGACGATCGGGAAAACACGTTCTGATTAGTCCCTGCAGGCGCGAATTCAAAATCTGAGGCTGTGATTGGTCAGTTCGCTTCGCGCCCTTTCAGCAGGTACCCGGAACATGTGGCTGGGATGGGATCCAGACCGACAGGCGAGCCGCGAAGTTAGGGAAAAATGGCGTGAATCGAGGGTCTTTTGTTCCAGATCACTGAGGCGTTGCGCGTCTTTGGGGCTTATTTAGAGGGACTTAGAGATGGCTTTGGAACCTAAAATTTTTTTGCCGAACATTTCTGATATAGGAGATATGAATAGAAGAAAAAACCCATTTTCGATAAAAAATGCGAAATGCGACTTCAGAGCCCCATATCTCAGTTCGACTTTCTGCGACATCCGACTCATTTCGCCAAAACGGGTCACATATGTAAAAGATAGTTACCAACTATTACACCATAATGCTATTGATAAATTGGGAAATCACATAACCCCTCCAATTGCTTTTGAATTTAAGATGTACCAGGGCTTTGGAAATTTGATACAGCATTAAAGGGAAAGTACAAAATAAATAAAATTGACAATAGGTTTATATATATAGATATATATATATATGTAAAGAATTGACATAAACAATGAGGAGGACAGGGGCCATTCTGGGCAGCCAACCAGCAGGTTCTTCTTATTACGAACACCAGGTACCAGTTCCCCGAATGTTCCTGGCATTACCCCTGTATACAGGTTTCGCTGGTCGGCGGACCAGAACAGTCTCCTGCCCCCTTCATTATGGAAACCTGCCAAAGATTTTATGTACACACGTTGGATTAATGGCAAATCCTCCTCAACATGTCGATCACTGTAAGTAAAAAAGATGAATAATCAATAATGAAAATAATATCCAAGCATTCAAGAAACCTTGATAAATTTAAGTATATTCAATCTAGTGTCTCTACATTATTGCTACAAAAATATATTAATGGTTTTGTGTGAATTTCCAACTGAAACCTAAAGACTTTCATACCTGGCAAGTGACCTGCTCTTCCAACAGAAAAGCCACCATAATACTAAACAACATGCAATTGTCAGAAGAAGGATAGGAACCAGGAGTGCAGGAAGCAGTGGATCAGATTCTGAAAACAGCCAGACATCAAAGAAAGTTAGTTTGGGTTCAGCTTTAGCATTCCACAAGAGTGATACAGTGAAGTTCTGAATGGGCGAAGTTATGACAGACACTTAACAGGATATTAATAATGAGGTGATGTCAATAGCTATCCGTACAGAACATCACTGTGATATAATGATCAGTTTAGGTCGAGACCAAACCTTAACAGAATATCAAATATAGACATTCCAAAGTTCCACTGTGATGTCACAAAACCACATCACAGGAAGTGTACTGTGTGGGAGTTTGCAGTGATGTAATTAATAGCTATTACATCTTCATCACTGACAGTCACAATGTCACATAACAAGAATAAATAGGTAAGGCACGAAGAAGGCAAGAAACGGAGTAACAGGCACTTGTTACAACAACATCACAATGCAACATTATAATGCTAGGTTCTCTAAAACATTTGTGAGTGCCATCAAAATAATATAAGAACCAAAACAAAATTAAACAGAATGTTACTGCAACGTTATGATAATGTTGCATTCTTGCCTGGGTATAATTATAATAATACATACTTGGCTGGGAAAGTTATTAAAAAATTGTATTTGGTGCTGAATGACCACAAATACTCACTGTTCTGTCCTGGTTTACTGCAGAGACCCATTGTGGCTGACCAGTTGCCATTGGCCTTACAAGTTATGGTGCTTGGTCCATCCAAGATGTGACCAGAGGGACACTGCAAGATCACCGTATCCCCAAATCTGCCTGTCCTTGCAGTGAAAATACCATTTTCCACTTTCTTTAAATCTGGACAGCCAATTCCTAAAAGAACAGAAATAGTTGGATCTCTGTTTGTTTTCATGCAAGTGAGGGTTATTGATGGTTTTGGTTATATTCCAAATGTGTTACAAATTCCAAAGTGTGGAGTTTCTTCGTAAACATAGCCACCTTCACTTGAGATACTGGTTAGCTCTATCATTGTCAAGGTTGATTATGTACTTTAATAATAATTATGCTAGGAGAAGAAGTCTACCAAATCCTTTTCAACATAAATATATAAAAATCTATATCCATTAATATACATAACTTTGTCACGAATGTACACCTATGATATTCCTAGTAGATTTATGGCTAACACATATTTAGGGGTGAACAGAAGTACCTGTATGTAATAAACAGTGAAGTGTCACCTTGCAATTAGAAGGTGATCCAAATCACAGCCAAGGTTACTTTTTAAAAGCATTAAGTATTAAGTATAATAATGAACCCCTTCATTGAGGTTACTTTTAGCCTGACCCTCTATTGTATTTAGTTTCAGGTTAATGGCAAATATTTTAGCCTGGTTATAATATGTCAGTATGCTATATACTGAATATTGGCTTTAGTTATGGATTTCTATAATCATAAAAAATATAGATACACAACCAGAACATTACTTTTACAAGTGCCCTCTGCATTCCTCCAGGTGTTGTTTCCCTGGCATAGGAGGGTGTTATTTTTGCTGAAGACATAGCCCCTGTCACAGGTCACTTGAGCTGTAGACAGGTAGGTTCTTCCCTTCACAGTTATCTTTCCATGTGATGGATCATCTAGTATGGGACACAACACACCTGGAATAGTAAAGATCATTTTAAAGGTTTTCAATAAACTTACAACAGGATTGTATGGTGGTACAGAAAGTGTGATCTACAGATGCAAGGAGAGATAGACGTTGACGCGAGCTTCCATGCTTTCACATTTCAGGCTATAATAATGAATAACCAATCATTTGCCTCAATTTCCCAATATAGCAGAATCATAGGAATATTAAATCACATATCTATCAGGTCAGTTTAAAATGAACATCTATTATTTTATGTAAAACCCAACTCACTTTCACATGTGCCCTGTTGTCCACTCCAGGTGTTGTCCCCCTGGCATTCTCTGGTGGTAGAACTTAGACTGTAGATGTAGCCCTCATCACACACTATTGTAGCTTCAGCTTTGTAGGACCTGTCTGGTTGGTGAACCTTACCTTTGGCTGGGGGAGGTAGTTCAGGACAGAGGACTTCTGAAATTTGAAAAGAATACTGTGATAGTTAGTAATTAGGTAGTAATTAATGAAAAAAAAGAGCTGTTTACAGTATCATGGATATTGATATTTGCATTTAAAGGTAAGGGTATGGATATTAGAACAAACCAAAATTCTACCACACTGAACTGTGAAACAGCCTCTCACCAACCATATAAAATCTTATATATCATTAAGAAATACTCTATACTTGTATTTAGCATGGCTTTTACTAAAGTTATGAACGATGAAAAATACATCTTGTTAACCTCAACATGTGCAAAATATTGATATCAATTAACTTTGATATAAAATATTATTGGTATTTATTTGACTTACATAATTATGATACCATTTTCATGCAAAATAAGTTTGATATGACAATTTGTATTCCTAGTATGTTTTGTATAAATTTAAGTAAGTCCTACCTTTGCAAAGACCATTTGGATCTGTCCACTGTGAGTTTCTTTGACAGACCATCTCTGTACCAGTAAACCAGTAACCTTGGTGACAGGTGTAGGTAGCGTTACAGTTAAATTTGTTACAGGGTGCTGTAAATGCCCCATTTGGTGGATGAGAAGGAAGGGGGCATGCTACCACTGAAATAGAAAACAAATTATGTGGTATAATAAATAATAGCAATTTCATATGATAATGTTGGCCTCTTATACCCTTGGTAGTTTGAAGGAAGAATAAATAATATAGATATACTTTGAAACCTATCTGATAGGTTCAAAGTAATTTCATGATCTATCTGACTGTTCAAGTGCTGTGACGACTCGAGTAGAATTATATTGGTTTCAAAACTTCAAAATATAGGCCTATTGTTGCAGGTTGCCAGTTTGGAAAATACCCTCAAATTTCTTAGCATATCTTTTATATAACCAGAGAATTTGATTTTCAAGGGTTGAGTTTTATCATTGAATTGGATTATCTAGATTGGTATTGATATTGATGATGATAGTTAATTTGTGATCCAATTTCAAGTCCTGTGGATCTTTCAAAACACGTAGCAGTTTTTGACTGGACATCTTATTTGACATTCAAAATATTAGAAATTGTTCTTACGTGAACATTCTGGGCTTGGTCTTGTCCATTGGCCATAATAGCACTTTATGGTAGGTGGTGGTTCATTGTCTTCATACTCTTCCTTACAATATACATTAATCGTTTGGCCATTGGTAAAAGAGGTTTCATGGCCAGTGTAGATCACTGTAGGAAGTGAGGGTCGGGCACAATCTGTGTGAAAAAGAAATTTTCCTATTTTTCTGATATTTTCTGAAAACTCAAATAGACATGTATGTCTTCCAGAAGTTTTTATCCACAATCACACCTATGTAATTAAAATGAGACCCCTTATTTTTTCATAATTTATTACATTTTGGTAATTTAATTGGGCATAACTGCTCATACAATTTCTTCCACTTACAATCATAGAATAATGTTATGTTGACGATACATTTATAGTGCTGTATTTGAATGAATACCTTCTCATAATTTTAGATTTGATTAGCTTGTTTTGACTTGGTAGATTTACAAGAAGATCACGAAATCAAGTCCATATCATTTGTTTTCTTTCGAACTTTGTCACAGTTTTAAATTATTCAAATAGTCATGCAAAACTGATAAAGATATTAGTCCCTACTTGTAAAAATGAAGCAGGGTAGTAGGGTAAAATTATTGTTATCGAAAATAGTGTAACAGATCACAAATGAGACACAATCTCTACATATTTAGGGGAACAAATTGACCAATACAGCTAAAATAATATATAGATGTATGTATAACTACCAGTAGAAGGGGCTGCCCCGACCATCATTATTAGGTAGAATGCAACCAATGCGCACAACAACTGCGTCATCTGTAAAGATAATGATTCAATGATTTGTAAAGGTATCGAACCGCTTTTGATTTCTTGTTATCAGTCCTAAAACTTCCTCATTCTCAACTGGGTTTTAATAATATATATACTTAACCAATTAAAGGAACAACAATAAATTATGTGAATGCTGCGCAATTATGGGATTTAGAATACAGTTTCTTGTGCCTAAATTATATACATTCTACCATAGAGGTACATAAGATATATATGTCTATGATTCTACATACTATGCGCACACAATACCTCTTGAAAAAAGGGACCAAATACTAAAGTGGCAAAGGTGTTATATGATGTAATTTTGTATGTAATACCTCCAAGAAGCAACGATGGTAAAATAATATCATAAAATAATACCATATAGAAAGCTGTATAGAGAGGATTATTCCAGTTTATGTTGAATCTAATATGCGAATATATTCCTATAAGAATAGTAACTTTTGGCATTGACCATACATATATGTCATAGTTTATTTGTGTAACATAATACATTGTACTCATCCTGTTACGTTCATCTTTGAAAGATAAGAATTTAAAAAAAACACAACAGTATCTTATCTTCACAAGGGGCCTTTTCTGTACAGGTAGAGACACGACTTATCATCTACTGTCCAATTTTGTATCAGAATGTATAGACATCTATATTAAACTTGATATAGGTAATGAATGGACAATACGAAAATATAACATTATCATGGCATTATTTCATTGTTTTGAACCGTCAAATTTATCATCCATCGTAGATAAGAACATAGAACCTGATGTAGATTATACAATTCCTGCAAACTATTAGATTAAAGTCCAAATCAGCCATTTTCTGATAATTTCCTCTGTACTACATAATGTTTGTATAATCTTTACATTATGATTATTAAAATAATAAAGTATAATACTGTCGACACTCATATCTATAAAATAGTATGAAAAGTTTACCTTTATCATCTCTCCAATGAACTGTTTTGTTGATACCTTTTGACGCTGCTTGGATGTCTTCACTATGTCCTACTTCCTGTATCATTTGTACAGGTAAAACGTTGAGGGATTGCTCTACTATATGGCCAACTATCGATAAAAGTATAATCATAGCTCAAGAGTGTTTTACTGTGATAAAGTCTCCAGGTAAACCTGTTGAACTTCTTTCCTTCTGGTCTTGTGTACACAATGGATGACTTTCTATGTCAGTTGAAATGATAAGGCTACATAAGTATTGATCAGTATTGATTAAAGTTTAAGTATCTTATGTATTTACAGTTATTCATAGTCAAAACATTGGATGATTGGCTTTTGAATTCGGATTAATCAGTATTTTCATAGTTTGAAAAAAGAAAATAGTCACAATTGAGGGATATGTCTTAATGATATTGTCATTGTATTTCGCCAAAGATGAAACTTTTTCTACATTAATTATGTGATTAACCAATTCCTGGGAGATACACCTAAGTGAACAAAGCCAACACACCTGCTCCTAGTGGCTGGCTTAGGAAACATTGAATATATATATATATATATATATATATATATATATATATATATACACATTGGTCACACATATAGTTCTTTTGCAATTATTTATTTATTTACTTCACAGCCAGAATAAATATGTTAGAGTGATTGGATATAACAAGGAATAACAGGTTATTTGTTTGGACATTAATGAATAGGATTATATAACGGGCGGTCTGGTTTGCAATGATGCAGGAGGCGGGTTTGGGTGAAATAGCACAACCGGTCCTTTATTCAATAAACATGCAATTACAGTTACATAAACAGTATAACAATACGCAAAACGAGTACAATAGTAGTGCAATAGTACACAATCAAAGTTTTTGAAATCTGTGTGGTCCATCGCAGCCGGCTCCTCCTCCCGTTAGTGACGCGTGTGCAGCAACGTCACACGATGCGTCATAGTCCAGGACCGTTGCTAAGATACCAGCATGGCAACTGCGCCCTGGTGTGATAGTGCAATAATCTATGTTATTCCTCCCTTTTTTGATCAACTCCCTTATTTGATCAACTCTAAAGTTTAAAATTATGTGACAAACTGATGGTTGTGGCTGTTGAATCATGAATGACCAAAGGATCTGTTGCACGGATTTATATAGTGACTTGTCAACGGAGCCACATAACCATGGATACGGAATGATTACGTCACCGCCACTCCTGAAATAACGATTTTGCTTTAGATGTCACTAAACATTATTGGTATAATTGAAAAATATTAAGCATAATTTAAATTTGAAACCATATGTTTATTGGTCTTATTTATGTTTTAGTTGACTGGTCATTAGTGACTGGTACAGATCTCATGTGGAGTGCAGCAATAGTGCCATTGCCTCAATATCATACTCACACCAGTAGAAATAGTTGTAGTACCTGTGCTTCCCACATTGGTGGTCCTATCTGCAGTCAATGCATGCATATTACATTTTTTGCACCTGATGGATAGAAGACATATTATTCCCAAGTGCTGTGGACTTGGCACTGCCTATAACTTCTGCCATTAGTCTACAGACAATAGTTTCAGAGAGTTTTATATGAAAGGTAAAATTGTTTGCAAATTTTACCAATTGTTGCTCTGGTAACAGGAATATTGATGGAAGTTGGTAATATTGATGGGAGTTAAATCTCAGAACTACAATAAAAGATGAAGGAATTAGTTTACATGGAAACTAGGTCATATGCTAATAATAATAATAATAGAGAAACTGATTGTAAAACAGTATAGAATAAATGAGATTCCAGACCACGCCACCTAGTGTGGAACTTGGCCTCAGAGCTGCAGGCCAGACAAGCCTGGGGTAATTTTCTCTTTGAGCCAATGTAAATTGGTGACTTTTATCCAGCCGCAGTTTTGTATACATACATGGTAGAAAATTCAAATAATGATGGTTATATAGTGCAGATCTTGATCTTTTTATTGATACATGAACCATGACTGTGAACGTATGCCTTGTATCTTATAAGCGTTTTTCAGTATTAATTTTTTTTATTTAATTCTGGCCAATGGGAAGGGTCCCCAGAGGCCTTATCAGTATTATGTAATGTACTCCCACCAATCAGGTGTTGCACTACTCCCACCACGTGGGTTTGTTTGTCCAGCCTTCACTGGACCGTGATGGATGTGTGAAATATGGAAAGGACTCTATTATCTAGACTAGAACAAAGATGAGAATATTTTGCTCAATTGTGCAGAAAAAGCTTAAAACTATCTAAACTAGAACAAATATGAGAGTTTTTTTAATCCAAATTTTCAAAACGTGGAAACGTTAACTTACTTTCCGTGATGGTCTTAGCAACCATAACCAAATATGTATGTGTGAGTCCTGTATAGTTCTACCATTGAAACTATTGAACATGACAAAACTTTGAAAGCAAGCTTTTATTCACGATAAAATTATCAATGTGCTTTATTTTGTTATGCATTCATTCCAATAAGTTTCCTAGATGAATTATTATGAATAGTATCAATCACTCAAATAGTTTTTGTTTGAAAATAGTTCTGTCTGTTATTACGGAGACATCTTGTCGCTGACCTCTAATGGTCTTGTTAGTCAGAGCATGATCTTTTGCTAGTTGACTGGTCATTAATGTAACAATCTCCATTTGTACAGCTATGCCCTGGAGCGCAGCAGTAGTGCCAATTGCCTGCAGAGTCATACTGACACCAGTAGTAATAGTTGTAGTAGCCATGCTTGCCACACTGGTGGTTTGATTTGCAATCCATACCTAATACATTTTTTGTGCCCTGCCCATCTGGATAGAATCCACAGTATTCCCAAGAGCTGCGGGTTTGGCACCATCTATAAGGTTTGTCATGGTAGTCACATGGACCAGACCAGCAATATTCCCAGTTGCTGTAGTCAGTAGAACACCACGTATAACTCTTTCCATGGCTGCCACAATAGTGATCATCTCTGCAAGGTGTGTTTCCAGCTGTTATCATGTTGTCCTGAAGAGAACTACAGAGAACCCCTCTCAACCTTTGGTCAGTGCATTCATACATGTTATTGCAAGCATTCTCCTTCCGCTTGGATAGGATCTTAGCAATTCTATTGCCACCAGGGGTGCTGGGGTAAGCAGAATCAAGACTGACCCCTTTTGAAAGGGCTGGCATTACATCATATCTGATTTCAATGATTCTACCAGTGTCTTGGATTTGAGACACAGACAGGCATCACCAACTAGTTCAGCTGTGGCTTGAGTAATGCACATGTCCAGAAAATCAAGACTTGAATGGCATTCTGCAGTGAGTTTGTCTGCAAAATTTACCAAGGCCTCAACTGTTGACAGAAAATGATATAATCCATATTTCCATATTATGGAAATTATAGTTTACAAGCGACAAACCTGAAGGAAAACATGCATAGGGTGATGTCTCAGGCTAAAGCCCTCGAAGATCTGTCCAAAATGAGGACAATAACAAAATTGTTTTGTGTCTCCTTGGTCTGTACTATGTATGTTTGTCTAATAATGTTCAAGTATTAAATCTTTACTCTATCTTATTAACACGCATGACGTTATTTCTACCTCAGTGCAGCAGGTCTAGGACTTTACCTCTAGAGTGTTCAATGAGACTTGCCTTCTATATTTCTCGATTTGTCCCTGACAGCTGTTATGCATACTATACTATGTTCGCGATGATATATTTTATGTAGGTAAAAATTGCATCATTAGTTGATAAGCCAGGTCTAATTCCAAACTGTTCATCAAATAAGATTTCATTTTTGATCAGTTGTCATTGCAAATTATTAGTACATTTCAAAATTTATTTTCAATAAATTTACATATCAAGGGTATAATCAATATAGGCCTCCAGCTATTTATGTCAGTCAAGTCTCCAGATTATAGGATGGGTGTCACGTTGCAGTTGACCATGCAGTTGGGAATGTCCCTTGCGATATTGATTGATTAAAATGTCAATTCGGGAATCAATACTTGAAATGCATCCTTTAAAATAAATGACGGTAGGTAGTCTTTACTGGAGCTTTTCTTAATATCTATCTCATTAATTACACTCAGAAGATCCTTCTCAGTAAAGTTTAAATTAACTTCTAATTGTGCACAGTTTTTTTATTTTAGTATATTCTCTATTATCAGAAAATTGATTATTCAGACATTCACCTATTGTCGCAAAGTGTTTCTTAATGTATTCACATGAATCTGATTCTGAAAAAGATAATTATCTTCATCAGTTTTTTAAAACTTATGTGTCCAGTACATTTGGTTCTCTTTTTTTCATGGGGGTAAAACTTTTTTCTGTTATCTTGATGTCTGGTTAAAGTAGTTTTAATATATTCCATTTTAGCAGTATCAATTAAGCAATTGACTCTATTTCTTGCAGCACGTGCAACTTTAAAGGGAGGGGCCAGTGTCTGTAAATTAGTATACTGCAGTGGTCCACACCATCAATGGAATAACCATGCCAAATTTTATACTTCTAACTCTACCAGTTTTTATTTTGTTTTTCTAAATCAATCTGAGTGTCCCTCCCCTGCACCTGGTACAGCCTGCCCAGTGCATTTGTCTGTGTGTGACGTCACAAGCAGAACAGGTGGAAAATTATAAAAGTGAAAAAGAAATACAATATGAAATGTTTTAGTGCTCTTTGTATGTCAAACGTAGTTTAAAATACCAAATTAAAAGATTCATACAAAGAAATATGAAAAAATGTAATTTTTATGGAATTTAGAATTTTGAAATTTGAATATAACAGTTATTTGTGTGCCGTCACACACAGACGTCCTTTGTAGGGTGTACAGGGGGTTCCATGTGTGATCTGACATACAAAACAGGTTATGTATGCAAGATATCTCTTTATAAGTATAGAAGTGCTTTGTACTCTTATTTAAACATCATGTCTACGATTTGATACCAAAATTTTACAAAATTATAATTTCACTGGCCCTTCTCTTTAAGGTCTGATGCAGAACCACTGATATGGGCAGCTCTTAATAAATAATTTCGGTGACACATATAGCTTTAACCAGGGACTTATTTAACTTTTCCAAAATGGTAATTAAATGATTATTACTATCTACACTGACAGCACACTGATTATATTTAGGGTTTCAAAGAGGCAACTTCATTCTTTTTGTCTCGTCATATCATCACATATAAAGACATCCAGTAGAATGAACCTGGCTTTAATCTGGCTCCTAGATTAACATGAATTGCATCAATTCTGATGAAGAACTTAACTGTTCGAAACATGTTGATATATAACTGATTATCTACCAATAAAGTTTAACTATCCAATAAATCCCGAAGTCTGGTTTGATGTAGTAATCCACCTTTAGATATGAATTTTATGTATGGGTTTTTGACACTATAAGTTAATGTCAAGGCCTTTTCTTGGATGAGATATAACAATCACTTTACCAGATGAGTCAAAAGTCCATCAGCCAGAGAATGTAGACAGGACATGTCTTGAATTAGATGACTTTTTATCAAATGACCAGAAGAACTACCTGAAACTATACCCGACTACATATCAATTGAAAGTAAGTGTATCGAGGTATTTCCTTTGTCTATAGTGTTAACTTGAAGTAGTCAGCAGGTTAAAGCCTAGTTTATAATGGAAAGTGAAGCAGAAAATAAACCCAATGAAGCCACATTAATGTGGCATAAAAATCGAGTAGCCTCAGTGCCCACTGGTGACAGGCAACTGACAATAAATGACAGAATCAGCAGTAAGACAGTTGCAACTGGGTTGTCAAACACATTTAATATTTTCCTCTGGACTTTACTCTGGACTTTTCAATATAGCTGGTCACCAGTTATCTCAAAACAACATTTTATTAACACAATTTTTGGGGGGTGGTTAAAGTTAGGTATATGTGCATATTTCCTTAGCCTGATTCCAATGTATTTCTTTTCAAAACCTTTCAGGTAACAGCAGTGAAGACAATGAAGTAAGAACTGAAACAAAGATGAGTGTCATGATAGCTGAACCAACAACAGAGCAAGTAGAAAGTAGGTAACACCCTCAAAACACAATCATATTAATATGTTTACTTGAGAACTTACCATTGATATTAATTTTAATGTATAATTTTGATTTAGTCAATTCAATTCAATTTAATTTTCATGTTTAATTGAAAACTTAATTTTGGGCTAAATCTGCTAGTCTATATTTCCAAAGATATCAAATGCAACAAGAAAGGTGTGATACATAAATTCAATGTACTATAGATGTCCAATCAGAGGATAGATAATTACTATGACATTTTTGTAATTCTTCAGTTGAAGATTATGACGACACAGAGGTCAAGGAGCCATTCGGAGGAAATCTAGAGAAAGCAGGTAAATGATAGCTAAATTGATATATTAAGACATGTAAATCCTACCAATTCACTTTACCTGAATAAGATACAGATAAAAAACTATAATACATAATCATAGCACTTTTATCTTTGTTAGTGATAACATAATTTTATGGCAATAACCATTTAAGTCACATCCTTGAAAATACTATCTAGAAAGAAAGTTGTATTTAATAAATCCCCTCTCTCTCTCCAGAGGCTGTCTATGTTAATGAAGGACAGGAGGAATCAGGCTATGAAATCCCTAAAGAGAGTGGTAAGTATTTTTTTTAAAATGTACAATTTTTCAATGTAATGGAAAAGAATACAATGACAATTCAGTATTGGATTACAGTGTATATAAAACTGCACAATGAATATTTTGTAATTGTGAGATAAATAATATCTGCTGTTAATGGGGGGAATGTGATTTGGATGGGACTTTGTACAGAGGATAAAGGACCTTGACTCAAAATGAACCAGTCATTCATTAGATTATAAAATTTAATAATTCTAAACATTATGTGAAAAATACTTCATCTTTAGAAAGACCTCTCTGTAGAATTTTTTCTCAAAGTATAAAACTTGAGATTTTGCATGTTTTGCTTCAGAACCATCTGAGATGGAAATTTGGTTGAAGGCGAACTCTGTTTCACAGGCTACTTGTGAAAAACTTCACAAGGAGATGATTAGGAAGATGTCAGACTTTAAGGGGCTGACTAAAAAGGACATCCAAGCCCTGCTTCTGCCTGTAGGAGAACAGGTTCGTCTGAGGATGGCAATTGAAAACCTTCAAGAAGGAGGGGCAGCTGTTGTAGCTCCAGTGGGGAATGTTTTGAAAATCCTGTAAGGTGCATGTCAAAAAAGGACTGTATTTTCAATATATATATATACTTGTTATATTTATGTTTAGGACCGTTTTCATTTGGATTATAAATAACATTTCAGACATACTTTTTGTACACCGACTTTAATGGGTGTTGCCTTTATGGACACAAATGCCTGTTCAGAGCTTACAGATGCAACCATTCTTACATAACACCACTACAAAATACATTTAATGCCAGCAACATTTTATTGTAAAACTTCTGATTATACTTCTAATTCTATAAGGACTCTTAACAATAGGGCCTAAGATGAAGGCTGTGTGTATATGCATGTATCATAGTCTTTTTATTCCATATTCTGTTACATAGTAAGAGTAGGATTTGAGGAATCCTCATAACAATAAGGACAAGTGATCTTCTCACTTAAAAAGCCAAATGGCATGACAATCACATGGTCCATCTTTTAGACGTTAGATTACATGTATGTACAATTGTGGTTTACAACTCAATTGAATGAGGTCTGTGCAATTCCAAATCAATTGCAAATGAGACATATTTCTGTATATTTCTGTGTCAACAGTTCTTCATCTTTCTGTATATCTTAACATGATTTTCTTTATTGTTAAGTCAATGAGTGTTCACCAAGCTTGCTTTGTTAACAATGATAATAGTTGAATAGCCAGATCCACCCAGAGTACTTCAGAAAATGTTAGGCTTATATCTGTAGGCAAAGTAAAGAAAGGGATAGCATACCAAGCAGAGAACAAAAGCCAATAACTGCTGACCTATGATGCAATAATAGCCCAATTCTAGACCAATGATTACTCTTATAAGATATGTTATTTTCTATATGGTATGAAACAATTTTTATTTCATAAAAGAAATTTAGAGACAAAATAACACCTGTAAATGCAGGAGAAGATAATATGTTTTGTCGTATCATGAATGAAGACTTTACAAAGGAACCTTTTGAACCCTTACACTGAAATGAAACAAATGCTGTACCTAGGCATTATGCTATATTGATGAGAATAATTTCAAAACTGTATAATATACTATGCATTTTCTTATGACTTTATTGAAGTATGTTGAAATGTACTTTGTAGTAAAATTGAATACCAATGACCTATAAGATAGTGACCATGCAGACCTGAAAAAGTGCTTAAGTTGAATATAACCATTATGACAATTTTAATAATAGAAAAAGGAAAGGATGAAAAAGAGAGAGTAAGCGTAATTGACGATTCCTGCTGAAGCTTCCTATAATACACCTTGTCTTTGTCCTGAAACACTGAAAAAGACAAATGTGAGAAATCAGACCTAGAACATTAACAATATTTACAGGGGGATTTACACTAGTGTTGCATAAAGATAAAATATGATGGCATGATAATATAAAAGGGAATAAGAAAATCAAACTGAAAAAATATCCCTAAATGTTTTTGATACTATAAAATTACCTTCAATTTCATGCAGTACGGTAGCTCGGGCTAGACTCTGAAAAAGATCCAACATACCTGTTAAACATTTCTTTCTAAAACATTGGCTTACAGCAATCAGAAATGCTTTTTAATGTTATTTTTCACACTATTTTCAAGCTACATTGGGTATGATCTTCCACACAGTTTTCCATTGTTTTATTGCTAGACATAACTACATAGTTTGGAACCATTCTTGTTTAACGGCATTCCAAAAAAGTAATTGGTGAAACAGATATTCCTTGGTTCATTGTAGCAGATTGTAATAATAAAAGCTCATATTTTCATAACTGATCGGGGTAATCATTTGTGATTTGATAATCATTTAATGATTATGTTTGACACAAAAAATATACTTATTATGTCATTGTGAAATAATATCTAAAAGAAAGATTTTAGATGTAGATAGTTTTTGTTACAAAAATGAATCAACAATTTTGAGATGCTAATCATAGGAACCATACAGCCTGTACAAAAATACAGGCTAAAAACTACTTTTTTCTATGTATATCAAATACCCTAGATACATACAATTGTATTCTTTTTTCTTGTTCCATTTCTTGTGTCAGCTTTGACTTGAAGCCAGGGGGCCAAATACTTTTAAGGAAGAGAAAGAGAGTAAAGTAAAAAAAAGAATCGCTGTTTATGTCTTTTCATACAAATGTAACAGAGGGCAATATTTCTCAAGTATTTGTTATATGGTAGATATTCCATAATTTGTAAAAAGTACTTGTATGATGATAGCTCTATATTGTATCTTATTAATGGCAAAATGAAATCATAACTATTCATTGTTAAAATACTAAGCTTATCATTGAAAAGTGTAACAACCTAGGTAGCAAGCAAAACATGAGATTATCTATGTAAACATACACATGTCATTGGCTTTTATAATCTGATTATTATTTCAATTATATAATACATAAATACATACTGAACAGTGACTGTTTTGTTGGCCTTCATGGTTTGTAGGATGCTGGACAAACCTTCCTGTTTCATATGGAATCCAAGCAAACTAGAAAAATAAACAAGTACAAATTATTATACATTTATTATTTTCATTTTTATCTTACCTCTTCTACCTCTTCTGCCCACTAGGACACTTTTAGACAGTCAGCTGGCGGACTAATATTGAGTCAGATCAGACATGCACATTTCAATATACTATACTAATAGGTAATCATAAGGATTGGCCGATTTTAGCGCAGATCCATCAGCTGACTACATGAAAGTCACTTAGTGAGTATGGGGCTTTAGTAATACAAATTATATGGGCTATAAATGATGTCAGATTTCATGTTCACTGACACACTATTTCCATAACGTCAGAATTCATGTTCACTGCCACACTGTTTCCAATGTTTTAGAAGTTTTGTTAACTTTTTAAAAATCTAAAAGCACATGTACAATCTACATAGAGGTTAAATTAATCACTTTTTAAGAAATATTTTCAAATCAAAGGGTCTTAACAGCATATACAAGACATTTAACCTGCAAACCAGTATCAAAATAATGCATTCCAAACCATTTAAAGTTTCAATATAGATATGTTTTGTTTACTGTAAATCAGAGACCAATATCCCTGTTCCTGATTAGGTGGATCAGTGATAATCAGACCAATCCTGTATTTAATGAAAACAAATTAGCTTTTCACAACAAAAAATATTACTTAGACTACTTGAGTATCTCACTTACCTGACATCTTTGAGTCTTGTATTTGCTTTCAACATATTTGCAATGCATATGACACCCACATTTGTGAATCTCCGTGAATTAAGTCTAAAACAGAAATGCTTTGAATTTTCAATCCAAAAACCATCAGAAACAAAACACAGAATATCTTATTGGAAATGTAAAAGATTGAGAAAGGAACAATGCTCCGGTCCTCACAAAACTAAAGCCCATTCATCAACTATTGGAATATTATCAGATGGAATGCTTAGATGTTTTTTGTGTGTATGTAAAATAAGTGACCTACCTGAGCTTATCAAGTGTTTTGTTGACCATCAGTGCATCAGCTATGTGTTGTACCCCTTTGTCTGTTATACCTTGACAGTCAATGCTGAAATAGGGAATAAGGAAAATAAGTACCCTCAGAAGTTGATGGAACTGCCTTAAAAAACCCTGATTTTTCCACTTGCTATATTACACAACAAATGGGCAGAATGTTGATGGAGATAGTTGTTCCTCTTTGTATACTCAATAACCAAACTGGTATGTGACTATTTTTGTCTGTTCACACCTCCTAGGTGACACTTGTCTCAGATCTCTTCCTTTTCGGACAACTAGAAGCAAATAATACTTATTTGGTTTTGTATTATTCCAGTGGTCCATTTACAGAAACTAGTCCATTTGAGTGAATGGGTCAGACATTGAAAAGACACTCTACCTCAGACTGGCAAGTCTGCACATGGGATTGTTTTTCAGTGCTTCTGCAGCATATGCCACCCCTTGATCTGTCAAGCTTCTGCTAGATAGGCTGCAATTGACGTAAATATCATAGTTTGTGAATCCATTAGAGAAGGTTGAAAATCAGTACAGAAGTAAAATAAGGTTAAGCTGGGTCCCCACTTGGGCCTCAGGCCCGTAGCCAGCTATTTTCGGGGGGTTCGATTTTTTGACTAATAACTTTATTTCAGGGGAGGGGGTTCGTTTTTTGACTAATAGCTTGATTTCAGGGGAGGGGGATTCGATTTTTGACCAAGATGCCTAAAATACATATTTTTGGGGGAATTTCTAGGGACCATAGGGTCATATTTTAGAGGAGGGTCCAACCAATGGGGGATGCTGGGCCCCCTTCTCTCTCAGCTAGGGGACTGGCCTCAAAGAGTGCAGGTGGAGGCCATTGTGTCCATGGATCTGATTGGTCGAGAAGTGATCACGTGACACCGAGTTAGCCAAAATCTGGCTAACTCGGCGGTGGCCTGTACCTGTGCTCATACATGATGTACAGTGGTAGCGTGAGTTTGAGCTACGGGGACCAGCGTATAGAGTGTGTTAGTACATCACTCGGTGACCAACTAGGAGGGAGCCTTAAGCGAGTCTCCATGAGGCGATGAAAACGTGTTTATTGCCCGGCGATGGACTTAACCCTTTCAATCAACGGCCATTAATGTGCTTTTCTAGGCTTGATTGCCAAGGTAGAAAAGGGTTAACACCTGTCATCGGGCAATATACCTATATCCCCGGGTCTTTCTTGCCTTGTGGAGACACCACAACTGGCAACTAAATGCCCTAATCGCTGTGGAATATTAAACTTGCACAATATTTCACCTCAAAATCCTGGCGATTAGTGGTTTAGTCACCAGACATCATGGCACCCTTCTAGTTAGTCCCTGGGCTATGCACTAACATACTAAGCCCCGCCATTAGTAGCTCAAGTGGGGACCCAGCTGAAAGGAATGCTTACAAAGCATTTCATTATTTCATATCTAAAATGAAGATACTCAACCTTAGTTCAGCCAGTGTTTTTCTGGGGATCAGTCTTAAGCCAATTTCTTTCATATCCTCGTCAGTCATATTGCGGCAGAACAGACTGAAACAATCAAATATTCAAAAAGTTTATATACTATTATCTGTTGGTAAAACAGAGAATGAATTACTGGTTTCTCTTTTTCAACACCGTTTCACTTTTCACATTAATACTCAAACGTAGATGGGCTTAACAGAACACTTTGGTCATCCAATTTATCACATTTAATTATGGATTTGCTATAAAATCTTTAAGTGACAAAACCAAAAATGGCTTACCCTATTTTCTCAATCTTTGGGCTATTAGCCAGTGCCTTAACAAGGGTTGTCACACCCTTGCCAGTAAGGCCAGCACCATCAAACCTTCAAAATGAACAGGGTACATATGTCCAATGATCTACCCTTGAAAATACTTCAGACTTTTAAACAGTTACCAAGAACATGCACATAACTTAACATGAGATAATAATATAATTGTTACTATTATTATGATCTCTATTTCCTTGCTGCTAGAGTGATTTAACTATGATTCCATTGATCTATCGACTAGAGCACTGGGCGTCCATTTGCTACATGTGATCTTTATCATAACTTAAGTTAGGAACAAATACCTACTTCAAAGTGTTTATTGACGCATTTTTCTCAAGTCCATTACCAATATGCACAGCCCCCTCATCAGTTATAGCATCAGAGATCAGGCTGCATTGCAGTATGAACAAATATGAAATTTCTACAATTATTGGCACAAACATTCCTATTTACATTATCAGACAGTGTACTCTAGTTAACATAGTTTTTCACATCAACAAATTTCACAATCAAACCAATGAGTGGACATTTGAGACACTTCAAGAACCAAGATTGTTATACAGAATTGCAAAACATGCTATAACTATGCTCTGGCTTACCAATGCAATTACTATAATGTTTTCAAACCTTCACACAATAGGTTCATTGCAAAGGGAAACTTATGGCTAACCAAAAAATATTATATTGAAAATGTTGAACAGCAGAAGATACAATGCTCTTCCCTTACTCAAGTGTGTGGATCCTGGTGTTTTTTCCAATTGCTGTCATGAAACTTTCTGCACAGACATCATCAAAGTTGTTGTCAAATAGTCTGTAATGCAATTGTGATAATGTTACAAACAGTTGCAAATAGATATCAAAACACATAAAAAATGTGTCACTCTCTAAGTTGCCATGATTCTTTCAAGGAACAAACAAAGATTTGTCCACTAAAGCCAAGTTTTCAATCAAAGGTAACTTATAGGTCCATTAGCTGCTAAGCATAATCTCTTATCCCATAAATCTAACCTTTTGAAGACATAGCCTCTCAACCCCCTCTTTGAGTACCCCAGATGCCCATTAACAATAATACATTGAAGTGAGATTCCCTAGTCTGTATATATAATAACTTCTGAAAAGTTATTTCTCCTGCCTCTAGAGGTAGTTTTGGGGCTATGATGCCCATTTTAATAGCCCTCAGAAGCATATATCTGTAACCACAAATTTCAAAATTATTTCAATAATGATTATTGGGATTATAAGGAATTTTGAAAATTGATTTTGTCCATCCAAGAGAATATCAGTAGCAAACATCTGTCTTTTGTCAACATGAGACCTGCTTAGTACAAAGCAATTTAAATAAAAGTACAGCTGCCGGGAATAAAGGTGTTCACTTAAGATAGAGACCACTTCACACAGTTTATCAAATGCTATCATGTCTTTACTTAAATGTTTACTCTGACATATATATGTGAATCATTCAAGCACGGTACTTGCTTAACAGTGTCCAATGTCTTGTTGTTCGCTAGAAAGTCAGCAAGTTCTTTCACAGAGTACTGATCCATATCAGCATGGCCCAATCTGAAAGTTTTGTTGAAAAACTAACATAATGTCAAGATGGTCTATTGTGCATTATGTGTATAGTTGCAAATAAAGGTGTAAATTAAAATTAGCTGACTATGTCAAAGATGCTCTTTCCTTTGAAACAATGCCTTGCATGTTAGAATAATAGGCAAGATAGAAGGCACTATGAATGTACAATGCATCTGACCTTAGTTTTGCATAACCCTTGTTTCAGAGATGGTGATTCAATTTCAGTTTAAATTTGTAAAATAGAATATTTAGGTTTCTAACTTTTGACCATTTTCTCATGAATTCTATACATTGCTCTTTATGTCAACAAGTCATGTGAAATTGAAAGTATTATGGACTTTCCAAATATACATATATCTCACTCTATATCTTCTTTAACATTATTATCAGGATTACAAAGAAATACCTACTGCAAAATATGTGCAGAGTCATTGTTGTTCATTTGCAATACAAGAGCAGTAGTATCAACAATTGTCAGTTTGTCTCCCTGAAGACAAATCTTTTTTTGGAATCTCTGCTGTCCCATTTCCTTGACTATCTCGATAGACTGACTCTCATGGGCAACTTGTAAAGCATGAAGATCATCAGATACATTCTATATAAGAAGATCAAAACCATATTCGCTCAGTGAAGTACTTTAGTTTGATTAAGTTCTCTTCCACATTTGTGAGCGAAATTGTTATAGAATAGGCAAATAAAGATATAATTAGGTCAAAATGGTGATGCTATAATTTTGCACTCAGTAAATACAGAATTGGGCCAAATGACACATCATTACAATAATGGAAAAGCTTAGAGTCTACCCAATTTCACTCAAAATTGACTGAAATTATAGTCATGATTACCAACCCTCAGGAGGAAGATTATAGAGCAAGTTTATAGATTGTAATTAAAGAGAATATTTACAGTAATTGGAATAGCATGGGACTCATAACATACCAAAACAGATTCTTTCAGGATCCTCTGAATCTCCTCTTGTCCATCAAATGTCCCACCAACAGCATCCATGATGTTCTTGATCATGTTGTCTTCCTTGTTGAAGGCCAAGCCATATATAAACACAGTTGCCATACTAAAGCTCTCGGAAAGACAGAGCTTTGAAAACACTTGTTGGACATTCTCAGGATGTTTCTTCAAGAGTCCAACCATAGCCAAGAACTCTTGGATTGACAAGTGAATGAATTGGCTCAAAACCCTGTGACAATCTTTCTTCTCAGGATCTGGGATCTCCGTTTGCAACAACAATCCAGTACGACGCAGTTGAAGGACTGCATCAAATGAATTTGCATAAAGATATTATATTTTACACTTGTTCATATTCTATGCCATTGGTCATATTCTTCTGTAAGTGTTTACTTCTATCAAACGACACAGATTTACTATCATTCTTGACAAAAGCAGACATAAAACCAAATGCACTGCTCTGATTTGATATTTTTGCTATTCTAAAGCCCCATACCTACAAAGCGCTTTAAGTGACGCCGGTCAACAGGCAAGTGGGAGAGTCGCCTGTGAAATTGTTGGGTGACTAGTTTATCATGGACGACTCCCCATTTTTATCATGTACCTTCTGGGTCATGGGTGACAGGCAGTGGGATTGCCAGGAAAATTGTCGGGAAAACATCAAACTTGCTTAATATTGCAATCACCCAAATGATGACGACGCTGATTCTCTCAGTTGCCTGTTGCTGCTAAAGCCGCTTAGCAGGTATGACCCTTAACCATAATATAATGTAACTTATACTATACAAATCAATGAAAAAATGTCATTCAAAGTTATAAAAGATTAAGCATGTTTTCAAAGATAGTACTCACTTGTTTCATCATCTAGGTCCTGGAAGCAGTCCTGATCAAACACTAAACGAGGGAGACCTCTTGAATCCATATTTACTAATCCATTATAGGCAAGGTCAGACAGCCATTCGAGATGAGGCTGTATTCTTTCATCAAATTCTTTCACTGGTGTTCCAGATTGTGCAGACCGATTCATATACAACTTATGGAAAAAACACAGAGATACATCATTAGAAAGGGGGAGAGGGAGGGTTGGCCAAGTGGTGTTAGGCACACAGATAACCTTGAGATTGGCATCCTAGTGCTGGCAGCTTGTTTTTCTTAGTTCCAAGCAGTGTTGACATACTGCTATATCAAAGGCCTGTCATTCTCTTTCTATGCAGAATGGGAAGCAAGAGAATGCTTGCTTCAGTAAAAGTGTAGGGACAGGGTGTCTACCTTGTCATAGATTTGATCACCAGGAGTGCCCTTAGTATGACCCTGACAGTAACATAGGGTGTAAAACAACCAATAACCAGTAAACGAACCATTAGAAAGGATGGCTCATTAGGCTACATTAGTTATTTCTCAGAGGAGACATTTTAACAACTAAAGTTAAATCTTGGTGTTCACTAGGGTGCCAACTGGTCTGCTATTTCCTAAATTACAATTAAAACAGAATGTGTCCACATCTCTGGTATTAAATAAGTGTGATAGATTGATTATATGACTTTATGATATTTAAATATCCATTTCCTGAAATAAACATGAAATTCTTCAGAATGGCAATTTGATCCCCATTCCAAGACTCACTTTCACCTTTGAATAAAGAAACTGTCTTCATATGTGAAAGATACATATATACATATATCAAAGGTTTGTAGATCATAAGATTATCATCTAATGAGAATGAACCCAAAGGAATATTTCATAGTGCAACCTACCTGCATGATGTATGCAGTGATCCGGGTGTAGGTGTTTAATTTATCAGGCATGTCTTTTTCATGAACCAACAGCTCACACAAAGCAGCACAGTAGAAGGTGATAGATGACACAGACATTAGCACTGGGTTGTTCTGCAAAGTCTGCTTCACAAATTCTACCTTATGTTCTGGAGTGTTCTTCTCAACAAATTCCATAATGCGATCACGAGTGAGTCCCATCAGTTCTATTAGCTTCAAATTGCCTGAAAACCTTTTTGCATTGAAATAGTTTACTATCAGGGCCAAGTCTGCAAATGGTCTGAAAAAGAAGAGATTGTAAATTATGTCCTTGATAATTGGTATATTGGTTATGTGTTAGTATGTCACTTTTCATTTGTTTTTTGGTGATGTGTCTTAGATGTTGCTTAATCTGAATTTGATTAAGCGTTTTGTTTGTTCAATGTATTGCATTTTGTACCTGGTGCATTCCATGCAATAACTGAGATTGGAACTTTCACATGTCAAGGATTTTCCTTTAGTTGGAAAGTGAACAGATTTGCATAAGATGGGGCTACCTTTGTGCCCATCGCTGTATCTGATGTTTGGAGATAGTTCTCACCATATAACTGGAAATTGTTATGGCTGAGGACTATTTCTAGTAACTCTAGCAGAGCGTTTCTAGGGCACTCTGCATTTGGCCTATTTTCTTTAAGGGCTGGTCTCCAGTCCTTCTTGGTTGGGTATGTTACGGTACAGTGAGCCAACGTCAAGTGTACCAATGATGGTGTGTTCATCTATTGTGTCGAGTTATTTTATTTTGCAAAGAAAATCCCTAGTGTCTTCTTCATAGGAAGTAGTTTTCTTTACCATAGGGTTTAAGAAATGATCTACCAGAGCTGAATTTTTTTTTCAGTTGGGCCTGTGCTTGTTCTTGGAAAGATTGCAGAGCAGATAGGTCTGCCTGGTGGGGGTAGTGTGTCTTTATGTACTTTGGAAGGAAGTACATAAGTAGTAATTTTTTTTTCCAATCGGATTTTTAATATATAAGATATATTATTTTCCCTAAAATAACCTGTGTCTGCGCCTAAGGTTATTACACATGGAAATGATTCTTTCAAATCAGTGTAATTCAATCTAGATTGGCAGATTAGGTAAATCATATAATTCTCTGGTTAGACTATATAAAACACTGTCGGAATCTAAAAATTGTTTGCTTTCGAATCTTTCCAGAACCTGCACAAAAATTATGAACACACGCTTGAGTGACACTTGTTTGATCCCAACTTCACTTTCTTTCTATGCACAAAAACAGTGCATCAAGGTATCAATAGAAAGTGCAATGTAATAACAAGCTTCCCTTTATTTTTGTTTCGATATAATGATTTCTTATTTAGATAGTTGAAGGGCATATTTTTTGGCTTGATTTCAAGAGGTCAACAAAAACTATGTGCCTGTTGGTCTCTCTTACACCAATGTCAGGTACACCCCAAATGCAGTATTCTGATGGGCTGATGTGCCCCTTCCCTCAATCTTACTCCACACTAATCTGTTTAGTGGTGCCATCACCACCAACTGTATGGTTAGATTATGTGCAACTCCACTTATTCCATGATAATCTGCTAGTAGGCATCAGCAGCACCAAGTTGAAAGAGCCAGCTCATGGAGTGGGCTACACTGGTTGCCTTATATCAATTCTATTATAACATTATTACTAGTACTGTGTGGTGGGCTGGGTTCTTTGTAGTGAGCAACTCACCCGGTGCCATCACCCACCACCCCTTTTTCCTGGACCAGAAACACCTAATTCCTTTACCTATCACTTAGTAGTGGGCTGATTTCCCATTACTGACCAACTCATATTATAAAATAGGAAGGCAGCCCCTCACTCAATGTACTAGATTTGATCCTGACACCCTGGTAGCCAAACTGAACCCCACAGATACAAAGATCTGCATGGTGGTTAGTGGCAGTGGCTAGGACATCTCACAAAAGATAAAGCACTGAATACTACTTTGTATCTATGTATTTGAATTTGTGTACTGGAGAACAATATACTTTTAGATCTAGAATGTTTAGATTGCCATTTTGGCCAGCTACCTACCAAAGTAATCTATCCAAAAGCTATCCTAATACAATATGACATCAATATTATACTATGAAGTCAGAATAGAAGAAATATGATGTAAAGATATGATCATAATTACCCAATTCTTTTTGGGAACAAGTGCCAAAGGGGCTTGTTCTCCTTAGATAGAGGATTTGCAATGTGAAAGTGTCACACAAAGCCAGAAATTTCAGCCACAGGAGAATTTACAAAAGGAAAAATTTTCTAATTTGTTAAATGTAAATTTTATTACCACACAAAAAGTAATCATATGTGGTAAATGAAGACCATTTTAAAAATTCTATATGTGACAATAATAATTATGATGCCTTTCCTTGAACCACCACCCTGGAGTTAATCAGATCAAGGAACTTGTTCTTACCTTGAACTGACAATCATGGTTGACTTAGGGAGACACTGCCTGGCCATCAGTGCGAAACACCATTCCAAAGGCTTACGCTCACCAGTCAGGTCTGTTGGTGATGTAATACCCTTTTCCCAGTAATTCCTAAAAGTCTGGATCTCATCTAATCCATCTATTGGAATAGAAGTGCAATAGTTGAAGATTCTACTGAGTTGTGTCTGTACATTAATTGGTTATATTGGTTCAGAGAAATTTCCTTTCTTTTAGACATGAATCTATACTGGAAAAAGTGACACTATGGAAGTGCATCCTGGGTTCTTATTTATAAACATTTATTTTGTAGTTTAAAAGAATAAAATTTGTCTTTATCTTTATCTAATAAAGATATAAGGTCTGTATTTTGATATAGTGTAATACTAAAAATTATTCCTTGAACTAGACATAATCTAAGATTTACATAAATACCTAAGATGAATCCAACTTTTTCTTCATTTCTTTTCAGCCACTCAGCATGAACAGAGGTATCAGCATCACCAGTAGTATATACACCATACAGACTGAGCAAACGCGGAAGACTCACTGGCTTATCTATTGTCATGATATAGCGCAGGTTTAGCATGATCATGACTTTGAATTTTGTCACCCACCCTCCAGTTGCCCATTTCCACAAGAACTGCTGCCCCAATGTTGTTTTTCCTATACCTGCCCGTCCGCGAACCAAGACAAATTTCTCATACTCATCACTTTCGATCAGCTCTTCCTCCTCAATCTTTTTTCCATGGAATTTTTCAAGTCCATGCTGATGGTGGTCTGGTCTGTCCTGAAGACCTGTATGCATAACATCCATTCTTTGCTGCTTTAGGAGTTTCAGGGTTACATACTGAGTGTCAAAATCAATCGGGTGATCCGGAGACTTGTCTGTCACATGTCCTTTTCTATGGATGTCTGCCAGGATTCGATTCACAGCTTTTTCTAAAAACACATGGAAGGAATTCTTGATTTCATTACCTTCATTCTTGGGGTTCATGGCAGGTTTTGTGATTAAGGAAATAGAATCCAAATAACATAACAAACAAAATTAATTCTCCCAACCACGGATAGCTAAATAACAGTATTTTCTGGACCTGCAGGCTAATTTTGACCAATTTTGTCGACAAAACCCCTGCAAAAACTATAGAAAATAAACAGATAATTGTTATATATCCATCTATAGCGAATGAATTTTCAAACTACTCAGGAAATATAAATGTATATGGGTACTTATTTAAAAAATGATGATGGCTAGTTTTATTTGATGCTAATCTCCAGATGATAACATAATTTATGAAAATTCCTATGCTAAAACCGACATTTTGTCGACATATTACCCAGCATGCATCCTGTTCAAGGCTAACCTGCAGGTAAAATTCATGGATTTGACTATCCGTGGTAGGGAGAATTGTGTATTGTAGGCCCAAACAAAGTCATTAAGATACAGCTATGATAGATTATAACCATTATAATACCAAAGGTCTGTCTTCCAAAGAGAGCCACAATCTGCCTCAATTCTTCTAATATTTCTTTATAGTCACAATGCTGGGCTAATAAAGCTGTAGCAATACCCTATCTTAAAATTTTGATTCATACATTCTACTAGGATGATGTCAATTTGGTTTTCCAATATTATCTTATTACTTTCCAGAAAGGTTACTTGTTAAATATTGATAAAATGATTGGGTACAAACCTCTGAATACAACAGAGCCTGATACTACTTTATATTCAGTCCCATTATCTTGATAATCCTTCCCAAATGTTGCTTTCTTGATGGCCTTGCTGACATCTTCTTCCTCCATACCAAGCGTATAGATCATTTCAATAAATGCTTTCTTCTTTTTTTGACTATTGAAATACATTATATTCATTAGGGCAAAAACTGTTTCAGAAAAAGAATGGTATTTATATGTAGATCAAATTGTTGATGTCTGATATCCCTGTAAGACTAATGTCCTGCAATTGCAGGTGCACTGTTAATTTTTAGCTCAGTTTAAAACAGAGAAATGATCATATATAGACACTGTAAAAACATATATGAATTTCTTATCAAAAGCTAATTTCTTAACAGAGTTATGAAGTATCTATACTTGCCACAGGTATACAATATTTACTTCAACATCAATATCAAGTGTTTCTTTTATGGCACCATTAACCTAAAAAGACGAATGATGATTTTGTCAACATTTTAAGGGTGAGGTTTCATGACTCAGTAAGGTAATCCCTTCATCTATACCCTTTATGCAATCAGCAATCTCTTTATATAACTAGCAGTCACTCTATGTAATTAACTATCCCTTTATGCAATTCTCCCTACCACGGACAGTCAAATCCATGAATTTTACCTGCAGGTTAGCCTTGAACAGGATGCATGCTGGGTAATATGTCGACAAAACTCAAGGTTTTAGCATAGGAATTTTCATAAATTATGTTATCATCTGGAGATTAGCATCAAATAAAACCAGCCCTCATCATTTTTTAAATAAATACCCATATACATTTATATTTCCTGAGTAGTTAGAAAATTCATTCACTATAGATGGATATATAACAATTATCTGTTTATTTTCTATAGTTTTTGCAGGGGTTTTGTCGACAAAATTGGTCAAAATTAGCCTGCAGGTCCAGAAAATACTGTTATTTAGCTATCCGTGGTTGGGAGAACTAGCAACCATTTACTATTGATACAATAACATGAGCTAACAAGCTAACCTGAGATTGTATAGAGGGGCAATCCATACACTTATGCCATAATTACACTATGCGTCGGGTCTGTGTTCGCATTGGGTTGCAATGCCCAATGCATCTGATTCACGTTGGATCCATATTAAGGCCATGTCACACTACCCAGGCAAGCAGCAACGTAACAAGCACATTCTTCGACTGTTCTTTTCTGATTAGTCTGTAACCTGCCCAATTTTCACTTAACAGTTACGTTATTTTAGGTAAAGTTGAGACTTTCTAAAAAGGAATATTATGATAACATTATATTTTAATGAAGTTGAGAGCTTACTTATAAAGAACATTATAACAACATTATTGTGGCGTGAAGGAATGTTACAAGAATGTTACTATAGCATCACAGTGCAACATTGTAATGTTAGGTTCTAAAGGCATTTTTTGGGTGCCATAAAAATAACGTAACAAGAACCAAAACAAACTAAACAAAACGTTACAAGAACGTGTTGTAATAACCTTATATTCTTGCTTGGGTACGCATTGGGTCCCAAGGCTACCCAAGGAAAAGATTCTTAAACTACGCTTTTGGGTCCTGTTGGGTTGCATTGGCTCATGTTGCAGTGGCTCATGTTGGCTCATGTTGGCTCACATTGGCTCACTCTGGCTTGCATTGGCTTGCATTGTTTTTCAAACGTTTAGGTAAAATAACACAAATCAGATGGGTCAACATGAGCCAATGCAAAGTAACCTGACCCTTAGTGTAATATGATCTTTGGCCCGTCGCATAACGGGTATCGATTTAGCGAACATTGGCACACTTTAAAAGACCTGTCCCTGTTCAACAGGGGGCGAATCCACCTTTCATCCTTACAGGTATGATTTGACCACCACTTTTCTTTATATCTTGGAGGGACATTTTGGGGTGTGAATTTTAATATTCTGTTTTCAGCAAATGATAGCAGTGTCCCTCATCTTATAAAATATATAGAAGGTAAGTGGCGGAATGTATTTATCAATCAATTAAATTAACTTCAATGTGTGTGCAAAACCATCACAATAGGGACGATTGGCACATGAGGGAAACAAGGATTAAAAATCAGGGAGAGAAAAACTAAACCATTTTTAATCCCTCCGCTGTTGCGAGCGTTTGGTTATGCGATGCGGCACTTTAGACTTATTCGGTTTCTCTTTGTGTTTTGTCTTTCACAGAAGTCATCAACTCTTAATTCTCCCCTTTCTCTCCTTCACCCCAGGATTATCTCCCTAGACAAGTTAGAAATAGTTGTCTAGAGAGAGTAGGGGAAATAATAGATATGATTATATCTGTTAACTTTTTCCATATAAAAAAAGGGTATGTAAAAAGGAATTGCCACTCTATACACTCACCCTCCCTGTGCTATAGTTTCCTCTTCCCAACTTATCACGTCAGCTGAATGACATAAGGTCGTTTCTCCAAAAAAAGGATTGTATTTATTTCTAGATGTTTCCCTTACCCCTTAGATATCTGAAGAGTTTGGAATTTTGGAATATTATTAACCAATAAACAAAGGACGTATAGATCTGTACAATTGCATTTTTTAGTGAATAACATAAGGTTTTTATCTAAAATAAGCCAACATTATATTCTCAAAAAATTTGATAATTCATGCAAAACAAATCTATTGATTTTAATCTTTTAGACAACTATCATGTAAACTTTATTATGCATTATCATAATCAAATTTATAAAATCAGAAACATATTTGGGAATATACCAAAATGTTGGATACAATGTTTGTTTACTGACAAAATGGTCCTGCAGTTGAATAAATTAAGGTCGTATATTATGTTCAAATGGGACAGATCTGTGTGGGACCCAAGTGGGACCAACTTTTTTAACTTTTTTTTTCAAGTCATCAATTGGCAACCCAATTTTACTATTTTTCAAATATTCTTATGAATTAGCTTTGATTAGGGACATTAGATGATATCTATTCATAATCATGATTTATGGTTTCAAGGGCTGCCCCAAATGGGTCCCATGTGGGACCCAAGTGGGGGAGCCGCTGCCCACTTGCCCATGTGAGCCCCACTTGGGGCCCACTTGGGCTTCCTATCAGGGATCTGGGCTGCATTTAGTTATGGCAGTGTAAATACCACATAAATCTTTCTTATTTTAGAAAAATCAACTGTGGTAAACTCTAGAATAGTTTTTTTTTATCAGAAATATTAATTTGTGGAATTTCTATCAGTTATACTGATTTAAGTTGTATTTATCCAAATTCATATATTCCAGATACGACCTTATGTTATTCACTGATTTCCAAGTTTTCTTGAATCTGTGTCTGTTACCAAAGTAACATTCTAATAATCTAAATATATTCATAATTTTGACCAAAGGACCTTATTCTTGCTATGTATCAGAAATGATAATAATTGAGCAGATGTTTAGAATAATATAGATCATCAAAGCATGTCATATTTCTTCAATTAGTAATTAAACAAAATGAAATTATTCAGCTGAATACATAGCATTTATAAATATATATGAAAAAGAAATGTGAACTATAAAGGTTCCTTACACCTTTCTTAATGAGGGCTTCAAATAGCATATACTCAGGTGATCCCACATCCGTATATTCGTTGCTAAAGTCCTTGTTCAAAGTGAAGGAACAACAAAGGTCCTTTGTTCCTTTTTTCCACATGGAAATAATAAATGATTAGTGTCATTGGTCATGTTTTGATCATGCTGTATCATTCAAGATCTGGGGGAGGTTGATAAAGATGTAAAAGATAGTTACCAACTATTGCACCATAATGCTATAAATAAATCAGGAAATATCACATGACCTCTCCAATTGCTTTTGAATTTATGATGTACCAGGGCTTTGGAAACTTGATACAGCATCAAAGGGAAAGTACAAAATAGATAAAATTGACAATAGGTTTATACAAAAGTTTTATATATAAAGGTTTATATGTAAAGAATGGACATAAACAATGAGGAGGGCAGGGGTCATTCTGGGCAGCCGACCAGCAGGCTTCTTATTGCGAACGCCAGGTACCAGTTCCCCACGTGTGCCCGGCATTACACCTGTATACAGGTTTTGCTGGTTGGCGGACCAGAACAGTCTCCTGTCCCCTTCATTATGGAAACCTTATTTATGTACACACGTTGGATTAATGGCAAATCCTCCTCAACATATCGATCACTGTAAGTAAAAAAGATGAATATCAATAATAACCATAATATCCAAACATTCAAGAAACCTTGATAGATTTGAGCATATTCAATCTAATGTCTCTTCATTATTGCTACAAAAATATATTAATGTTTTTTTGTGAATTTCCAACTGAAACCTAAAGACTTTCATACCTGGCAAGTGACCTCCTCTTCCAACAGAAAAGCCACCATAATACTAAACAGCATGCAATTATCAGAAGAAGGATAGGAACCAGGAGTGCAGGAAGCAGTGGATCAGATTCTGAAAACAGCCAGACATCAAAGAAAGTTAGTTTGGGTTCAGTTAAAAAATTCCACAAGACTGCTATGGTGATGTTCCGGTTGGGCAAAGTTAAGAAAGAAAATAAACAGGATATTATTGATGAGGTGATGTCAATAAGTAACCTTACAGAACATCACTGTTATATAGAGACTAAACTTGCA
Organism: Lepidonotus clava; assembly: GCA_936440205.1. NCBI lineage: Eukaryota > Metazoa > Annelida > Polychaeta > Phyllodocida > Polynoidae > Lepidonotus > Lepidonotus clava. The sequence continues at coordinate 37,465,984 of OW387145.1, forward strand.
CAAAATATCAAATAATTATAGACATTTCAAAGCTCCACTGTAATGACCTTGAACCACATCACAAGAATGGCACTGTGTTATCTTACTCTGCGAAGTAATTTGAAGCAATTATATCTGCATCACTTTAAGTCACAATGTCACAAAAACAAATGTATCAACACTATGACATCATAATTATTAATATTACATGCTTGGCTTGGAAAGTTGTAAAAAGGTTCTGTGTGGTAAGTGCTGCTTTGTTCATACATATACCGCATGCGGGAGATTCACACTGGGCGCGGCCATGTTGACAAAGGGGATAGCCTGATTGGCTGAAAATTTGCGCTTGACCACCCAAAGGTAGTGGCACCAAAGGATCGTGCATGACGCAAGCCAAGACTTGCGAATGCAGTATACTAACTGTTCTGTCCTGGTTTACTGCAGAATCCCATTGTAGCTGACCAGTTGCCATTTGCCTTACAAGTTATGGTGCTGGGTCCATCCAAGATGTGACCAGAGGGACACTGCAAGATCACTGTATCCCCAAATCTGCCTGTCCTTGCAGTGAGAATACCATTTTCCACTTTCTTTAAATCTGGACAGCCAATTCCTAAAAGAACAGAATACCTGAATCTCTGTTCATGTTTATGCAAGCGAAGGTTATTGTTAGTGTTAGGTACATTCCAAATGTATTGCAAATTTCAAAGTTTGGAGTTTCTTTGTAAACATAGCTTCCTTCACTTGACATGCTGGGGCTAGCTCTATCATTGTCTGGGTTGATTATGTACCTTGATAATAATCATGCTAGGGTAAGAAGTCTACTGAATCCCATTCATCTAAAAAACACGTAACTATATATATCTGTAGATGTACAAAATTTGACAGAAGTGTACACCTATGATATTCCTAATAGATTAATGTCTAACGCAGGTTTTGGGATGAACAGAAGTACCTTTATCAAATAAACAGTGAGGTGTCACCTTATGGTCAGAAAATCATCTAAATTACAGCCATGGTCACTTTTTCAAAGATTAAAAGTATTTGATTCAAAAGTATCTAATATTCAGAATGACAATCAACTCCTCATTGAGGTCACTTCAAATCTGAGCATCTACTAGACTTGAGTTCAGGATAATGGCAAATGTTTAATACTCATATACCACTTAATCATGCTATACACTGAAATAAAAGGCTTATGAATATCTATAATCATAAAAGAAAAAGAATTCTAAACACAAGCAGAACATTACTTTCACAAGTGCCATTTGCATTTCTCCAGGTGTTGTTTCCCTGGCACAGGAGGATGTTATGTTTGCTGAAGACATAGCCCATGTCACAGTTGACTTGAGCTGTAGACAGGTAGGTTCTTCCCTTCACAATTATCTTTCCATGTGATGGATCCCTTAATATGGGACATAACACACCTGGAATAGTAAAGTTTATCTTGAAGGTTTTCAATGAAGTTACAGCAGGATTGTATGGTGGTACAGAATGTGTGATTTACAGATGCAAGGGGAGAGAGATGTAAATGTTGATGTAAGCTTCTTTGCTTTCACATTTGAGGCTATAGACTATGAATCAAACTGCCATCATCATAATTATTAAGAATAATAAAAAACAGTTTTAATAAGGTATTAAGAAACACCAATAATAAATTTTCAATTATTTGTCTTAGTTTCTCCATAGAGCAGAAACATAGCAATATCAAATCACATCTGTCAGATCAATTTGATGTGGACATCTATTATTTTATGTAAAACCCAACTCACTTTCACATTTGCCCTGCTGTCCACTCCATGTGTTGTCCCCCTGACATTCTCTGGTGGTAGAGCTTAGACTGTAGATGTAGCCCTCATCACACACCATTGTAGCTTCAGCTTTGTAGGACCTGTCTGCTTGGAGAATCTTACCTTTGGCTAGGTAAGGTAGCTCAGGACAGAGGACTTCTGAAATTTGAAAAGAATACTGTGATGATAAGTAATTAGGTAAAAAAAAAGAGCTGTTTACATTTCCATGGATTCTAATTGATATTTGCATTCATATAGAAATACCCTATGATCTGGCACAAGTATTTGAATTTGGCATGCTGTTTGCTAAAGATATGAATGATGAAAAATATATTTATCACCACTGTAAACAATGTGAGTATAGATTGATCTTTTTTATTTGCTTATCATTGCTAATGGAAGCCTCTTGTTAACCTCAACATGCACAAAATATTAATATCAATTAACTTTGACATAAACTATCATTGGTATTTATTTGACTTACATATGATATCATTTTCACACAAAATGAATATTGTGTGACAAATTGTATTCCTATCATGTCTTGTGAAAATTTAAGTATGTCTTACTTTTGCAAAGACCATTTGGATCTGTCCACTGTGAGTTTCTTTGACAGACCATCTCTGTACCATTAAACAAATAACCTTGGTGACAGGTGTAGGTAGCTTTACAGTTAAATTTATTACAGGGTGCTGTAAATGCCCCATTTGGTGGATGACGAGAAGGAAGAGGACATACTACCACTGAAATACAAACAGATTATGTGGTATAATGAATGACAACAATTTCATGTGATGATATAGGACTGGTATACCTTTCACAGCTTTAGGGATTTGACCTATTTGATAGGTTCAAATAATTTCATTATCTATCTGACCGTTCAGGTGCTGTAACTACTCAAGTAGGATTCTATTGGTTTCAAATCTTCGAATATAGGCCTATGGTTTTGCCATTTTGGAAAATACCATCAAATTTCTCAGAACATTAAATTTTGTTATATGACGAGAGAACTTGATTTTCAAGGGTTGAGTTTTATCATTTAATTGGATTTCAAAATATTGGAAAAGCAAACGGCTCAACAAACCTTGCACATTATAGAATGATTATCTAGATTGATACTGATATTGATAGTGAAAGTTAATTTGCGGTCCACAGTCTGTGGTCAGGCAGCATTGAGAACGTTGCAAGATGAGCAGTGCAATCCCTACCCTACCCCCTGGTGTGACTATTGTTGACCTTCAAGTTGTAATAAACAACAAAGTTTAATTAGACCTTAAACAATGTGTTGACCAAGGGAACAGGGGAACAAGGGATTCCTTCAGAATAGCCAAAATATTTGTTGTCATGTTACTAGAAAGTACAGCTAACTTCTGAACTAATTGTCAGATTTTAATGAGACAAATACTGTTCTATTTCTATTGAAGTGTACATCACAATGGTATTCATATTTTAGTAGTTTAACCAAAAAATATTCCAATTGAGTGTCATGCCCAGTATCTCTTGTTTATTCAGAGGCTTAGATAGTCCCTGAAGACTACCCAGGGAAACAAAAAATGAGTCCCAAACTTGCACCATAGGGATATTCTAAACAATTCATGATTACCTAATTAACTTAGAGGGTGAATCTGGAAACTGGCCAAGGGACCCAGGCTGTCAGACCATAGACTGTCCAGTTGTAAGTCCTATAGAGAAGAGAAATATCTTTCTAAAAACAGAGAAGTCCTCGATTACGTATTTTATTTGACAATAAAAACCACGAAAGTTGTTTCTTACGTTTACATTCTGGGCTTGGACTTGTCCATTGGCCATAATGACACTGTATGGTAGGTTGAATGTCTTCATACTCCTCCTTACAATATACATCAATCGTTTGGCCATTGGTGAAGGAAGTTTCATGGCCAGTGTATTTCACTGTAGGAAGTGAGGGTCTGGCGCAATCTGTGTGAAAAAAAGAAGAGTTTCCCCTTCATTTCTATTCCATTACTTATTGACCAGGGACGGATCCAGAGATTTATAAAAAGAGGGGGGGGGGGGCCCTTATATAAAATTTGAGGCGCCGTATCCAGAGGCTAGAATTTTACATTAAATAACTCTGAATTTGGCAAAAAAATGGGGGAGGGGGGGAGGGGTGTGCACCTCAGGCACCTCCCTCTAAATCCGTCCCTGCATTTGTACATGTATTTCAGTAATATCATAATTAGGATACCCATTGTTTCTGTTGTCATTATTCGTTTTTGGGTAAAGGATATGGGCATGAGCGTTCTACTAATTTCTAAACTAGTTTACATAATCATGGGATAATGTTTTGTTGTTGTGAGTGTTTACAGTACTGTGTTTATATGGTCATAACAGTATAATGGCAGAAGATTATAAAAGAAGTGATTATCACATACATAATATAATTGTTACCCAAAATGGTAAGGTTCTTTATGCATTACAAGTACACGTCATTCAAAAGTATTTTATGGACTGATAAAGATATTCTTCTCTACTTTTAAAAGTGAATAAATTATTGTTATAAAAAACAGTCTAAGAAATCACGAGGGACAAATTGACCAATACAGATGAAATATTTAGATGTACGTATACTTACCAGTGGAAGGGGCCGTCCTGACCGTCAGTATTAGGTGGAATGCAACTAAAGCGCACAACAACTGCATCATCTGTGAAGATAATGACTCAATGATTTGTAAAATCATCGAATTTCTTTTGATTTCTTGTTATCAGTCTTAAAACTTCCTCATATGCAAAAGGGTTTAAATAAGATATATACTTAACCAATATGTAAATAGTACTCCATATTTGCTAAAGGAACAACAATGAATTATGTGAATGCTACGCAATTATGAGATTTAGTTCCTTGTGCATAAATTATATATATTCTACATACTATGCGCACACAATGCCTCATGAAAAAAGGGACCAAATACTAAAGTTACAAAGGTGTTATATGACGCGATTCTTTGATGCAATACCTCCTAGAAGCAAGAATATTCAAATAACATCATAATTATATCGAACAATGTGTATGGAGAGGATTATTTCAGTCTATAATATGCGAATATGTTCCTATAAGAATAGTAACTTTTTGCATTGACCATACATGATATGCCATAGGTTGTTTTTGTGTAACATAATACATTGTACTCATCCTCTAACGTTTATCATTGAAAGATAAGAATTTAAAAAAAGACAATATCGTATCTTTACAAGGGGCCTTTTCTGTACAGGTAGAGACACGACTTATCATCTACTGTCCTATTTTATATCAGAATATATAGACATCTATATTAAACTTGATATAAGTAATGAATGCACATTATGAAAATATAATATTATCATGGCATTATTTCATCGTTTTAAACTGTTACGTTTGTCATCCAGCATAGATCAAAACATTAAAATTGATGTAGATTATGTACAGTTCCTTTTAACTATTGCTATAACTATTTTCTCGTAGATTCCTCTATACAACATGTTTGTATAATCTTTACATTTCATTATTAGAATAATAAAGTATATAATCATGTGGACACTCATTTCTTCGAAATAGTACTAAATGTTCACCTTCATTATCTCTCTAATAAACTGGTAAGTTGATACCTTTTGACGTTGTTTGGGTGTCTTCACTGTGTCTTCACTATGTCCAACGTCCTGTATCATTTGTACAGGTAAAACGTTGAGGGACTGCTCTACTATATGGTCAAAGATCGATAAAAAGTATAATCATTGCTCAAGAGTGTTTTACTGTGATAAAGTCTCCAGGTAAACCTGTTGAACTTCTTTCCTTCAGCCTTGTGTACACATTGGGTGACTTCCTATGTCACTTGAAATGATAAGTCTATGTAAGATATGATGATCAGTATTGATTTCAGGGTAATTAAAAGTAGCTTATGTATTTCAAATATTCTGTGTTAAAACATTGAATGTTGGCTTATGAATTTTCAATATTCAAAATAACTAAAAGAAATATAATGTCGCTGATAGAATGAAAATTGAGGAATATGTCATAACATTCGCCTTGTATTTTGCCAACGATGAAATCCTCTCTATAATAGTTAAATAAAACCCAATCATTATCTGACTGTAGACGGCTTGAATAGTAGGAATTACGAGATGGTTTAATAAAATTGTATAAAGAGAAGAAGAAAGGGAGAATAAACGAACATATATATATATATATATAACTCAGTGAATTGATATTCTACACACTCATCGATGAGTTCAAATGATAACTCAATTATAAGAGTACCTCAGCCTCTAATTATAAGAACAACTTATATCATGGGTATACATTAACACCCACTAAATTCTAACAAAGGGATCTTCGAGAAAGGGCAAAATAATTCTAATGTAATCACATGAAGGTGACCTGGAAATGATGTGCAGTGTATGATTATAACACTAGTCCGTGCTATCCTTGACATGGTCAGTACTATCCTAGAATAGTACGAACAGTACCCTGCAGGTGGCAGCATAGATCGTCGGCTGCTCAGAGATAGATATAACCTGCAGCTTCAATCTCAGACTGGTGTCCAAATACTGGTCATCTGCTGTGGGATTGACCTGAACCAAGCGATCAAGGCATCTCTGGGAAAGTTCTTTGGGCAGACTCATAAAAGGGTATATATCATTTACATATGTTTGAAATTTACATTGTAGGAACACGTGTTCTCATGTAAACTTTGATTAAAATAAAACCTTAGGGGAAGTCCCAACCGGGAGTCCCAAGTACAGCGGTGCTAAAAATAACAAGGCTAAACTTTGATACACATGCATGTCCCCTGAACCTTTCAGAATACTTTATCTAAAAATATGGTGACAACTTCCCGTTATTCTAAAGTCTCTTACAATATTGGGAATTGTTATTATACGTTGATACTATTAAGTATACATCACAAAAGAAATGAGGAAAAGTGTCTTTTTCTTCATTCCTATGTTCATTATAATACCATAGTTTCTGGGAAATTATTCACAATTGACCAATAGTATCTTTGAAAGTGAATGTGCCTACCTCTCTTTTCTTGACATAATATCAACAAGATGCTTTTGTTATATCAAATATAATAATATCTTATAATAATATTATTATATAATTAACAGAAATTTTGGGATTTGTTAGATCAAAATGTTCAAAAATCCACCATAAAATTAGTCTTTCAAAACAATGTATAACTAGTAACACCTAGTGGTTTATGGATAGACTTTATGGATGTCACACGATTGTTAACTGTATATATGTTATGTTATTATTTCTTGTATCATACTTCAATATGTCATTGTCATATCTCAATATTTCATTCATCAAATTTACTTAAATCTTGCAATGGAAGATCATGCTCTGCATGTATGAATTGCGATTAATAAAAAAAAAACACAAAAAAAACCAGCCCCATAAAAAGGTGGTTCGATTATTTGGCAGCCCCACTTTTTTAGTGAAACTGGTGATTCTTATAGCTACGGCCCCTGGAGGTTCCGACTGCAGTTGGTACCGATTTCAGACCAAGTAAACCCCCCCCCCCCCCACACACACACACCAGACGTTTAGTCGTCCCCATTGAGAGTCTAATGGTATAATGACAGCAAGCCGCACTCATTTGTACTCATAACCACCTGACGTTACGTCTTACGTCGACGTTACGTCACACGTCATCAGCCCACGTGCCTAATGGGGCGTGACGGGATTAACGAGGTATGGAGGTACGGGTATTTCATGGGTGAGGTATACATATTAGGGAATATAATACTATATAGCGAGGAATCTTCGACTTCGATATCGACCAGATCTCTGAATTCTATGATTCTGAAATTTTCTCCCATTGGTCTAGGAGGTGGGGGGGGGGGGGGGGGGGGGGCAAATGCAATTTTTGCCCCACCCCACTTGGATTCGCCACTGGATCTACAGCGGACTATTGGGATGGTTTCCACAGATAAACATGTAGGTGTGTGTGTATACTTCTAACCTATTGTTATTGGCACTAAACGATAACTCAGCAATAGGTTTTGATAATGAGCATTTTCGTACAAATGTTACTAAATTTTATTAAGCTGGTTTAAAATTGTATATCATTGTTTACAATAAAAATCTGGCAATTCATACAAATGCTAAATTGATACAGCACGATTTTGTCGCTCGGATTCTAATGGCAAAATCTACCATATCCCTAAGAAGACATAGGTGGGGCTTCTATTAATACAGTGAATGAGTGAGTGATAAATTCCATAAGTTGTTTTCCCTTTACCAAGGGATGTGAGCGGTTTTCAGGTATAATTCAAATCCCACCATAAATCGAAATATTAAGGAGTACATGCATTTATATATATAATCAGCATGTCGATCCCAAATTCGAATGAGTGCAACAAACAACTTCCTCTCCCCTCAGTCTCTCCCTTACCCCAGTCCCGATGGGTTTACCATGGACCCGGCCCCTCATGTCACCCAGAATCCCACGAGAACAACGTGTCATGGATAAACCATCTGGTGACAACTAAATACGATGCACTTCCCTAATAGTTCATATCGACAGAGACAATGATATAAAGTCAGATATGCTATTTATATTACTATTGAATTAATGAATTACAAACTTACAGAATCTAGGTTCAATAAAATATCTATAAAGACATATGTATACTGGAGTGAGTATGAATAATTTCAATAACCCCCGCCCCCATTCCAACTTACTTTTTTCCATCTAGCTAGACTTAACAATACTTAAGTTGTTCGGAATTTTTAGATCTGTCCATTACATTACAGTGTAAGCATGCATGGCCATGCATGGCTAGTTTTTTTTAAAAAAAGTTTCAACCCGACATCAATCGTTTTCAATACATATTATATTTCCTATACAATAAAGTAAGATCTAGCTAGGCCTATATCAAGACAACTGTGGTAATCCGACAATGGTAAAACAACCACCGGATAAGGACATTCTCATTATTTTCATTGCACATTCTGTGTCAATTCGATTCTATGGAAAAGTCATTATGACGTCAATTGTCGTCTGATCGTCACTGACCTCGACATCAACGTCGACGTGGTATTGAGAGATTTGGAGTCGATCCGAGCCGGCGCAGACGACAATTATCTTCCCAGCTGTTTTGGCGGGAAATCGCGTTGAATGTAGCCATGTGGTCTTTTCGTGGAGTCACGTGGTTCCTTCAGACCTTTGGTCACGTGATCATCTTCCCAGCGTCCCGAAAACAAACATCCGGGCACTGACAGACGTTTAGCTGTCCCAGAATGCACTTGACCGGATATGGGGAAGGCATTATGTTGGTTACTGTTTCTGCGGTCTCTGTTTCACTATATCTCAAAATGAATATAACTTATTTTTCTTGTACAGGTACGTTAATTTAACAGTTTTTATCTCAAATCTTATGGATAATTCTTGAGATATTTAGTGATTATTTTACAAAGTGTGGCTAGAGCAAACTGATATTTTACAAGATCACTGTGATATAAAAGGAACAACACCGAAGGCCCTTGTCTTTATTATAGGGTAGGATTACATATTGCGTGCGTGGAACAAAACTATTTAGATCCACATGTGCATATATTCTATATTCTGAGTAAGACGCCTTAACCTTTATATCTGCAGCAATACAAATATTTGCTTCAAACACAAAAAAAAGTCGAAGAAAAGCCGATGTTTCACTAATTCAAATTCAAATAAATGTTCTTTCAAATCTGACATGTACATTCCCACTAACCTTACCAACGTCATCAAGGCAACACAAAGAAAGTGAGTAACAAAGAAAGCCTTCCCCTACCTCATAATACACCCAGTAACGGTTATGGGGTCATTTAAACGTCTCATTCCTTCTCTCTGACTACCCATTCTTTACACACAACCCAATTAACCCCACCTTTTATCCCCCTCCTTTTCCTCCTACATGACGTTGGTGGACCGAGTCCCCCGGACGTTAATGACAATATGCTGCGATCGGCCCTTGATTCCGCGCATGCGCATTAAAAGCCTGAGCTGAGGGCCACTAGGGGGCGTGTCTGGGGTTAGGGGGGCGGGGATCCGGGGGCGGGGGCGGCCCCCAATGGTAGGGGCTGTACACCCGGGGTGATTTCCCAGAGGGGTCATCAGGGGGAGCCCCCCCTCCCCCCACTGCTCCCCCTTCCCCTAAATCCTTACCTCTCTAACTATTCGCCACTAAAACCCCTTTCCACCTATGCAGAAGAGTCTTTGGTACTGTACAACAATGTTGGTCTGAGTTTGAAACATAGCAACAATAGTGCTTTGTGTCACAATATATAACTCTTAGGTCATCAAATTTGTTCATATTTTCTCTCGGTGTTTTCCACACCAATTAGGTATATCAATGCTTTCTACATCAACTATCAGTTGAATGAATTCTAGACTGGAAATCGAGGGTTATGAATTGAGGACGCATAACGATTCACTAGGAATGGATGAAACAAGATAGTGATAGGCCCAGATAGTGGTTTACAGGCAAAGCAAACATTGTGTAACTTTTCACGGTAAGTGTTTGTGTTTAGTCAGAAAAGAAAAAAATGATCTTACTCCAGGTTAACTCTTTCTGCCTTACTACTCCCCAGTTTTCCCTATATATTTCCGAACTACCGGTATGATTCTCTATGCTATAGGACTATACTTGTAACATGTAGACCGGCATGTAGAACATCATAATTTCAGAGAGTTTTTTAAATCATTGAACTGTGCTATAGGCCTAGTAAGGAATATTACCTTTTACACTATCAAAAGGGCATCATGATAAAGTGTATGATTTTCGACGTCGATTTTACAGATAGGATAACATCTGAAGGGCAGTTCAAATGATGAGTCTATATCTTTGGTGTAGTTGCAATTTTCATATCAAGATGATACTTGAAGAAATATTGCAACTACCATAAAGATATGATCAATAGGCCTAAGTCCTATTTGTAATATCGACAAAATCCAATCGTGCAATAGGCCTAATATTAGGACAAATGATAATGAACTTATCAAAAAGAGTTGATGTTTATTAAAGCCGATCCCGAAACTCTTTGGGTTGATCACAATCATGAACTGCTGGTAATGACCTTGGCAGAGTTCAAGGCCACAGTCCTCTCACCATTTGTGCTCATTGATGTGAGGAGCCCCAGCGTCTATGCTCATTGACTTGAGCGGCCCCGTGTGTGGCGGGGGCACAAATTGGCGCCAAATCTGGCCTTTAAAACCCGGGATCCAATCTTTGAGTTGACCAGGCCATTGTCCGGGGTGGTCCGCGAGTAAATCACTCTAATATCGCCCACTGACCAGCCCTCTAATGGCCGGCACTGATCGAAACGCACTCCCGAGGATTAATTAATTTTGTTCATGTAAATCTATTATGAATTTTATTTGATTTATCTCGGCTGAATTGAGAGAAACTCGATCGGTGGTCAGGGCTGGCCGGGTGGTCGGGGGTTAGCTGGGATTGGCGTTGTAGCGGGTAGAGGATGATCTTTTGTGATTTATGTCGGCCGGGTCTCTAGTTAGCGTCATTACGGCCAGGGGGCGCCCCGGTCGTGGCTGGGTCAAAACGAGGCTAGCCGTAATCCCCTAAATGAGCCGTGATTCTGTAGTCGGAATAGAACGACAAAAGGTCCGTGATTAACCCAGAGTTGGGCAATAAAAAATGGCCACACCGGTCCAATAATACTACTCTGATCCACACTTGATAAAAACAAACGTGCCGATAAGAGATAGGACCCCAATGTCCATTATACTAATGCCCACAGTTAATATTATCATGTCAGGCTCCTTTGTTGCTTCTTAGTCGGAGTGAGTCAAAGGCGGTTCATCATTTCTTGGTAAATATGATCTTTTTGTTAAAGAGAAAACCATTACAGTCGTGCAATTTCTGCTAGCATGTGCCCTAAACCTTTCAGATCATGGTATCATTTAGATATTGTTTTAAACATAAAAAGATGCAAACATCAGACGAAATAATCTTCTAGCACCCACACTTGTATTTGTATCAAGCTTTTGTGACCTATCGACAAGTGTGTTGTTTAGTATAGCATTTCCCTCTATCCATCTTAGAAATATGTGAGCATGCGCAATAAACTTGTTTCGGCGATTTACTTTGATTTACTTTACAGACGTAGGCCTACAAAATTAATGCTGTCCTAGAAACTATAGCAAATGCAAAATCCAATTGAATGAAATAGGCATATGTATGTTTATTGGGATGTTTACGTGTGATTCTTGCATATATAAAAAAAGAAAACAATACCAATCTAACTAACAATTCAACATGTGAACTTCACAACGCTTCCTAAGTTGTCATCTGAATCGATAGCTTGGTTACGTACCATCCTTATGTTGAAGGTTATTAACCTGTATTGACATCTCTGTCCCAGCAGTAAGTGGCGGGGTAGCCGCATTCAATTAACTATTGTTACTTTGTGCTCTGATGTTATGTAACATAGCCGATGTATTGCATCTTTGCTCTCAACAAGAAAAGCCGTTGGTTTGAAAATACAATGTGAATGGTGTTTGTCTTGTTGACTGCATATTTTCTTTATGTAGGCCTATATGAGAAAAAATGGTAAGAGTGCGCATTTGATTTAAGTCAAGTACACATAATGTAACTCGTCTAATCGAATAAAGATGTAGCCTATATCTGTCCACCTAATGAATCATATTGGTTTGTTTTTGATGGTTTAACTTTATTGGTTTTATTATGTGGCTACTTTTAGTTCACAACGAGTATACATAGAAGGCCATGCCATTTAATACAGATAAGGCCTACCAGAATCCTCAGATATATCGACTTATGAAGCTGAGTTTCTCTTCCATGTATACTCGTTGCTGACATCCCGGCTCACATCCAGAGTTAGCATACCTCTTTGTAGAAGTGGGAAACATCTATATGTGAGGATCTTTTCCCATGGATATACACGAAGACTTGAGGCATTGTCAGCCAGAATCCCTGAGCAATATGCAGGTGCAATCAGATTTAACAGATGGAAAAACATACAAAATATGGAGCAACCTATAAATGTATGTTAATGGCAGTTGCCCACTATATTAACACTTTCAGTAGCTTACAGGTATGTAAAGGCCCTTTTACACCTGTGCGACTTGAACTGCGATATTGACGTGATATGAGTAAATCAAAGAAAATTTACATACAGGGACGATATAAATGTTAAAAATTGACAGATTAGAGCATGTCATACATATAAAACGAAAAAAAGTTAATCTCTAATGTGTGCAGCTTCACTGCGACATCGTCATATCGCAGCTCATATCGCATAGTGTAAAACCTCCTTATGGGTGATAGGTCGTGGGTCCCCCCCCCCCCCCATTCCCCCGCCTCTCCCCCTTGAAGGAAATGCTCACAGGTGAGCCAGGCCCTCAGGCTATATAACCCCTCTACACCCCAACCCGCACGCCACCTACCGACCTCCACACACACAAGGCGCGCCCTGTTAACACCCCCTGCCCCCCGACACCCCACACCCGCTGCCTCCCCACCAGGGGGCACCACAAACCTCCACCGACGATTAGCTACGCTCACTTCCGGTCCCTCCCCGCGCGCCTCTTTCGCCCCTCCTACAGTGAAGAGCTGGGTCATTAGTAGCTTCCGGTGAGGGCAGTCACGTGACTGGGATGGGGCCTGCGTTATTGACGGACGCTGGTGAATAATAGGACGGACAAAGTGAGCAACCAGCGCCCACCCGTATCATTAACTGAACGATTGTCGTCTGCTTCGGCGAGTGAACAAGTATCTCATGAATACTATTATGGGATGCTTCTGAGCGGGAAGACTGAACGGAAAATGGGTCTATATTGCGATGTTTGTGCGTGGTTAATGGCTTTTCATTGGGCCCAGGATGTAAAGTATCATGACAAAATAGTCCCTCTTTCTTTGCGCACTACTTTTTGTTATTTTCACGGCGTATGAATACTGAGAGGTGGGAAGGGTTGATGGCGGAGGGATCTCTGATCGTCGTTGGCGGCGGCGATGCGTCTCACTTTACACCGGAAGTTAAGGCGGTGTCTGAAGGACCCGGATCAAGGGTTGGGCAGACGCTCCGAGATGAATCCCCGGATGTAGACGGGGTCACGTGATGTCCTAGTCCGTCAGACCACCTACAATAGCCCTTATGGCCCTCCCGCCAACCAACTAAAGACTGCACATGCTCACACTCCCATCTATTTCCGGTTTCGCCGAGGGCTGCCGACAGGGGGCAACACTTGCGGGGTCAGGATCCTCGGCGCATGCGCGGAGGGGCGGGGTATCGTGTATTATGCATAGGGCAGCCGCGGCGATGTATAAGATGTAAAATATGGCCGTCGACGATCCGCCTCGCTCCGGGGGTCACCATTAATGTTTCACGGCGCCCCATCAGCTACGATCACAGCGCCGCCAGTGGTAGGAGGGGAAATTTAAACACTCTTATAGTGTGGGAATATGGGGCGTCCTCAGGGGCAGCAGTGACGTCCGGGGGCAGGGGGGGGGGGGGTTCTTTGGGAGTCTAGAACACCCTCAGATTTCGCAAAGTTAACGCGTTAGACTTAAAACATAGCAAATTTTGTCAAAATTTTTAATTGGAACAACTGAGATTTATACAGTACCCCATCAGATAAAGTCGGAACCCCCTCAGATTTACCTGAAACTCTCCAGTCTTTTGGGTGAAACGGTGAGTGCGTTCTCGGTAGCTCCGTGGTACAATGCAAGATTCCAATTTGGAAGATTAGGGCTTTAATTCTGAGCTTTCTCTCTGTACATCACTACATAGGTAATAATAAAATCATAATCTAATCTAAAGTTTGTGTCGAATAGTTTGAGGTGGGGTCCAGAAAATTGGCACAAATCTAACAGTCCTGTATATTGGCCTATATTGCCTGAAGTGAATTATTCAGTATTGACGGAGCAAGAACAATCATATTTAAGTTAACCTCTCAGTTTGCAGTTTAAGGCCTATTTCCACCAGCCGATTTCATTACCGATTTCAAAAATCGGCACATGGTATATACCATTAGAAAGCCGTTTTAATTCTCTTTCAAATGGTATGTAGGATATATAATCTTTGGTATAATACTAGTTAAAAGTAATTAATTTCCAAATAACCAGCTGTTAAATCCGTTGGTGGAAACAGGGCATTACTTGTTCGCAATTCATTCTAAAGCATCTACATTGAAAAATTGACAAATCTCAGGGTTCACAAGGTACAACATGATCCAAAGCCCTACTACAGCTGGAATTTCCATTATTGCAATTATAACCATAAATACCCGTTAAAAGCCTCTCTTCTTCCGTCTGATCTTTTTTGATCCTCAATTAAAAACCTCTCGGTGAAGCTTCAATCCCTAAACGAAGCCTCTCTAATCGGGACTTGGGGTTTGGGGTTTATGTCTGGTTTTAGCTGACAGTAGAACGCAGGGGGGTAATTTCACCTCCGACCTATCGGCCTTTTGTACCAGGGTCGAAGTTTCCTTTTAGTTTGACTCTGGAATGTCAAGAAACCTTGATTATTTGAAAATTTATTGAAAATGGGACACGTACACGACACAAACACAGGACATCGGATAATAGTGATGCATCTCCCCCAGTTTATGAATTAACACTTGTTTTAATAAGGAATTGATAACATTTAGATACAAATTCAACTTTACATTAAAACAAATTTGCAATAATAATTTTACTGTCACTGTTTACCTCATAACAGTTTGATATGATCTCTGATAACTGATTTTTATGAAGTGTATTATTCAAGATGCAACTGCAGGTAACATGCACACGGTTGAGAATATTATTGATATATTCATATTATAGTGTTTTAAAAAAATATACTTCTGTAAACCACCCTACTGCTTTAGGCGGTTACGCGGATATGTACCTCCTGTTTCTCTTTTACTAAAAAACCTTGGTACTACCAAATAAAGCAGACTACTCGTGTTAGACACAAAGCCCACAAAAATTCCCCCACCTCTCCCCTGCCAACGATTGACCCAGGCGTTACAAGGCTGAGGCCATTCTCCGACTCATTAAACCTACTAAGCTCCAACTGCATGCCTCCACAGCTTCAGTACTATAGAGTGCCGGGTGTGAACCGTTATTTTACTCATAATCCTAAAAGTGTCGCAAGCAAGCAGAAAAGGGTAAAATAGTAGTATAGCAATTCTTGCCAACAAATTCAGGAAAAGTCCTTGTAGTTTACTTGAGAAACTTTAGGTCATTGCTATGTTGAAGAACTGTGATACATACACCGTGGCCCATCGCACAATGATTTTAGTAACAACGAATGCGTTTGTAAAACCGAAAGCATTCCTTTTCTTCGGTCACTGTTGGGCCATTTTACAGGCACAGAAAAAGCTCTTTAGAATGCTTTTAATGAGCTGTTGTTTTTATAGAATATGCCCCTTTATATATCAATTTACAGAATTCAATTTGATCCAGTAGAAAACAAAGTATAGGGGTTTCGTAACAAAGATATCATAACAACAATGTCGTTGTTAACCACGAGTTCTTAAAGTGGTCTGAGAAGTTGTCGTTACGATCAGTCATTGTGCGACGGCCCATCGGCGCAAGATACCTCAATAGCTATAACTGTTTTTGTGAGAAAGATCGGTGTATGAGATATACAAGACAGTCTTCACTTATATCAGTATAAATCTAAGGCGGCGCCAATTTTTTAAATAGACGAGGATTTATTTACACTCAGATAAAAGTTGTTGTAACAGTATAGTTTGCACACCAATCTTTCTATGTATGTATTGTCTGCTATGATATTCCACTAAATTTGCTACATAATTATGCACATATTTTTATACATACACATGAACGTCGTCGCCACCTAGCCCTTCAAAAACATGCATCAGCAAATGCACAGTATAACAAAATAAATACATTGAATGCACTTGAAATTGAACTTGCTTTGTATATATTTACTTATATCTATTGGAAGATCATTTCTCTGTAATTAAATAATTAGGAAATAGATACAAATATTTGAAACTTAAAAAGTTGAAAATACGCCAAACTCCACAACAGTATTGATGGACAATGTTAGTATTTATTCAAATAGACAACTGAATAAATATGCAGATGATCGACTTTTGACAGTTTTCATCAGGATAACATACCAAATCAGAGCGGCATCTTATATACTCATAATCTACAGTGTAGAATTCCAAACTGTTGATAGTCCAAAGTGTTGATTATAAAAGAATGAAAGTCAAAAGTGTAGAAAAGTTACACTGTGGTTTTTTTTACTTTTGATATTTAAAAAGAAAAAAATAGTTAACAGACGGTGTATCATACCCCCAGCACGCCCCCTTCCGGCGTCCGACGCGGCGACTCTCCATCGTCGGCGGGCGGCGTCCCGGGGAAGGGGGGCGGGGGGCTGACGGCGGGCACCCCACTTCCGGCCCGGGGCGGGGCGGCGCGCGGCGGGGTTAGGGCGGGGTGTAATTAATTAAGTGGGTCGTGGGCTAATTAAGTGGGGGTAGACACTGATACACTGGGAAGAGGGAGGCCGGGGAGGGGGGGCAGTCTATCGGCTGGGTTGGGGAGGGATTTGGGGAGAGGTGGGAGTTAGATGGGGAGTTTTAAGAGGAACGTTTGGTGTGTAGTGCACAGGTATTTGGTTTTGCACAGTAGCATGGGGGGATTAAAGGGGGACGCAGTGGGTCTATGTATAGGGTCCTTAACGCCAGGACCTCTTACTAGTCTTTTTGGATCTGGAGCTACACTACAAGAAGGTCGAGTTGTGCTCAGACATTTAGTTAAATGAAAAGGATGGGCAGATCTGCATGGATCCTTAGAGGAGGCTGTGGGTCTATTGGGTCCTGGACCTATGTGTACATGCTCCATGTGTATAGACTTGTGATCCACATGTACACATATATAGCCCATATGCACATACATATGCTCCATATTCACATACATGTGCTCCACATGTACATAAATATGCCCGAATTTGCACAAATACACGAAGTTTCATTATTTAGACCAACGAGTGTCTGTACTCGCTGTTTAGACCAATTTTGGCCAGTTCGACTCCAACCTTTTAAACTCCGGAATCCGCCCCTGGAGTGATATTTTTTATTCAAAGACTTAAGAGTATAGTATAAATACGGTGCCTGGAGTGATACAAAACGCAAAGGAAGTAGGAAGGGATAGAACGGAGAAAATGAGAAAACGGAATTTGAATTCTGAGGCTAGTAGCATATGGAAAGTGTCATTTAAGTCAGTGAAGAGCCGACGGTTTGAAGATACTTATAACATACATTTAGTGACACTCAATCGAATGACGTTGGGCTTTTTGTAATAATTCATCACATTTCTTCTGGAAAGTACAAAAACGACCAAATATATGCTGCCTAATAAAATTATATTTCAGCAGCTGTGTTTAATGCATATGCATGGTAGTTAGTAGACTTGTATATGCTTTTGCATCTTATAGGTAAAGGTAATCTTTTGCATATGGAAACTACCCGATACACTGTTAATAAGAATGGACTGGAAATTTGGCGCCAAGAAGATCTGTCATACACGATAAGGATGTACATGTATACACACTTAATTAATTTGAAAATGGTTCATTGGTAACAAATATACGGGTTAAATAAGGTTAAATTGAACTATAAAAGAATTATTATCAGTTGGATTATAAGGAAAAAATATAATGTTTTCTATTCAGAAAGTGCGTTTTTATGAAAGATCTTACAGATTGCTTTTGATAGAGCTATATTAGTTATATATAGAGTATAAGGATAATGGTATAAGTACTAAAGTAAGCGATGTTAGGGCTGGTCTGTGCCCTCTTAGCTAAGACATGAATCAGAGACAGACCCGAGACGGAGACATGGAGAGAAGGTCAGGGGTGGACAGGGCCCTTAGAGGTGGGGCAATGCCCTTAGCAGGGCCCCAGACAGGGCCTTTGTCCCACCACACAATCGATTGGTCATTAGAAGGTCACTATAATACGTCACTAATGACCGTGACTTGACTGTAAGCCCTTACTAAGTCCACGTCTCCTTTGTCTTTGGAATTGGTCGAACAGAAAGTGAACTCTGGATTGGATTGATGAGTCAGCATCAAGTTTTTGATTACGTCAGCAGTTTGAAAGAAAATGTCTTGAAAGTGTTTTCACAAACATAGTGGATTTTTGTAAGAGTAGCCTAAATTCAGCAGGAAATTGAAGGATAGTTTTGCGAGTGCAAGGTTAAGTAGTTTGCGTATTAGGTCATCTCGTATTCATGTAAATGAACCATAACGACACTGGATCCTTTTATTGAAACAAGGGTGAAACATGTGGTGATCTGAAACTAAAACAGATCAACTTCAGTTTATCATAGACATTTTCAGATTTTCTTGTTAATGTAAAACGTGACTAATGGGTAATCTGAGTACTACGAAATATAGATCCCACAGTTGCTCAGTGGCATTTCTATAAAAGTATGTTCTAAGAAGCAATGAATGAGATTGCTCAATTACCGAATAGATTAGGGCCTTGAGGAGCGGCACCCTGCCGTAAACACAAAGGTGAACGCCGCCCGACAAATGTAGCTTTATTGCGATGGGAAAATAGGCAATAAAGGCGGGATAATGAGTATGGTATTACGAGAATGGGCTCGGTGAGAGTTGGTCATTGGCAGAGCTAAAGTGGAAATAGGATGTGTTGTGTTGTCTGGGGTTGGGGTCTGGAGGTGGAGTTTGTGTGAAGAATCTGTTGATTGGATAGTGAAGACTGTTTATGCACACTATTTGTTTTCTTTTCATTGTGAATGAAAAAAACATCATGGTATGAATTAGAGTGTAATATTGTTGTTCACAAATTAAATAACATAAGATGATACCCTATAAGGTGTTATAAGCAGTAAGGATCGATAGATCACCGCCCTCCCAAACACACACACACACACACACACACAAATACATGAAACATGCACAGAGATAGACACACACACACACACACACACACACACACACACACACACACACACACACACACACACACACACACACACACATTTGAATATAATCAGTTCCAGAGAATGGGTTGTGATACATTTTTTCCAGCCTCATTGGTGAACAAGCGCAGGAGGAGCTTATTGATAAGTACATGCTTAATATGAATGGCTACATAACGTCAGCACATTCAACTAGCAACTTTAAAATAGGAAAGAACTTACAAGATGTAGGCCTATGACATTGTAAAGGTAAGAAAGTACCGTGCCTCTCACATTTCAAGGTTGAGGCCAAGGAACATAACACATGGCAGATTTGTTAAAAGTTGTCGTCTTGAACCCCCTCAGATTTTATTGGAACCCACCCCCTCAAATCTACCTATAGAACACCCTCAGATTAAGAGAAACTTCCTAAGATTACCTTTGAACCCTCAAATTTGCTTCAAACGCCTTCAAGTTGAGGCGTATAGTTGTCTATATATTTGAGCCTGCAGTATAACACTGGAGCTTTCAATCGCTGCATACTGGAGTAGGAAAGAATACTATAATGTTGGATCTGTAGAATGAATTTTAGGCCTCTGTAACAGCGGGAAAGGCCAATATAAAGACCTCCAACTAAGCCCAGGTTACGTATAGACGTCATTAATCATTCCCCGACTGACCATTGAGACGTTTAAGGTCAATCTTCCCACGGTCCCTGCCCCTCATAATGTCCCAAACTCTGCGTTGGTCACTTCTATTCTTGTTGGTCACTACTGGTCAGTTCAAAGCCTTTCCCACAAGACCGGCCCCTCCAATACAATGACCTCATTTGCATACACACAATGACGTCAGAGCCTCCATGGTAACCCTACCCTAATTACCTCCAGGGTCTTTTATGTGCCGCCGGGATGGGTTAATTCTGTTATAGGTGGTGACTAAAGTCATTACCTAGCCTTAGTCATTGTCACTTAGTCATTGTCCACGTCCGGGTCAACGTCTTAGTCATGTAATACCACCTTTGTGTGATAAGTTCTTTTTTCTAGGAAATACTTGATGAGAATTAGCAATGATTCCTTTTTCTTTATTGGCAAGCAGCAGTAATGGTACAAGAGCAGAATAGATTTCCTTAGAAACAATAAATGACGTTACATATTCTCACTTAAAACTGGATAACAAAACATCTCTATAGAGATGTTTTGTTATCCAGTTTTAAGTATACACATCCCACTGGCCAATAATTTGCAAACGATTCAACATACATGCAAACGTATCGCTGAGCAAAAGAATCTGAATATCAATAGGCATTATCATAATTATATAGGCCTATGGTGATCCAAGCTGCAAATTGGCGAACAGATTAATTCTGTGCCAACAGCCTTTTTAACAAATGGGAGCAAGATTATCTTGCAGTCGTTTGTGTTTCATCTGTGAGAGCATTTCCAGGTGCATTGATTTACTACCAGAAATACTGAATTGAATGCGAATACCTCCATTAAAGATGAGACATCACAGTCCGTTTATGAAATACGGAGGTACATCTTGAATGGTATCAAACCAAAGCATATAAGATTGAGAAATCATTCCAGGCACAATTACATTAACGATTAAATTAATTAATGCAGCTCTATGTTATTGGGTGTGTTCATTGAGGATAACTGACCATTAAAACACAGGCCACACAAACGAATAATAGCACACAATGATCATGATTCACACATGTAAGGTCCAACAATCACACACAAACCACATTTAATGACCATCTAGCGTGGTTATGTACCACACCTTCAGGGTGCTGCCCTCTAGGAGTCAATAGTAGTAACTATGGTCACGTGACCTAGGTCCTTATATGGTCATGTGATAAAGTCATTAATTAAGTCGTTTAGGAAGCTCACTTTGGTTGTTCTCATGAGAAAATTAGCGATCGTGTATATGATGATTATACATGTTAAGTGTCGGATGGCTTAAACTTTAAAGTCATATATGAAGCTATCACGTGCCTCAAATGTAACTTTATGAACTGGGAAAAGTACTTGTTGTTATGGCAAATTTGCAGGTTATGCGGAATTGGTGTGGCAAATTGATATAATGATGATGAATTTGTTCAGCCTGATTTAGCTAGACAATCTACAAGTAAAATAAGATTACATATAAAGTAAGTTATTTTCTGTCAGGGTATATATTATTATGCATCAGAAAAGCCTTGGTATATGTGTTATTGGACTCGGTGTACTGTACCCCCTAGGACACATTTCTTAAAGTATTTAACACAAGTTGGATCCGAGTTTATAACGATAAAAAGTCTCATTGCTTTCCAAATTTATATTCAACAATTTTTCTATAGTTAGCTAAATACATTTGAAACATTTGTTTTCTATTGAATACACAAATATATAATATCCTTACAGAGCCGTATCCAGCAGGGGGTCCACGATGTCTCTTTGGTCGAACCAAAGAAAGAAGAACCCTTAGACCATCTTTGGTCGAACCCTAAATTCCAGAATGAGGGGGAAATGCCAAAATCTAACCATACACACATTTTCGGCGACCAGTTCCTTTTACCTGTGATCTGGTGATAGCGGCCACAGGTAGGCTGTACGGGTGACAGCAGTGACACTTCAGGTAACTAATAGCCTAAGTAGGTGCCGGGGAAGCAGGCCAAGTGACAGGACAACCAGGCCAGGTGACAGGACCCACACTTCAGGGTGACACACCCCTCAGTGGGTGACTTCTCACACGAGGTGTGACACCATAGGGGCGGGATGTACCACCAACGGGGCGGGAGATACGCCGGATTTATCACAGGGGTCTTAGTGTTTTTCATTTATTCATTAGATGTTGGAGTCCTTATTCATGTTGTGTATATGTGCGTATAGTTTCACCAAGTAAACTAAGTAAAATAGCACATGAATCAAATGAGCTTGATATTAAAGACTTAATGTACTATGCATCATTCTCATGTATGAACCTAGGCACCTTGAATTATGATGTATACAATGTACTTTATGTTGATTGACAAGGACCTATGTTAGACATTGTCATTGTCATAGGCTGGACGTTACTTGAAAATTGCATAAAATGAGCCATATTGTAATGAATTGATGTGATTCTGCAAATATTTTTCATGTCTGTTATTGTGATAACTCTGAAAACTAAGGGAAACCTAGTTATTATTAATAATGACCTTTAAAAAATACATAATAATTCATTTCGTATGTTCTTGTTCTTCATACTTTTGGTTTTTCGGCAATCTTAGGGCAAATCGTTGTTTTTCAGAATATAGAGATACGTGTTATGTATGTCTATGTCAGAACATATTATTGAAGACGCAGAAATCAAATCTTCTATGAATCGATATGTATTTTATACGTTCAAATGAACTCAGTAAAAACTTCAGTTCTTTTCATATGTCTAACAGAATTGGCAAATTGATATGGGACGGCTGTCAATCTAAAGCCCGTCCTCGTCATTGACGGAATTTGGTAGCTTAAACGGCATACATATTACAATGGCGACTTGCTATGCCATGCTTTTATACACGAACCCCATTTCAGACATCATACGGCATACCATAGGACATAATTAAGTAGAATTAAAACCCTGGCTTTCTGAATAGAACATCCTGTGTACATCCTGCTAAAAATAAGCTATACATACCTTCATTTATATACCTCTAACCTCCCAAGTCTTTCAAACCAGCCTCTAAAATACCTTAACACTAACACCATACAGTCTAAATGACCCAGCCTTTACTAAATGCCCTTACATCTTCTTAAAGCCCTCAGTGTTACCCCCTACATCACCTAGCACCCAACTAAGGCCCTTTAGGAATGCCCTTCTCTTGGGACGTGCGTCTTGCAACCACCACCACCTACCCCCCCCCCCCCCCCCGTCCCACTAACCCCTCCTCCCCCTCCCCCCCTCTCCTTCACCCCCCCCCCTCCCACAACACCTGGTGGCTGAGGGCGGCCCTTTGAGGTCCCAGGTGGGGCCCAAGTAGGTGCAGGTAAGGCGCACCTGAAGAAAGCAGGGCGGTTTAAGGGCTGCGTAACCAATAAAACCCCGCTGCTTAATGCCCCACACCAGCCCTCAATGCAGACCCTCAATTTATTGCCCTCCCCAATGAGATTTCTCATTTGGCCGTTTGACAAGGCCACCTTTTGTGAGAATCACAGGACCGTGGGTTCGGGCGGGTTTGGAGAGGAAGGGAGGGGGCACTTTTGGCAGAAAAAGTCAATTGATTCGTGAACGCAGATTGGTGCGTGGAGATGTTTTTCAATAGAGCAAGCGGCTACCAGTTACGTTATGGAGTATCAATTATAGGGTAGGAAATATTATGTATAATTGAATAGTCAAGAAAGGTAAATAAAATAACAATTCATTTGATTACAAACTAGGTGAGACTTTGAAAACAAAGTGTCTTTGACCACCAAGACACTTTGTTTTCAAAGTCTCACCTAGTGCCGCCCCCGCCAACGACGTTGCAAAACGTCGCATAACGCTATTAGAGCATCACAGAGTGGTACAATTACGTCACTCCATTGCTGAGACAAATTATGTGAATTAAGTATGACTGTATTTTTGGCTATTCTTCGGTGTGTGGCTGTACTTTAGTTGATCAGTTTATCAAGGTTTGGAGGTAAAGTTGAACACTATAAATTATACAGTCATCTAAAAACAGAAAAAAAAACTATTAAGGAATAGAACCGTAATTTAGCAATGTGTTATTTTGAGAATATGTACCCCCCTTGCACCCCAAGGGGGGAGGGCAGTGCCCCCCCCCCCCCGATCAACCCCTTCCTCCCCGGATCCAATCAAAGGGGATCAATGCACGTCGCGCCAATTAACCCTTTATCACAGGATGTGGATCATTTAGGGTTAACCTTAAACAAACACACGTCTAAAAGGCAACACCTGCGACAGCAGAGGGTTAACGGGCTTACAGAGTAGGCTCAAATAAGGGCGGCGATTGAGAAGCAATCTACTACAGCTTTAAAGCCAAATGAAATGAAAATATTACACACCAAATACACAGTTTTTTCTTAATAAATCGTATCCCCTGATTGTTCTTCATTTACCCGCCCAATCCCCAAACCAATGACATAATAAGGTTGAATTTGATCCAGGGATCTTAATTCAATTCCACAATTTATATGCCGGGTGTGCTTTTATAGGTTTTTATATGCTGGGCCGCTATAGAATTGCTTGCATTGCCGCGAACAACCACGTTTTGTTGGGGTTTGAATACGATGTGTGTTACTTATAGCCCCCTTCCTCACTTATTTAACTAATTGCACTTTTTCAATTACAAACTTTTGAATAGCGCATGCGCGGGACGGCCCGATTTGAATATAAACGGCTGCGGCGGCCATGTTGTCTCCGAGGTTTCTTAAGACCAAGAACAATTAATCACTCTCCAGAAAAAAGACAGGTGGCCCATCCGTACGACATGGGAGGGGCGTGCGCGGCATGGCCGAACTGAAAAGAAGACATATTTATAGCGATATAAACAATGTTAACAAATGACGCTCAAATACAGCCCCCAAATTCGCCCAACAAAAGACAGGGGGTACTACTAGAATACCCCCCTTTTATTCCCACTCTCCCTCTTGGACGCTAAATGATGTATTTCTTTTTGCAGCGGGGGCTAAAAAAGGGGGACATTTGTTAGGTATTTTTTGGTCGCGGAATAAGGGTGGGTTGCGGCGCGATCATTATGTAAAATGAAGTGGCGGAGGGGGCTGTGGTGGACGTACCAAGCTCATTTCGGATGCTAATTGCCGTCGCTCCGTAATTGCCACTTAAGGGGTGATAGATTACCGACGTATTAAGTGATGTAACCGACAATTTGATAAATCTTCGCCCCTCTGTGCCACAACAGCCCCCCTGCCACCACCTCGACCAATAATACTCCTACTCTACCTCCCTCACGAGTTCCGACACAGGAAATTGGTTTATATTGGAGGCGGAGTCGGTTTATAAAATTTTCAGCCCCAAATACGTCGCACGTAAATAAAGAATAGAGGGTGATTCGGGGGGATTCTTGTCTCCTTGATAACTCTTCCTCCTGCTTATGCCTCATTATTGAAGTACATACTACCTACCTATTCTACCTTACACTTATCTACCTATACTTGTCTTAGCAATGTATGCACATCTCTGCATGGTGGATGGAATAGGGATACTTAAAGGACATTGTGCACATATATTTCCTTTATACTTCTGATATCAGAATAAGAATGATCTTATTTGCAATAACATATTATTCATTCATGATGGTATGTCTAAAAAACATCCCTTTAATTCTATGCTGCCATGCATCGTCCATTTCATTGCAAGTATTCACTCTAAAATCATATGTAGAAAGCACTGAAACAACAAAAGTAATAATATAATTGTAGGGTCTAGAACAACAGTCCCTCAAGACAAATTCAACGTATTCGATTTTTTTTATTACGTTATCTATTTCAGGGCCGTTTACGTATAGACTCAAATCATAATCTCTTCATGATTTAATTCATAAGCTACAGTGTATTGTAAAGTCGAGAGTTGGTTGCATATGGCATGGCACTATGAATGTAATAGTACTGCAAACTGTATTATTCGCGCTGCTAAATTTTCGCGCATTTTGTACTAAGTGACATTTTCGCGTTATTATAATTTCACGCATTATGTGGATATTTTTGGACATCTGATCCATAACGTGTTTCTTTTTTCACTCATATCATATTTTCGCGCATTAAAATCAAAGCTTGAAATGCGCGAAAAAAACTGTACAGCGTTAAAATTAGGACATTCTCTTGGACATTCTTGATCTAAGTATCCCCTCTCCCTTTCTCCCATCTCTAGCTTCTATCACGTATGCAGACCTCCTTGGACCTGCTACCCCTACACTCCCTGAATCCCCCAAACCATAGGCCTACCACCCTCTTAGGCCAACCCATCCCCCTGTCCCATTCCTCCTTTATTAACCACCCATCCCTACTTAATATAGACGGATGCAGCGCGCCCTAGCCCGCCGTATTTGTCATATTCTCCTATTCATCCCCCTTATATGAGCAACTCGCCCCTGCATCATAGAGCTGCTCACCAAGCTGCTCCAATGAGGTCAGACCAATATACCCCCACAGAAGGGTAATTAACAGCCCCCATCAATGCCCAGCCCCTCAGAGCAGCTCTTTTGGCTCGCACCAGAACCTCAATTAACAAGTTTGGCTGTGTTCCACTTGCCGATTCTTTTCAAACAATTCCATAAATCGTCAGTACGAAACTCATTTAACATAAACATATTGGATACCATTGGAAAGGGCATAAATTTTCCTTTCGAATGATGTGCAGCAAGTGTGTAGTTCCGCCATATTTGCACTTAGATTAAAAAAAATGTATGCCAGTAGCATTGGTCTGCTAGTGTAATACAAGCTTTACTAGGAGCAGACCCTCAATTAACAGGTATTGCTCCTGGTCCCCAAGATGAGCCTGTCATCTTTGTCATTTGCTCACATCTGCTCATAATGACCTAATTAGCCGCCCCTCCTTTCCCACTATTAGCTCATATAGAGTCAGACTAAGTAATTACTTTGCAACTTTCTGTGCACTTTTTATGGCAGGTTGCGTATGTAGGTGTAATCGTTTCCCGCCTCTGTCTAATAGTTGGGACTGCACTTTGTTAGGGAGGACAAAAAGGTCACAATTGACACCTTGTGAGAAACGGTTTGTAGTGTGGTGTTTTGTCACAAGGGGTCTGTGTGTGTGCTTCATATATCTCAAGATATCCCGTCTCCACTCAAGATTAAAATCTAGAGTTTTTGCCAAAAGCAAGCAGCATATTCTCTTTCTTGCTGAAATCAACTCCAACTGTCAACTCCAACTGTCTTAACCTCTGCCTACATGATTTACGCTAACGATACATGCATTTTGTTACATTAAGTCCAGGATCTGTTCAATGACATTGATAGTAAATTTTGAATGTTACAGCACAAAGACTATAATATAATACACAAAGAAGAGGAGGTATTTTATAGGAAGATACCAAAAGCATAATACCATACCATACGCCTAGGCGGCCTACACGTATATATACACCACAAGCCCCAAGACCCTAGCTATATGCCCCCACACCTCCCCTTCCCCAAACCTCCCCCACCCACCCACCCATCCTCCTCCAGGGTTACCTGGCCTCCAGTACCTTGGTGTCCCGTCTACCCTACCCCTCGTCTGTCTTCATGAGCGTCCCGTGTGGTGGCGCCACCCTCCCCTCAGCCCCTATTTGACGCCGCCTGGCGGCGGACCCATCACTCAGCCCCCCGTCAGCCCCCAAACCCAGCGTAATTTATGATTCTTAGACCAGATTATTAATTGCTTTCGGGGCGAAATGAAGATAAATTACGCTCGATTTGAAACGTCACAAGCGGCCGAGATAGATGAGCCGCGCACGAGATCTCGCGCAGGGCGAGTTTCCGCGAGAAGAATGAGCGAGAACTGTTTTGTCCTCCGTCAATATTGAAGCCGTGGAAATATTTCACGGGGAGGGATTTTGGGGAAAAAAAGGAATGAGGGAGTGGTGTGTTTCAGGCAGTTGGTGTGGGATTATTTAGGGAAAGGGAAAGAATTAAGGTAATAACTTAAGAAGGGAAGGACAGGAGTACAAAAGACAGTTCTTTGTGGGTAGGACAGGGGATGAAATGGCAGGATCTGAAAAGGGAAAGAATAGGAATGGGAAAGCAATAGGCCTACTAGTCCTAGAAATGCAAAATAACATGAATGTAAATGACACATTTTAACTTCGACCCACTCCGCATATATGGAGGTATGTTCATTGATTAATAAGTTATATGTATAAGCGTGGATTGTATCCTGTTTTTTATTAAGTCACCCCTTCCTTTTCTATGCCACTATATAGAAATTGAACATGATACTGTCCTAAATGGTTGAATACAGACGCAAATTGTCCCTTGGCTTCTTCTGAAACAAAGAGTTTTACCTATAAGCTCAGACCGGATGAGAATCTCCTAAGGGCGCGTGCGCGTTGAGAACCTCCTTAAGCTGATAGCGCATGCGCAATAATGAGCTTGTGGTCAAAGATGGCGCGAGCCTCGGTTTGGGGGCGGTGAATGAAGGAGGCGCCCTTCCGGTGTGAGCAGCAGACGACATTTCAACCCGACGTCGTTTTACACGTGCGTAGCGCGGGAAACGATCGATGACCCCAATGACCCCGCCATGTCGGCCAATTCACGTCTGCCCGCGATTAGGGGACGCGCGGCCGGCGGGGGAATCGGGCGGAAAAGCCGCCCTTCACGACTGAATTCGGCCAGAGGAGAGGGGGTAATTGAAAATCTATACGTGTACGAGGCTGGAATCGTCATAGCCGGGTAAAATTTGGAAGGGTAAAGTATTAGCTTTTGACCGAGAGGAATGCAAACGGATGGAACGCTAAGTGTGAACTATAGCACGCGCGGGCTTGAATGAAGGGTGTTATAGGAAGCGGAAATGACAGGGACGCTATGAGGAGATCATGGAATTGTGGGATAGGTCGTCGTTTTGAATAGGCCCCGAGTGGTCCGTATCCCTATTGCGACTGCCCCCTCCTCTCCAATCCATTGCCCCTCCTCCGGCTGACGCTCAATATCGCATGGCATCAAATCGCGACGCGGGCCGCTTATGTCAAAGAGAGGCGGCGGAGGTTGACGGGGGAGGGAGGAGGGAGGGGGGGGGGGGGTAGTAAAGAGGGGTGGGAGGGTCCGGGGGCAGGAATAAGGGCTAGAGGGTAGAAGCGATGGGCATTTTATCGGCGCCCACTGAATGTATGTCGGCGCGGCGGGCGGCGGGCGGATTGGCCGCGGATCGCGCCGATTAGAAATGAAATTGGTCGCCGCCCGCCCGACTGATTGTCTTTTAGCCTTGTCGGTAAATAGGCCGCGGCGCGCGCCCGGCGATAGGAAACGAACGATGGCCCGCCGATAGCGCCCTCTACGGCCGCCGGACGTCACCCGACGCCGGCGCGGATTTCCGCTTCCGGATTGGCGTTTCATAAACTCCCATAAATCATAGCGACCCCGGGGCCGATTTCCAATCGCGGGCCGCGCCGGCAAATGTGATTTTGAAGTTGATGCACTTTGCCGCTGTAAACAAGATATGGATTGATTGGCGTGGGTCGGGGATAGGGCGCGCCCGAAGGGTCAGATAGGGGGGCTGTATTGTTTGCGGCTTTTATCATTTATATGCTTCAGTGGGTGGGGTATGGGGGTATGGGGGTATGGGGAGTGAGGGGGGCATGGATGGACCACCAACCGGCCTCCCTATAACAGATGCCCCCCAAACTCCATCTATGTATCCATATAGGCCCTTATTAAAGGACAATAAGGGCAATGCCCCCAACTCCATCTTTGTATAATCCATATATGCCCTTATTAAATGACAATAAAGGCCACACATGCGCGGTAAAGTTGGCGCTATTTACATCAAATCGTGGGGCATTGACCTGTCAGATGGAGCAGGTTGGGAATATTCCATACACCGACCAGGCGCGTTCCGCTATCTTGGTTATTTCTTGTTCTTTTGTTCCCACATGAACATTCCAGAATATACATTGATTCCGTGCGTGAAAATGGGGAATATAGGGGGTAATGCTCTTCCTGCAATATAGGGGAAACTAGGGAAACGTAGGGGAAAATAGGTAAATATAGCCAGAAATAGGGGCGCGTGCAGCCTTCAATACTTCTGGGTCCGCGTTGATCCGGCTCCTGCAGCAAAAGTGAAATCATAATTAATGACATCACAATACTTTTCCGGAAATTAAGACGAGTTCTCTGATGAAATACAGACCAATAATTAAGTATTCGGAAGCAAACGGTCATAAAACCGTAACTTTCCCTGGAATTTCCAAGAAAATTCCGAACTAATTCCAAAGCTTGATTTGCTTCCCGTTCCGCCCGTCAGAGTTTCTTCTAACCCTCATCACATTTCTATTGTATCTATCAAATTTCTTTCAAACGCCGCGCCTTCATTAAACCCCAATCAGCTTCCGTTTTCCTCCGCCAGGGGGCCTGAGTATGAAGTCACGTGGTCAGAACGCCCTCAAGCGGCGGCGGGCGACGACAAAGACCAATTTTTTTTGCTCAATTAGGGTGAAAATTTATGGAAATGTATCGCGCTGTGATCTTAATTGTCCATCATTAATAATGTCAGCATGTATCTGATATGGGGGGTGGAGATTTGGGGGGCTTGTTCTGGGGGTGTGGAGGCCCCCGGGCGGGGTCACCCCTTATCGTGTAACTTTTATTAGCGGGTCGGGTGGGGGCAGTACTATTGGGTCCCGGATGTTGGGTCTAGCAGTAGCTATCAGCGTTGTCTAGAGAAATTAGTAGACATGCGGCCATGGAAGATACAAGCATGTGAGGAATTTGCATTTAAATCTGATATTTGGACCAATATCCGCGCCTTTCATGTTATTTATACTCATTGTTTAGAGGATTTTTTTGAGGAGTAGCAGGCATTATACACAAAAGAAGACCTATGCATTGCAAACATGGCATGATGTGACACAATGTACAGGGCCATGGAGTAAGGTGCACAGACCCAAAGTAGAGTGCGTTTACAGAAGTGTTTGGAATGGCACGTAGAAAGCTTGTCTCGTATATAGCCTGTATAGGCAGGCCCTAGATATGGTCATATAGAATGTTTCCCAATATATTACATGTGTCTCTCAAAAACAACAATTGTAATGCAGTGTTTAAATAATCAATAAGGCTAACCAATCACATGTTCAAGTAATTTCAAAGAGTTCAAAAAGTTCCTCTAAAAGTATCGACAATTTAAGATTACGATGAGAAAAATCGGTGAGAACATATATAGAATGCATTGAAAAACATCCCCAGTGTCTGGCAGCAGTTGGAGGGGCCGCCCAAGCCTGTTGCCATGGTTACCGCGTACTTATC
Organism: Lepidonotus clava; assembly: GCA_936440205.1. Lineage (NCBI taxonomy): Eukaryota > Metazoa > Annelida > Polychaeta > Phyllodocida > Polynoidae > Lepidonotus > Lepidonotus clava. The sequence continues at coordinate 37,497,589 of OW387145.1, forward strand.
GTGGACGCCGGGGGGCGGCGGCCATTTTGCTTCCTTATCCGGCAACATCACGTGATCAGGGCCGAGTCACGTGATTGACCGCAAATCCTGTCAATTTGTACCCAGAATCCCCCGCGCGCCGCCGCAGAATGTGAACGAATTCCGGGCCCATCGATCGACGTTTAGCCCCGTCAATGGCGGCCGGAAGTCCTGATGAATCTTCCGGCGGAAGTGGGCCGCGCGCCGCTCCCATAATCCTTTACGGCGCGCGGTCAATTTGAAGGGTTGGTTAAAGCAGAATTAGACACCATCAGGATGCCGTTGGCCAAGGAAAGATGGCGGCGGGCGAGAGTTTGATGTGATTGCCAGATTTCTAAAAGATTGGGGTTACGGCCGCTGGTAGCCCGGCTGGCCAGGTTTTGAGACGTGTCCCACGCTGGAACCGGCGAATCTTGGTTTGAATCCTCCCAAATCGGTGATATCCCGACTAAAAATCGGCTACTTCTTTTTACGTCAGGTAAAGTAACTTTGATTGCCATTCCACTTCTCTGATCAAACTAGGCAGGAAATAGCCATTGGATGATATTAGAGTTCAGACAGAACTAATGGCGGGCTATTTTGGTCATGATCATATTTCTTGGTTAAACCTTGTCTAAAGCGCGCACAAACTCTGTCAATTGTATCTCCATATCTGAGGTCTGAATTTGTACTTCAATAGCCTTGGGCCTATATTGATAAAATTGCATTTTATTGTTTGACATGCATGTATTGTTGTTTTGTAACCTGTCGTATACATGTGTCGATGAAAAGATTAATAAAGAAGAAGAAAATAAACACACACAGTAAACCGCAGACGCTTGTAGTCTTGTTAGGGATCGTGATGTATAGGATCAGTGGCCCGTTTCATGACAAAGCTCCGTAGCTTCGGGAGTTTATGTGAGCTTATGGGAACTGTACACGAGTCTGAAACTCTCGTACGTTTTATAACAAAACTCGTATTAATTGAACCAAAACTCGCATAAATCGGCAGGCGGGCCGTTGGTCCAATAAGACCCTACTTCCAGTAGGGTTTCCAACCCTACTTCAAGTAGGGTCTTACACTCAGCTAGCAAATGAAATTCTAAACCATTTAGAATATATTCTAACTACTTTCTGCATAGTATTAGAAGTTGTATATTTGTCTGGAAGGCTACTAGAAGTAATGTGCTGCATTCAGACACTATTTCAATTAGGTGTTCTGAAGTAATTTCTGCTTAGAAGTTCATAGTTATATCTATACATAGGATATCTAATATGGACTTTCAAGTTCCATGACTGTAACTCCAAGTTCTCACCCTACTACAAGTAGGCTTCAGGTACCGAACCCTACTAGAAGTAGGGTTTTTAAACCCTACTACAAGTAGGCTTCGGGTCCCAATGCCTACTAGAAGTAGGCTTTGAGTCCATTACCCTACTACCAGTAGGCTTTCTTCAAGGCCCTAGGGGTTAGAAGTAGGCTTTGGGTCTTGCACCCTACTACAAGTAGGCTTCAGGTCCCCAACCCTACTAGAAGTAGCCTTTCTCTTACCCTACTTCCAGTAGGCTTCTGGAACCAAAGCCTACTTGAAGTAGGCATTAGGTCCTGAACCCTACTACAAGTAGGGTTTAGTCCTGAACCCTACTACAAGTAGGCTTTAGGTCCTGAACCCTATTTCCAGTAGGCTTTAGGTCTCAAACCCTACTTCAAGTAGGCTTTCCTTTAGCCTACTACCAGTAGGCTTCTGGACACAAAGCCTACTAGAAGTAGGCTTTGAGTCCCATACCCTACTACAAGTAGCCTTCTAATGACACACCACAGATGGCCTTTGAGCTCCACGCTCTAAGTCCAAAACCCTACTACAAGTAGGCTTCCAGCATTCTGATTGGCTGTCATACAGACCCTACTTGAAGTAGGCTTTGCAGACCCTACTTGCAGTAGGGTCTTATTGGACCAACGGCCCTTCTGCCATAAATCGACCAAAAACTCATGTAAATCAAATCAAAACTCCTGTAAATGCACCCAAAACTCCTGTAAACCTCTCCGAACTCACGTAAGCAAAAACAAAACAAGCTATGAAGAGGGTAAAAGGTGATTGTAACTTATGAAACGCAAAACTTACGGAGGTTTGTTGTGAAACAGGCCACGGGTATAGGATGTTCCAGCAGGATATTCGAGGACATTTGAGAAGGTGGGACCAACGAATAGGTTGCTTGACGCGACAACACCCCCCCCCCCACGCCTCTTATATTTTAAGCAAAGAGGTGACTGCTCTAGTTTCCTTAGGCTGACCCTGTGTTCACGCATTTTTGTTACAATATTTATGTATAGGAAAAGGTGCCCTTCTCACTTTAAAAATTACTTCCATTTGATGATAATTATGATGTTATCTTTGCATTGCTTCACAATTTTCGGTCAATTATTAACCATATACTTTAGGTTTCTCTCCTGTGCTGAACCGGTACCCTCATGGGGCATATATATAGCGCCTAAGCTCAAGATATGTGGACAAAATGACCCAACATTGAACAATCCAGAATTACAGAAATTTTAGAGCAGAGAAGGCATAAACAACTTCTTCATCTGATGTTTTTACACAGTGTTAAAGATGATGTGTTAACTGTTCCAGAAAGAGAAACTAGATCGGCTAATAAGAAACAGTTTATTGTCCCAGCAAAAATGAACATAAAATACCAGAATAGTGCATTTTATAAAGGGAGAATCATTTGGGATGAACTATGCCAAAATGTACAATTTGCGACCTGTGTCAATGAATTTATGAATCTGATCAAACACAGATTCTGTGTCTATTTTGATCTACTTTATTAGGCCCAATATATACAGTATTAATTTTGATGTATATAGTTATAATTTACATTTAAATGTTTATGTACTACAATTTATACTCATTGTAATATCACCGAAAACCAGGGGCAAGCCTGAAATGATTTACTTAATAAACAATTAAAAAAAAATCTCACCTCTTTCACATGGCATAAAAACGTCCCTAACCCCACCATCTCTACGTCATTCCACTACGTCACATCCCCACCCATGACGTCATTTCTCCCCGTAGGTGGCGCCGTCTATTGCCAGAGGTCGGCGCTAGGCTCAGACCACGTGATCCGGTCACGTGATCTATACCCCTCCCTGATCCGGGGCCTGGTACCGGAAACAAATGAACACATTATCTCCCACTGCGCCTGCGCCGTAAACCAGCGCGACTCCTGGCGGTTTGAGAGAGAACAATGACAAATAATAGGGCGGCGGGTGGCGCGGGTAAGTCCGGGGTTTGGGAGGGGAGGGGAGGGGTGGTCAGGGGTAGTAAGGAGCAGGATAAGGACCTATAGGGGAGAGGGGTTACTTATGGGTCAAAAATGGGTGGCCATTTTTACCAAGAATATGAGAAGAGGACATGTTATGAACTAGGAGAGATATGAGGGGTGGTTGAAAATGGGAAGGGGAGTGGAGAGGGTGAGGCAAGGGGTGGTCAGAGGTTTAAGGTGAAGGGTTAGGACCTGGGGAGAGGGGCTACTTATAGGTCAAAAAGGGGGCCCATAGCTAACCAAAACGTAAAGAACATCATCTAGGGGTAAAGAAAAATATATAATATTAGGGGTAGTGGATAGGGGAAGGGGAAAGGGGGGAGGGGAGGGGAGGGGTGGTCAGGGGTGGTAAGGAGCAGGGTTAGGACCTATAGGGGAGAGGGGTTACTTATAGGTCAAAAAGGGGTGCCCATGTTTACCATCCAAACGACAAGAGGGCATTCTGTGAACTAGGGGTAAAATCAGGGGTGATCAAAAATCTCATTGACTCCGCGGCAAAGATCAGAGTGCATTTTGTGTAGTAATGTTACATATAACATTCATTCATTTGTTACTTCATCAGATTTCAGGTTGATGTAACTGGAGATAGGTCTATTCGAGAGTCGTTTCAAAAACATAATTCATTTTATATTTGAAAATATTCGTTTTCTATGGGTCGCCAAAGCCGTCGTTCACTGTTGTTGTTTTTAGTGGGGTTGTTGAAAGGGAACCAGGCTGAGTAAACGCCATGCGTGTGTGCACAAATGTGAGGCATTTTCCAATCATCATTTTGTTCCTAACAAAAAAGGAGGAGGACAGGGACCCCTGTGCCCCCTCCTCCCTCTTCGTACTCTCATGACCATTGTTGTTATTAAGTAACCCCCCCCCCCCGACTCATCTTCAGAGGGCGTGGGGCCTGTGGTCAGTCGGGGTCAGGGTGATGGGTGGTCAGGGCGGGCCTTGTGGTGTCCGGTCTAAGACACGGGGGTTAGAAGAGGGCGGTTTAGGGGGTTCAAGAAGCTGAGGGCATAGGGATAAAGGGAAATGATACTGAAGATTGACGGAGGCGTAAGGTGGAGTGGGAGGGTGGAGGGTGGAGGGTGGAGGGTGGAGGGAACAAGGTAGAGGGAGGAGGTTGGAGGGCAAGGCATGCTTGTGCATACTTTCATAGGCCATGATGTATTTTTTTTGTAAATATTTTCTTAACACGTTCATTTGTTAATAATAATAATTGTGAATTGATACCCATAGCGTCGAGATAATGTTGGATGGATTTGACGACATCTGGCAAACGTCTTTCGGATGGCAGGTACCAGGGATGGCAGCACGGGGAAGTCAGATATGGCGATCGTAGCTGACAAGAATCATGCATGGACGGTAGGTATTGGAGGGCCAGCCAGGTTTCAGAGGCAGTGGATATTGTAGGGGCAGCAGGTATTGTTGGGGCAGCCAGGTGTCAGGGGTGGCAGGCATTGTAGGACTAGGGGCAGTGGTTATTGTGGGGGCAGCCAGGTTTCAGGGGTGGCGGGTATTGGAGGGGCAATGAGTATTGTAGGGGCAGAAAGGTTTCAGGGGCAGTGGATATTTTAGGGGCAGTGCATGGGTATTATAGGGCCACTAGAATTCAGGGGCAGCTGATATTGTAGGGGCAGCCAGGTTTCAGGGGTGGTGGGATTTGTAGGGGCAGCAGGTATTGTGGGGGCAGCCAGATTTTTGGGCAGCAGGTATTGGAGGGGCAGTGAATAGTGTAGGGGCAGCTAGGTTTCAGGGGCGGATGGTATTGTAGGGGAAGCTAGGTTTCAGAATATTGGGAATCAGTGGCCGTCAAATTTTAAGGGCACCTCATATGGACCCTTTTCTTATTTTCCTTGTCGCATGGCGGTCGAAGTAAGACAGTGCGCAGCTGGTATCACGGGCAGCGCTGCAGAGGCCGATGGGTTTCGGGGGCGGCGCTATGTACACATAAGCCCTAATCATACTACGCGTGGTTAAGAGGTACGCGTCGTGTCTCTGGGCCCAACGCGTCTGGTACGCGTTTGGGCTGTTTTAAACGGATATTACACTACGCGTTGGGACGCGTTGGCTGCCAAGGTGTCCCAACACAAACTAATAATAATTGTGACATCCTCTGCGAAAAGCAGTCTTATGGCCTGGAATATTAAATAAGGAAGATGTCTTGGGGAATCCATTACTGAAAGAATTATGTAAATATTTTGATTAGAAAAAAAGTTATGCTAATTTGAAGATGCGAGGGTCAGATATGCTAAATATGGTCAAATCGACCAGTTGCTGATATCTGTAAACATATAACATAGTTGATCTGGGCCAAATATTGAAGTCCCAAATACAGTTTCATGAAACATACTGCTATTACCTTTCTATTCAAAATATTCATAATCTGTTTTTTGCAGAATATAGCAAATTCCAATTTTTTGAAATTTACTTTTGTTCCATGGTTACCATGGAAACCCTCATTTGCATAGCAGCAGTATCAGCAGGTTTGACCTTCTACCAACATTCCAGTTACCATGGCAACGGAATGCGAAAAAATCCAAATTTTTTCACCATTAATGAAAACTACGGAAAAATTCACTTATAGCATAAATTTAACTTCTTTTTATGATTTTTATGATTTCTAGGCTAAATAAAGGCTCTAGAGCCATGAATATGTATTTCCATAAGACTGGAAATCCCAGAGACGGTCACCAGTATATTATACTTCGCGTTTTGGGGTCGCGTTGGGTCGCCTTGGCACGCGTTGGCTCGCTTTGGGGACCTAGTTCACGTCGGGAATTTTCAAACATGTCTGTAAAATAACGCGAACCATACGCGTTGGGCAACGCGACCCAACGCGAACGTGACGCGACGCGTAGTGTAATATGGCCTTTAGTACACAAGCGTCGCGGGGGCGGCGCGTATCAGGGGCGGCACAACGCGTGGTAGTATCGGCGGGCGGGAGACGGATGGCGGGGCTGGGCGGGCGGGCGGCGGGCCGGGGGTAATGGATGGGGGGCCGGGCCGGGCGGGGGACGGCTCAGCCCGGCTTAGGGCCCCGGGCCGGCCGGGGAGGGAGGGGACCCGGCCCGGGGTGAGGGATGGGGCGCTCGGTAGGACGCGACCGGGTGCACGCTGGTTGGGGGCGGAGGGGTAGGGGTAGGTGAGGGACGGAGGGGGGTATGTACTGGAAGCGTAGATATTTTCACGTGGAACCTTCCATTAAGTACGTACGCATCAAAGGGGGAGGACGGGGGTTCTGGTATTTTTGAAAATGTGCGTACGCTTCTGTACTCAATCAATGCGTACATTAGCTCAAGGGGGCGGGGAACTTTGATATTTTTGTAACATATCTGAACTCTCTTGATGGAAGGCCCCGTGTATAAGATTTCGGGGATTTGAGCCTAAAGCAAGATTTGCAAGGATAGCATTTCGCGGTTTAAACTATAGGGTCTATTATGCTATTGTTACAGCCCTAGACATATTTGCGTTGTGTATGATTTCTCAGATATCTCAAAAAAGCTAAAATTTCTATGATTTGGAAAGTGCTCAAAATTCAACTACAATATTTTCTGTGATACTTTTACTGCATTTACGCAAATTCCAAAGAAAAACTTACACTTATATGCTTCCAAGTATATCTATAAGACATTCTTTATAACTCGGATGTTTTCAAACAACTTGTTGATCGTTATTGTGAAAATGGAAAAATAATATCTTATATTGTTACTTAATAAAACGCCTTAAAAACGATAAAGGGCAGGAAGTCAATAGACGCCATATCGCCCGTCTACTAAACAAAACTTTTTATGAAATTGAATTATAATATAACGATCGACTAATCTGGTATATTCAGGTAGGCAAATTCAAGAACAAGATAAACACAAGGATATTTTGTTCAATATTTTATATTTAGCTAGCATTTCGTATAAATTATATACACATAATAACATGAGATGTGGGATGAAACATCAAAAAGAGTTTCTCATCGTCATATACACAGTATGCCATAGTACAGAATGGCTGAGATTGCCCCAAGCCGGGTAATTGTAGCATTGATAAAACCATCGACAGTATTTAAAGTCCTTAAAAGACGAAAACAGTTCACACCTTCTTCACTTTCTGGCTCATCCGACTTTCGCGCCCTTTCACACCGGAAGCAGACGAGAATTGGCTCACTAACTGTCCACGCATGCGTACACATTCCTCAGACGAACATATTTTGGCGTTTCCGGCCGCAACCCGGCCGTAGAGTCTTCAAATACCATTTAACATATTAAATTAGGGATTATATATATACAAGCGGCTTGTTTAAAATCCAAAGCGAGATTTCATACACCGTCTCCTTTTTTTGTCTTTAAAAGTCTGGGTTAGTTAATTCACTCAGCCTCCCACTGTTACCCTCTCGTCTGACTGACTGACGTGAGGATCACGGGCGACTTGTGACGTCACAAAATGCATAAATGACGTCAGAATATACATCAATGACGTCACCATAAATTATGCACAAATAATGCAACACCATCCATCCATAGTGGCACAGCATGGATAAACAACGTCATTTTATACATCAATGACGTTGCATTGTGCATGAATGACGTCACCATATATGCATTAATAATGACGTCACCTTATGACGTATTTATAAGTGTCCAGATAGAGTTCTACTGCGTCACGTGACCCGAGAGTACGTCGAGCCCATAATTCTGGCCCACTGACGATTTGTTGTTGTTACACGAGTCGATGGAGGCGAAGTCTCGCAGGTTCTCGTTGTCGTCCTCGTCGCCCTCCGAAGTCTCGTCCATCTCGTCAGCGCGTTCCTCCTGTTTACGTTTGGCCGTCGCCATCTCGGCTGCGTGCTTCTTCCGCCATTTTGTTCGTCGATTTTGGAACCAAACCTGGAAGATACAAAATGAGCATTTGGTTAGATCACAATCAATGTTCGTTTGGTTTCAACGTGTACATTTTGTTAAGATTGATTCTGATTGTGATACATATAAGATATATGATTTGCTGACTATGGTGTACTTTAAAATTATCTTGTAATGTTTTCCTGCAGTTCGTAGAACTTTCAAGAAGTTATAATGATAACTAGTTCCAGAGTATTATGTAGAATGTATTTCATTGGTTCTACCAACGAGGGTCAAAATTTATGAGAGCATGGTCACAGTGTCTCATGTTGTGTATGCATGCAACACGTGCTCTGTATTCATGTTTTTAACCAGTTACCAACATTAAGAAATAGGCCAAATGCGTCGCCAAATGTATGCAGACCATGTACAAGATTAATGAATTTGTATCTATACAATATAGGCCTATATATGATAACTTTCTCGGATGGGTATGAAAATAAGAAAACCACATGTTGAAAATTGGCTGGGACTGAAAGCTTGCCACCAGAGTATAGCAACATCATGGGACACTTCTCTTGTCACCCCCCACTCCCCCTCCAATACCCCGACCCTCCCCAACCTATCCCTCTCCTCCAGGGCCTAGCCTCGTGTATAAAACATGAATCCGGCTCGCCTGCCGATGAGAAATTAATCCAGCCCTCGGCCCGACCCCGGCCACCACTGCCGCTCTCCGGTCACTGAGGCCAAGACGGATCCTTCCGGTTATGACAAGCCATTCATCAATACTATAGCCCAACCAGCGACACGCCGCGCACCAGCCGCTGTCCACACTCTCCAGGGCGCAGCTTGAGTTGGGGGGGAGTACATTGATCATTATTGGGGGTGTGTTTGGAGAGTGAAGGTTAGAATCTCCATGCACAGGTTGGGGACATTTTTGGTTGAAATGTGATATGTATTTTATATGGATTTATGTAAATATATTCACATGTTGAACTAATGATCTATTTTTATGGTCGCCCCATACTATTACCAGTATATGTACATTTGGGAAGATGGTTGTGTTTTCTAAACATGTTTGATATCAAATCAAAGTTTCGCTTGAAGATTAGGATTTCAATGAAAACATGTAAATGCGTATGGCAAGACAAAGTTTAATGGTTGAAAAGGACCACAATATCCCTTCCATTTCTATAGTAACTTTTTTCGAATTCTACAACAAGTCCCTCCAGCATTCGAACCAACAACCTAGGTGTTTGGAGGAGGTTGCTAACCCTTGAACTATGATACCACATAGAGAATGAAAGGGGAACTAAATATTGGTGTCATGACCTAATTTGCTGGTTCCCACAGGTTCTTTTAAAAGCTGTTTAACAAATCAGCAACCAAATGGACTGGCTTGTAACAGCCTATTTCTCTGGTTCTTGGTATGGCCTGAGGTAAGTTCAGCGTGTAGCTTTCACGCAGAAGGATGTCATTTTAGAAGCAGTAGGGTAAACACGAGTAGTACTATAATGATAAAATAGGACACCAAGACATAGTGTATGCATTCACCCTAAATGCATAACCTTAAATGGCAAAATACATATCATGAAAAACGACAAACCAAATGATATTGATAGAATTTAACCATGAAATAATCCCCGTCAATTCAATAAAGCGCACATATTTCTAAGTCTATACAATTTCCCCATCCTATATAACCTATCTACATTTTAGTTCTCCGCTGTGACACACTTAATGCCATAGCCAGGCCCCTCGATTCCCCATTCCTCTTTTCCGACCGACCAAGTATGATATAACCAGTTTATACGCTGTGCTATTCTCCCACCTCTCCCCCCACCCCCTTAACGGCCCTCCGTTAACGTTAGCGGGTCGTGTGCACATTTTCATTTTCGCTGAATCATCCCCTAACGCCTGCCGCCATATTCATCATGTTCCCGGCCCATCGACCGTTCCCCATCCAATCGGCCGACGGGGACGGTTAGTCGGCCGTTTTCATCGGCAGTTTTCATCGGCCGTGTCTCCGCTCGGCCGGCCAAGGGGTGTTGGTTGGTTTGGGCAGGGAGTCTAAATGGTTTGGGCTAAGGAGGGAGCAGAGCGGGCAATGGGTTTAATCTGAGTAATAGAAACCGACGGGTGTGCCACAGGGGGATATATTGGTTCCATTCATATATGGTCCAAGCGGGTTTTGTCATCTCACTCGTTTACAATTTTTTATTTACTTGTTTCTATATAGGTATAGATGACACTGTCTGCATCTGCATTGACTCCTACCATGTCGCTTCGGCATAAAAACGCATATCTGACTATTTCAGACCGAGTCATTTAGATTGTATTTATGTCTCAATGACAGACGTATGCTTATATACATTAAAAATGACGCACATGTCTTAATTGCATCTCTAATACGTGGCATCCTCCGCCATGCAGGGCTTTGTCCAGTCCTCCCGGTCCACCCTATTTTAGCAGAGCGGCGGATTAGGGACCTTGACTTTGAAGATGATACATAGCTTTATCAAATTGTTGAGCACATATACTAAAGGTCAATGTAAGCGAAAACATTGTTCTCTGGAATGCCAACAAGAATGGCTCTTTGCTAAATCAGGATTGATCAACATAATTCTGATTGTAATTCATGATCAAGCCAATAGTTCCACCATCAACAGTCCCCTCAGAAATTCCCTTCCCAACAACACCTGCCTTTAATCTATACAGACTACACACTAACTGATTGGGCCCAATTGGTCAGGATAGTGAGTTTATGAGGATAACCCCCCTGATTCACCCATATCAATAAGGCCTGATAACCGTGGGAACACCTCCCTGAGACCCCACACCCAAGGGGTAAAGACCCCCTACCACAGGGGGTCATAAGACCAAGGTCCCTCCATAGAACTCTACCTGAACACTTTATGAAGCAATAAACCACCAATAAACCCCTAATCAGTGATTCCTTTGAGTAACGCCGCTCTTCTAAGGCTGAGGGAGGGAGGGGAGGGGCAGGGCAATGTGTATATGACCACTAACCCCGCCTTTCCCACGACAAATCTCCATATATTAAAGTTGAGTGTATGTGTTAGTTGTTGTATTCACAGGTGGAAGTGTCGTGAGCATTACGGTTACACAATATAAGTGAAACATCAAGGGTGGACTCTGTAACTGCCGTACTGCAGGTAAACGTCGGAGAAAGTGTGTGAATTAATATGCAGAGTAGATGATAATTATGCAAACAGGTTACAAAGTAGATCTATACATGTCTTTACAGCTTACACCACACTTTATACAATTTGGAGTACAATAAAATTATTTTATTCTCCATGCTTATATTAACATGTGACTTTGTAACATTGTTGCATTATGTATGTAGGAAGTCGTGTGCACGCTGATGGGGAGATTCAAATGTCCACATGTGATTTTAACCTTTCAAAGTTTTAACCCTCTTAAACAGTTATAACATCGTCAATATTAGATGCAGTTATATTACTTGACAAAAAATTACCATACTTACAAATCACATGAGTGATTTCTTTACCAAAATATTAAAAAATAAATTAAAATACAGCGTATAGAGTTTTCCTTTCAACACTAATCAGAGGATTGGCAGAACTGTCAGGATTTATTTCAGGATTTATTTATTCATCCTGATGCAATGATTCAGCCATATAATCAGCATGGTTGTGGTTTTGATCAACACAAGAGAATCATTGATGAGTTTGTTGAGTACACTGCGTGAGGAACGAGAGCCAAGGGAATAGGAAAGGATGGGTCGGTGGAGTAAAGGGGGGAGGGGACATGAAGAGGAGAAGGATAGGGGGCAAGGGCGCACTCTGATATAAATTACATAGAGGTTTCAGGCAGAATACTGTAGGTGGATTTCTGATGGATTAAAGTATATTTCATTCTAGATTTTCAGTCCAATCAAGGAGTCTAGAGCCTCGTTGGTCCAATATATGTATGTTGGAACAAGGAGTCTAGAGAGATATAGTCTCGTTGGTTGGAATTACACTCCCTATATGCTCAGTGTGAAGTAGACAAATGTGTGAAGGAGAATGCATGGAGCAGGTAACCCTTTGTGTTAATCGACATAAACAGAGTTTTTCCCAAGGTGTCTTTAAGTTAAGGTTAATGCCATATTGGATAATCAAACAACAAGGAAAGAAACATGATATATAAGTTGAGAAAGGGAGAGTTGTAGTCAAAGTAAATAGATAAGGACATGTATAGACAGGAAACTAAGTAAAATGGTGGTGCAAAGTGAATTAAAATTAAAGACAGGCACATTAACCATTCAATTTTTATGTATCAAAATAAAGGCAGTGCATTGGAAGGGAAGTACATGAGCGGGGGAGGGCAGTAGGAGTAGATTGCCCATTTGTCTGCGTAGGCGCCGATAGGTCAGGTGACGTCACGTGGCATGTCCAGGTCAAGATGGCGTCCCGTTTACACGCGCTGTGACGTGTGAAATCTCCACCCGATGATGGCCGGCCCCTGGTGGGAGGGTCTCGGGGGGGAGAGTGAGTATGGGGATTACCCGCCCGGCACTGCGCACCCTGACGTCATTACTGACCCACAACGAGGCTCAGAGTGGCGCCCCCGCCCGGCTGTTTTGTGAACCATTGCCCCCTGTCTATCTATATCCATGGTGGATCCAGGAGGGGGTCCTGACCCCTCCCCTCCTCTTTTGGTGGGGACATAAACTTGAAAATGAAAAGAAAACTTTGCGCATTCTTCTTGCAATTGCATGATGTATTGGTATTTAGCCTACATGCTGACTGCCCCTTTCTGATGTCATGTATCTGTCCCCGATTGCCCCCTGTCTACTCATACCTCTCACTTCCGGCCCGACTCGGCGATCGTCGTCTTATCGCGACGACCCCCGCTCCCAGATTCATCGGCGCTATTCAGATTCATTGTCCGTTTTAGAGATAACCCACGTGATCTCGTCGCTTGCCCCACGTGACACGAGATTGGCGTAGTTCTCGTAGGTCCCGCGAGAGGGCGCGTCTCTTATTGTCGTCATCATCGGCCGCTGGGGGACGCTGCATCCATCATACATGTCGCCGCCCTCCGTCGGCCGCGCGCGACTAACCCACTTCCGGTCGACGATATGACGGCGGCATCACTTCCGGTGGGTTGCGCTGGGACCCGGCGTTTCGTCCCTTATGGGTATTCGCTGGTGTCGTTGGGATGTATGCAGGGACAAGACCCCTTCCCTCAACAGGCCGGTCCCCCTATTCTCCCCACTCACCCCCAACTACAACCCCCACCACACACACACACCTAATCCCCTATCCCCTGAAAACCCCTTTTCCCTACGGACGCCCTCCCCGGCGTCCCTAACCCATCGCCGGGCGACGCGCGCCTATTTTTCTTCAATTTGCCGCGCGTCAGCAGTGACAAAATGGCGGCGGCCGACGGCGAGTTGTTTTGCGGCCGGCAAATATTGTCGCGCATTAATGTTTAATCCGCGCGGCTCGCGCCATGATGGGGCGGCGCGGCGCGGTAATAGGCCCGATGATTCAGCCCGCCGCACCGCGTTATGCCGCGCCCCTGCCGCGTCCTGCCGCGCCGCGCCCAGAGACAACGCGTCTCAATTAGCCGCTCCATCACAAAGCCTCGTTCTCGAAACAATAACATCCACGTCTCGCGATCACGTGACCCCTCCGCGAGACAAGGGCATCATTCCGGAAGTTATTTCTCGGGGGCGGCGACAGGCGTCAGCGTCGGGGGACGTTTGGGGGGGGGGGGGGGGAGAAGAGGGAGGGGGTAAATAAATAAATAAAACGACCAGGGCTCAAAAAAGGCGCGCGCCGATGCTGCATGTCGTCCCGCTCCGAATTACAATACAGTCTCAATTTGGGCGCCCGGGCCGGTGCCTACCCCCGCCGGGCCTGCAACTCGGGTCGGCGGGCGAGCACAAATTGCTTCATCATGCATAGGGTCGGGGATGGGGACAAGTGGGGGCGGCGCGCCCCCCCGGGCCCCCGATTGGCTTTGTTTTAGGCGGGAAGGCCGACATCGTTCAGCAGACGACATTTGGACGGCGGGGCGCTGGTTTTCGGCCGGCTGCACTTTAATATGGTCGGGGAGCAGTCAACCAGTGGGCATTGGGAGGGGGTGTAGGCGAAGGGGGAGAAGGTGTTGAGGGAAGGAGGCAGAGAGAACCAATGGATGGATCTTTGGTGTGTGACGCCTGTATAAGACAGAGTTTTCTTGTACCTTGATCACCGTTTCTTCCTTGTGTATGCTCTTTTATTTCTCCCTGTACTTCATGATACGAATAGACTGTATTTCATCTGCACAGCACCTTCAAACACCTGAGATTCGGCATTCAGAAAAGGCTACTTCTACTCACTTGGATGGAAAAGCCAATGATCTATGTGTTTACTTATAAAGTTGCTCCTCAATAACACATGGATAATACCTTGTCAAAATCTCAAACATTCATCTTGTGCTTGACTCCATTGTTTAATCTGACCGTGTTCAATTTAATGTGATCAATCATAATGTCACCTTCCCTGTAAAAGTAGGTTACGCATGACCAGCATTTTACTATGCCCTATCCTTAGAAAGTAGACTAAGGTCCTATTGTTTATTCTGGTAGTTTGCTTCTCAATTTCTCAAACATGTTCTTGGCATGAGTTGACCAGCATTATAGTATGCCCTATGATGATAAGCCTATCTATATACTAAGGTCCTATTGTTAGCTTATGGTTTTTGTCTCTGGATATTATCGATGACATGAGTCAATTGCAATCTCAACCTTTATCTGAAATTAGAAAACTGCATGGTGTCTCTTCAGTTTGCGATTAATTTTCACCTTTAAATAGTGTGTGGCTTTCTGCAGTATCATCTGCACACTAAAAGGTTTCATGACTTTGTATAAAAATTGCATGTTCTTTTCTCTTATAATAATTATCAAGGATAATCTTATAAACATTCTTTCTTGTAGTTATAATGTTGCGCCGTTGTTTCCCCGGCCATGCATGCACCAAAATCACATGTCAATGTATTTCTCTCTATTTCCACTCATTCATCACCACCACAAATCCTTGTCTCACATTTGACCCCACTGACCCTTGACCCCCCAACCCTCCTTGCACGGTCACACTACATTCCTCCTGTCACCAAATTAGAAAACTAACATTTCTGCTAAGTATTATCCATTTTGTAATGTGGCTTCCCCGACCTTGCACCAAAGTCAGATATCTACATAGTCCCCTCTATGTCCAGTCATTTATAACCACCACAAATCCTTGTCTGAATTCTGACCCCGTTGACCCCTGACCTCCAAACCCTCCTTCCACGGTCACACTACATTCCTCCTGTCACCAACCCGCCTTCCCCTTACCCCAACCCCCTCCTCCACGGTGCCCAATATCTCTATTGCCCTCCTCCCGTCGGCCGATATCTTTATTTGACCACGGCCACTCATCTCTTTAAACCAATGTCCCTAAGCCCCTCACCCGCTCCCTTTATGCCCCCAAAACCATCCCCGAGCCGCGCCAGACCGCCAATAATCGCGCCATATTTTCTCGCGCCTCATTTGGCGTTTGAATTTAATCTCGCCGCTAAGTAAATTTATGTAAATCCCGCGCGGCAGCGCGTCGCTATCGCGCGTATTAAACGCGCGGCGGCCGGCGGCGCGGCGCAAGCCAGGCGCGAAATCGAACATTCCCTTACTTTAATTGGCTGATACAGATTTGATTCGTCGCGGGATTATGTGCCAAATTTGTTCTGGTTGACTCACGTAATCCCTTTAATGACATTTGATATGCTGATAGGGTGAGGCCGTTTTTTTGTTGTCGGTCGCTACATGGTCGGACCAGATGGTCCCAATTTAAACGCCAGTCCTTCACCGCCGCCACAGATGCATGATAACCCTGCTTTCACTTTCCGTTTTACACCCTGCTCTGATCTAGAGCTGATATTATACCCCACATGACTAAACCTTTAACACGGGAACCTCATATGAAGAAAAAACTATAGATAAAAAAAAGAATATGACAGAAACGTCATCATTATGTATACAGTGAGTTTTGAGTTGTTTGATTTAAACTTTGGTAACATTTTTATCATTTTCTATACTATCAAAAGGAAACGATACTCCACAAATCTCGGTTATAAAAAATATAGTGAATTTAACAGTGGAATATACTTAGTAAATAGGCAAAACTAGATAAAGCAGATGCACCAGCATTTTAGGCTACCACTTTTGTCCACTTTTGTCTTTGAGCATAAATAAGAAAACAACACATCGTAGTCACTGTGGATTAAAAAAAACGAGCTGAAAAAACAGACAATCAGAGTGGCATGCGGGTTGACAAGGAGTCTTCAATAGTTAGATTCCATAGAGCGACTCTTTAGAGACCTAAACACAGATGGCTCTACAAATGGGTCAACATTATGTGGGTCAACCCCCTGGAGAAGCTGTCCTTCATTTCCTCCAGTACCTAGCTAGCTCAAATCTACGACGTCCAGGGCCGGCTCCAGGGTGACTATAATATGCTGGGGGAAGGTGCCTGGGTATTAGAGGGAGGTGTGAAGGAGGGTGGCGGGAGTTGTGAGTGTGAAGAGAGCGAGATGAGGTGTGAAGATTGTTGTTATGACTGGTATCGTAGGGGCGGGAAGAATGAATGGGCTAATTGGATCTTATTATATAACAATCTTTACAACACGAAAGCTTTTTGGGTCTATTATTGGGATTTATTTCTATAATTATAATTTTTATGGAATTGGAGCAATTGTGTGTGTGCATGTGTGCATGCGCACATGTGTGTGATGAAGTTGTAATGTTATAATATAAGCAGTGATGTAAATAATGCAAAGACAATGTAAAATATTATTAGAATATTATTAGACCTAGGTGTAAGCATTCATGTTTGAAAGTTATAATCAGAGGTGCTGACGTTAAAAAGAAGATTAAATTATGAAAACTTACATCCCTGTAGTGATACCATAGAAGATTATTATTTTTTTTCCAGCTAAACACGTTGAACCAAATTCAATACACCAACCCATTATTACCAAATATTGTATTACCACAGAGTGTGTAGAACATGATATAGGGAAAGGTTATAATTTGGGAGGATACAATAAATCACACACATACCGTGCGGACGGGGCATAAAGGCGGGGCATATAGAAACACCAGGAGTATATTATTACCCTCCAGCACACATCCAGGGTTTACAATACCTGGGCCTGGAGGAGTGGGTTGTGATAGAGATACGAGGGGAGGCGGCGGACAGGAGTGTTGGATGACTATAGCGGGAGGGGATAGGGAGGAGGACCTGGAGGCGGCTGGAGGATTTCCTCCAGTGATGTATGTACGAACGCTGTCAGCGTTTCCCACCCTGCCGACCACACCCCTGCACACCCCCTAACCACTTAACAGCTGCTCCCGAGTATACTCGGGAGCAGTATCCTCTCTTGAGCAATTCTAGTGAAAAATAGACCAAAAATCATCAAAAGTTTGCATTTTGACATATTATGAAAAGTTAGGGGTGTAAGGTATCATTGGAAAGATCATCCCTTTGGCTGCAAGGTTCTCATGCTTATTTTTTTAAACAACCACTCATTCTGTATGGTAACCATGGCAACACTTTCCTTAGCAACCAATTTCAAAATTTCAAAAAATCCAGGAAAATTGCAAAGAACATGCCAAAATTTCAAAATCAATTGAATGGTCAAATTCTAGATCATTTTCCAATTTGTTCTGGAAAAGAAATAATTTGGTGCACTAAAATTATTGGTTGCCATGGAAACTATAATAAATATACCTTATTTTAGGGTAAAAAGTCATTTAAATTCAAGAAAAATATGAAATGGCGTGGTTACCATGGTAACGGTGTTCTAAAAACTTTATTATAGCTTAAAATTCTAGAACAACCTATAAAAAACTAAAATGTATAGAAATATAGCTAATTATTAAGAAATAAGTGTTGCTATGGAAACGGTTTGATTACATGGTCAAATTCCCTAATTTTGTGCATTTTTATACATTATTCTAGAAAAATACATGCATTATTCGATATGTAATATCTTTTGACGTAAAGTAGCTATTGAGGCACTTAATGTGTCAAAATTTAGAGAATTTCATATAGTTCTTAATTCAATTGTTCATGATGTTTTTATAATGATTTTGAAAATTTGGCGAAACATTATATGATCACTTTAAGAATTTAAAATAATATAAAGAAAAATCAACAAAATGGTTGCCATGGCAACCGAAAATTCAAATTTTTGCAGTTTCCTGAATTTTCAGGTCATGAGCTAAAGAATGATATAACATAACATGCCCATCTGTGAAAAAGTATGAAAAATGTAATTGATCAAAAGTACATCCATTTTGCCTAAAATTCCCCCAAGGAGCATGGCAGTTAAGTGGCTAAAGCCCTCCTCCAGGCGCCCTATTCTACCCCTATGCTGAAGCCCTGTTGCAGTGGGATATAGACCCTTTAACCTAGACCGTATGACAATAACAAACAGGAAGATGTTTCCCTATATAGACTTAGGCTATGATAGGAATCATTACTTAGTATCAAAAGATGTAATAAATTCTGTAGGACAGGACAAGCTGGATGATATTTACAGTGGTAACAGTGGAGGATATCTGGTAGTTTAGACCATACTGTAGGTCATAACTATAGGCAATATTAGGTCTGTGGGTTGGAAATGGTCATGGTCGGTGAGGGAACCACTGACAGGAATTGATGTAAAAATAACTGATGTTGATGTTGTCACCTGGGACTTACGTTCCTGTGGACCATATAAAAAGTCTTTAGTAGCTTATCATTATGTGCTATCTAGCAATCAGCTACTATAGCTGATCATGTATGTTTGCTTAATACATTTATATTCATCCTTTCCATTAAAAAAAATTGTAATCCATGTACCACAATATACATAGTTGATACACCCCAAATGAAAGAGAAGCAATAATACCTGTGCATAGGCTTGGTAGACATATATAACTTGACACGGGTTGCTTTGTTCAGTATAACAACCCTGAAGTAGGTGGGCTAGGCGCTGACCCCAACCTCTCCTACCATCCATCACTATCCCAGCTTCTTTATCCCAGCTGACATCTTTACAGCTGAGCTCACCTCTTGACCACACCTGCAGCTCGTTGGTCACTCACTGACAACACCCACTAACACCTACTGATAACATCCACTGAGCTCAATGGACAACACAAACATACAACACCTACTGACAACACCCAATAGCAACACCAACTGGCAACAACCAAATGGACAATTTTACTGAAGACATCATGAACTGACACCTTCCCTGAACATCACCCATTGACTTTACTCGCTTATATCATAAACACCAACAGTAAAACGGTAACTGGCAACGCCTGCTAGCAACACCGAGTAACCAGATGTTACAACACCTCAAACCCATCAAAACTGCAATCAAAATACACACGCATGTAAGACAATGTTCAGATTGCATATTAGGGACCAGAGACAATTGTACATTTCCATGTACTACTTTCAAAGGGGTAAAGTAAAATAACCCGCGAAAAATACCCATTTTGGTAAACTACTCACAACCCCAAAACGACGGAAACTAGTGCCAAATATTTCTAGTACAACCATGGAGAGTAAAAGGAGAGTAAAATATAATTTTACTCTCCATAGTACAACTAATCTTTAGAAGGAGATATTTAAAAAGGCTGATAAATATCACGGCAAAAGTGTAGATTGTACCATCCTTTGTTACACATAGATGAAGATAACTAATTTTTTGCTAAGCACTCGTTGACATACAGTTAAAGCTGAGTGTATTGGAAACCGCAAATGATACTTTCAACCCTGTGAGTATTTTTGGAGAGGTGCTATAATAGGCGTGTTTTGCAGGTGTTTTAGTACCGCTGTCCACTAGCTGTCCACTAGATGTCCCTGGAGTGGTCAGTTTGTACAAGAGACAGGTGACCACTCAAACATACATTGCTACTTATCTAAACCTTCCAGCAGCTGCTGTTCTGCCTTTCTAGAATTCCTAACAGTTTATTTCCGATTCGAATTTGTCCACATTGAGCTAGCGCAAATTTCATCCTGTATACTTACTTTACTAGGTTAAAGTTTAGGAAAGAATATAGAATAATATACTGATGCTTTACAGTCACCCAAAGCATTCCTCCCCTCGACAATACAAAATTAATAGTCATGTTTTTATTGCACTGCGTTATTTCCTAATTGTATATGTTTCCACTATCCAGTCTCCTATCTTGCATTCTCCGAAGGCAGTATTAACGTGTGGCAAAGGTGCGTATAAAAATAAATAACAGTATCAGGAGGCAAATACCTTTGACAGACTCCTCCAATGAAAAAGCCTCATTTTGTTTGGCTGTGGTGAGCCAATAGCTTCGTGCCTGGTGTTATGGGTGAAGTAATATACTAGGTAGCGGGGAACAAACATTTAGTTGTATTAAAAGGTGCATATTTATCAATGTCATTAACTGCCAAAGCCCCATTTTTTGATCTGTTTTATTTCAACTCCTTCCCCCTACTACCACCAACACTCCATCTCCCCATTTCGGGTCCGTGGTCGCCTCAATGTTCTGGTTACATAAAACAGTCTGTCAGCTTCGGCCAATACATCAATCAGCCAATAAAACCGAACATTGTTAAAACCAATCTAACCACGTGGAATAGAGCCATGTCTATAATGGCTGGGCCCATTAATCCTGCTATTAAAGCACAGAGGAGTCAGTCTTTAACCCTCTATAACCCAGTCAGTAATAGATGTTCCCACACGGCTCCGACTCTTTTACCCCGGACCGGCCAATGTTTTCGACTCTAGCCCACCTCAATGCCCTATCCGCTGGCCCTTTTCAGTCTTACCGCCTGCGGATGACAGGTCATAGGCCCTTCAAGCCCCATTAAAGGGCATTAGACGCGGCTGGGTGCGCGCGCATAATGAGGCCCTTATATGGGCGACAGGCGGAATACGGACCTTGGCCTAAAAAAAAGGGCGTTTTGTATTGGGCATCATTTATTACAGGGCCGAGTCTGTATGTGGGGAAAGGGGGACGGGGACAACATGTGTTGTGCACCGGCCTTGGTCCCCCTTGTCCCCCGGCGTCCCCTCCAGGCCCTTTGTAAGGTCGTTAGCCCGGGGACAATGCCCTCAGCTGAGGTCGTTATTTGACCGACAATGCCCTGCTGCCTGTCATGTATTCTCCCCGCCCTCTCACCTAATACACACCCTATCGGCCCGCTACACGACCACAATATCATATCAACGGCGCTAAGATTAATAACCCCAACCAATACACCCCACACCCCCAGGTCTCAAGTGGCCTGAGACTTTTCCCTGCTGAGAAACAAACAGTGAAACCTCCGATCGGTTTGGTGATTGTTAACCATGTGAAGGGTTTTCTAAGGAAGAAGGGCGGCCAGTAAACTCGGTTCACACGTCGAGGTATTTGTCTCAAACACACACAACCCTTCCCTTTTGTTCATTCTCTTTTTCAGGGTATTAGTTAAGTTTGTTGGTATAGGAAATCTCTTTATGCGGAGGGAAAGGCGGTTGCGATGTTTTGACAGAGAGTCTAATTTATCTGAGGCAAGAATAAATAGGGCACATGTATTGAATGGTATCACCTGACAAAAGGTAGAATAACAAGTACAACAAACAACAAGAATGCCCACAAAGCCAACAACAACAAGAATAGCAACATCAACAACAAAGCCAACAACAATACGCGGGCGTAGACAGTTGTACATGGGATTCCCACAATCCCAACACACCTTCTTTCCTCCGTTCAAATCACCCTGCTGGTGCAATGGTGAAAGTGGTCTTTCACAAACTAGGTACATAGCCATTCTGCGCACGCGCGTGGGGTGGGAGGGCGGCGTTTAGCGTGGGGCCATTACGAGCCCTAACTCCCACTCCCCCCATTCACCCCCCTCCCCCCGCTCCCCACTGGACGATGGGCCCGACAATTTCCCGCCGGCCGTGGTCATTAGGCCGCCCGCTAGGTGGGGTTGGTGTCGGCAATCAAAGATTACATTGGGGGCAGGTCGTTAACTCGTTCACCACCACCCCCACCACCACCACCACCCCCAAGCACCACCTTCCCCCCTCTCTGCCTCCTACCTACCCGGATGTCCGCCCCTACAATGCATGCCGATTGCTGACCTCCTCTTTAAAGGCTGTATTCCAATAGCCGATTTTCAGGCTGGTGTTTTATAAATCTGTTTGATATACTTAAGTTAAGTCTTCGAGAATATGGTATTAAACCGTATACATCCTATGTAGCATTCGAAAGAGAATTGTACAACGTTTCTAGTGATATGCGCCATGTTTGTATACTATTTCCTCTGCCGATTTTTAAAATTGTCAGCAAAATCGTCATGTGGAATGTAGGTTTTACCTTGCCTTCCCTGGTTTGTTCTGTAGTACAGGCCTGCTGCTGGGTGTTTTTACTATAATAGTTACTGCATACCTCAAATTGCCTTCTGTTTCTTATTGCCTACTTCCCCTTACTGCCCATTGCCTCTAACTGCCTCATGTTGACTATTCACCACTGCCTATTGCCACGTTTTGCTTTTTGTAACTTTCCGTCTATTTTCCATTGCTATATTAACTGTACTTTATTGTCTGCTGTCCATTACTACGCCCTACTGTCTGCTGTCTCTTACTACCTTCTCCCCACCTCCTCTGCTGTCGCCTTAGGTTTTTCTATCTACTGTATTCTACTGTTTAGGCCCCTACTTCCCTTTACTGCCTAATGTCCTTAACTCGTCATTGCCCTCTTTGTCCGCTTGCCCTTGATTACTGCATTTTGTCCCGTATCCCCTACTGTATATTACTACCTGCTAACCATCACTGCTTTCTACTCCTTATTGACCCCTCCCTTTGCTGTCTCTTCAGATGTGCCTGCCTGTGACCTGGTGTTGCCAAAATATGTGTAAGGCAAAATAATGTTACTGCCTTTTTCTTTCTGACTAGATATTGACCCACCTGTTTGCAATACTTAACTGACTACTATCCATTTACTGTCCGAACCGGGCTCTTATATCCCAATTGTCGGTGTGTTCGCGAATAGCAAATGTATTCACAAAGGGTTGCCTTCCTCTTTACCGCCAATCGCGGCAATTGTGTTCATTGATGTTAGTATGCGGCGAAGAGCTGTGCTGTACGATCCTTAATGACCCATCATGTGGCTTGGATTTGCGTATACAGCTTTAGGTAAAAGCCTAAGATCCCGCCTAGGATCAAGTTACAGTGAATGTACAGCATCGGTTCAATTTTGTACATGTACCTATACACATTGTATATAGTAAATACATTTAAAAGGGTGACGGTTTGAAGTATAATATACTTTTGTTAATAATTACCAAGAGAATATTGATTGTTCATTATTACTCAGGGCTGGGGAAAGTGGATCACTGCATAATGATGAAAATTTAACGTTTGTTCCTAAGATTATTGTTGTGATCATTACCAATCTCTTTCTTTTTAAGGCAATTAAAGGAGAAGACGGATCCGCACCTGAATTATACAAATGGAGACAGAACTGCTTTTGGTGTTCTAGAAATCGTTGGCGGTGAAAATGTCTACTTGATTGTATTATTAAATTCTCCGCCCCTTCACCTTACCACACCTTTTAATATACATGCCCACACCCCTGAAAACTAGCCCTTTATCGCTCAACACCACAGACAACCCCCCCTGGCGTCGGACATGGTAATTACCGAGTTCAAGTCGATCCCCAAATATGGCGTCGTCATTAGGGCCGCCTTATTAAAAGACTGCCTTGTTTTCAATAAAAACACATTGATACCTAATTACGTGCCGGCGCGACGCAATCAAATTCGCACGGGGCTCAATGAAGACGCTCCGGCGAACACATGCATCAACCCGCGGCGAACACAGAAAAACATCCATCCCACAAGCCGCGCGAAAAATTCGCCATATTTTACGCCTAATCCCGCGCCGCGCGCGCCGGGGCCTTTTTTCGCCGCGGCCCAATTGAGCGGCGCGCGGATCATTCGCGCGGAATTTTAATATCGCCGCATTTAGTTTTAATTAAAGCGGCTCGCGCCAATTAAACGGCGGGCGGAGGGCCGCGACACGCCGCGCGTATTGGGGGCCGCGCGGCAGGTCGTAAATCACCGCGCGGGGCGGGGCGGCAGCGCGGTAAAGGGGCGCGGGATGACGCGTAGGCAGCCGCGTCTGATTGAGACGTGGTTGGGGCGGCGCGGCGCGGGGTGTAGGGCCGCGCGGTGGTCGCGGATCGGCCGCCCCGGGATCCCGGCAGGGGCGGGCGGCGCGGAGAAACCAGTTGGGGCGGCGTCTGTAGGTGTTGGGGCTCGGCAGCGGCAGCGGGAGGCGGAACGGCACGACGAAGGGCTGGGATGGGCGTTGAAATAGAACTTTACAATTATACTTGTAAGAGATTATTTACTGCTTCAACAACCCTTTTCCGATGCAATCAATACTGTATCTGAAGAGGCATAGGTTTAGTTATTTGGTAAATTAAATTTCATTATGTTTACCGGTGAGATATTTGCGCTGGTGATAGTACAGTACGAACTATATTCTCTAACTATTTGTTGCTTCTATGCTTTTCCCAATCATTTAAACCGCCTCATTATTTTCATAAAATTCCTAAATTCAAACTCCCTGCAGCGCCTTACATATATATACATGCATATATTTTCCTCACATACCCGATCCAACCTAAAATTACAAGAATTATTTCTAACCACAATACTCCCCTGCAGACTATAACCACCTCAGCTGTTGGGTCTCTATCCTCCAGCGACCCCCTCCCCTCACCTCCCCCCCCCCTCCTCTCGGTCTAATCTCCCCTTGTTTTATGTCGTCCGTCCACCTCCCCCCCTCCCCCCCCCCTCCCCCCCCCCCTCCCCTCCCACTCCCCTTCGCTGGTCGTCAGCCGGAGGTGTCGGTGCAAAGCCCGGTTCTCCCATTCATCACGGCCGTACGCCGGACACCAGTTACCGTCGGGAAAAGACGTCAGAGAGAGTTAATATGAACTGAGAACTGTGTGTTTGGGGAGGGGAGGGGGAGGGGAAAGTATATTTCTGCATTTTTTTTCCAACGTAAATTTGAAAATTTGATTAGGTTCATTTAATAAATTTTGTATTTTGTTTTCAGAGGAGCAAGTCCCGGTCCCCCCTCTAGAAACTACAACCCAGACTATAATTTTATATTAAAACCCCCTAGATCCGCCACTACTATACGTGTTTGCAACATAGGGATGGTCCGCCCCCCCCCCCCCCCCCCAATAAGAACAAAGCTTAGAAGTTGCAATGGTAGAGTATTTGGCAATATTTTATATTGATCTTTCAAAATATTAATATTATTCATCTAAAAGCTTATTATTATTCACATGGAGAAATGATATGATATGCAAGAAGGTGTTTAAACGCATGAGTAGGGGGACACAGCGACATCAACGCATGTTACAATGATGTATAAACCATAGACAACAGGATCACGACCGTACATTATATTACAGAGTGAACGGAAACACTCAAATCCACCCACTAGTATTTCTTTTACAATTTTGAGAAGATCATTACAAGTGGTATAGATTAAAACCTTCTTAGATTTGACAGTATCGCTTGTACCGTAAACGCATATTACTACGCATTAACACAATTAAATGCACGTTCTATACGCATTTCAACACATTTTCTCCGTGCATGCCTCTCCTGGATGCCTCTTCAAAACTTCGCCCGTCCTAAATTTGGCACCCATCTCCCTCCGGTCGCCGACCCTGGTCACAAAAAAGGTACTAAGGTGAACGCCCGCTGTCCTTTTGACAGAATTATTTGTACCGTTGACGCATATTACTACGCATTATTTAATGCACGTTCTTTACGCATTGTAACATCCTCACAACTTCTCCGCCCGTCCCATGCACATTTGGCACCCATCGCCCTCCGGTCGCCGACGTCGGGGGCGCGGGGATAGGACTCCAATCCCCCGTAGTTAAATAAGCCCACCGCCAATTAATTACCCTGCCCCGGACGATTGGAAAACAAACAAACCCGCGGTCGACGGCGGGCCACAGAGGTCTAATACCCCTTATTCACCCCCGCTCCTTTCACCCAATCGCCCTTCTTTATTGTAAATTCAGATATTTTCGCGCGTCGTAATTTTCGCAGATTTCTGAGAAAATATATAAATGCTTAAATTGGCATTTAGGATTCAATAGTAGATGAACTATTTGTACTGTGAAGTTAAATGCATTTTTACTGCGCGCACATTTTTCGTAGCTATTTAAGAAATTTGAATTTCACGAAAAAAAAAACTGCGACGCGAAAATAAATACTCCTCCAGTACCCCCTAGCCCTACTCTTCCCACCAAACGCTTTCCCCTATTGTCGCGACCGTCGACGGAGGTGTGTATGGCGAAATAGGCTAAACACCAAAACAAAAAAGACTCGTACAGGGGGTCTTTTCTCCATCGCTATTCCTCCCATCCTGGGAGACCAATTATCAATTTGTTCCCATGGAGGTTTGGCTGTGATGTAAGAGAGGTAATTGAGGTGTCATCGCCGGCTGACCACTCGCCCTTTCTGGTGGAGATTGTAGGGGGTTGTGGTGGTGATTGTTGGGGCGGTGGGGGAGATGGTGTCAGCTGGTACAGATCTGTCTGTTGTAACACTTAATTGAGGAGCTGGGGGATTGGGATGGTGATTGGGTGTTGTGGGAGGAAGGGGGGTTTGTTTATACGACAACGACTAGCACATGTAAACCCCCTACACCCACCCCTCCCCAACCAAACAACCAACAGAGATCTAGCCGAATCTAAACCACCCAAAGGTCGATCAGTGCAAACCTGATTTAGACCCAAGGACCTAGATCTATTTTACAGGATCCTTCTATTCGGATTGTCAATGGTTAATGCAGTGTTTCAAGAATTGTTTTCATTCTGGTTCGGCAATGGTTAACAATGTACAGTCTGTGTTGTTAAAAAGTAATGTATATAGACCCTCAGAAGATGGTATGAAAGGTTCGGTGGAGAAATGCCACTTATAAGTGAAATACATGTAGCTGTATCCATTTTCTTCCAATGAAACAAAAGGAACACTGCATCCACTATTCATCAAGCACACGTAGTTCAGTAGAGTTCTACGGGTAGAAACAGACAACCCGCAACATTATTTGGTTTATCCGTCGAGTACTCGGCTTCTTATTGCTCTACACTGCATAATCGCTTAAGATTTAGTTGTAGCCCCATAAGCGAATCCATATCAGAATTAAAATTTAGGGAAGGGAGAGCGCCATCGTTAAAAAAAACCCCTTAGTTCAGACCCTCCAACGGGTAACTTCTATAAAGAACATTGGAATAGAAGTATATAACTATATCTACATTGGCACTACTTGGCAGTGCGACTTGACGCGACATGGACATGACGGAGTTGTCACCATGGCCGACGTTGTTGTCGCCATGGCCCACGTTGCTGTATGTGGTCGTCGTTTTCCAACACGGGTAGTACGCGAACAATCGAACCAGCGACAAGAAAAGACGCGCGACGGGGGGAAGATTCCCCGAGAGAGACTGGTCGCATTTTTTCCGCAGTGATAGATGCGTTTAAAATGAAGGCGCTCTATAAAAGCGGCCGGTAAACTTTATACGACTGCATGATTAAACTGAATAATGGACGGGCGCGCCCAGGCTTCATATGCATAAGAAAGCCGCGCCGATTATTTATAGTTTCAATCCCAATGTCTGTTAATGGGCCCACCTAATCCCGGATTCCGACGCGCCTCTATAACTCAGCTCCCGCCTTTTTTCCCTTTCCCGCGCTGGCCGAGTTGGAAGTCTTCGACATGGGAGGTAGAGATGTAGGCAGCGTCGGTAAATTGTCGTCTGGCGGCGCGGACCCATCCATATTGTTCACCAATTTGCTTGGCCGTCGCGCGCTACAAATATTAATGTAATTTGGGCGCGGGGGCGGTGGGTGGGTGTGGAGGGATGGGTAGGGGGAAGGGAGCCGAGGGGATGATCACCATGAATATGTTAATCATAAACATTAGATTTAAAGCGTCCCGAGCCAGATTAAAACGAGGCCGACAAAGGGACGCGCCATCCGGGACTCTTTGCGCCGGGTACTATTATGGGATAGACACGTACGGCTGGAAATGCCGCTCTCCAAGCGGAGGTGTGCTGTTGTTGTATTGATAGGAATTCTCCTATAGTTAGATGCATATTCCAAATACTATTGGAATGATCTTCCAGTGATCTTTTTGGCATTTCTTAAGAGCTCCCTTCTGCTAAAAACTGAACACTTCGCCAGTCTTAATAATTTCTTGGTAACTGTTTAAGCCAACTACCAGACTGGTATCGTTTATGTAAATAAAGCATGATCATGTACACGTGTCCAGACTGTATGGGTCAAGGTTTCGAAATGGAGGCTGCTGCGTGCACTGTGGAAGGTTTAAACTGAAACTGTGGCCTTACTCTATCAAAGTGATAAGTAAAGGTTCGTGTAGTTGAACATTTTCCCAAACTTTTCCCATATAGGTGACAGGATTCTGTACAAATTTGCTTCTTTACTAACCTCAACGATATTCATTGCCATCACCTTTTCTGCAATGATATAAATATATCCATTCCCGAACAGATCATAGAAGGTTTGACTTAATGCTTTGCCACTTTGCTGCACACCCTAAACCCCATGTTATAACTGTTTGATAAGCGACCCTGAACAATGTCCCAGTCTTCATTCCTTACTCTTCCTTACCCCCCAGATCCCTGAGTTTGCTATACTCAACGCTGCCAATGCTAGTGAGGGTACTCCATCTGAAATGGGGCCTACAGATACAACTAACCACATAAGAAGTTATGGTCACCTATTTTCTCATTGCGCGTCTAAAAGTTAAAGTACAAAAACCAATATTTCCAAGACTTATGCCCTGTTTCCACCAAAAAGACAAATAGAAAATGAACGATTTTTAGAACCTTCTTCAAGGGATGACTGACAAACGATTTTTTTGGACATGAAATTATTGGTTGACTTGGCCGATTTTCTGTTTCCACTAAAAGACCATAAAACGATTTGACAGACGATTTTACCAACGATTTTATCAACGATTTTACCAACAATTTAACCAAACAATATTTATATCTAACAAACATAGTTTAATTCATTTGGATAGCATATACAAGTTTTATTTTTCATCTCAATAATTATTTTATTTTATTATATGTGTGTTATTTACTGAATCGTTCAAAGATTTCCTGTTTCCACCAAAAGATGAATCCAAGGTTTGTGTAGAAAGATCGTCTAAGAAGCCATAATCGTCTGAAATTATTTAACATGTCAAATAATTTGTCTGACATCTGTCTGGCAATACCATCAGTCGATGAGGCAAGAAATCGTCTGATAAATCTGTCATTTGGAACGATCTTTCTGTTTCCACCAACAGATTTGTTGAAAGATTTGTAAACATTTACAAATCTGGACGATCTTTATGGTAGTTTTGGAATCGTTTGAAGAACAATCTTTTGGTGGAAACAGGGCATTAGAGTGCCCCACTCCTTTTCAAGACTCTAAAGCTCTGCCACTGTTCCGCCCCTCAAATATAGTTAGGGCATATGGGAAGGGATGAAGTTGCACATTATTTACTAAATATCTTTACAGTACGAGTTCACCCCCCCCCCCCCGTCAGCCAATGCTTTCATAAATGCCCCCCCCCCTCTCCCCTTTCGCCAAGTTTTCAGCAGCAGACCGGGGGCTTAGGCCTGATGAATCGGTGGTAAATGTACCGTGAACGGGGGCCCGGCCACGCCCCGAATTAGAGCCCGCCTCCCCCGCCCCCAGCCCCCCGGACAAATTAGAATAAGGCCATCTGATACGTGATTGATACCCCTCCCCCTCATCTGATACAAGATTGATACTGCCCACGTATCTGTGACGTCATTAATACCGGGGCCCCCGGGGTCACGTGACCTGTCAGGGTGTTCTGCTGCTGGGTCCCGTGTGTCTGTGCTGGGAGGTAACAGACCAGCGAAAGGCCCGGAGGTAACATTGTTAGAGAATGCTGTCTTGTGAGGAGAGGGAAAAAAGTTAAAACTTACAGGGGAGAAGGGCGGCCATATTTACCTAGGGCCTTCAGGTTATGAGACAGTATACCAAGGACACTTTAGATCTACTCTGCATAATTATTATATATAAAAAAAAAATCAAAATATGGAATGCCTGTCAGCATTATCTGATAGAGGAGCATTCAGCACTGCAGGGGCGGATCCAAGGGGGGGGGGGGGGGACCTAACACCCCCTTTCCTTTCCCTTTCCCTTTCCTTAGGTGGGGACTTAAACTTGAAAATGAGAGGAAAAGCTGTTGTGTATGTGCACGCAAACGCGCGACGTTTTAGTACTTAGCATACATGTGGATCTCCCCTTCTGAAATCCTGCAGAACCCAGTAGGCATATGGACTTCTAATCAAAAGGCCAATACCCTATTTAAATGACTAACACATGGTCTTATATATAAACTGAAGGGTCAAGAGCCCATCAGAATGAAGACATTTCTGACTCTCCAAATTCCTAATCCAACCCACAAACATAAACAGCGCGTCTTCAGAGATGTACGACCCCTCCACCGACCTTGACCTTGTCAACAAACATGGCGGATATATCTTTCTACAGGTTGCCATGGCAACACACACGAACCGACCAACCAACCAACCGACCATTAAAAACTCCACCAATGTGACCAAGACCAACCCACAAATGTGATTGAGACTTAAAAGCAAATACAACCGAATCATAAGATTCGCCGGGGTTTTTCATCGCGAATAAACCTATATTGTTATTAAGAGGCGCTCGTCCAAAAATGGCGGTTCGGATGGGGAGGTTGGTGGTTGAAGCATCGACTTGGGGCCCTTTTCCTTTAGCAGATTGAATATAATCCGGGAAATGGCGCGCTTATTTCGATGATGGTATCAATATATTGAGACGAGTGGTCCATAGGCGCCCGTTCTCTAAGTGCTGGCCGGATTGATTCATGCTTTATGCACGTTTCATCATAGTCCGTGCGGACCGCCTCCTTATAGTGAAGGAAGGGGGCGGGGGGCACTTTCTGAACAAATTCGGAGATGGCTGATTTCTCATTAGTTTTGTTTGTTTGTTAATTCTGAAATTGAATGACATAAATTTACTATTTTGAAATTTGTATCTTTGATAGTAATGCTTTAAGGAATCAGTTAAGTTGTTCTATTCTTTTAAAATTATTTTGATGACCAACCCTCCATTATATAGCGAGGGTAGAGCAAAATGGGTGTACTGCTGCCTAGCTAAAATTATACATAGCCTAAAACGTCGTCATTAATTTTATGGTACATTTCTTGCAATAATTGTACTTGCACTTTTTGATAACTTTGCCGAGCATAACACCTAGTGTACATTCTCTGATAGTCAAGAGGAAATATTAATAGTAAACCTCACAGGCTCAAATGCTATCTCCAGTATCGATCTCAAGATTCCCTTCCAGCCTTTTTCACCATAGAGTACCCCCCCCCCCCTCCACCAATCCCCGTCCGATTTGCCCATCACGTGAGCGAGTGGCTGCGCGCGCCGAGCCGTGAGACTTCCGGCTGATGGCGGCGCCCACATAGACTCCCTCTGGTGGCGTTAGGCTGAGTTATGGACCATTTCCGGTTCCCCTCGGCACCACGTGGTGTTGGTCGGGGTGATGGGTCCCCGGACGACCACAACAACGGCCCGTACTTTGGGCCCGGCCTCGGCTATTCTCCACCAATAGGGCCCTTTCTGTGGCCATGTATCCCATGGTCAGAATAAGTTGAGGGGTTCTAGAAGGGGTCTTCCTCGCCTAGTATATCTATATTTTTCTCATTTTCGGCCCTTCAACAAATCATGCGCCCGTTTTCTCCCTGAATTTCAGACCCTAGACATTTTCTTGTATAAGTATATTTTTGCGGGAGCTTTCATCCGCTTCCGTTCCTGAATTTCAAAGTTCCTAAACCTCCCTTGGGCCTAAAGTATGTATTTTCTCCTGAAGGACCCCTTCTCCCTCTTTCTCTTCTTCTGATGAGTAGGAAATGAAAGAAGCCCCTTTGTCTCATGGCAGAGGGGCTTCACCCAATCTATATTTATTCAGGATGTCTATATTTTACCTATATCTCTGCTCTTTATCATTACGTCTAATACAATTTGAAAATAACATGTTTATATTCCTACCTATTCCTTATATATTTCATTAAGTGACATCTATTCTAGCTTTCCTCACTTTGGTAAAGTGATATTCTTTATGTCTTTACCACTTTAACCCTCAGACCCCCACTACCCCCTGGCACATGTCGACACATGCTGAAGTCACGGCGCTGATGATCTTTCCATCAGTAAATACTTCTTCTAGCTGTGGAGTGATATGTCCTTTTATAAACAGATTAACAGGTGGAAATCGTATTCAGAACTGCTGGAGTTTGGGGATAGAGGGACTGGGGATACATGCATGGCGAACTATTCCAGCTTGTCTGACCTCAGCTTATGGTTGGTTTGCGGTTGGCGAGAGATTGAGGCTAGAGTAAAAACAATCCTTTATTGTAAGAGACGCATATTCTACGCTGGTATGATGGCCATATTTATAATTCCACATTCTGATAAGATTTTTTTTTTAATCAAATTTACAGAATATGTTTAAAAAAAAGTCCGTTTTACCATATAAATTTCCTTTAAGTAATTTTTTAAATGTACAGATGGACATTCATTTACTATAATGTTTTACTTCATGAACATTCCAATAATGTATTCCTCATAACACTATTGGATACACTCATATACAAAAGTGAGGCCTTATAATTATGCCCTAGCTATAGGCTCCTTGCATTGTGTGTAATTTCTCTTCCTGGGCCAGCTGTTTATCTGTCTATTTACCCCACTCCTCCTGTGCCTGAGATGTATGTAGCAGGCCCTGGAGCACAAACTAACACACCACCACCTACCCACCTCCTCCAGGCCAGTATGGATCCACCGTGGAGAAGGAAGGGTTACTTATGGGACCCCAAGGGTACACTTGTTTAATTACTTTAATGTGTTTTCCATGTTTCCAACTTTTGTATTTAACTGTTTTGTGTATCGCAAGAATATTTTTAGAACATATTAGAAATCCTAAATCACCGACTCCCAAAATAAGGTTTCCCTATTTGTGAGACAAATTGCTTTGTACTGAATTGTATCTCCATACAAAGAACACGTTCTTTATCAAAAGATAATAAGGAAGTATAGATAAACGACTGTCTCACATAAAAATAGCAATGCTACAATGATATTAGAATGGTTAACACTTGTACTTGTATAGAAGTCTCGGTTCCCTATAGCTATAACAGATGGGTGAGGGGTGAGGGGGTCTAAGCTGGGACTACCCCTCCCTGCTCAACCCCTGCCCAACCCCTGCCCTCCCCCTACCCGACCACCCCTCACCCCTCTCGTCGCCCCCCTGCCCCTGCCCCCCTCATCCCCTCCCGGATCAGCCCCCGTCTTATCCCGGAGACGTTAATCCTGCCCTGGATGCTATTATCCCGTTCTGGATATTAATCTCTGTCCACGGGATTGGGGCTGGAGGGAGTATAACGGAGTGGCCCAGATGGTAGGAGGAGTTATTGCAGTATGGACTGTGTATAGGGTTCCACCATGTTGTTTTTGATAAGGCTTTTCTGTGTATTTTATTTTTTATTGGTGAAATATCATTATAGATTTCAAGTATTTAGATAAATATTAAAACATCTATCCTTATTGGCATGACTATGTTTATGATATTCATCACAAAAGTTATTTTGTTTAGAGTGGCCTGCATACGAATACAAAATCACCCAAGTTATAGTATTTGTGCAGGGCTAAATCATGAATCTCACAATTTATAGGCCTATCTAAGCAAAACACATGCAGTTAAATACTATTTATTTCCATATATTTAATGACACGCGAAATATACCTAACTGTACATGGTCAGAATATTCATTAGTCCAGGTACAAGTATATCGAGAAATAATCCCTGAGGTCTCTATTTAACCATTCTTAAACGCTACTTAAATTAATTTATATTCAATATGAAATATATGAGTTGTCTCTCAGTGTCGAATTGAAATTCATTGTGTCCTAATTATTCTAAATTCTGCGAAAATCCGCAATATTCTACTAGTTTAGAATGTATAATATGATCAGCAGGGTTATAGGAAGGTTACCAAATAGACTCTTTAAAACATATAGAATGGATAAAACAACATTGGACTCCAATTAAACTCTGTCATGTGTTAACACCAATAACATGATATCTCACTTGTATGTGACCGCATCAGCCAATCCCCATAATCCTCATTATCAATTCAGCATTTCGTGTGTATCCAATAATAACAAATCCTACTTATATATGCCTTATATTCCCTTGTTGTAAGTCAGATAAGAATATAGAGATAACCCACGTACATGTCACAGGGGAGAGTACCGGTGACACTTTGATGTTATCAATATTCACAAGTCACCGACTCATCATAAAGTGTCGACATGTGGCAGTAGACCTGTCACAGTCTCATGAATATTATTATTTTTATGTGTGTCAAGGTAGAATACCATTAATGACTTGTACGTACATCTGTAGCGCTGTTTCTGACATGAACGTCGGAGAGGATACCTTCTTCTATCTGTTACTGGATAATCTTCATATATCTATTATTCAGATTTATTTTCTTAATTTTGGGACATTTTAAATTATGAATTGGTACTAGTCTTTCATTTTCATATAAAAAGTGTCCTTTAATCTTTATACATTTATTGGGAATATTTGGTATCTTGACTTGTAACCAACTGTGGGATAACATAATATTATCATCCAGGGAGTATTATCTTGTCTAAATTACAACACGTCAAT
The DNA here is from genome assembly GCA_936440205.1 of Lepidonotus clava. Classification (NCBI taxonomy): domain Eukaryota; kingdom Metazoa; phylum Annelida; class Polychaeta; order Phyllodocida; family Polynoidae; genus Lepidonotus; species Lepidonotus clava. The sequence goes on from OW387145.1 coordinate 37,532,625, forward strand.
CATGAAGTGGCACTAACATGATCGGGTGATAATGTAAATAATGCGTGTTTGAAATGAAATATGTTAACATCTACATATAAATGCAATTTAGACTTAGTTATAAGCTGAATTTTTAGAACTTTGTACCTCAATATACCTATATTGTCGTTCTATAACTATAAACATCCCATTCTATGCATCTCAATTTTTAAATAGATAACCTGCTGTGCGATATTTGCCTAAGAAAACTGATAATGGTATTTGTTGTACGTCGCATCACATGCTTTCTTGTCATTTTGTACATGAAACGTTATGTATAGTTACTTTGATACTTTGTAATGGTATTGCTAAATAAAACCCAACTCTCGAGATTCATTCATTAATCTGCCTCGCTTGTCATGTAATGTGTTATTTCCTAATTAAGATACAGAGGTTAATCCAAGCCCCTGGATTAAGATGACATCACGTTTCTATTGTGTTATTACAATAGGCTTATCTCGGCCTACATGATTTAGGCCTTGGCATTAACTTGTAAATGACGTAGAATGACAAGCTTTAGAAAGAAGACAAAGAGGCTGGACCTTGGAGTTTATAAATTTTATTACTCCCATATTTGTAATAAAATTTAGGTTTATAATAAATATAATTGTGGATAAAATTGTATATGATAAAATTGATGAAGAATATTAATTAAAAGATGAGATATAAAATTATAATGGTAGTAAATATAATAAGATTGTTGGGTGGGTGGGTGGCAAGAAACGTGTTGAGACAGTGAGTGTTAGGAGAGAAGTGCGGGAAGAACTGAATTCTGGCGGGAAGTAGAGTGGTCACGTGATTTGTGACGCAATAGAGTGTGGAGGGCAGAGGCCCTGAAGGGAGAAGTAGAAGTACTTTCTGCCGCCTGCCATTCACCACCATTAACTTGTAAATGACGTAGAATGACAAGCTTTAGAAAGAAGACAAAGAGGCTGGACCTTGGAGTTTATAAATTTTATTACTCCCATATTTGTAATAAAATTTAGGTTTATAATAAATATAATTGTGGATAAAATTGTATATGATAAAATTGATGAAGAATATTAATTAAAAGATGAGATATAAAATTAATATGGGAGCCAAGGTGCCAAGGAGAAGTGTTAGTTGCCACTTACTTGGGGTAGTTTTGGGGATGAAGAGCGGTAATAAGAGACGAATTGACTCTAGACTGGGAGTCTGAGACTACATATTGTCTGTAGGCCGACGAGGACCAGGCAGCTGATCGCTGTAAGTCAATGTCTGAATGGCCAGCTTGGAAGGCTGTGGTAGTAGCCGTTCGACGCAAGCTGTGTAGAGTGTAGGGCCGTGGGTCCAGTCCCTGAGCAGCTATAGCAGCGCGCAGGCGAGAGGTGACGTGGGAGACCAGTATGGGTGAGGCATCCCGATACGTAAACGCCGGGGCCCGAGGTTGGGTGGGGGCGTTATAAGCCCGCATGTCCCGATATAGCACTACGGGGCAGGTGAGTGGATCGCCCGTTGGTGCGAGGTAGACCGTCCTACGCTGGTCATGAGAGTTCATGTTCTTAGCGTGCTTTATATAGATCTGAAGGCGTCCCTGTGATATGGTGATATCTTGTTTTGTTAAGTGGCGGTCCTGATCGAACTGCGACTTTTGGTGTACGATGACTTCACTTTGGCGAATCCCTGAGAAAAATAGGATTGCAATGATTAGGCGGAAGGCCGCTGAGTATGTGTGTCGGGCGAGGTGTTTAAACACCTCGTAGAGAAGTGGAGTGGCTATATACGGGCGCTGCCGGGGGATGTGGGACTTGTCCCGTTTGAGTGCGTCCAATGCAAGTTGCACTCGGTGAGAATTCCAATTAAGGGTGGGGTATTGACAGTCCGCCACATACCGACGGACCAAGGAAATGTAGTTTAAAATAGAGCCTGGAGCTGCTAGACGGTCAGCTAGGTATTCCACGAAGACGCAGATCTGTTGGACAGTCGGTGTAGATGATACAACTGCAAATGCGTTACAGTAGGCTATGTAGTGGCGGACAGCTGTTGCGTAGTTTGCGTTCGTGCCCGGTGCTCTGGCAGTGCGCTGGCGCTGGCGGGCACGAGCCACGTAGAGTTCATCTCTGGCACCTGTAGAATTAAATAATGCATCTGTCATTAACAATGCGGACGTCCGGGGTACACATGTTATATCCCTTAAGCTCTATGAGTTTAACAGCCTTGTTGTACATGTGCTGGCTAACAAATGCACGGCTCAGAGTGTCCGCCTCGTCATTCTGTGCGCCTGGAATATGAAGAAACACTAGCTTAATATGAAGTCTGGCCTGTAAGAGCCAGAGTTTTCTCGCAGTGTCCAGGAGAACGGGGTTGCGTCCTCTGCCTGTGGTAAACACCTGTACTGCCGGCTTGTTGTCGCATCGCACTAGAATGGTAGAGGCCTTATTAACATGATCAATAAAACTGTCACATGCAAGGAGAACGTTAAACCCTTCGATTTCGGTTATGTGATAATTTTGAGTGGTGTGGAGGTCGAGTGCCACCGCATAAGCCCTGCGGCCATCCGTAGCCCCGACACCCAACATGCACGCGTCTGTGTAAATGGTATTGGTGACCGTGGGGGAGGGGACGTATGCTATACCGTTCCACTCCGCCAGATAGTCAACAAACCACTGGAGGTCCGCCCTCATTTCTGTTGTGAGGGCATATGATTGCTGTGGGACCCCCCGGAGAGCATCCAGTAGGCGTGCGGCGAACAGGCGGGCCGGGGCCACGCACTTGGCCACATGCACTATCCGGCCTATGACGGACTGGAGCTGTCTACGGGATATCCGTTTTCTGCGCTTTGCTTTTTTGAGTTCATTCAGGGTCTGCTTCACTTTCTCTGGGGGAATAGACAGGGTCATCTTCCTTGTATCTATTTCTATGCCCAGAAACGTGACCTTGTGGGACGGGGGTTGGGTTTTACCTGGGGCCTCGGGGAGGCCCAGTTCCTTAAATAATTGTCTAACTGTATCGAACTGACAATAGGCTGTAACGGGATCGGGGGCGACCACCACGAGATCGTCCAAATACATGAACGAACGTATTCCCTCCTTTGCCAGATTTCTGGTAATGAAGTTTGCTGCCCTTTGAAAATATAATGAGGACAGTTTGGATCCGAAGGGCATTGCTGTGTCCAAGTAAAAACTATCCTCGCCTTCTTGTGTCTGCCAGGCTATGTTAAGCAAAGGCCAATCAAGGGGACAAGCCCGAAAGTTCTTGTATGCACGGTGGATGTCTATAGTAAAAAGAGTTACGCCTGTGCCCATGGACGCAATCTCCTCAACCACCGCTTTAATGGTGGGAAGAGAGTGGTCCTGATTACGACCCATAGAACAGTTCTTTTTGATGAACGCGTTTATGGACGTATCGTTAGGGAACGACAAATCCGTGATAATTCTACGCTTGGTGGGGTCTGATTTTGGTCTAGACATGAGGGGGGAGACGTGTTGCCACTGTTGAAATATGGGTGAGGAAGAAGGGCCCACCATGGCCCCGTACTCAACCTCCTGATTAATAAACTCTTCGATCTGGTCCGGAAACTGTACTGCTGATGCATGATTTTTCGGGTGTGTAGTTGGTGCCACTGGGCCATTGTATGCTAGGGGAAAGCCATATTGTATAAAATCTATGAGCTCTTCCTCATGGGGGGAACCGTCAGACCGGTCCCTCCATGCTTGCACATTAATGGGGATATCTAATGGGATGCGTGCGGCAACGCAGTTAGGGAGGCCTGTGTTCTTTACGGCTTGATATATGTTTCTAACCTGTGGTTTTACAGTCTCGGCCATGTCTGGCCAAGTCTCCCTCCTGTACTGGGCAAGGGAGTCCGGGGATACATTATATTGAGTGGGTTTGTCAATCGTACACCAGTCAGCTATGGCCTGGAAGTCCAAGTCGTGGACAATGTGGGGGTCAAAGCTAGTATTTACCTCGTCACCATTCTCCTGTATCGCCTGCACGCGCTGCGGTCGCTGGTCCGTATCGACGCGGGTCGGGGCGTTGGGCGCTGGTGCCGTACACGCTGGGCAGTCCCCTGTTGTCTGGCAGGGAGAGGGGGCGGGGGTAGCGGGTACTGGCGGGCCGTCTCGCTCGCCATTCACGCTTCCCACTCCTCGATCCGAGCCGTGTTGGGGCGGGCAGGTTGTGGGGTGGAGTGTAAGGGATAACCTCTCCTCAGCTCCGACGTACCGCGGGTCTCCATCCATCCTCTGCATGTCCAACGGTGTGACAGGGGAGGTAGCGGGTGAGAGCAGGCCGGCTGGTCTGCCCTGCACGCTTCCCATTCCTCGAGTCGTCTGTAGTGGGCTAATGGGCTCAACTCTCACCCGTCCCTTTGCCATATGGTCAGTTGTAAGAATTCCAGTGACCTTGGTCGGGGGGGAAGAGGAGCCTTCATCTAAATTAACAGGGGGATCCGGGGTAATCCAGGATTCCATCGGGCGCTCGGGGTCAAGCCGCCAGCGGGCGGGCGGCGGCTGGTGGGCGGGGCTGTCGACCTGATCTAAGAGGGGCGGCCCCGGCTCACGGCCCCGAGCGCCTATGCGTCGTTTTTTGGCTTGGCCTGTACGTGCTGATTCTGTATGGCCGTTGTAGTGAAGACTTGACGGCGCTGGGGCGGGTTGGGTGGTTGATACCCTGGGTGTGTGGTGTAGGCCTGCTGCTGAGGTGCTTGAGGCCACGCCGGCATGCGGTTATTGTGCTGCTGGTTGTTGCCATTACGGGCCTGTCGCTCCTGGCGGGGAATGCCAAGTTTGTTTTCGCACTGCACCACGGTATGTGGGTGCCGCTGGTTTAGGGCTGCCTGACACCAAGCGCACACGTGAGTGAACTTGATTGCCCCTTCTACGTGTGCCTCCCTATGTCGGCAGCGGCCTGCGTTGTAGTCCGAGCACACCACATACTTGTTTGTCTGCGCTGTGGCCGTGGTCGCTGACTGAGGGGCGAGGCCGGCTGGGGGGGCTAATGAGAGGCGCATGCGGTCGTATTGTATCTCCGCATGCGCGTCCCAGTCTATGTCTCCCTTCTCAATCCTATTGAACACATGGTCGGACCAACGTCTAACGTTGTCCCACGAGCGGGTATTGGCGTCACACGCTACTTGTTTGAGGTGTTTAACCAATTGAGGCCACTCGCTCAAGGAACAGGCTCGACGGTCCGTGAGCATGTTAAGGAAACCCATGACATATTCATTAAAGTTCATTTTATCCCTGTGGGCTATCTTTTCTTTTTGGGTGTTAAGCCCCGGGCCCTCGAGGAACATGTATGGTCGTGGTAATAATTGAGAGACAAAAAAGTCTTTTGCCATGTCCTTACCCTTATACGTCTCGAACTGGGGGTCTGCCCTATGGAGTTCCTGTTCGAAGTCCAGGTATCTGGGGGGAGCCGGCGTTGCTTGTGCGTGGCGGGGGTCGCTCCGTTGCGGGAGGGGTGTACTCGTCACCGAGCGTGATTCGCCGCCGGTCTTTGCCTGTATAAGTTTGTCCAGCTTACCGTTAATGTCTCTCATCCCGCCTTCCAGGTTAGATACCCTATGGGAGAGGTCGGCGGTTCTCGTGGAATTTGACTGCCTTGTTTCATCGCCGGGGGCGTATGACCTGGTGCCAAGTTCACTGAGGTGGCTATGGCGGATAGAGCGTTGTGAGCGCTGTGCCGGCGTAACATAGGAGTCTTTTGAATGTTCAAGCTGCTTACTGTTACCGTCGGCTGCCTTATGTGAAGTATATGTAGAGTCTCCCCTCCTACTTGCGTTCTTTCGCGTGTCCATTTTGAGGTAAAAATCCAATGGGATATGGTTTATGACATGGAGAGAACACAAGAAACGTGTTGAGACAGTGAGTGTTAGGAGAGAAGTGCGGGAAGAACTGAATTCTGGCGGGAAGTAGAGTGGTCACGTGATTTGTGACGCAATAGAGTGTGGAGGGCAGAGGCCCTGAAGGGAGAAGTAGAAGTACTTTCTGCCGCCTGCCATTCACCACTATGTGGATACAGTGCTGTATTATTGTTTATAGGCCTGACGGAATGCAGGCATATTACTGTTACAGTTATATTAGCATATATGTATATAATATAGGCTTATATTGGCCCATATCATAGGTTTATATCTTCAAGTCTGCGTATTGTTGGTCTCCTGTAATTCCTGGAACTTCGGCAAATAAGCCTATAGCCAGGCCTAGGGATCTAGGCCTAAGATGGTCAAGGTAAAAGTCATCCTTATTTAGACCCTTCGCCTTTGAAGAATTGCTTTGAGCGGTTAATTTTTACAAGGAGGTCGCGGGGGCGGCGGGGGGGGGGGGGGGTAAAATATTATGTTTAGGACTGACCATGCTGTATTATATAGGGATCCGTGCTCCAGGAAGGTAACTGAAATCAAGACTTTAAGTTGAAGAGGCAGTCGCGAAGTTCTAGATTTGAGTTGGGCCTTAAATAGCTAGGTGGGACTGTAGACTATCGAGTTTTCAATTCCACTTCTTCATCCCTAGCAAAATGGCACTAACCCCCTTCATCGGCCAACTAACTCAATTTCCCCGTCCGCCCGCCGTCACCCCGGTCTCCGCATAAGTTCCTCCCGGCCTCCCCGGCCCCGCGCCCCGTGTCGCGATTGGCCGCCGCCCGGTCTCGCGTCGCGACGTGCCGCGTCCCGGGGTTGGGAGACCGGCCGACCCCATTTCAGTTGCCGGCCTCCCCCCGCCCATACGCCGGCAGGGAAAGGACCGCACCCGGTCTCCACACCCGTCGGGTGAAACTTGGTGGATACGTATACTTTCATTGTACGCTTGTCATTTCTGTCATATAGAAATCCGGTAAGAGGAAACGATAATTTTAGCTTTTTGACTCCTTGTCTTGTTTATGGAATAATAGTTTCACAAGAATTAGTTACCTATAGCAATATCATACCCCAAATTAATTAACATATCTAATCTTACACTTGAGAAATAAATATTTACCTTTTATCAATTCCGTATTATGTACTACACGCATGTAACATTGTCATAATATTCCTGACAGGGCTGAATATTTCAATATTACTCCTCAAAACCTAATAATAATTTATGTAATTTACCTACGACTTCTATGTATATAACCTATCGATACATACATTTCGTCCCCAGAGACGGAGCAGAACCTTCTCTTATATGAGCGTGAAAACATCCGACAAGTGGAAACACAGAAGTCTATGAAACCACTCAGAGTGACACCTCGCTTTTCTGATGTGACACTGCTGCTACAGATGGCCCTAACCTTCTCTTTTCCTGCCGTGAAATACGTGTCCAGCCAGCGATAGATGTGGGGTACGGGGAGATGGAGCTGGGAGTGTGAGGGGTGAGGGGTGGAGGGGTGGAGGGGGTCGTGAAGGACGAGGCAATCAGGTGTGTGTCTGTGTAGTCAGGGGGCAGTTTGTCACCAAGCAATGGGTCAGTAATATGGGTCTATGGGGTGGGGGACAACAGCAGACATGGACAGGGGTCTAGTTATTATAATATTATTTGGGAGGGGATTATGATTGGATATGATGGGAGATTTATTAAGACAATTTTGGATATAATGTTTAGGGTTCAACAAAATGGGAGATTCTAAGAATGGATCTCCCGTGCAGGATATAGTGAATGGAATATATAACATGAGAATGACTGATAAGATTACAGTTCCATGATGGTGGGGAATACACACTTAATACAAATATAAGGGTAAGGACTGCAAGACGTATACACGTGCACTACTCTGAGGGAAATATTGAATAGGAAAAATAATTTTGTTCAAATATCTATACATGTAAATTTTTCATTATGATATGCAGAAAGTAAGATGCAAATTGCAAGAGATAGTTGTTCTGAAATATACTAATTTATATCATTACACAGAACTGGAGCTGTTGAAAATTGTACTTGAAGAACCAAAGATTAAAATTTGGTAAATAAGAAAAGGGAGACTAAAATCTGGAGACCATCCTATACAGGCAGCCATCAGCTGAGAGCGTCCATAAATCAGTGGTCAGCTAGCTCGGTTCAGCTCCTGCAGACCATCTAGCTAGGCCTATATAGCAGATACACACCACGTTGACTCTGTTGTTTATTTACGGACCATCGGAAGTAAATAGCCGGCAGCCTTACGTATTGGACCATCTGACAGGCGCCCCTCACAGCCCCATCTCACACCCACCCCTCAGCTGGGAAGGTACATACAGTGGAGATATATATCTCCCGTACCCTGACCTCTAGCGGCCGTCGTTGACAAATGACCACTCTTTGTGGACCGCTCTCGGTCAATGAACACGGCTGGTACCCAGCCTCTCTTGACGCACGGCCCCAGCTTACACAGCCCACAATGACCGACAAGATGGGCACCAGCGAACTAAATAAGGCCCCTTTTACCTATAAAGGGACACTGGAGGTGGTAGGGGTCATGGTATTGGCTTAAAACTACCCACCCCACCCCCTACTCCCACCCCATCCTTATATGCCACATTACCCAGACGCCCCCTAGTGGACTGTAGATTAGACAGCCTCCTTCTGAATAATACCCCTCACTTCCGGTATGGAGCATCATGGGAGGCTGGGTTTTTACAGATGGAGGGGTCAGGGTTATAGAGCTTTATGGTACATTGGGGATATCGGGGGGAGGTCAGGGTTATAGAGCTCTGCCCTCTATCAAAGACCTTATAGAAATGACTGAAAGGTCAAGTTTTTGTCAGGCTACGCCGTATACCCGTTTCTATTGACCCTCTCAGTATATGGGTGACATCCAAGAACCCTTCTACCGTGAAGGCCAAGTCCCTAGGAGGTTACTTATAAGGGGCATAAAAAGAGACATAAATTAACCTCAAAAATCCTGAAAAACCGGGCATCATTTAGAAAGTTATCTTTATTTCTATCCTATTCCCATGCAGATCAATTTAGAGAGTTTCCCTCAGGGCAGAACATGTTATAGATGTTTATGAAGAAAGAACCTTTAGTTTTGTTAGCCTATTATATATCTGTATTTTTTTTTGCTTCTGGTTTTGCCGTTATTAATTTTTGTACGCCAATAGAGAAATCGGCCGTCATATGGCTATAAACGAAGAAACATTCAAGTAAACCTTGTCCTTTCCTTCCCCACATAAAGCTGAGCTCTGGTTATGATAAAATACATAAACAGCATTATCATAGTGAAAACATTTGAATATTTCTTAATATTCAACTCACCTTAACTTGACTCTCTGACATCCCTAGTGCATATGCTAACCGCGCTCTCTCAGGACCCGCCAAATATTTCGTCTGTTCAAATGTCTTTTCAAGCGCGAAGATTTGATGGCCAGAAAATGTGGGCCGCGTGTGTTTCTTCTTGCCGTCTTTGTCTACCGTCACGTTTTGTTGAGCTGAAAAACAAAAACAACAAAACATCTTTAATAATCATGTTTTTTAATTGTTTATATACAGAGACAAGGTCTTCTGACGAAAATTATATTTTCAAAGTTTCATTATTAGAGTGGTGTGCCTCTGATGTAACCACCCTTAGAGGACCGGAATTGAAGCTGCTGCTGAGAGAGGAAGAAACTATAATGTATATTGATAATAAAACTTCTTTAGTATCCTTTAGTAGCCACAAAAACAGATATGACCGCTGGTGAGGACGGTCGTATAAAGGGGGATCACTGTATATTTTTGTTGACAATGTCAAACTATTAGTTTACAGCGAATATAATCATTGTTCAATTATATATGCATAGATAATACCGATGCTAGATTTCATGTAATAGAGCTGCAAAAGCAAAGGATACACTGTGATCTTGAAGAAAAAAAAGACAAAACAAAAAATAATATTTAGCAGAAAAATGTTCGGTCCCCTCCTCGCCATACAAGATATATTTTTTTCTATTCTATTCTTTATCATTTTAATCAAATTTTGTCTATAAATCTTCCCTGTGAATGTGATGCTGTAGTTTCCACTTATTACAAAAGTAATACAGGTCCGGATCAGTATTTCAAATGTTCTTAAACCAGACTTGTTATTGCAGTCTAATAATTATTTCACCATATTACTTAATTATTTAAGGCCAATATGTAACCTGTCTGTTGATCTAGTTCCCCGCCTCACATCTGACTGTTTCATGTTCACATCTCATTTATCCTACCACCAACTGTACCTCAATGAAACATGTAACGACCCAAACCGTATGGGAAACTAACCACAAAAACCTAGGCTTAAACCGCGGCCGTTTCACCGCGCTGACCCTACATAATTTATGACCACATTGTTATTTCTTCTCTAATGGCCTGCCACTGAACACAAAAAGTGACTGATGAATATTTCCGAAGTGAAAAAAATAAAGTGAAAAAAGTGGTGGAAGCTGACCAAAGTGGTGTGGTGGGAATGGAAGAAAGCACGCAATGGTCTCGTTAAGGTGGGAGGAGGTGGGGGGAGGGTGGCGGAGGTGACTGACCAGTGGGTAGAATGGACAGCAGGGATTTTTAGGGGGAGGGTACTTTAGGAAAGAAAGTGAAATCCCCTTTTACTGTATACATTGAGGAGGTTGGACATAAGATAGATTGAGGGAAATACATAGGGTGAAGCCATAACATCCCCAGAGGTATATCACGACATATTCTCCAACTTGATTTCATCAGAATGAAATGTGTTATTCACTCAATGCCAAAGTACAAAAAGCCTCCATAACTTTAAAGCTGACAACTAACTGTCATCCAATCATTATGATTACAGCTTCGTCCCTATAAACCAACATGCACAATCAGCTATAATCGCTCTATCTTGTATAGTTAATAACTAGAGTCCTACTTCAAAACTGCGAATAATATGAGCGATATATTCTACAAATTAAGACATAGAAGTCCAATAATCAATTGCCAATACCATTAATTTAATAGTTATTTCATTTTCATAAAAAGCTGATAAATTTGCGCATATCCTTACATAAAGTTAGACAATCCGTGACTTCCTAACAATGAAAGCCTTACGGTATAATATTAATTTTTCACATCAAAGTAACCCCCTTACCACAACTCGTGTTATAAGACCAGGTACCAACCAGTGCCCATTTGACTCCATACCAGGTCTTGACACTGAGTTCACAGCTCTAGCAATCAGACACAAACAGACAACATTCTCTGGACATGGAGATATGTCGTTTACAGTCTGATAAAGAAAAAAGACTACCCAAATGTGTTCTGAGGTAAAGCTGAGTGAAATTCCTCCGTTCCTTTCTAGGTGCAGTTGCCAAATTGGTTGTAAATCAGACCCTTTTTTGGCTTTGCCGATCTGAAGCTTCTAGAGATTTCCCCTGCCTAGAACGTAGAATTTGGATGGACTAAATGTGGTGTTGAGCTAGGTGTGTCTTAGAAAACTTACTTTCAAAACAATGATGTGCAGCAAAAATGATAATGGTACATATGCATGAACAGTTAAACAAAATACACTGATAAATTATATATTTGTATTAAATCTATATAAACAAATCAATATAATTATACTGATCTTTAATCACTTGCTTTCATATCAATATTTAACACATTGACATTGAGTAGTCTTATACTTGTATCAGAGAGAGTAAAGTTAATAACTTTACTCTCTCTGCTTGTATAATATAGGATTCTGTCGCTGCGGTACTGCTAAACCCAGGTATCAACCAATGAACATACTTGGTATACATGTATATAACTTAGTATACATGTATATAAACCATCCCATATCATATAGGAGGAACCTTACATCTAGCCCGTGACATGCTATAGATGCATGTAATACAGAATCATGGACAGGGGCGGACAATACACATGTATAGACCCGGGGCAAACCCCCACCTCCAAATGATCATGCGGCCCATGTTTATGTCGGCGACCATTCACCCACTCCGCCACATGCTATAGGCCCATTAAGCCTATTTCAGACCATTACCATTCATCATAAACAGTTATAAATCAGGATAAATCAGGCGTTTCCCTCCCCCCTACCACCGGATGTGTAAATAATTGACACCCGATTCAGCGTTCGGTGAGAATTCATCAAAGTTTGACCGCATTTTAATCTGTCTTCATGATGAGATGAGTGCGAGGGACGCGCGGCTCCGATACACGTCATTAATGACGTCATTATGACGCCATCAGCGCAAATAAAGATGGACGACCTGCAAATAATGATGGCGTTTGACTCCCCTCACCATCTGCTTGGAGGAGGTAAAACTAAACCAGAAATGGCAATTCCTTAAAATAAAAATACCTGTGTTACTATTTAATTTTTTCAGTATTTTTAAGAATCACCTTTAAGAATTATTCCAATCTATGGGAAATTTTAATTGACAACGAGCCATCATCGCTCCTGGTACTATTTAGACATGATTACCCATGTCAGTAATTGATACAGGTTTAATTTTCCATGGGGTCGAGAGCCACTTGCGTCATTGATAACAACAGTCTGAGGGCCGCTTACGTTCCGTCATCAGGCCGACCATAAAATGGCGGTCGGTGGGGGATTCAGCTGTGTATGTTTATATCACGTACGATTAGTTTACGACACGTTTACGACGCGGCCAGATGGGTGAGTAATAAGCCGTGTGTATACTCATCGGATTACACCATTATACAGGAGCCCCGATCCTCACACCTCCACAACCACATCACAGAAAAGTCCATTCTATGCCCCAACCAACCCTCCATTATGCCCTTGAAACAAAGAACAAGTCATGTTTTTGTCGGCGTGTAACAAAGGGGAGACATTGGATTAATCCTTAAATGAGGTGTGGCAACCCGCAAAAGAATCTGGTTCAAATTAGACCGATTCAGAGCTATCTGATGTGGGCTTGTTGGCCCACGAAAGCCCACAAGCCCTAATGAGTAAATTGAGGAAGGGCCACCCGCCATTTAGAACCTCCCAAACAAGCCCTCTTTTCATCCGATTTCAAGGGAATCCTCTCCTTTCACTCCCACCCCATTTAAAAAGGGGACCCTTTCTTCTTGCCTGTGTTGTGGTCTAATTGGCGGCCGACGTCACTGACCGTGACGTCACCTACGTCAGTCCGTCGTCTGCCGCTAATTGATTCGGCGACTGGGCTCTAATGACGTCACAGCGCGGGTGTCTGCCGACAGGGGTCGCGGCGGTCGGTGTGCAGTGAGCCGTGACCGTTCCGCCTGACTGAACAACCCTACCAGATGGCCGCTAGAGGGCGGCAGCAGCGGTCACGTGGTCACCGTCTTCACGGCTCACTGACGACAGTTTCCTGATTGATACAAATGTTCCTTGTTCACGGCTCCCTTTAAAGTTTAATTTCTTTGGTCGGTTCACTTTTTGAAAGACCGAAGTGTCAATCGTGTCGGCTCGGGAGTGACCTAAATGCGTCTTGTTGATTAATGTTGCATATTCGCAGGGTGGGATTCGGGGAGGGGGCATAATTGAATTAGAAACAAGCGTACACGATTGGGACATGAAGTAATATGATAGAATCTTTTGATAATACTTTTATAAATGAAGTGTATTGAACGACTGATATATTCACTGCGGGATCCCAATGTTCAATTTGAGAGAAGCTCCAATGTTGAACATGTATGTGTACGACTTCGTTAACATACGTGTTGTATGTCACGTCAAGGTGGTAAGGAGATGAGAATCAGCCTATGCTGAACTATGAATGCTTGTAATAGAAGTGTTTCAACACTTTTAATACTGTAATGGTAGAGTGTACATTATGTCAGTGTCTCTGGTTCAATTTATCCATACTCAAACATTGTATATTGTTTTAAATACGTTTGCATTTGTCATGCCAGACATAGAGACTTCCCAACTTTTTAGAAAAAAAAACTATCGAAAAAATCTGTAGAAAAAAAAACTATCGAAAAAATCTTTTAGGAAACTTAATTATTTAGGAAAAGATAGTACAAAGAATTTCTTTTAGGTGACCTAATAGTTTAGGGCCATCTATATTTGAGCAGTACTCTTATTGAGGTCATGTTATGTTTGAGTCGTTGAGGTTACTCCTATTGGAGTCAGGTTTTGGGACCTTATTCCCATATTGAGGTCATGAGATCAACTGAGATGCTCTTTTGGGAGGTCATATAATGAGTTGCTCATTCCCCTTTGTGAAACAGGTTGTCAGGTGATCCCGACACGTGATGGGCACGTGACTGTCACGTGTTATCAGGGAGCTGACTGATTGGGCGGAAAACGACCCAATCTATTGACCGTCATAATGACGTCACAGGGAATTCCCAGGGGGAATTCCCACAGGGGAATCCCCTGAGGAATGGAGGATGACATGGACACGACAGGAATGGGCTGATATTCTGCTTGTGTTATGATCAACGTTGTTTTGTCATTACTTTCTAGATTCAATGGTTGAATTATGATATTCTGACATTCTGAGATTCTGACAAACTTGAGGTGAGGAAAAAATGCCTATAACGCAAGTACAATGTACAAATATGTTATTCATGTTATGTGTTGATACAGAGCAACTAGAAATGGGAAAAGATTCGAGGGCAGGAAAATTGCCAGACGGCAATATACTTGAAAATGGAATAGACCTACGAGTAAATGGACTGACGGAAACGTTGAGAAACTATTATTTATCTTGACAGTGGTGGAGCTCCCGTTATTTATAATGTCCGTCTAGGCTTTCTACCTGCTGTCCCTTCACGCACATTAATTGTCGCGTGCGTTACCGTCCCCCGACATATTTATCGCGTTTAAAGCCCATAAAGCCTGATCGGCGATCAGCAGCCTCGGGGGGTTGGCCCTCGGGGAAGGAGGAGGAGGAGTAGGGAGGGGTAGTGGTTGGATCCTGGTTCACACTTTAAAGTATGGAGTAGCGGGCCGGCCTTTTGGATCTAGCAATAGAGGGACCATCTCGTAATGGATCCCTAGTTAATCATCTATGTAATCTTTTATACGTGGTACGAGACTTCTGCTAGCTCAATAGACATGTCTATACACTCGTACTGGATTCCTAGTAATTCATCCTATAGACTAGTCTATACGTGTTGCTAACTCCTCTTTTTACTTATCTTATATGTACTGGTCCACTTATCTTATATGTAGCCGGTCCAAGCTTATTCGGTGAGTTTTTATTTTCAATCTTTAAGTTACTTAATTCATTAAATTAATTAGAGGACACGCTACCAGTGCATACACTAATCATATATCAACCTGTACCTGAGAGTAATACTGAGTGCATGGTTATAAAACCATCTAGTGATATTGAGTGCATGGTTATAAACCATCTAGTCTCAAATGACCCACAAAGCTTCTAAAATCAATGCTAAAAACGGTAAAAAGTGCACAAATTAAAATTATTGAAGAGGACAAAACAGACATCAGGATGTACATTAAACTCATCAGACTCCCTGGAGATGCTCAAATAAAACAGTAAAAGAAGACAGATTGTTTGTACTCCTGGCCCCGTTTTATACGGCCGGCAGGAGAGGTCATGTGATCAGTTACTGCTGACGAGCGGATCCGGAAATCCAGCGCCGCTGGGCCCGGCGCGTGACGTTTACAACTTCCTGAAAGGCCGGTAATCAGCGTAAGCTGTCCGAGTAAAGTGTTTAAAATGGCGGAAACATTGCACGTTACAGACTGTTACAACTAGACACTAGACAGCTAGAAAGGGGGTTTATAGTACTAGATGTGTATATAGAGTACACTAGTAGTCTAGTGCTATATATAATATATAGTGGGATCAGCTGATAGTTTATGGGCAGATATAACCCAATTATTCATATTGCTTGCATCCTTTGTAGTATATCATTACCTCTTAGCAGAGTTTTAACTTTACTCTCTCTGCTTTCAGCAATTAAACCCTTGAGAATATTTCGTTTTTCAAGTTATCAAATTTTCTATGGATATTTTCTTTGTGATATTAGTATAAGGGGGTTCTCCATAGAATATCATTCAGAGCTAAAACTCTGATGTTTTAGATGTTGTATTTCTTTTTTTTTTTACAGAAAAAGAGGAATTTATCAGTTATTGCAACCAAACAAACACCTTTCCATGAACCCCAATATTGAAGCAATCCGGAACCATGGAGTGTAAATATCTTACTTACCCTCCATGATGTTACTAAGTTTTAATTTCTATGTAACAGATTAGTGAAACCCTGTAAATATCTTATTTACCCTCCATGATGTTACTAAGTTTTAATTTCTATGTAACAGCTTATTGAAACCCTTCTTCGAAAGCAAGCTAGACTGGTTGAATGATTAAATTTAACCAGTCACCCCAACTTCCCCTCTCTTCTCTCAGACTTCACTTTGACAATATTTCACATCCCCCACGATGCTAACTCTAACCCCCCTCTCCCCCCCCCCCCACTCCCCCTCCCCCTCCCCCTAGACGTCAACGCCCCGGGCCTCGCGTGGGGTCGTCACGTGACCTTAAGAGCAATGCATGCTGGGAAATTTGTGCTCAATTTATTAATGAACACATTAATGTTATTAAATGAGTCTATACTGGTTGTAATGTCTATGAGGTAAATACAAAGATTGCTCAGCATCATTAATTCTTGAAACCTTGATCATATTTGCTACAACTAAATTCTGCCACTGATGTATATACATTATAGTAATTTATGTTTGTTAACTTTAGGCCATATTGGTAAGAGTAAAAAGGAATATCTTGAATAGACTTAACAGCTTCTAATCCCACACTCATTCTCATAGATTGTCCCCTCCCTCTGGTAGGCGGTTCTTCACAGAGATCACCAGATAAGGCCTGTGGTCACCCCCTTAATGACCCTGTTGACACTCCAGGGTGGACCCAACAGGGCCTGGACCATGGCCCTGTTACTATGGTAACAGAATGGGGTCAGGGGGGTGCACAGCCACCAAACACTGGTATGAAAAAAGTGGGCATATTGAATCTTCTTTTGTGTATAAAAAGTTGAAAATCAAAGATTTTGCTATATGAATTTCCTCCAAAATGTTACTTTTGAAAGTTCTGTGTTATAGGGCATCATGCCTGTTTCAAAATTAATCATGCACCACAAATAACCCAAAACAAGTGAGATAAAGCTGTGTGTGTACCCCAGTCTCCAGTGCTAAGGTATAGGCACTGACCAAGGGGGTACATTGAGTTTGTACCCCAGGCCGGGGACATGTGGTGACCGCAGGGCTATATATAGTAACGTCGGGTTTCCCTTATTACTTCCAACCGCAGGCATGGGGGAGTATTGGGATTTGTAGGGGGGAGGGGGGGGGGGAGAAAGGGAGGGGAGGTAATAGGTTTGTGTGTTATTATGGATGTATTACAGGCAGTGGGGGTTGGTGCTCCTGTGTGTGTTGGGGGGGGGGGGGCTCTCATATTCTGAGATGGCTATAAGAGTAACGACCAGTCTCATTAATGGTGCCAATAAATCTGGCTAGTTAGTTTGTACGTTTTGTGTAATTAAGGAGTAACATCAAAGCGTTGTGTTTGCAAATAGTAATAATAATAGTCATAATGATGATGGAATGATTATTTTCATTGAAGGAAAATATATCCATCGTTTCAGTTATGTAATAAATCAACATTTATAATCTAAGTTTGTATGTAGGCCCTAATTGATAACCTGATAATCACTCAGGTGTCCATTTTTTGTTTTTAAAGACATATTAATTCGCCATCGTAGGTTATGCTCACTACTAGGTCAATAGATCAGTTCCAGAATCGCTCGTGGGCATACATTGAAACCTGTATCCAGAATGACATTTCATGGGGGAAAGTATGGGTAATTCCTGTTTTTGAAAAGTACAGGCCATCCCTAATTACAGCCTTTCAAAATCCTGTTCTTTCAAAAATTCAGAAAGCAGTCTAGCCGGCCAAATGATAGATAAACCATAACAACAATAACGCTGTTGTTAGATATTCAGCGCAGCGGCTATTTTGTGACACTCTAACCCAGTTTTGTCGCTGACCCTGGAGGGCGGCGGAAGTTGTCGTTGCGCATGTCGGGGCGGCGGGGGAGGGGGCTTATCGGGTTGGGAGATTATCGTCGCTTGTCAATGGTCCATAAATAAAGTGGGGGGACACTGGGGGGACAGCAGACTAGCCCTGACCCCCCATCGACGGCCATAATCCTTGGCCGCAATGCATCTACACCAAGCCATTCAACGGGGGACGCCTCCCCATTTGGGATCCAAATAACCGCTCTGTACTAAATACCCCCACACCCCCACTCCCTTTTCCTATCTATTTATCCATGTCTCCCATTCACCTTATTCTTGTGGCCTATACAGTTGCTGTGACGGGTAGGGACAGCCAGGCCCATGTTTCACTGCTAATATAATAGTGTGGCTTGGCGTGCTTTCTTGGGATTTTTGTACATGTGCTACTTTTTTTTGGTCAAACAACTTAGGTACGAAATATAGAATAATTGTATTGCATTCCTTCATACGATTCGGCAAACCTTCTATTCCCCGTCACCAACACAAAATGTATGTGTGTGTATGTTTCAAATGCAGGTCATATCCATGAAGAATATTCTTGCACATTTTGTAGAATTAATCAAAAATAATTATACGTGCTATCATATTTTCCTAGGTACACAGGTGATAGAAATTTACATATATCATATAGGACAAGCTCCACAAAATATTTACATTCCATGTATATCATAGGTTACAAATGTCTGAATAGACCTAGAAATATCCATATATCAAAAGGCATCATTGTTATTGGATCTACACACTAGTATTCTTTGTGATCAAAGAGACGACCAGGCCCAAGCTGGAGTACCTGACACCAATAATGTATCTGGTTCAGGGATTACCAGGCTGTACGGTGGGGAGATGAGGGTTATCAGGTTAAGTGATAAGGCACGTACAACCCCCAGTTACAACAGGTACATGATAAGGGGCCTTGTCAAGTCATAATAAAGGTGGACTTCAAAGGGTTAAACACACGGCCGACACTTGTAAGGGACCTGGAGGGGACTGGAGACGGTGTAGGATACAAGTAATGCCACTCCAGGGCGTGTAAACAATGTGTGAGATCCTGTATAGCTACAGGATGGTTCACATAATGATGATCATGTGGGTGTTCTATATAGGGAAAACACATGTATATAGGTACTATAATTATGAATGAAAGGCAGTCTGCGGATTTAAGAAATATCATAATAATTATCACTATATCGCAATGATTATGATAAAAATCATGCTATCATGATTTTTTTTATCATGATGTATGTCTAAAATATTTGAATACCAAGAAAAAGAACACGTGGTTTCCTTTCATATCATCTAAAATATGATATACGAAGAACTTTGGAAGCCACAGAACCTTTCAAGAATATGATAATGTTGCCACAAGGTGCAAGATTAAGCTCCATCTTGGTCTGTATTTATTTGAACACGGCTTGTCTGTACTTGTTGGTCTGTACTTTTTTAAAGGTTTTGCAATCCAGCACACGTACCTCTAGGACAGATGTAAAATATTGCCATGACACAAAAATTACTAATCGTAAATATAATGAACGTATGCTATATAGACAAAGACAAATGGTTCCATCGCAATTGAATTATGACATAATACGAGAGCTCGTAAAATGGAAGAGTGCGGTTGTGAGCAAAAATAATTACATTTTGCCATGGTGTATGTATTCTGCAGAGGTAATTGGTTGAGTGTTGTTTTATAGACGGACGGTAAGGTAAATGTTAATAGAAGGTAAGGTAAATGTTAATAGAAGGCCATGTCAACAGAAGGGTTGATAAGGTAATTAGGCCATGGTATCATGGTAGGGATCAATAGAAGGACATGACCCTACACATGGTAGAAATTAACCCTGATTAGTGCCACACAGAAGCCACAGATAGCATTGCCCTTCCCAATGAAGAAGAAGACTAGCCTTCATATTTTTCTGAATGAGATAGTAAACATAGAATAATGCATGTATGAGAGAATGTCATCATGCAATACTCCTTCTTACAATAATATGGTATGTTTATCTAAACTAACCTTATCTTTTCATGCACGTGACTAAATTTAGATATACATGTAATATGCCGCCATGCTTATTCTTACAAGCTTTACAAGAGCTGACCATGGTATGTGTTATGATTATAATCATAACACATAGTTTCTTTTTGAAAGCGATATGGATATATGGACTCATATGTGAGAAATCTTCAAAGACACACAAGAGAAAAGTATAGCTGATTTCTTTTGAGGATTCTTTGATTGGTACGAAACTACTCAAATTGATATCCTCGATAACTTCCATATGTACTAATGGTGGTAAATACTATACAAATACCAGGTATAGGCTGAATTTCTTGACATATAAGTATAGGTAGAATATGTCAGGTATATACCTCATGCAGGTAACACTTCTGGTGGATAATAAGGTATCACTAAAGATAAATTGACACAGAATTCATAAAAAAAAAAAAAAATCCTGTTGGTTCAATATGTGTGATATATAAATAAAACATAAATGTTAACTATAAATGGTGAAATAAGACAGCTCTATTTAAGCCAAATTAAGGTCGAGGAAACACAGTTAACACCAAGGACTATTCAAGGTAAAGCAGGGAAACTGGTAAAGTAAGAAATGCTAAAATAAGATAAATCTAATGGTAAAATGTGGCAACACAAATGGTAAAATGAGTTAATACAAATGATAAAATGAGGCAACACAAATGGTAAAATGAGGCAACACAATTGGTAAATTAGGTAACAATAGGTGAAATAACACAACACAGATAGGGTCAAAAGTAGTTTAGGTGTTCACTCACGGTCGGTGTAGCACCCACCTGAGGGTCTCCAGGCCGGGTTCTGCAGCACGCCGGGCCAGTAGATGGGGGAGCGGCCGGGCAGGTCGGCCAGGGGCTTGGGGAAGCGGCCGGCCGCCGACACGGCCGACACGGCGGCCGAGTTCAGGTAGTGCGGCGCGCCGTTAATGTTCAGGCGGGGCAGGCCGGCCGTCAGCTGGTTGTAGTGGGCGGCCAGGGCCGTGTGCGACCGGCTAAGTATGTCCTGGATGCCGTGCGGCGTGCCTGAGTTCAGCGCCATCTGTTTGAGCGCCGCCTGCGACATGCCGGCGTAGAACTGGTTGGACGCGGCGTTCATGCTGGCCGCGGCGTTTCCCGACCCGCCGCCGCCTCCTCCAGTGTTTCCGCCGCCGCCGCCGCAGCCCATGAGGCCGGAGGATGCCGGGGGCACTTTCATCTCAGTCATGTTGTGGAGGGCTGCTAAGGGCGGGTTGGAGAGGACGAAGGCCGAGGAGGAGCCTCTGGAGACCTGGTCGACCGACTGGAGGAAGGACGCCATGGAGGGCGCGCCGCCCCCATGGCCGGCCCCGCCGCCCGTCGACACGGCCGGGGAGGGCACGCCGCCCCAGCCGCCCGAGGGGTCCGGGCAGCACTCTAACATGGCCGGGAGGGGCAGGGGGGACGGGCCGGCGGAGGACGTGGACGGGTCGGACGCGGCGGGGCCGGCGGGGGGCTCGTACGGCGTGGGCGACCACAGGGCGGCGGCGGCAGGGCCCGGAGGAGAGCCGGTGACGGGTGACGGGGGTGGGGGCTCCGGGAGGCGGCCGGGGTCGCGCGGGGTGATCCCTGCGCCAATCTCCCTTTGTCCTATACTACTTCACTCTCCGCGGAGGTTGGAATTAGCTCCCTTTGTAAAATCCTGGGTTTCCGAATTTCCCAGAGTCCAGATGGCTTCTTTTTTCTCTGGGGAAAGTTGAACTTTTCTCCTAAAATCTCTCCTTTTTCTACGTTCAGTTTCCACTCTGTCACCTGTCGCCGAATACCATAAAACTTACGTCCACGCACTACGTGGAGCCGTTAAAGCTTACGTCTCCCACGTTACGGCCACGTTCATGTCAGACCCCGCAGCGGTTGTACTGGGCACAACAGGAAGTAATCATCACCAAATCGCGTTTTTACAAGAGTGGCCAATAAATTTCAATTTCTGAAATTACTCACGGTATGTGCTCACAAAACTTGGCGGTGCCTCGGGGCAAGTGTTATAAATGGGTGCTCCTATGTTCCTGCTAATATCATCAATGGAAATATAACCACAGGTGATGTTCATACCGTTCCTCTCTCCTCTTGTAAAAACTAATATAAACTTGACCACATCATATGTGAATAAAAACTGGCTGGAATGGTGACTACAATTGTTAGAATGATTTCCTAAAACTACTCTCAACTCTGGTCCATATCCTGTGCGTTAGTAGCTGTAGACTGTCCATGTTCCTGTCATTTACGACGACGTTGATGGTCGGCGGTGTCCATAGTGTTACAGGTGATATAGTGGTAATGTCAGAAGCCAGGTATGTAGTGGTGGTAAGCCTATACAGGTGTATGTAAAGTAGTAGTAGTAGACAGGTGTGGACCCTGCAATGGTCGGGGGCGAACTGACCGGGGGCGGGGGCGGGAGGGGTGGGGCCTTGTCCCGTCACCCTCCACTGACTCCTCCAGGGCTATAAGGCTTCCTCCAGGGTCCTCAGAACAGTCTCCAGTGTGTTGAATATGTCCTCAGGTAGTGGTCAAATTTGAATGTAATTTAGTATGTGGTGAGGCTGGGTTTGAAGTTGTGATAATGGCTGTAGGAGTAATAGCTGTAGTAATAATGGCTGTATGATTATAATACTGGCTGTATGATAAATATAGTAGTACAGCAGGGGACTGTATCGTTTTAAGTAGTCTCCAACACCTCCCAATGACACCCAAGTCAGTGTCCAGTGTCGTGTGAACTACCTCCTCCCTGCTCGCGGACGCACCGACCGACTGACTGACTACTACTGGAGCCTCCTGTCGTCCTCCTGAGACTAGTGGTGGTGCATAGTGGTGGCGGCGGTGCAGGTGGTGGCGGTGGTGGTGGGGAGGATCGGCGCACTGAGGGGACTGAAGGCCTTCGGCGGCGGGCCGATATTAGCATGGTCATTACGCGGGGGCCTCTCGTCCCCCCTGCCCCCCCCCCCCCCTACCTCCACTCTCCATCCCTATCCCCCTCACTCTCCCCCCACCCCTTACCTCATCAATCATCCCTCCTCCGCCGCTTCACAACACTCAGAGGGCCCCGCCGCCACCCCGACCTGTTGAACAGAGCCGCCTTCTCATTGGTCAACGCCGCCCGCCCCGACACTTTTACAACGCCGCCTGCCATTGGTCGGCGCATCCACCAATGGGCGCCGCGGGGAGATATGGACAGCGGGCGGGCGCTGGGTCGCGGCGGGTTGGGAGATTAGGACGTGACTGTCTGTTGTTACCAGCGAAAAGGGGAAAAGTAAATGAACAATCCTGTCGGACCACAGGCCACTCTGCCTCCCGACTGCTGCGGCGCCGTCTTTAAATCTCCTGATTCTTGTTAATCCCCTAAGGGGTCCTATCCTACACATTGCTTTGTTCATGAACTCATTTCACCCAACGCTCTCTATCATTACGCCGCTATTCATACGAAACAGGGATGCTACAATGGAGCCTATTAAGGCCTATTCATAAGAAATAACCATATCAAAGTGACGCCTAAAAAGACTGGTGATTGGATTGTGTATGCAATATGCAGTCAGTGTTGTAGGATGGTAGGCGGTGTTGGGGTGTGAGGGGGTTTATTTATTGGAGGATCTAATCCCTTGTGAAGCAAGGTGGTATTAAATGATGGGGGGATACTTTCTGTGGGTGGTTGTTTATATGAGGGGAGTAGGAGGTGTTCATAATCCCTCCCAATCCTGGCCCTTACACCACCCACCAACAACCCAGAACCCTCCAACCGTCCACCCACCAACATTTCAGTCCCTCTCTATATGAAGTCTATATTCCACTAGGCGAATCTGACTGCTGCTAATTTGCTAAATCATTACTTTTCTCCAATTTCATGCATCGTACCATGCATCCTACATACCATTTGAAAGAGAATTGAAGAGACATTTACTTTGATATGTAACTTATGTATGATTAAGCCTTATCCCCACTATTGATCAAAGATCGCGAGAAAAATTGAAAATTGAAATCCAACCAAAATTATTACTAAAAACAAGAACATAATTCTTGACATTGAGATTATTTTCGACCCTAATTGTTCATACTAGACACAATTTGATTCAACCTATATTCAAACCAAGCTTTCTAAAAGAGAATGCGTGTATACAGATTAAATTGTAGATAATGCAATGCAATAGTGATAGCTAAACTATCATCGTAACTGCTTCATCCAATCGCTTCTCATGGGTTCAATGCCTAGTGCATTGCTCAATAAAGAGTTTCAAGTTTATCATTTAGGAACTGCTTCCGTCCAGTTGGCTGCGCGCGCACCATGAAATCTGACTTCCGGTGTAAATTGACTTCCTGAAAATAGACATATAGAGAGGGGGCGGATGAAAACTGGCCATCCCCCTGAATATCTACTCCCGTCTTGCCCTCTATACATCCTGGCCTATATATCCTAAATCACACCCCTACACCCCCACTCCTTTCCTGATCCTTTCATACAGACATCGTCTGACCATCCCCCAAAAAGATGGAGAGAGGGGAGGGGATACTCCCACGTAGAAGATATGTATCCATTAGAAATCTGCAATATCCCCAAAGTTATAGCTTGTGAGGTAAACTACCACCCATTTGAAGTCCACATATATAAAGTTGCGGATCCAGTACCTTGACAATGGTGGGGGCGAGGGTAGGGTTGGTTAAATCCTTAATGGATTTGAAGCCGGGAGTTCCATTCAAAACACAATTGAGTGAATTCATAAGTAATCGATGCACTATTGACTTGGAGTTGAATATTATTATACAAACGCTGGTTAAGTAATGGCAGACAAATAAATTAAGAAAATGCTTATTTATGAATATCTTCCTCCAATCAGTAAGATCAGTATCAGTTGGCTTCATGGATAATATTAAATTACATGTATCTATGGGTTTCTAAAGAGTATCTCTTCTATGCACTGTAGTAACTGATATCCCCAACCTTTTTAAACCAACCATATTTATCTGGAATTTCACAGCACCAGTAACTGTTGTTTTTCAGTAGGTATCTTTTTACGGAAACATACCCCCGTGCACCTCTACACCTCACCACGTTCCTTCTCCCTAAGGGCCCTAACCACCCTCTAACCGCAGCAGTCAACCCCTACATATTGCCCCATCAGCGCCAATTAAAAAACAAGACATCGCTGGCCAGCCTCTGGCCGTCGCCATGGTAACGTTCTGATCCGACGTCGCTGGCGGCGACCCATCAAGGGCGACGTGGTTTGGGCGACAAGTGGAGCGTCGGGTCGCTTTGTTGGCGACATGAAAAGACTAGCCGCTCGGTCGCGGTCGCATTTAACATACACACCCCCTTCTCTCGACCACCGTTCGTTTGGATGACCAGTGGCCTCGTTGATTGTCGACCAACGGACCTGTATGTATACATATAATGAGGGTTCTATTTCAGCCAATGGGATTGACCGGAACTAGTTTGTTTTTAACTGGAAACCATTCATTTTGAATTATCATCTGAGTGAAATCAGTAGCTTGGCCAGTTGTCGACCATCCAACGTGTATTTGCCACCTCCCATTTGCTATGGTCACTCATTTATCGCTTGGTTAATATTACCTGTTCATTTTTAAGCCGGCGCTCGCAAAATTAGAAGATATGCAGGTTTAGGGTGGATTAGGGACCAAATGAAATAATTTGGCGAACGACCGTCAGATTTTTTTCAGATGAAGCACTTGACGTTGCTGGGTATACGTTTTACATTATGATTACATTTACTCCCGGTTATAATCATTTCTTTCTCCCAAATAAATAATAAGGACTTACCCAAAGTGATAATATCACTCTGGGTAAGTCCTTATTATTTATATACATTATATTTCTTATCCGAATAAATTGTGTAATTTTGAATAAAATATTTCTGTCCTCGGTAGATATTGCTTGTTCGGAGAGGTGACAAAATACACCATCTATGTAGTTCTCCAGTAATGGTTAGCCATCCAAACCATAACAAAAAGAACGCAACTCGTCTTGTCTATCACCTGGCCTATCGTTTCCCTGCCTCTACAACCTTGAACATGCACGGTCAGTCATGTGTACGTCTAATAACGGACATGGTATAGAGAGTCACTGACCAGGCTTAAATAGGGCGAATAGACAAGGAGTCTATTGGTCCATGGATGTATTGATAGGCGGAGTATATGGTACCATCTGCCAACCTGAGGGGGTAAGGTTGTTACAATGCATTCTGCTTTAAAACACTGTATTTACTTTGAAACAATAACTTCCCCATTCGTTGACTAGCTAAGATATATATTGATGTAAACCAGAATATTTTCAGTTTATTTCTTTAAAAAACGTATATAATTATGTTACCATAGATCTAGATTAGTATTAAAAAACTATGTAATGGACATAACCAGCGGCTGATTGGCTATTTAGAATAGAGAAGGTAAGGTTTTCCTGTCATAGACAAATTTTGTTTCCGAACCTCCGTCACTGTGAATGAAACAGTCACATAATACTTAGAAAAATATACACGAATGTGTTCACCAAAATATCTCAAAATATTAACACAAAATATTCAATAATATAATGACAGCAAATTTGACCTTTTAATAGGAAATCACATATCCTATTATTCTACCAAAACTGCAAAAATGTTGCCATTTTCAAACGGGTTATAGGTTGTAAAGTTTGTGAATTGGAATTATCTATAGGAACTGGAGTAAATTCATATACACAGGTATATCAGCAATAACCTTTAACAATTTGACTCCTATTACCACCAACGTCATTGACTCTTTGCCCTTCAGCACGTTTAATCTCCTCTCCCACACCTGAACGCACCTTTTGGTTGTAACCCAATTGACATCCTGTAAGCTATGAAAACACCCGCCCGTGGGGCTTACGAATGGGCGGGCGAGCAGGGGGGGGGCTTCTGGGAGGGGGGCACTTTGAATAGAAAAGCATGAATTGTTGAAAAGCCAACCGGCCAATTATTTCGACCAAAAACTGTAAAGCCAATACTTAAAGAGTAGGTCCATGGAACCGTCTTAGAATCTCAGGCAAAATTATAACTAGAAGGAGAAGCACTTTTCTCGGGCGTTCGGTAACAGAAAATGCTTATACATGGACTGCGCCAGGAACTAGTGGCAAGGGATTCCCGGAATGGTCTAATAATAAAGAATGGCCAAGAAAGCTATATATTTGTCCTATTTACCATTTTCTTTTATGGTTTAAAAGAATAAAAAAGTTTAGGATGAGGGGCTTCTTTGATTATGTATAACTTGCGTATGAGCCCATATCTAATTGTTATCCTTTCAATATGTAAGGGGCTAAAGCATGCTGCCTGTTATATCTAAACCAATATAATGTAAACATACATATAACATTCTTGGTAATAGGAACAGTGTACCTGACTACTCAATAATTTTATACACAGAGGTAACCAGGCTGAGTACCTCCCTAAAATCACCTTCCCCCAAAACACCCCCCCTAGACCCCCCCCTTCTACACCTCCTATATCCCCCAAAACATCCAAGCACACACACACACACACACACATACACCACCTTTATATCAGCGCCACCGGGCCCAAAGTCGGCGTGAATCGAGAAGAATTAATTTACACCTTTCGTTTGGCGAATGATATACGGCATTTAATTTGTTCGTGTCGAAAGGCATTTTCCTCGCGGTGCGGCCCTTCGTGTCCGTGAGAGGCTTGATGAAGGCCCGATGACAGCCCCCAGCGATCAATCAAACTCACACACAGGCCACTTTTCAACACCCAGCTTTAGCGCCCAACAATGAAGATATTCAACTGCTTCAAGAAAATATTAATCATCCGTGTGGAATTTATCCTGAAAGCGCCTGATGTAGTTTGGAAGTAGGTGGTGCTGTTGTATGTTGGGGATTGGATTGTAGATTTATTTGGGAGAAACAGGAGTGCTGGATGAAGGTTTATGGCGATTTTATTTGTGTTTTTTGGGGGTTAACAATAAATTGTGTGTTTTTTAAAATATTTTTTGCCATGTTGTAAAGTTGTGTCGTGTTTTTTTTATGAATGTGATAAAACATTGTTGATGGGAAATGTTAAGCACTTGAACTTGTCGGAATAAATTGGAAACATTTAACTGGGAATGGTTTCCATTTACTATACACCTGGGAGACATCAATTTAAGGTGCACATTTTGAGTCCTTTAAGAATACATTATCCCGACCTGCCTACTTATTCTATGAAATATCGATATCATATGATATGTAACGTCATCAGTAATATCAATTATCACCTACCTACTTTTGCAATATTAAAACCAGTTTTCGTAAAATATGCCTTTATTCCTGATTACGCACATTTATCATTTTTTCTTACCCAAGAAACCTTTTCCTAATTTTGCCCAACGTCTGTCAGCACTCAACCTTAAAAACTCACTTTTTTTTCCAGGAGACCCACAAGCAATATGGCGGAGCAGATTTGACCTGTCGCCGGAAGCGGAAACGTCGGGGGGCGGCGGTCGACGATTAAACGCCGCGGTCAGCCCTCGGGGCCTTGTCATTGCCCTCCCCCCCCCCGACCCACCCCCAAAAAAGTCCCCCCCCCCCCACTCCCGACCCCCACGACCAAAAGTTTCACTCTCAAGGATAACAACATCCTGCCAACACCTGAACAGGTATATAGGTGTCAGAAAAAATAGGGGGGTCCAGAAACCCCCGGGGGAGGTCCCGACCCCCCCGGGGGAGGGGGCGGGCTGGGGCGTAGGGCCCGGGGCTACCTAAGGGTAGGTAGGGACGTTGGCGTGCAGAGGGGACAGGCAGGAGAGAGACATTAAGGAGACATGGTGGCTGGTAAGGATTTCGGAAATTGCAGGGTAAGAAAGTGATTAGTAATTGGATAAATATAGGGGTAGATAAAGGGAAAAGCGTGGGGCGACGTTGGGTTGTTTGCCGGTGGTCTATAGAAGGTTTAACTTTTAATGGCATTAATAGACGTACTCAAAATTGACCTGAATTAAAAAAAAATTAAGTTGAATCTTACTGGAAAATCTGATGGTCATATCACAGCATATACTGATGATATTTTCTTATTACAAATATGATCAAAATTTGGTAGTTCATAGTCATTAATAGGTATACAATTTCTGTTATAGTCACCAGAACATAAGGAGTAGGAATACTGGCGTAATATATAATATATATTTCGTTATATTATGCAGGTTGTAGTACGATGTAATTAAAACTAGAGAGGACAAAGACAGATTCCCTCACATCTATAAGGTATGTATCTCAAGTAGAGGTCGGATTTAACATGGCAAAAGATGGGGCAAACATGCCCAGATAAATGCAGCTAAATATGGCTAAATGAACACTAAATGTGGCACACTATAACCCACAGTGGCCACCTAAAAGGACATCGGCATTTAGGGCAGTCCAGCGGCTACAGGTGAGTATCAGGGGAGAGAAGGAGCAGGAAAAGCATTCAGGGCCCACACAATATACACTCCATCAAGGTGACACCTGTTTGCACAGGTGTTCACAGGTGTCTCTACCCCCTGCTCCCCCTACAGGTGGGTAGAGGCATACAGGTAGGGGTGGGGGTGGGGTGGGGGACCCCCACAGGGGGAGGGATATGTAAGAGTCAGGTATATCTATAGGTGGTGAGAGGTGGAGCTTAAATGAAGTGAGGGGGCTACTTTCTCTTGCTTTGGTCCTGATTTGCATTTCAATGCTTATTACCCTTGCACTTTATTGACTGGTTTGTTTAGAAACTTAGAAAAATATGTCTTAAGGATTTGATTTTTCAAACTATAAAGGATTTGATTTTTCAAACTATAAAGGATTTTTAAAACTTCTTTTTGTTTACTTTCTATGTTTTAAACTCAATCCTATAAACCGTTTATAACAAAGAATATTTAAATGCAAGGCTAAAACTTGTTCAGCTTTAATTCTGAAAACTAGCAATAGAAGCCAATCAGACAGGACTTACACCTGAACAGTACTAGTAAAGTAATAAAATCAGCCAAGGTGGCTTTGTATATTATCATTCTTACTTCTAAGGAATCCCTGATGGTTTTAACCCCTGGTCCTCCTCAGACACTGATAATTCATTTCAAACTAAAGTGCCCCCTACCCCACTAGGTACAGACATTATCCCCACCTGTAGGTCCCCACCTGAGCCCTAATCGATTACAGGTGTGCAACCCATGAATAATAACAACCCTCAGATGACGACTAGTGGTCACATGACTCACGACTTCTCTATGTGGGTCTTTTATATCCTACATACTATGTATCCTTCCTTTAGCCCCCACACTCTGCCATCCCCACTCTTCTTCCATTGCTTCATTAAAGTCCCACAGGAACAGCCACCAGAGTTTTCTAATCACTGTTGCTCCCTGTTCCCTACGATAAGGTTTTGGCCAGCATACTATGAAATCTTTTCTTCTATTTTTAAGTTGCCCTTTTGGCTCCCGGACCCTCCTCTGCGTTGCCATATTGATGGCCCCTTGTTGGATTGTATCTGGTTCATAACGTCCCTGCTTCATTGCTTACCTCCCTGCTTCATTGCTTACTTCCCTGCTTCATTGCTAACCTCCCTATCTCAATCATTGCTAACCTCCCTGTTTCATTGCCAACCTCCCTGCCTCATTGCTAACCTCCATATCTCAATCATTGCTTACCTCCCTCTTTGCTAACGTTTCTGTATTTCCCCATTCGCCTACTTCTTGGCTCGTTATAACCTACTGAAGGCTAGTTATTTTTTTTTAACTGATTTTCATTTTATTACTTAACTTGTTTCTGTGCCTCTCGATCTTTTCAAAGGCCTATCAGTTCCCTTTCTGTCAAATATCCTGTTTCTCCATTCCAGCTCTGGCATAGCTCTTACTTCCCTCACTGCCTCCTAAGTGTCTCTCCCAATCTACTATCTGCCTTCCTGCCTGTATCCCTACCTTACCTTCCCCTCTTCATATTATCCTCCCTTCCAACATACTTGCTCATCCAACTATCCCCATCCTATAGGCTAGTGACAGATCCAGGGGGTCCTAACCACTACCGTCCTACCAACCTAAATTACAGATAACGGAGGAAACGTTTCTGTCGTGCACACAAATGACCAACGTTTCGGTTCTTATCCTTAACCCTGAAGGCTCCTGCCCTTTTCAAAGTCCTGGAAACTGTTCTCTGCTTCTCTTCTCCCCTTTCTAGATGCGGATCCAGGCTTTTTCAAAGGGAGAAATGTCAGCAGTAACTGTCAGTATAAATAAAGTTACTAAAACGGCGGCCAAGTGGGCGACATATTTTTTTCTTGGTCGGTGCAGTTTAAATGGACAGCAAAAGGAAGGTGCTGAGCCCCTAACTCCCCACCCCCACCTGGATCCGACCCTGATTCTCCTTGTTATCTTCCCTGCCTTTCAGTCTCTTAACCTATCTAGCACCACACCAACCCCCTCCCCCAAAAACCCCATACCCATCCCCTCTAACACCAACCCCCTCCCACACCAACCCCATGCCACACCAACCAACCCCATCTCCCACCTACCATCTCCCACCACCCCCCTCCCACCTAACCCATGGAGTCAGGCCGACCCTGAATAGTCCCTTTGCCCAGCGATGCCTTCCGCCTCACTTGGCCTTTTCACCGCCTCCCATATCCCTACGCCATGACACACACACCCGGCTCATGTTTATGACCAGCAGGCGATCATCCCATTCACACGGCCAGCACAGACCCAACCAGTGTATATCCTGAAAGCCCCACCACTTGTCATGACCTGCAGGTTAATAAAAACCAAATGATGATGAAATCTATAAAGGCAATAAAAGGCGCATTAACACCAATGATACTTACAATGTAACGTGCACCTGCGAGGCCCAAGTCCACTGGTTTGGTCTGTTCTCATAAACATGGACATGTAATAAATCCCTCACGCCTTATTTCCTCTCCACTTTTTTTGCAGGCCTAGGCAATGGGCAAATAGAAGAGGAATTAACTTCGCATGAATTGTCAATTGTGTGCAGATTATTCATGACGTCTATATATTATTTAGCAAGCACATTTATCAACATTTCAAATTTATGGGACTAAAGTTTTACTTTGAATGGAGAACATGGCCTCTTTGGTCTCATTCTGAATTAGGTTTTTACTATTTTAAAAGTACATGTATTTGTTCTGTTTCAGTTTTTGATTGGCTTTAAATTAGAACTTTTCCCTGCAGACATTTGCTGAATTACTCTATATGTAAGATACATCCAAGCTTGCCATTTTCCTCTTTTTACTCTCATGCACCTCCTGCAAAGCTTTGTTAATTATAAGCCATTTTTGTCTGCTGATTAATGGATAAGTATAAAATCTAATATCTCATCATGATCAAGTGCAATATGAAGTATATAATGTTCTGTGAGGTTAACGGTTATTTTCTTCTTTTTTTCATTTTCTTTTACACGATTATTCTTTTGCATCATAACCCCAATTTCTGATCGACCAAGACAAAATATTATCTCCATGCAATACTAGAACAAAAAGCAAAATTCATGAAATAATAAGCAAACTCAAAACTCATATCTCTCCTAGTTGTTGAAATAAGGATACTTGTGTGGCTTACTCATCATTGACTGGTATTGTTCATTGACTGACCTGACCCCATGTGGTGAAATTTCTAACCAGGAACTTGACTTCCCAAAACCAAGAATTCAAAGTCTTTCCTTGAATGAGGGTTAGCATATGTTCCCAACACATCAATAGCCCTTTCCTGACACTTTTAAGAATACTTTGCTGTTTAGTGAGGTTAATGTCTGGTTTACCATGGCCGCAATGTGGTTTGATGACTTCAATGCAGATTTGGATCATTGTGTGTCTTGTTCCTTCACCATCTTTCCCACCATGGCCTTCCTCCTTTCTATCTTACATTTTCCTTACCTTACCTACGATTCCCATATTCTGCTTACAAAAAATACAAGTCCAAAAGGAAGGTAAACATCAAGAGAATATATGGTGGTATTTATGACAGCAAAAGAGCAATATAGCAAGAATCTACTATTTACCTGGAACTAAGTAAATCATAAGAAAATAATAACAAAACTCCACTAAGAAGTTCCTAAGTAAAGTTTTACAACTGCATTGCTTCCTTGTAATTGACTAAACAGTGAACTTTAAATATAATTCTGATGTAGGGACTAATTAATTTCTCAACATGTTGCTGAACGAGACAAATGACACAGACAGTGTCATTCAAATGCAGTTTGAACATATTTGGGTACTTTTCAACTTAAGGTAAACGATTTATGAGCAAGAATCCTTTTGTATGACTCTTGCTCTTGACAAAAATAAGGACTTTAGGAATTCTATTTGTTAAATAGGAGAAACAGATGTTGGCAACATGCCTTTTTCACATGATCTGCATCGTTTAAATTACCTATGAGTCATTGTAAGTGTTGATGTACATCTATATATAAAAGCCCTAAGGGGAGTTACTGGTATCCAGTTGCAATTAAGTTGAAGAGCTAGCCCAGTAGGAGGACACTTGTCCCATAATCCGAAAGGTATAGGTTCGATTCCCGGGCCAGGAACTGCTGTCAAAGAAGCTCGTGTCCCTAATGTACAAAAAGATCCTGCGTTCCTATTCGGATCATGAAAAGACCAAGGGGGTAACTCAAGGAAATCTGGTATTTCATCTCTACAATAAAATTAATGGTAGTATACTACCCAAGGCAGTGTGAAAGATCTGTTGAATGGACCGAACATTACTCGCCTGGTTAATTAATGACGTGAACAACAACAAAGAAATGCCAGTAGACCAATGTTCGGCTCATCAAAATGGTTCTTATCAAATATAGTATAAGCTTGATAATAAAGGCGAAAACATGCTTCGAGAAAGCTCAGGGCTGGGCAGTTGTTCAGTGTTACTTAGGGGGTTAGGGGCTGCCCCATGCGTCACAATGATGGTGCCTGATAATTTGAAGAGGTGTGGCTCTCTGGGATATGACTGCTAGGATAAGCACCGGAAATGTGTATTTTCTTTGTGAATCTAAAATAAATGTAATTGTTATAAATGCATTGACACAGGCTGAGTCTTAGACTAGAACTAAAGGAGAGTTATTGCTATCAAATGATTAGACAATGCGTCCTGACACTGAATTGTGATACCATGTCTGTTAAATGTACAGATGCACAGTTGTACAACCGGTCCTATTAGTTCAACTAGAATGCTGGCCCCTCAGAAAGGGTTTCAGCCCTTCAACCCCACAAACAGCCCCGCAAACAGTACACAGACAAGAAGCACACGTCTGCATCCTGCATACGCCCAGTGTCTGCTGTAATCATTCCCTTAATTCCCATTGGTTCAAATCCCCCGCTGACCACGCCCCCTCACCCCTATCCCCTCCCATCTCCCCTATTTCCGCCCACCCATCCCCTATCCCCAAACACCCTATTCCCCATCCCTAAGGACCCCCCGGCCCCCATCCGCCCTCCCCTCTCCATGCCCTCAATGTCTTCCTCCCTTTCACTTAATTTCATTTTCAACACGGCGGCGGCGATATAATACCCCGTTGGCCGCACATTTCCCGCCATTTTGCTGCTTCTGCCAAGCCGCGTTAAATTAATTTGGCCGGTCCGTCCATGCATGGCGCAGGGGGCCATCGGCTTTAATTAAACGTTAGGAGGGCGGGGGGACGCCGAGTAGATCGGCCTCCTGGCGGACGCTCATGAAAACACATTAGCGCCTCCTAGCGGCGTCTCAATGACCTTGAGCCGGTGCCCGGATGGAGTCAAGGTGACGCTTGCGCCACCTGGTGGGCAATATGGGCATGAATCAGCACAAAATGGCGGCGGGGATTTAGGGCATGGTGTCTGAAAGAACTGGTCTTGTTTGGGGGGTGTTGTAAGAGGTATAATGTTGATCTAAAGGGCATGGTTAAGAGAGCAGGTTCAGGTCTTTACTAAAGGGTCGGGGTGGCCAGCGTCGCAGAGGTGTTGGTACCACTCGTTGGCATTGACACCCCATGGGTTCGAGTCCCATGGGGTGCAGCCTGGTAAAAGGACATTTGGATGACCCCTGCACGGAATTGTGCCCAAATGGTCCACAGGACTGCAGTGGAAGAACATTTAATAAAGTGAACTCAGCCTGGATAAAAATCCAATAAAAAAAAAAAAGAAAAAAAAAAAAAGGGTCGGACATTTAGATGCGACCCTCTGGTTTATTGGTAAGGCATGAATAACATGCTTATGGATCACCACAATTGATCCAGGAATTGCAAAGGCTGGGGGTCAGCATATAAAGCTAAGACATCGGTGGATCGAGGATTTCAGAAAGAGGGGGTCAGCATAAATTAAGCATTAATATATTATTAAAACTTCGCGCATTCCGAGCGCACAAGGGTCTTTTAATAGCCTATGCCCTCTTTGTTTAGTTTAGGTGTTTAGTAAAAAAACTATAAAAGGAGGGGGTCAAGATCCCTGGCTGGACCCTCACTTGGACCCGCCCTTTTCACAAGCATGCACATCGAATTTCCCTCCATTGCAGTTTGAATACACACAAATTTTGAGGAGCTCCGGCACCTCCATTGTCCCCCTCCCCTACCTTCCTCTAGATCTCCCCATGATACTTTTTCCATGCCGTCGCCCAACTAAAGCTGACCACACTTAACATTGACTACTTAGACCTATATTGCCTGTATATATAACTTATGTTTATAAATTTGTTTAGGGATAGGATACTAACGGGAGATATATGTAATACTATTATTGACTCTTTGAAGGTAACTATACACACTGCCAAACCACAGCCCCTACTTTCCATGACTGATAGATATTGAATTTATATGACCGCCTCTATTTTTTTTTTAAAGGTTTTTACTTTTAAGTACTATAGCTGTGGAATACCTCAAAGACAGTTAAGTGTATCAATACTTAAAAAATAAACAAAAACTACCAGAAATATCTGTGAAATCTATTTGACATTATTTTGAGTGGAAGAGACAACAAAGCTAAGGAGAAAGTTATCACGTGTATACTCTTCTATATATGGATGTAGGTCTGACCACTTTTCACGTTTGACGTTCACCATTTCCACCTTTCTAGGCCGGTTTGCGGAGGGTACACCAGAGTGGCCCCCTCGCCAACTCCTGCATAAAAAAAACATTCAAAACACAAAATATACGCAAGTTTAAAGTTTTGGGGTTGAATTGATACATCTGCAGGAACAAGTATGCCTCGATACATGTATCTATATTTATCTATAGCTATATTGCAATAATAATCTATTGTCTCCCAGATATGACATGTTCTGGCCAGCACCCTATCTCATGAACACCTTTCGATTGTCCTAAACTAAATCCGTACATAGCCCAATGTACTTCAATTCTCAAGCGACCTCAATAACCTCTTAGATTAAATTTATCTATTTGCCATAATGTGTAGATTGTTTGCTCCTTATCACAAGACCTATTGACACAATGTGTTATTGCTTTGAACGACTGCGAAATAAATTCTTATCGACTTTAGATTATGACAGCCGCTCCTATAAGATACATCAGTTTAACTCAAACTCCTACAAAATGAAATGATTCTGTTGGATAAGGAACTCGAATGTTCAGATATGACAAAAGGTTAACAGGGATGGATTAAGAGGGGGCGCCTAAGGCACGCGCCATCCCTAATTTTGGCCAAATTTAGAATTTCTTTTCAAGGTAAATTTTAGCTCCCCTGTAGGGGTGCGCCTAGAATTTTTACATAAGGGCGCACCCCCCCCCCCGGTTAAAATAAAGCATACAAGTATAAGGGGAAAGTCAGTGGGTTCGGCCGAGGTATGGTTCCAAAAGTTCTCACTAGGTGGCATTAGAGTGAAGGGTCCGCCAAATGCTCCACTTTGACGCTGCGAAAGATAAATACTCCGCTGAATATGGAATATACTATAGTAAAGAAATTACAGGACAGCACAATTATCAAATTATATATATATATATATATATATATATATATATTATATTCCCCATGTGTGTATCATGCTGTAGAAATAAAGATCTATTCGTACTTCTGTGAGATGAGCTTGTCATTGTTTACTGAGTCAGTTTTAAGCATATCTAAAAGTACTAAGCGGAATCCCAGAATAAAGGAAAAGTATGGGTATGGGACACAGCCAAGATGTATTACAAAACATTTATGATGATGTCTAAGAAACTATTTTTTGTGTGAAAAAGATCATTCCCCAAGTATCCAATTCTAAATACCAGTTATCCAGTTTCGATACCTCAGAAAATGAGGATAACTGGACCAGTTACGTCGATACCACTGTCAGCATTTCAACACGTAGAAAATAAATTTGGAAACTACGACATGAGACTGAGATTTTGGATGGGACTATATGCCAACTTAACGGGGAAAAAAGAAGCGAACAATGACATACCTTTAAGAGTTGCTTATCTATTATACGTGATAGCCAGTGGAAATAAATTGCACATTAGTATAGCATGTTTAAGACTTCTACTTATATCCATGTCAAAGACGCTCGAGAAACGTATGAAAATTTCCCAACAAAGCGGAAGACGCTGAAAATCCCTAATTCAAAAATAATGCTGAAACTAGGATTAATAAACCTTTCGAATACCAAAAGGTAATATGGTTATATTCATTTTTAATTTTCTCAAACAGATATGTGTTCAAATTTTTAATTAACTCAAACAGATTTGTGTTCAAATCAAATTTGTCCAGCATGTTGTAATAGTTCAAGCCTCAGTTCTGTTTATGTTCCTTATTTACATGGCACTCTTAGTAGCGCAGTTTACTTTATTTTTCCCTCAGCCAAATAAAAAAAAACACCAAAATACACACAAACCTCACGACCCCGTCAACATTCGAAATTAACTGACATCTGTTTGAAATTGACTTTAAATAATTTCGAATAGGCAATAAGAGCGATAAACAGTATCGAGTTTTCGTTCAAGTGGCCATTCCCCGACACCTCTGCTTGCCTTTGGCCTCTCTCAGTCCCCTCTATCAGAGAAA
This sequence comes from Lepidonotus clava, assembly GCA_936440205.1. Lineage (NCBI taxonomy): Eukaryota > Metazoa > Annelida > Polychaeta > Phyllodocida > Polynoidae > Lepidonotus > Lepidonotus clava. Next base: position 37,570,525 of record OW387145.1, read on the forward strand.
TCAGTGTGTGTCGACGGTTGAGGACCACTTTGGGACTGTTTGCGGACAGACGGCGTAATGACGTCACACACGTGACGTGACGTGTGACGTCAATGACGTGCACGCACCCCTCTTCTGGTGGGAGTTTTTAAGTTGGGGGGGGGGGGGGGGTGGGAGGACTATTTTCTTATATACCATGGAGCCATCCATGAAGTACTGAAACATTTTTCGTGAATTCTGGACCTCCTCTCCTCACCCTACCCGACCCCTTAGCCTGACCAGGGGCGGATCCAGGGGGAGGGGGTGCTGGGGGTGCTGGGATGCTGGGGGTCCTGACTCCCCCTCCCCCCTTTTGGTGGACCCCTAAACTACAAAAGGCAGGGAAAATGCCACGCGCCTATGTGCGATTGCACACTTTCAATACTTAGCCTTTATGCTGATCCCCCCTTTCGAAAATTCTGTATCCACCCCTGCTGACAGGGACATACACATCAGACCCCCCCCCCCGCCATTACCCCTTGAAACATACGTAACTCATGGGCAGCCCCTGACCTATACCTTTGTTCATCATAATTATTCTAATAACATACCTGAGATTAAAAGCTGTTTTAATTAGCTCTTAATTTCGAAAATCGCTAGTGGGCAACCTGTTAGCAAATCGCTAATCGGTAGCCTTCGTTCTGCTAACTGTCATCACTTTTAAAGTGGGTACAACTGACAAAGACAGTATGTTCTTCAGTGTATGCTCCTTGGGCAAAACAGTCTTCTCTCCCTTTTTTTATTCTTCACTATTCAACACATTGAGTTAGATTTTATTCAACCCTATTCAGTACAGTAAGCTAGGTTTTAAGCCAATGTTTATTTGAATGGTTTCTTTCATACCACATTTTGTAGCATTCATCATTTGTTGAATCTTAAATCTTAAAAATACTGAATCGCAATCTTTACTCCACACCTTTAACCTGATCGCTTTGCCAAGTCGTCCTCATCATGGAGCAAGAGCAAACCCTGGAGGAACACTCCCCTATGGCCGGAGACCCCCAGCAGCGTCGGGCGGCTGGCGGCTGGCGGCTTAAGCTTAAGGGGCGGCGGGCGGCCAAGCCAAGGTATCGGCCCGAGGAATCGGCCCCAGGTACATACTTATTATCAGCTTCAAGGGCTATCGACCATAGGAGGAGGTCGACAAATTGACACACTCCCGGCAGCAGATGGGCCCTCAACACAGACGCCAACAACCAAACAGGAGGACCAATAGAAGTGGGGAAAGTTACTTCCTGATTGGGTGAGAAAAAACAGAAGTGAAATGGGCAAAGCTGTTTTGCCTTGTTGTAATTGGTTTTTATTGGAAGGTGTGTTCATTGATAATTATTTGAAATAGATGTACTAGTACGGTTTTTGTGGGTTTAAAAGTATTAGTCTTGAAAAGTAGAGCTTGCTTATTAAAAAGTAGAGCTTGTTTATTAACAAATTATGCATTGACAATAGGGTGGCTCCTGAAAGAAATCTTACAAATGACTTTCTCTCCCGAGGGTGTACTGAGTATTTTTTTTATTTTATCAAATTCTACCAGCTTGAAACATTTGGGGTGGATACAGGATTTCGGAAGGGGGGGGGATCCACATATAGGCTTAGTACTGAAGTGTCACACGTTAGCGCATAGGCGAGCGACGTTTTCTTCTTCTCGTTACCAAGTTTAAATGTCCCCCAAAAGGGGGGGGGGGGAGGGGGGTCAGGACCCTGGACCCCCTTGGATCCGCCTGTAGATACATAATTTATACAGCTGTTTCAATAATTGCCATGGTCTCAATTTCTCACTATCATAAGGCGAGGAGAACCACATTATCCCGAAACCAAATGTCCCACATCCCTCTATCGAATGAGTTAATGAGTAAACATGTAAATGTATCGTCATGACAGCAAAAATGATCGGTGTATTTTTATACGTTATCATGTGGAGTCTTTCATTTAAAAGAATATTATTATAGAATAGAGTAAAGAAAAGTAGGCAGTAGATCTCACAGAGCTAGTTAGCCAGTCAGTATTCATAATCTAGAATATACAAATGTAAGAACAAGCAAGTGTGTAGAGATCATGTTCAGGACCAAGTCGCGATAATATGGCAGAGGGAAGAAAATATCAAACAAAAACACAAAGACAGAGGCATCAAACAATAGGTATATATACCTGTACGTTAATCGTATGCTAATTGGTTCACACCTCAGAATTATGTATGAGTTGTTTATAAACCACCTCGTGTACACAACTCCCGAACAAAGCAATATGTAAATGACAGCTGAAAGGGGTTACAAATCATCGTATGTAATTGGTAATGCTATATTGAATACGAATAACGGCTGTTTTTGTAATTTATGCAGGAGTAAAATAAACTATACAAATAATGGCTTAAATACAACTAAACGCACATATTATGTGTCTAGCTTTAGATGGCTGGTTTACAATCACCAAGCTGGGCCTAATGTGTCTAATCACTGGAGATATAATGTTCCGCCGAGGGTGACTTGTCTTGGTCTATATATTGGAGAGTAAAATTTACAAATGGATGGTTGTTTGATAAACACCTACACAATTTCTAAGGTTATATAACGTCGTTCTTTTGCTACGTGATTAATGATATTGGAACAGTTTTCTTTTCCAAACCTAATTTCAAACATGGAAAACACAAGCTAAATTAAAACAGAACATCTAACTTAATTTAACCAAACTAACGAATATACCAAGAAACGTTCTGTATCATTTGAAAGAGTAAATGAACCCAAAACCAATGTTGCCTGGTTTAGTGATACAATTTCATAAGTTGTAATAACTGTTCACATACATTCTATTAGGCTAATTAAAGCATATGGTAAAATATAGGGTGTTAAGAATTAAACTTGTTGAAACTTGTCGAAACAGCTTTTTTTTCTTGTATTTACTCTATTAATGTCAGTCCACATAACTTCCTACTTGTTTACAGCAATTTATAATGACATCGCTATCATAGGATTCCCCCACCTACCACTTATACCTAATTCATACAATGGACATTTTCTTATTTTCTTTATGATACCTTTCCAAATGTTTTCCAGTATCAATACTTCTGGGTTACTAATTGATTCACATACATTCTATTAGGCTAATTAAAGCATATGGTAAAATATAGGGTGTTAAGAATTAAACTTGTTGAAACTTGTCGAAACAGCTTTTTTTCTTGTATTTACTCTATTAATGTCAGTCCACATAACTTCCTACTTGTTTACAGCAATTTATAATGACATCGCTATCATAGGATTCCCCCACCTACCACTTATACCTAATTCATACAATGGACATTTTCTTATTTTCTTTATGATACCTTTCCAAATGTTTTCCAGTATCAATACTTCTGGGTTACTAATTGATTCTTCTATATTTATATAGATGATATAGGAAGATGTTTCAATAAGCCCATCCCAGTTTACACCAACATTAACATTTACCATGAAATATTTTCAAAACTGCATCAATACTTATGATCTGAAAACAGTTTGATAATACAAAATTAACTGAAGCAATTTGGTTGATACATTGCTCTTAAAATTGGTAAAATTCAGCTTTATATTTTGGCTTTTTTCCCAAAGGAACCAATGTTAAAGCCTGTCAGTCCAGCGCATAATGTCCAACTCTATTTTTCCCTGAAATACATCCCTTTGATTGGCAAGCAAACCTGCAAATATGGCAATTAATGAAATTTAAGAAATGATAATGTTTAAGCAGTATTTGGGGGATAAAGAAAAACATAAGTGTTACCCAAACTCTTGGAGACAAGGATGGCTAAAACAGTTTTTTGTCCAACCCTTGTCCAACCTTAGGATATACTCAATATGGGATGGGCTTATTCTAATATAACACTAGCATAAGTTGTAGTTGTAATGGATCAGCAATTCAACTAGTGTGAATATGGCCATAGGGTCAGACACCACCAGTGAAATGTACATGACACCATAATCACCAATGTACATTTCACTTATCTCAGTATCAGTCCAGTGTACGTTACCCTTGAGAGACACTCTTTCTTTAGTAGTATAACCAAAATGCCTACGTTCACTTTAGAAGTAATTTGCTGTAAACCCTTTAATTCAGGGGATGCAAAAGATCTGACAAAATAGATGTAATGTGCTCAAAATTTAGAAAATACAACCAACCGACCCCTTCCATATGCATCAAATTGGTTGTGCACTGCAAAGGACATTATCATTCTTTGGGTATAACTTGGTCACATGGGATGTTTCCCATAGCTATCCTTCAAATCAAAACAAACCCAAACTTTTAAACATATTCTTATCTACATATATCATAATATGGATATTGATACATGGATGGGCATACAGTTAAGAAGCTTCCATCAATGTATTTTGAGTATCTGAAATGCGTTTTTCTTTACTCAACGAAGACATCTTGGAATATCCCTGATGTAGTAAATCTAGATATTATTATTACATGTACAATGCATACATATAAGTGTCAAGTAAATACACCTATATGTCTGTATCAAAGGTTCTTGAATTGAGGTACATTTTCGTATTTTTGTACCAGCACTGAGGAACTTTCCCGAAGTTGGGTCCAAATGTACATAGAATAACAAAATAATCATGTCAACTTAGCATCAATTTCTATGCGGCTTATGGGATCCTTTGTGTCATCTTATTCTTCCTATTTATCTCCTTTATTCAATTGTTATATTGGATGACTTTCCCACGAATTGCTCCCTATGCTCAGTGCATTTATATCTCAGGCCTAAAAAGTTACTTCCTCTCCCTGTTTTTATTGTGGTGAGTATTTCTCTCTGGCTACATAAATGTTTCTCCCCAAGCCCTCATTAATGGTATATTTAATTGCTTTTGGAAAATGAATCGACTGTCTTGGTTTACTAATTAAGCTGCAATGATCTTTCCCATGACCTGTTTGCCAAATGATCGGTACAACACATGGGAATTACTATGTCAAACAAAATATAATACGGTGAACATTATGCTTAAGCCATTTGCACCTATGATTTATACTAAGTAGGAACCTAATACAGGAAAATAAGGACTCACGTATGACGATATTTGAGAATGAATTTACACATATTGCGTTGCCTGTCAAGGTTTCTAGAAAGGGTTCTCACATATGCAATGAACAAAAATTGTTCAAAATTGGATAAATGCTGATTTTATCGTGATTTATGTTTCATGTAAAAATGTGTTATGGTCATGTCCAGTTCAAATACAACAATTTGACCTATTCTCGCAAGAAAACAATAGACCACTAGGCCTATAACAGAGAATTTATATAATTTTTTCTCGTGTATAAACATTTGAACCCCCCCCCCCAAAAAAAAAAACACGTAATCATTATGTGTATTAAGTCATAAGGTTAGATAGCGTCATTTTCCACCGATTAAGCATTGGACTATAGTTGTATGAAAATCCAACAGCTGTCTTGTCGGTCGAGACATTTTACTCGTCATCAGATTTAATTGACATTTGATGAAGTAAGACTAGTTTAATATCACTTCTAACTTCATTAAACCTTCATCATAGTCAATCAATTTGTCAAGGCACACCAATTCATACTCTTGTTTGCCTTACCTTCTGTTGAATGAACCCTTGCACCATTTTACATGAACCCTTGCACCATTTTACATGGTATAATTCTGATATATCTTTTTTTTAATAAAACAGAATAATTATGCATTTTATATTCTATACAATATCTATAATATTTTGCCTTATAGATATTGTATATGGGTATTCTGCTATTAAGATATCATGTTTGGGTTCAAGTGCAACTCGACATATCCACAAATGTGTTTCCCTCAGAAAATGTTTTCTTCTCCCAATTGATATATCTTTATGGTAAAAATGACTTACCTGCAATTTTCTTTAGTGTTGGGCGTTCAGGGAATAAACGAGAAGACAGTCACCTGTTGAAGGTTGAAGACAGACTGACCATGTGCAAAGCTAAGGAAAGCAGAGGAAAGTCTATGAAACGAGCATAAGGGGAGGACATACACAGGAGCTGACATCTTTATTACTGAGGGCATTCCCTTAGCACCTGCCTACACCGAGGTCTTTAACGATTAGGACGATTAAAAGCCTTGACAGCATTATATCCCTGTGTACCTTTGACGGGAGGTAGACTGTATTGGTGGTCGAATGGGAGTGTGGGAATTAATGGGAGTGTGACGATTAATATAACTCTTATGAGATGCAATATGTGGGCTTAGGTTGGAGGAGAGATTGTGGGAGGTTGGGTGGCATGAGGGGTGGAGAGAAGTATTGACGGTTTTATTACTGACATAAGGGGCATGAACAATAAGCCAAGTTTTCATCAGGAGCTCTGAAAATATGAGAAGATGAGTATGTTTGATGGGTGTTAGAATTAGAATACCGATCCTCTAATTCAAAGGTCTTTGGTTCTATTCCTTACTTTGGCCAACTGAAATTGACATTCTGAAGCCGTATGTATCTTAGCAATATTCATTGAAATTTCAATCAACAACAGGTCCTTAGATGATTAGTTCTTCTGAATTATTGTTAAATAGCTAAATTCAAACACATACATGCCTGCTGACACAAAATTATAAAAGTAAGAGCAATTACTGTTTATATCTATTATGTCGGGGTAATAATCTATACAGCTTCTCAAAATCGTGAAGAAATCCCACATCATTGCAGTCGTCAGTTAAAAAATAGTATTAAAGTGTCAACAAGGTCTATTTATTTAAAGACATGATAAAGTGCTATACGGAGGCTAGTTTAATCAGGCATATACCTATTGCTAATGCCACCAACCCGTCTCAACTCTCATTATTACACCTATCGCCGCCAGGCACCGCCACTAGCCCCCCTCCCACCTACTCTCCGACCCGCCCCCTGGCGACGCCCACGCTAAACGTCATCACTTAACATTCGGCGCACGCGCAGAGGCGGCATTTTAACGATGGGATAGAAGGGACAGGTTACATAAGTCTGACGGCTACCACAAACTATCTTTATGTTAATCGCGCGCCCTTACTGACCAGCTAGGCCCCCTAGCACAGTAAAAAGCGTCCCTCTTCGAACTCATTAACCACCATGTCACACTGCGCCTTGGGCCAATGGCGGACGACATGACATAAATTAAAAGTCTTAAACCACTACTCACCTCCCCCAAATGAAGAAACAATGGCTCCTTCATGGCTACTTTGATCATATTCTCTCCATTGTTTTCTGAGGGTCTGGTTGTTAGTTGCTTAGTCAATTGCTGATTAATTGCCCTAAATGATCGTCTTATTAGGCACAATTACCATAACCGTTCTGTGCCTACCGTTACCACTGTCTGGCCAAGGAAGAAATGCTCTTGGCTTTTGTCACCTACTAGGCTGATAGTATAGCTGGGTGTGGGGCTGTGGTTGTAAGGTCAGGTTGGGAGTATGATGTATAACTGAACAGTGTAGGTGGCCGCTGGCCTAATTAGAATATGATCACATCTTCTATGATTAAAAATCAGACACATGTCAATCAAGTTACTCAGTACAATGCTTCTAAAATCTCAGTTTGGATTTCTTGCTTGTACAAATACTTTGAAACAAAGATGTCTCTCATGTCAGCTGACTGTGGCTGATAAATAAAGATTGTTTCAAATGGATAGGCCTATACATATAGCATAAAAAAGCAAATCAATACTATTATAAGAACATCTGTTAGGGTTATATTGGAAAAGTTATATTTCTAACTACCATGCGTTTATTTGCCCTGAAGTGTTTCAGGTGGGAAATGAATGTAATATCATTGCTTGAACTACTAACTTTATTTGTGCAAACTACAACAGTTCAGGTATTTGTAGGCCATTAAACGATTACAAAATGAGCAGTTAACTGTAACATATTTTGCATTGATAGCCTCCAATGTCCCATGACACGAATAGATAAGCTATTTTATTCATATATCTTAACAATAAAAAGAACATGTTTTAGTGCACCTTTTCTCCTGAATACTTAATGTGCAAGACAATTGCCTATTTGTATTCCAACGTGCTAACAAACGTGCCAAGAACTGATAAACATGTGATAATGTCCTATCAAAACCTATTTCAATGTTTCCTCTACTATTATTAAATCCCATCAACTAACTCTGGTTAAAAAAACGTGTGAACGGATACCTGGTTGTACTAAATGTCCTGAGAACGAACCAGAGTGCTGGGGGGATGAGTAATGGACACCTGTCTGGGCCCTGAGAAAATGGACAAAACCTGGAGAAAGGTCCTGGCAGCCTAAGCTAAGCAGGATGAGGAGGAGGGGGTACTTAGTATTGAAAAGGAAACCTCTATGAGAATTAATCAGGAATGGAACAAATTGAAAAAAAACAGGTTCAGGTGAGCAGGTTGCTTAGTTATAGAGCACTGTTCTACCTATTCAGATGTTCCTGATTTAGCACTGGTCCACCTATAGCTATGCAAATATGCCTGATTCGAGTTTTTACTTTAAAGCATCAGTGCCACACCCTGGAGGGGGTGGGGGTGGGGGAGTTCTGAGGGTGTCTCGAACACCTTCACATAGGTCACATAGCTATGACTTTTTGCCAGTATAGTTAACTGGATAACCCTCATATTTACTTTGAACCCCTTCATATTTATCTTGATCCCCTTCAGATGTCAAATGTTCAGGAACCCCGGAGGAACCCCCTCAGATGTTGGGCTGGGACACCTCTGACTACAAATTGATTATAAAAGGCAGCTTTATTTTGCCCCTAGTGAGTAACAAAGGTATAATTATATAGAATACATAATTGCAGTATCACAAGAACATTGTTTTATTTCAATAACTTGTATAGCATACTTTGAAAAGGTGCAGACCACATTATGCTCTTTGGTTCCATAGAAAACCTGTTCAAGAGAGGTTGCAACCCAGTTAATAAGAAGAATCAATTAAGATTAAACATATACCATTAACTTTATGGAGTGCCCCCCCCCTTTCTAACATTGGAGGAGTTAGCTAACACCTATTTATCACTGGTGATGACCACTCAGCTGACCAGGGCCTGAACACCGACTGATCACCGTGTGGCCACCCTCCCACTCCAGGGTATTGTCTCACCTGTGTCCAGGTGGGTAAAAAAAACAGAGAATGCACATTGTAGATTTCCTAGCAGCCAGCTTTAGAACAAGCAAACAAGGCTTATAAGTGCAGGACTATTAATCATGGGTTGGTGTACGTGGGGGAGAGTGAGAGCTATAGGTGTTGGCACATGAGGAGAAAGAGTGAACATGATGGACAGAATGAACAAGATAGACAGAATCAAAATGATGGACAGATAGTAAAAATATATGGGCAGAGTAAACAAAATGGACAGGGTGAACAATATAGACAGAATAAACAAGATAAGCAGAGTGAATAGGAAGGACAGAATGAACAAGATTGACAGAATCAAAATGATGGACAGATAATAGAAATATATGGGCAGAGTAAACAAAATGGGCAGAATGAACAAGATAGACAGAATCAAAATGGGCACAGTCAACAAGATGGACAAAGTGAACATGAATGACAAAGCCATCATGTCATTCAAGTGCAAAGCCAGCTACAATAAGTTCAATAATTTGAGATGGAAATTATCTAAAAGATAAAAGAGACAACAAAACAGACTTGACGAGAACATGAAATTTCTAAAGATTGAAAATGGGACAATTTCATATACCCAGATGGAGACGTGTAGAAAAATTAATATCTAGGACACCAGTAGACTGACACCATAGCTCACCATGCAGGTTGCTTAAGTACATTGCCTGAAAACCTAATATTGACATGACCTAGAACTATATTTTGAAGAATCTGTATTGGTCTATTCATTCGTCATCAATTGCGTAAAATTCAGCTAAGAATACACTGCCATACTGCCATACTGTATTATTCATCTAACCTCCTGAAGGTTATGTGTGACGCATGAAGAAGTTAATAAAATTCCCCCCAAAAAGTAAAAAAAATACTACTGTTTTATACAGGCAGGGAAATGATCTAATAGTAACACACAATAGAGTACAGAGTAAGATCCGAAATAAGATAGATTTGAATTTAAATCTTAAGTCTGTCTCCTCTTATTTTAGGGTCAGATGAGTGTGTTAACAAAGAAAAAAATGGTATTTTTACTAGCTGATCAGAAAATCTGTATGTGAAATTGGCAACACCATTTTGTCAATCAAGTTTAAGGTTCCTTGGTTGAAATATTACACTTTGTTTAATTTGAAATGAAGGGCACATCAAACCCTCTCTCTAAACGCAACCACAAGTTGTAAGGTATAACAGTGCACCATTATACACAGAATGTGCATGTTATTAGAAGAAAACAGATAATGAACTTATATTCACGATCTTGTATATATACTGTTTGATGAACCCAAACAACTGCTCGTATCTATACAATGAGCAACTGGACCTAACCAATTTCCCTTATAACAAACTACACACAGTAAAAAGTCTAAAATTGTGATCCCGCCATCTTTGGTGAAGGGCGTAGTTAGGCAATCTTCCGGAAGCTACACTCACTTCTCCGCCCAGATTACCCCCTGATTTCCGGTCGCGCGGAGATACCCGATTGCTTCGGGACCCCCATGACCCCTATACCTCATGGCCACACTATGTTATATTGGGAACATCTTCCACTCGGACGTTTTGCGGGGATGGCGGCATGGCAAAGGTCGCCGATAGTGATTCACTCATCTGGAGGTAATATCAATAGTGTCTGATACCGGGGGGCTCAAGAGGTGGGGTATCCATATATCGCATGAATTTTTCCTCTTTTCTCCTTTTTATGTTTGGCACCTGTATTTGGTTCACACCCAGGAATCGCGAGTGGGTAACATATTTTGTTTTGAACATTTTGATTCACCCTTTGTAGCTAGAAGTTCCCTGTGATTTTCTACATGCATTACAGTTGTTGTTCTTTGAGTTTCAGTTCTTTAATATTGACCGCTTAGTAGGCAAGAGGTTCACACACAAGATGGCCAATGTAACAGCTTTGCATAGGAATATGTTTGAATTGAATTATTATTGACGCATGAGAACACAAATCACTTAATCAATTTAATATCCTCGGACCTCTTTGTGCATGTGGTAATTAGTAATAAGGATGTCTCCTTTTTCTAATTTAGTAGAGATTTTACATACCTAATCTGCCAAGGGTCGAAAAGGCCCCACGTAACACTGCTGTTTGATAATTATGTGCTCAAAATGATCCACTATTGTGAATTTAACATTTTAAACATTTTGATATTATTAGAACTAAGCCTATAACCCACCCGTGTTAAAATTTTTAATACTCCTTTTGACTTCCTAACTGCAGGGCATATCATATGACAATTCGTCTGCGCCCACTTGCAAGATATATTAAATTTCACATCAATTTCGTCGCAGAAATGTTATTCATGAAATTGACATGGTGGCTATAGTGATTCCTTCCAAGATCACAAGTGAACGAATTTGGTATATGGTATTCAGCCTTAAAAGTCTAAAGGCATTTTTATTGGGGTCTGTGTCACACCTTAAGTTTATAAAACCGCCAATTTTGGGCGTCGTATTCTAGCATCCAGACCCATTTTTCTATCTGTATCTGTCTCTGTATCTGTCTGTTCCCCCCTCCCTAACCCCTTCCCCTATGCCCCCATTAATTCCCTCGCGCGCCGCTGACGTCGCTCCAGTCGCGGGGTGATTGCTCTCCAAGCCGATGTATATCCTCCTGATGCCCTTTCGCCCCCCTCAAAACCAACCGAGTCTCCGCCCGGAGACCCCGCCAATCCCCATACAGAGACATTGCTGTCTTTGCCAAGATGTGTTGGGAGAGTGCAGGGGTCGGGGGCCCGATTGGCGCGCGGCGCGTCGCTCCTCCAGGGCAGGAGCTGTCCTATCTGTCAAACTGGGGTGAGGGCCCATCATAAAAGTGGGGGGCAGGGAGGGGTCAGGACCTCTCTAATAGTATGATTACCGCTGGCCCTCACCCCCACGCCCCCTCCCGCCCCTTTTATTCCCTTATCTCCCCGGATCCTACCCCCGCCCGATCGCCGACGAATATACTTTTGTTATCGCGAACGCGGGGGCCAAATTGTTTGAGCGGCGGCGGAACGCCCGGGGATTATACACCCATACATAATTTGATTGTGAATATAAAAGGCCGGATTTGTCGTGGGGGTAGGGGGCCGCGTAATGGCCGACGCATGCGACGCCTAGCGGCGGGCGGATCGGGACGCCGCCATAACTGCCCCCGGAAGCGCTATCGCCGCGCCCCCGGCGGGGGTCGGCGACACGAGGCGAATGCAATGCGACGACTGAGCGGGGGTTGAATAAAGCGAAGATTAGGAGCGCGCCGCTGTTTAATTCAATAAGGAATATCAATAAATTGGTGGCGCGCTATCGCGCGGCGACGGCGGGCACTTAGAACTAATGTGGGGCATGGAGAGAGGCACTCAGGAGGCGGCGTTAAGAGCAGTGAGCTGCTCTCATACATCATATTCAGACCAGCCCCACCCCCACCTCCCACCCTTATAGCTTGGACCACTCATACTTACAGTTACACCCCCTCTACCTTTATCCCCTCCCCCCTCCCCGTCTTTATATCTAGCGCCAACTAAAAGGCTGAACACCAACCCACCAACCCCTGAAACACGCGTCAGCTACGTTCAGAGTTATATATACTCGCTAAAGAAATTTCATTGAACAGACCTAAACCTCAATACTAAACCTTATACTCGCTTCTAAGCTGAAATCTCACAAATAGGGACTATTGTCCCGATATATCAAAGGCAAGAATAATATTACCTGCTTGATCCGGCCGGTTTGATATATCATATCATATATGGGAAGTAACCATTAATATTTGTAATCTTTCTCTTTGATCGCTTACAATGATTACAAGAACCATTCCTCATCTCCAAATGAATAAGATAAATTACCATAATTCCATAATCATCAGACATGTATACACTTAGGCCTATCTATATTTTTCTAACACATTGTTTTATATAAAAATCTTCAATATAACAGTTTACGCCGAATACACTACATTCTGTCCCTACCACCCCATCCGATACACACCACCTCAACCCCCAATACACACACCCTCCCATCCCCACCCCTCCCTCCCAAAACCAACCAACGGTCGCCTCTCACTTGATGAATGAAATACATATCGCCTATGATGTGGCTCGCCTCGCCCCCTCTCATTCCGCCAACACTCAGCCCTGGAGCAGCCCTGGAGGGAAATCTGCCGACCCGTCGGCCGGGCAGATTGGGTCTACCCCGCCCCTTTCCGCCACAATTTGGCCCCAGTGGGTATTTCAGCGTGTTATTCGTTCTGCTGTGAGCCGCCAATATCGCCAGGTTATGGGTATTTTTGTGCCAAGTCGTTCTGCTAAGGTCCCTCTATGTAATATGAACTTTGCCATATAAACTGTCATTTGGCCTGACAAGCAATTGGGGCAAAGTGTTTTGTTTTTGCTCTGGCGTCGTATTGTTTATGTCATATCGTTTGGGGAATGAGTGGAAGTAAGGGTGGAGAGAGCGATGTTGGGTTAGTATACATTGAGTTGTTAGGATACACTAAGTTAGAATACAATGAGTAACAATACAATGAGTTAGGGTATATTGTGTAAGGATACAATTAGTAGGGATGATGTAGAATACAGTAAAAGGTATTTCCCCTTCACGTTAGGTATAGTTCATGGAAGGTCGAGAAGTAAACATGACGCAAACAAAATGGTCAATGTCAAGCAAACTAAAAATTGAGAGATTTTAATATTGTATGATATGTATAACTTGTCAAAATGATTTGACCAGATACAGGGATGTAAGTCAGGGATAATGAAAAAATCTGAAACCACAGGGAGAAAATTCAGAATAATCTTAAAATCCTATAAAACGTCATGTAAGGAAGTCAGTTTCAAAATCATCAATTGAGGTGGTGATGTAAAAAATTCTGAAATCAGATTAAAATCTGAAAACTTACATCACTGGAGATATGTTTAAGTGTTCAATTATTCTGATCACTAACCAACGTTCTTGTTATTCCCATAACGTCTAGTATTTCGCGGAATGCCCCTGAGCAATTAACATACATACAATTGGGCTCGTGCCTTTGAACAAACATGTCATATGTCATGTTTGGATAAGAAAAGAAATTGGACATGATTAATTTTGACTTTATACACTGAAGATCAGTTTGAACGGATTAAGAAAAGGTAAATACATACGTAATTGTCAACGAGAATACAAATCTTGTATCTATAATGAAAGGACAAGCCGTCGGCCAAGTTCAATGCAATTATTCTAGTGGTATTTGCCAAAGGAGTTCCAGAATAAAGTTGGTACGTTTGTATATTGGTATTCAGAACATTTTTGCCTTCCGTGTATAAGTCACATTCCACACCACGTGACACCATTCAGAAAATTAAAACTGTAATTATAAAATTCCAATTGTAGATACCTCCATGTATCAAATAAAAAAGATATACTCCTGTTAGATACGCGCTACTGCCACTTCTTCTATGAAAGGTTCAATCAAAAGGGTATAAGATTTACAGTTTCCCGACCTCAGACCTTTCAGTTGTTAAGGATAGACAAACATGACCACGCGGCATCACTTCAAAGAAACCAATAACCACGTGATCACGACCACTTGGTCACGTGCACGCTCTTTCTTGCAGTAGGGTGTGCGTCACTTCTGACCAATCAGAACACTCAGAAATGACACGTGACCGCCGCCCACCTGCCCCAGGTGACGCATGCGCACTGGTCAGTTTCTGACCCTGGAGGACCTGGTTAAGGGACGTCACGTGACCGCCCAGGAGTTAGTGGGTCTTTAAACCACCGATATCAGTAGTCTCTCAGATATAATCCTTTCGCCTTCATGCATGGTGCAAACAGGCTTACTGAAGCCAACGGATTTTTACAATACAATATTAAAACGTCAGTGCTTCAAAACTTACGAAAACCCTACCTGTATCATCATAGACGTTGTGCAGATGACGTCATAACTCCTGAAATAAGGTGGCCGCCATCTTGGTGATAATTTTATACCCATGTTTTTCATCAATTTTAAAGCATTTAGATTATATCTTTATGTACAAGTTTCTTATAATAATCTTCCTAAATCACACAGAACAATTAGAATTGATACAAATTAATAAATTCTTTACTGCTTCACATCCCTGTGGTCATGATAACCATGTGGTGGTCACCAAAAGGTGATCATGTCTGCACAAGGTCTATAGCCATTATTGAATACATTGAGTTAGCTAGGGCCAATATGCTATATAGGTTGAGATAAAAGCTGGTATGCTGTATATTAAACCATACATGTCACTGTAATGAATAGGGGGAAACACTGGGAACTAGCAAAATCTGTACACAAAGTGGTCACTGTCAAGACATACATCAGTGCATCTGGAAAACAGCTTCAGAGACTGATCATATATATAGCTCTATTGAAAAAGGAATATCAACACGAACATCAATTACAAACATGAAAGGTAACAGTCAGTTACAACTCAATAAGAAATAACATTTTGCTGACTGTGCTTTTGTTAAATCAGAAAACTGATGGAAGTGTATAGTACTGTTTGAGGACTTCTATCTTCAATCATTAACTCTGTTGTATCTGTAGAGAAAAAAAGGTTGTTCAGCCACTGTGTTTTGACGGATGCGGAAGTGGTTATGTTCTGGATTTTAACATCCAACCGCGGGCGTACTTTTTCACATCGTACAACTCATAGAGGGATCCATCCCGGGGATCCATCCTATACAAAGTATGAGTGCCCCCCCCCCCACACACACACAACGTCACTATGCCTGCCTACGTACAAACCCTAGTCACCCCCATCCAGCCACTTAACACCTTGACGATGTCTGACGAATCAATCCAACCCCCCCTCCCCACTCCCGCTTCCCTCCCCTTCTCCACCCACCTGCTACCCCTCCACTCTCTTTCCACCCCCTCTAACCCTTGCTCATCTAACCCCCGCCCTCCACCCCCATCCCCCCATCCCCCCATCCCCCCATCCCCACCATGCACCACTTCCGGCGCATGCGCAGATCGTCGCGCCCTCTGGCGTGTAGGCTCGTTCCGGTTCCGCCATAACTGTCAGCGTCCGTTCACCGCGGGGAATATTAATCCGCGCCGTCTTTGGTCGGGCGTCGGACGGCAAACATTGACACTGAATTCAGCCGCCGCCGTTACTTTTCACACCCCTAGATTCCCTATCAATCCCATCCAATTTTGCTCAGCCATAAAGTTGGGTTGGCGATTGAGGCACGGTGTTTGCCTGGCTAAATGTCCATGACGACTCTTTCACGGGGACACGTTGGCGTGGGGAGAACTGCCCGCGTTTGTGGGAGATAATTAAGTCGTATAATGTGCCTGCCACTTGCTATTCACTTTGGGCGCCGACGATTGCACAATGCGCATTGATACCACCAAACGTCGGCGGTGAATCGTCCCCCGGCAGGCCGCAGCACCACCCCATCCATCAGGACATAATGTCGTTACGCCCTCCGCACATGCGCACTAATCTCCGCCGTGGCGCGCAGGCGCAGTGATGGCCGACTAAATCGTCCGAAATATTACTATTTGACCAGAGGGACCCCTATTCCGCCACCTCACCGCCCTTTTCTTTATTCCCACCAAACAGACTCCTTTCCATGGCCCTTTTTCCATCCATTCCCGCCATCGACTTCATCTTGGCAGCGGGCCAATTTGCTGCTTCTAAATCACGTGAGCGGCATGCTGCGCGCGGCGACGTTTAATTTGAAGCGGTGTTATCATTATCTGCCCGCCCATTAATCAATTAGAGTGATTATGCATTAAATTAGATAACAAATGTCCGCCCGTGTCCGCTTCCCGGCGTGGGGATTTGGTGCTGACCGCCGCCCTAAGCCCTCGGCCCGTGGAGATCCATCGGGGGGCTCCCGGCCTATCCCCCGACGATCTCAAAGGCTTCATATATGACTATTGCCAGGAGATGGGGTTAGAGGAACAAAAGCAAACGCTCTGTGTAATCACTGATGATCATTAATTTTGTTTTGTGGATCCTTACCTTTCAATGATCATGTATGGTATGGGAAAGGATTAAATAAGCTGTAAAGAATGCAAGCGATTATATATGGAGAGAAGAATCTTCAATGTGAGTGTCATTTGAATCAATGGAAAGTAAATATATAGAAACACATATAATCTCAGTTTCTCATACTTTTTGCTAGTATCCTGTTCCATCCCTGTGGCCAACAGTATGTATACACAGATACGATCATATGCAATTTTGGTTGCTTTCTGTCTCTTAGATGCAACAAATACCTCCTTGCTGCGATAGGGTTAGGCTATCTTTGTCCGTTACCTTATCTTGCTATCGCTTATACGCGCGCTTTCAGTTGAAACTGTTCAAAAATTGAAAATTATCATTTGCCCTATGAGACAACGTCCCCTGTGATGTCATTTGTCGCCATTCTGCAGATCTTTACAACGTAGCGAACATTGGCGTCGTTCAGGTCGATACCGCTCATTTTAGGTGTATTATTACTCTCAAAAAGATATAAATACAGCTATAGGCCTATATGAACATGTCTATGGACATCTAGCAATCATATGATGTGGTTATGACTATACATGCAAGACAATTACTCTAATGGATAGGCGTACAAGTGATAGTCACATAGAGTTTGGCATTTATCTTTATTTCATGTGCTTACCACTATGCAATCTGTGACGAAATATTTTTACACTGGGTAGAGCTCACCCGTCACTTTGTAGGTCCCTAACCCTCAGGAAATAATAGAATCAAGAGACAAAGAATAGACACGCTCAGACGACAACATAAAGAAAAAGCTGATTAAGACTTGAATATCCATGGCAATGAGGGTCATTATAAGTCATTACATTAAGCAGGGGCCCTGAACCTGGACACAGCAGGTGGGGGACAGTGGCTTTCCCTCATTATCGCTCAGCCTTAATCAGACTTTCATTGCGCAGCAATGCAGCGCAGGGATGCGCGGGCATGATGCGCAGTGGCTGTGACCTAGGTGATTGTTGGGCGAAGAAAAGAGATGGCAACAAAGACTGACGTAGATGGCAATAAAGACCTCGGAGATGGCAACAAAGACTGTCGTAAAGATGGGGCACTGTATAATGACCGGTAGGAGACAGAAGAGGGCGCTGCCGACAGACAGTTACTGCTGGACGGGTCTACCGGGTGAATAGTAATTAAGACATTAGCTGAACGATCCGTTGACAGCTAGGAAAGCATTGAGGGGAGAGGGGGCTACTTTATAAGAAATACGGCATAGGTGCTGCATACTTAGAAACGACCAGAAATTAGTGTAGGCCCTATATACCCAACCATGGATTGCAACAATTGCAACGTTGCAACCAGGTTTTGGTTGGTTCTGTATTTCGTTCTTTTTACATTCTTTTGGTAACTCCCAATTACATCGCTGCAACATACTGCCAAGACGTTGTACTATGACATTATTACAACATTCTGGTTGCATTCTTCAACAGAATGTTCTTATAACTTTCTGTTTTGGTTTCATCCTAACCTCACCAAAAAAAATATGATATGATAACATTCTGATTTAGTGAGGTTTCAACCTCACCATCAATAATGTAATTGTTATGTGCCATCTTAGTAAGTAACAAACTGACTTAAAAAGGTATGGTCACAGAATGTTTCTGTTAACTCTCAAGCTGGCTTGGTAGGGCCTAACGCGGAGAAAGGATGAATGAGACGAGAGGATACATAGATATAACTGATATCTGGAATATCATGCGTAAGCATGAAGATATGC
The DNA here is from genome assembly GCA_936440205.1 of Lepidonotus clava. Taxonomy (NCBI): domain Eukaryota; kingdom Metazoa; phylum Annelida; class Polychaeta; order Phyllodocida; family Polynoidae; genus Lepidonotus; species Lepidonotus clava. The sequence continues at coordinate 37,589,327 of OW387145.1, forward strand.
CTAATGAATAAAAACTTTTAAAAGAAAAGATATACATACTTTTTTCTTATTTCCAAAGGCTACTATGCCACTACTGATTATAAACAAGTCATGTGCATACGACATTAAAGATAAAACTATAATGTAATGCTTTCTAGAATACTTTTATGGATCAGTATTGGCTAACAACCAAAACTCATGAGGACTGACCTGATGGTTCCTTATTTATTAATTTCTCAAGTTTGTTGTCTACTATAGGTTTATAGGAATAAGTGTATAATTTCTATAGTTTTATTTTTTTGTGTTTTTGTCGACAAAATTTGCTCGAATTAACATGAAGCTGCCTAAATTAGGCCTAGGGCCTACTCCAAAGAGGTAAGCTATCCGTGGTAGACTCATGATAGAAAAAATTGAACAACGTCAAAGAGAACCGATAGGCCAACATGGCCACTTAAATATGACACACACAATCCAATATGGCAAACCAGATGAACAATTGCACCACTAGATTGGACAAGTAGGATCTAACACCGTCGGATCTGTAACCATGGCAGGCGCGAATCGCCTCCTAAAGGAGCCCGGATGTGCTGCATGTCCCATCACGACCTCTAGTGGCTGATTCGATTAATCCCAATCCCGTCGTGAGACTGCAGTTCCTTTCACAAACACACTCTCCCAGCCACTTGGCCACCAATTCAGGCCCTCCTCTCACTCTTTCCCAAGCAACCGGCCACTAGCAAATACTTTTCTTGTATTATCGCTCGCATGCTGCTGCCACCTATTGGTCGTTGTCTTGACAACTTGGAGTGGTGCCGCAGATAATGCCAAGCCGCATTTTTATTGGTCGTTTACTTCTCCCCTTTCTCCATCACTGCTCTGTGTTTTTCATATATTCCTATCAAATCAGAAAAATCATTTATTTTTTGGCTTTGGAGAGTTGACTTCCTGTTACAGTCACGATATTTCAGATTAGGTGTGATATCTTATTGGGTATTTTTCTGTGTAAATTGACTCAGTCTGCAATATAAAGGTCACCAAGCTTTATATGCCTACATGGTTAGGCCTATATTGCTTTCAGTGAGTATTTCATTATTTACTCAATTAGTTTCATAGTCTCAATCTGCAAATAACGTTTTCAGATTATTTAAACAGCTTTCTCACAGCAGTACATCAAAAAATAATTGCATCAACCAAAGTGCAGGAATCATATTTAAACAGCTAGTTTTTAAGGTATTTTGGTATATTTCGTATGAGAAGATATAGTCTCAAATCCCCTCCTTCTGCCAATTGACAAGAAAAGTATGCCTACGATCATAATAGTTTAGTGTTTCTATGAAATGAATATATTTTATCAAACAAACTTTATCTAATACCTACCTATATTCAATTCGGCAAATGCACTTCAACTACAGCCAAGAAGCATGCAGACGTGTTTGTATTGAGAAATCTAAATATCATTCAGTTTGTGTCGAGATAGATGGAGGTATATTGTGAACATGCCACTTAAACGTAAAGACAGAACATCAGCAACCAGCAAAGGGACAGTTGTATCGAAGGCCAGGGTTCCATTCCTGAAGGTGGAACTAACCAAGGTAGCAAAAGGATGTCGTAGGACATCCAAAAAGCGGTCGCCAGTACGTCGGCTCCTACCCTAATGATATCACTCAGATCCGTAAAAGTCCCAATGCCAACAAAATTGTGGTGCTCAAAATAATTATTTTAAGTTGTATGCATCAAAGAAATATCAATGGTAACAATTGTTATGAGGTTATATACATGTAACACCTAAGTTTTATCTTATTTGTTCACTATATCCGAAGTGCACTGACGTATTTTAGGCACCTACCGGTTAATTTGGACTTATGTTGTTGACAGAAACACAACAGACCTTCTAAAATACCTAAGTTGCCCTCGAACAATGGAATTGTTACATATTAATCATTTTTTCCCTAAAATACCTCTTCATTTTTGACCAATTCTGACCAATGTCAGCAAGAATATGTCCAGATGACGATATTTGGATTGGTAGCAGACTTTCTAAGGATGTCCTGCTGACCAAATTACTGACCATTTACGAACATTATTTGGAAGTTTGGCTACACTGCTGCCTAGGAATTATAATAATGGGTTAACATAGCTTGTTGGTCAAATTTGACATGTAACTTCGATATGTACTATTAGGTTGATACATACACGTTCATTATATCTCTATGGTTAATATGAAAGATACAATGTTGTTTGGCTAAAATGCAACTCAACCCTGACCTTCTATTATTACTTTCCATATAACCTCTGATTGTCAATAATAACTATGAAGCGCGCCCTTCAATGACCTCACAACGCCCTCTATCTGTGACCTCTGTAACTCCTACCACCCCAATAACCCCCCAGCCCCAACCTCCCAACACCCCACTACCCCTCACCCCTTACATCCCATCTTCCATAGCGTCACCTCTTAAGACAATTGCGGCATTCTCCTAAAACAACAAGTGTCTTAAAAGGCCACAAATCATAACCCAGCTGCGCCTGGTGCGACAGGGATGGGCGACTGGTGCGACAGGGCCGGGCGACGGGAGTTGAGGCCCTTTATGACAAGTGTTGGGGGACAGGGGCGGCACTAAGTGCCTCTCACTTACACTGTCCCACTCGTCATCTCAGGGAATGACACCGGCCTATCGCCTAAACTTTGGCCGGGGGATGGGGGAGGTGGGGGCCGTCAGGGACCATGGAGTGATGGCATCAGGGCCCGGAGGACACCTGGAGTGGGGGGGGGGGACGCTGTCTCAATTTGAATTTAGAGCTGGACACAATGTATAAATTTTGTGCAGAGATGGTAATGCGAGTGGTTTCTTTCGATTATAACAGCAACGTTTCAGAAATAATCAGGGGTACTTTAATACCCATGGAATTCCGAAGGCTGACAAGTAACAAGAGTTGAACTTGATATCGCTTTTATCACTCTTTGTCCGGTTGCCTGGACACATTTTTTAAATATTTGTAATGAAAAAAAACAACATTGCCTGGAACCTTCGAACGTTTTACAAAAGGAAATTTCAGTTTAACTTGCCCCCATCCGCATTGGATGCATGGATTCTGATTAAATGTCTGAATGTAAAGGGTACTTTTTACATCCTAACATACCTTTATTTCTCTTATCTTAGCTTTAAATCCCGACTAAAAGTACAGGGACATTTGCAGGGATGTTATGTTTATGTGAACCAGTTCAAGAAGCTGCATAGACATTTAGAGGTATGGTTGTACTAACTATCTCCTCCAACAGCCCTGACGTAGAGAAAAACATTCATAAATACGAACAATATACTTTAAAACAATTTTTGTTGTTGTTTTTTTTAAATGTTTCCAATGTTTTTGGCCAATTCTTCTTTTAACTTCTTTAACGATTTCTACAATATTTAAGTAAACATTTGAAAACTGATTGTCACCAGCACCGTCACCAAGAAGTTCATATATATCATATTTTCTTATGGATACTTTCTTCTGTGTGAATTTTTCCAAATGTTCCTTTTGCAGGGCGAGTAGCACCCCTACTCCAGGGATCAAGCAGTGGCAATATTGGGGATGGTTTGCTGTGGGAGGGGGTCATGGAATGGTCATGGGGGACAAGGGGAATGGGAAGATGTCCCTCACAAATAACTCATAGGGCAGACAGGGCTGGTGGGGCTTAGCTAATGGCACCAACCTTCCTCTAGCCCTAACTCCTTCACTTCATACTTGGTTTAAACTACACAATAAAGTTGTGTACACAATTTGGATATAGTGGCAAATTGCCGACAAAATAATAACCAACCTTACATCTAAAAAAATTAAGTTTGGGAGGTAGCTTTGCTTTTTCGTGTTATTGGTAAAATTTACCGAACATCGCTTACCTTAAGTTTTCAAATTATCGGAGCTCCAGAATTACTTCAGAATAATTTTTGGTCAGGGAAGAATTAAGGTAAGAAAGCCAGGTTCAGTTAACTGAGGTTCAGGGGGTTCTTGTTCCCACAACCAAAGATTAAGAAATTTAGCTCCAACATGTAACTGACCTTAGCAAATCAACTACAATAAAGAAACAACAAGGGGCATCATAGTAGTTGTTTCCAGTTGGGTGTTGCACTGTTAGTGTTCTAGGCCAAACCAATGCTATAGGTTATGGTTTCGAGTTAGGCCCAGGAAAGACTGCTGACTTCAACACATAGATCACACCCTCGGCTGAAATAGGCTCAGTAGTTAAGAGTTTAATGAGAGCAAGGGGAGGGTGATAACCAAAGTGTTATTTAAGGCAGTTTTAGCAGTACTGTTTGTGTAAAGTTTGTAATTTAACATTGATATAATGCCAGGCTACATTAAATATATAACCCACTGATATGGGGGGTCCTCAATGAGTTTATCAACAATTGGTATGTCAGGGGTATCAGCCTTCGGATGGCACTGTGGGCCCTACCCTCATGCAGGCTGATAACCCTGAAATACTTTGGATAGATAACAGATCTCAGTCCCAGGGCTTCCCAGTTGGTTATTATAATACCCAGCCAGCTTGCGACGTAACAGAAACGTTCTGCGACCATACTTTTTTAGTCAGTTTGTTACTTACTAAGATGGCAATGTAACAATTTCGTTATTGATGGTGAGGTTAAAACCTCACCAAATCAGATTGTTATTGTAACATTATTTTTTGGTGAGGTTAGGATGAAAACAAAACAGAATGTTATAAGAACATTCTGTTTGTGTTGAAGAATGTAACCAGAATGTTGTAATAACGTCACAGTGCAATATCACATCAATATGTTGCAGCGACATAATTGGGAGTCATCAAAAGAATGTAACAAGAACCAATACAAAACCAACCAGAACGTTGCTGCAACGTTATAATAACGTCACATCATTGGCTGGGTAAATATATACTTTTATATATTAGTCATGTATCCATTGTGTGACCTCATGAGAAAGGCTTATTAGGTGTTGGGACAAATAATGGTAATCAGAATGTGTATAATGCTTTCAGAAAGTACAAACTAGTCTACCATCTTGCAGTGGTAACTGACCACTCCTCACACACTCCTAACCCCACCCCCTCTAACACCTCCTCCCTCTTCCCCTGAGACCCGTCTCTCTTGCCCCATCACTCTTTTGTCATATCTCCTTTCTGTGATATCTCCCCACTGTCATATCACACTTTTGCCACATCCCACATATCCCCCGAGGTGTCTATGGCTTAGAGGGTCACAGACAAAAGCTTTGAGCTGTAACAGAAGAACCTTCTATTTTTTCGAATGTGACTTATATCTAAAATCCATATTGTAATTCTTTTAAGATAAGCAGTGTTTTTTAGTGTTTGACACTAGACAATCAAGGACAAAGCATTTAGTTAGGTAGAGGTATCAAGAAAAACACCATACGTTCTACATGTTGGCATTGGGTGACGTGCAAGAACTGTTGAATATTAATTAGATGAAGGTATAAAACAGACTGATTTCTTACTATTCCGTATGATCACGTAGGCCTTCCACTGATTAGGTAGGCACATTTCCCTTGATGCATACGTACAAAATGTAAGGCCCCATACGAGCTGTGAACTAGAAAACTCTATTTTTTGCTGGTACAATAAAACTTTGTGAAATATTAAAATAGAATGTCCCTTATATGATACATAAGGTACCTTTTGCATCTCTGATATTTGTCAATACTCGTTGAGTGATCTGTGGCATATTCACCAATACAGATATGAGATGGTAGGGCTCAGAGATCACTCGACTACAATGCGCCATCACTTCAGTTTCCTATGAATAAATAATCCATCCAATCGTGCGACAAAGACTTATACAACACTGTAGAAAACTGATGTTTCGTTGCTGCCATTGACTGTTTGTGTAGCTATTTGGGGAGTATGAGAGAGTTGGTAGTGTGTTTCCACTGTGATGGACTGGATAAATGTATAGCAACAAAGAAATAATTGCTTAAGCAGTGACTGAGGTAGCCAAAGGTATATGTCACATCTGCTAGGATATTGATTGGGCTTTTGGGCATTATGTATAATTATACAGTATAAAATAATCAACTCTGTTAGTTCAACTGCCAAACATATATGAAGGCCAATAAATTGGTCTTTTAATCATTTTCCTTACATTTGATAATCAGGCTTCTAGTAACAAATATAACGTATTCAGTCATGAATGATTGATGCAAACGTACAGAAAAGCAACGCATTTTTATGGTACTATACACATGTTATAATTTTTTTTTTGGCCTAAAAACCACAACAAAAATTGCTGTGTTCAGATAACCTGACCTACCCTAAAAGTTTGGCCCTACCCTAACCTTTTTTTTAAAGGAACAATTGTATCTATCAAAGGAGTATTTTATAAAGGTTTCTTGTCTGGTGAGCTATATTGGCATAGCTGTTTAGGTAGAGATGGAGTGATTGAGCCCCCAACGTCAATCTCAAGGAACATACTTATACAACATGTTTGGACCTTACATACCGACCGTTAGTATGTTTGGACGTTACATACCTACATAGATCTACACATGTAGCAGGATATAAAATAACCTGATTTACAAATTGTATATATGTCACTTTTCATATACTATTTATCAAATCAAATTGCAATTAATTGGAGAGCGTCTATTATAGTCCCTGATTCAACAAGAGAGGCGTGTTTTAGGTGTTTTGGTAGAAGACAATTAATATTGAAATGAATATATTCTAGATATTGATATTTCAGTTTATTGAACTTTACGTTAAAGCTGAACAATAGAGAATGCTGAATACAGAAGTTCAGGTATCCTATTATAAGTGCCGTGCTCTCTTATGGGTCTGTCTGTCAAGTGTTAGTTTTATGGTTACTCTTTGTGAAAATGTGAAGGTAGAACATTATTCCTTTTAGTTGAGTCTGGATATTTTATCAAAGAGAACACAATCCATGGCAGACCAATGAAACACTAATGTCATACTATTCCAATAGGCCTACTCACGAAACACAAGGACTTGTTTTTTTTAAAATTCTATGTAGCAGTATTTAGCTTGAATTTTTAGCTTACATGCTGCGCAATCATGCCCATAAGATTAATGGTTGGCCTCTTTAGTCTATGCAATATGATATAATACCTAAATTAAGGACTCCCTCCAGAGAGTTATTCATCCCAAGAGCAGGGTCCCCTGGGTTTCCAGGATGGCATTCTCACAAAGCTAATGATGAAAGGGAGATATAATTCCCCAGGAGAGAGGCGTATGCAAATGAGGAAATCTCTGAATGTGTTAAGTATGGATACAACAATGGATGATGAAGAGCTGCTTTTGGCCCATCGATAAAATATCGCGTTTTGAACTCTTATTTACTGCCGCGCAAAGAGAAGGGTCTCAGAAACATGAACAATTAATTCACTCATTAATAGTCTTGCTTTATTAGGTATCTGTTTTATATTCATGCCCAATGTAGTGATTTGATTTGTGAGTTCTTATTGAAATTACATCATTTAGTTTTGGTTAAATACATAATATTACAGGATAGTTACAAAAGACGATTTCATGAAATTATCATTTCCAAAGGTGAATAGGTAATCATCTCTAGAAAAAGCCTAAGCAAACTATTTTTTTTATTGTGCTAAAGTAGACATGGGTTCCAGACAAGTCTAGATATTGCATCCGATATTATTCAAGTCGATACATTACAGAAGATAAATAATCTTATCTAAATACCAATCCGCCTTCTCTAGACTCAGGCTGCATTTTTCTACAATACTACGGCATGCCTTTTATATGTTCCGTCCTTACGTTAACCAGCCCATCCTATACACTCACATACACAAATAAAAAATAAACTCACATAAAATAAAACAAAGACAATTTCTGAATGGCCCCACAGCCGGCGCTTCTTCTTCACGGCGGTAGGTGGCGCTCCGCTCCCAGGGGGCGTCTTTTAACACCGGAAGTGGGACGGACAGGTATCCCAGAAGTCCCCGCGCGCCCCACGTGATCAGCCTGGGCCGGTACCCGTATGTTAATATGGCCGCGTGGCCGTCATCGTTCTTCGATCAGTCACTAGGGGGCGTGGGGGCTGGGTGCTCATCGGAATTACATCTGATCTGTGCACCGCACCCGGCGCGACCAAAACCGTTTCCTTCCCTTTCAAGCGGCTCCTAAGATGTCAAATGGAGCGAGGGATTTGGTCGCACTTATTGCGTCGCCGTTTGGGGAATTGTCGCACGTTTTGTGTCGTTTGCCGGAATTCAAATATCATAGGGGTCAAGTGTATGGGGAGGGAGGTGGTATTGATATTGAAGAGCGCGGACTACTTTTGTAACCAACTTTGTTGGATTTAAGTGCGGAGGAACTATGGGATTGGGGCGGTAAAGAGGCTTGGCTATGGAGCTTGGGGTAATAATATAACATTATGGGTACTTTAATTCGACGTGAGGTCCAATAAAAGTCTTCTTAATTTGGATCTAGCGTGTTATATACAATGAGTGGAGAAATAAAGTAACCTTGATTTGCTTGGTCATTCTAATATCGGACTACAATATAGGACATCTAATGCCAATAGGTTTGTTCAAGGTTATTCTAAGGCATTCTTCCTGGTATTGAATTTACATTTTTATTACCCCTTTGCTTCATTTTATGCTTTATTTTCTGTTGCAATCTCCTTTACATATGAACACAAGTCTACTAACAAGATACAAGTATATTCTCGTGGTGGTATCAGATTTAATTTAGATTAAAGAGAAAACTGGCTGACGTGTTCCAGTCAAGGCTTAAGATTGAACATTTCATTAACCAGGCTGGCACGTCAAAGTTGGGACTTAAATCAACATTGCTGAGCACCATACCTATCTTCTTGAGTGTTGTAATTCATCAATAGTCTCTTGATTCAACCGATAGATCATATGAATTTGACTTTTTAATCATTAATTTTGATTTCTGATTTTTTTTTAAAGATTTTAACAAAAATAGCAATGGAACACGGTCAATGTTCTTAGTAAACATTTTCTGCAACAAAAATCAATTTTGCGAGGCCAGAAAAACAGTCACCTAGATGTTTTGTTTTGTTTTTTGTTTAGTTTAATTCTAATCCTTCTCTTTGCTCAGACTATGCAACCCATAGAATTAACTATCCATCAATCCATCTGTGAAATTTCATCTCATCCATCGTGACTGGACAGATGGCATAATACACACACTCCTCCCTCCCACCCATCCCCCAGATGACCAGTCCACTGCCCACCCCAGTGACCAGTGGTCAGCTCACAGGTGTGTAACTGGTCAGTGTGATGAGGGAGTGATGAGGGTCATTAGTGGTCAGGTGAGTGGTCAGGTGGGTAATGGGGTGGACAGGTAGGTGGGGAGAACCCTCACCTGGGTGGAGGAATGTTCACACCTTTGGTACCTTTAGTGCTCACACCTTTGGGGTTTGTCTTAACACCTATAGGCCTGTTTTCATGGCTTTAGTGTTGTTTTCACACCTATAGGCCTGTTTTCATGGCTTTAGTGCTGTTTTAACACCTGGAGGATATCACCGCTTTGTCAATGAAATAAACCATATCCTATACACGTGCCCTGTTTTTATTGCCTCAAGCCCCATTTGCCGTGGTGAAAGTGGTTTGTCGTAGGCCTCTGCGGTCTGCGAACGTTGGAAACATTGGATTATCGTAGCCCTCTGCGACAGCAATCCTTGCGAAATTATTCAACATGTTTAATATTTTTGTAGAGGAACTGTTCGATTCTACCATAGAGATACATAAGATAGAGAGGAAACAAGGCCTGAGCTGACTGGTGCATGTCTGTCTCGGTATTGATATGCAAATTAGCACTGATAAGGACTGGTATGGGCCAAATACCATAGGTTGGGCCACACCTGCTTGCAGTGTGAGGTGTGAGACTGCAGTTTCACACCTTTTTTGGCCTAGTACCCAAATGATCTTCAAGATTTATATCACTACAATCAAAATGTACTCAATAGGAATGAATAGAAAACAAAATTCTGATTAAGAAGATATCAAAAATGACATATTTATGTCAATTAGAAATAAAGATATTGACTAATGAAAATTGGAGAAAATTGAGAAAAATAACAAATTTGTCAAAGTTTGGGAGTTAATTTTAGGCAAACCACACGTTGGATATCCAATTAAGCTTTTATACTACCATGGGTAGTTACACTCTATGTGAAATAATTGGTTTTATTTGTAGGGAAAATTTCTAAAAGGCCAAAATCTGACTTTGAAGAAATGTCGAAATTCAATTATATATTCTTGGGAAAAGTGACATGTAGCCACTTTAGAACCCCAAATACCATTTTATGTCCCCCACAGAATCTAATTAGGTTATAATGGGATAGGAAACTGTCTCATCAATCACACTGGTGAATATTAGAGCCATAAGTGGCATATAAATGGGTTTTTGGGATTATCACTTGACCCATTTTAGCCAATGTCAGAATCCAACGAGTTTGATGTGATGGAAAATTGACAAAGTTTGGGAGTTAATTTTAGGCAAACCACTCGTTGGATATCCAATTAAGTTTTTATACTACCATGGATAGTTACACTTTATGTGAAATAATTGGTTTTATTTGTAGGAAAAATTTCTAAAAGGCCAAAATCTGACTTTGAAGAAATGTCGGAATTAAATTGTATATTCTCGGGAAAAGTGACATGTAGCCACTTTAGAACCCCAAATACCATTTTATGTCCCCCACAGAATCTAATAAGGTTATAATGGGATAGGAAACTGTCTCATCAATCACACTGGTGAATATTAGAGCCATAAATAGCATATAAATGGGTTTTTGGGATTATCACTTGACCCATTTGAGCCAATGTCAGAATCCAACGAGTTTGATGTGATGGAAAATTGACAAAGTTTGGGAGTTAATTTTAGGCAAACCACACGTTGGATATCCAATTAAGTTTTTATACTACTATGGATAGTTACACTTTATGTGAAATAATTGGTTTTATTTGTAGGAAAAATTTCTAAAAGGTCAAAATCTGACTTTGAAGAAATGTCGGAATTAAATTGTATATTCCCGGGAAAAGTGACATGTAGCCACTTCAGAACCCCAAATACCATTTTATGCCCCCCCCCCACAGAACCTAATTAGGTTATAATGGGATAGGACATTGTCTCATCAATCACACTGGTGAATCTTAGAGCCATAAATAGCATATAAATGGGTTTTGGGGATTATCACTTGACCCATTTGAGCCAATGTCAGAATCCAACGAGTTTGATGTGATGGAAAATTGACAAAGTTTGGGAGTTAATTTTAGGCAAACCACACGTTGGATATCCAATTAAGCTTTTATACTACCATGGATAGTTACACTCTATGTGAAATAATTGGTTTTATTTGTAGGAAAAATTTCTAAAAGGCCAAAATCTGACTTTGAAGAAATGTCGGAATTAAATTGTATATTCTCAGGAAAAGTGACATGTAGCCACTTTAGAACCCCAAATACAATTTTATGCCCCCCACAGAACCTAATTAGGTTATAATGGGATAGGACATTGTCTCATCAATCACACTGGTGAATATCAGAGTCATGAGTGACATATAAATCGGTTTTGGGGATGTCACTTTTCCCGAGAATATACAATTTAATTCCGACATTTCTTCAAACTCAGATCTTGGCCTTTTAGAAATTTTTCCTACAAATAAAACCAATTATTTCACATAGAGTGTAACTACCCATGGTAGTATAAAAGCTTAATTGGATATCCAACGTGTGGTTTGCCTAAAATTAACTCCCAAACTTTGTCAATTTTCCATCACATCAAACTCGTTGGATTCTGACATTGGCTCAAATGGGTCAAGTGATAATCCCCAAAACCCATTTATATGCTATTTATGGCTCTAATATTCACCAGTGTGATTGATGAGACAGTTTCCTATCCCATTATAATTTAATAGATTCTGTGGGGGACATAAAATGATATTTGGGGTTCTAAAGTGGCTACATTTCTCTTTTTCCGAGAATATACAATTTAATTCCGACATTTCTTCAAAGTCAGATTTTGGCATTTTGAGACATTTTTCCTACAAATAAAACCAATTATTTCACATAGAGTGTAACTACCCATGGTAGTATAAAAGCTTAATTGGATATCCAACGTGTGGTTTGCCTAAAATTAACTCCCAAACTTTGTCAATTTTCCATCACATCAAACTCGTTGGATTCTGACATTGGCTCAAATGGGTCAAGTGATAATCCCAAAAACCCATTTATATGCTATTTATGGCTCTAGTATTCACCAGTGTGATTGATGAGACAGTTTCCTATCCCATTATAACCTAATTAGATTCTGTGGGGGACATAAAATGGTATTAAATTTTGGGGTTCTAAAGTGGCTACATGTCACTTTTCCCAAGAATATACAATTTAATTTCGACATTTCTTCAAAGTCAGATTTTGGCCTTTTAGAAATTTTTCCTACAAATAAAACCAATTATTTCACATAGAGTGTAACTACCCATGGTAGTATAAAAGCTTAATTGGATATCCAACGTGTGGTTTGCCTAAAATTAACTCCCAAACTTTGTCAATTTTCCATCACATCAAACTCGTTGGATTCTGACATTGGCTCAAATGGGTCAAGTGATAATCCCCAAAACCCATTTATATGCTATTTATGGCTCTAATATTCACCAGTGTGATTGATGAGACAGTTTCCTATCCCATTATAACCTTATTAGATTCTGTGGGGGACATAAAATGGTATTTGGGGTTCTAAAGTGGCTACATGTCACTTTTCCCGAGAATATACAATTTAATTCCGACATTTCTTCAAAGTCAGATTTTGGCCTTTTAGAAATTTTTCTTACATATAAAACCAATTATTTCACATAGAGTGTAACTACCCATGGTAGTATAAAAGCTTAAATGGATATCCAACGTGTGGTTTGCCTAAAATTAACTCCCAAACTTTGACAAATTTGTTATTTTTCTCAATTTTCTCCAATTTTCATTAGTCAATATCTTTATTTCTAATTGACATAAATATGTCATTTTTGGTATCTTCTTAATCAGAATTTTGTTTTCTATTCATTCCTATTGAGTACATTTTGATTGTAGTGATATAAATTTTGAAGATCATTTGGGTACTAGGCCAAAAAAGGTGTGAAACTGCAGTCTCACACCTCACACTCTCCAAGCAGGTGTGGCAAAAACCTTTACTCTTGGCTATACCTGGAGAGCTATCCGAGACAAGGAAAATCTAGAAACAACACAAGTTTCCTATCTATGTTATATATGTCTATGATTCTACTTGCGAAAATTATTGCATCTAATCGTAAGGGTCCTTCTTTCTCAGTGTGAATGCTATTTGTTCAATATCGCAGGCCTACGAAAGTCATTTGCGAATGCTTAAGATAAATTTTTCGTAGGTCTTTGCGACAGAAACATTGGCCACTGCGAATAGGGCTTGTTACACCTTTCGCACGAACCTGCGCAGTCCACCACCTTGCCTATACCTTTTGGGGCTTTTGGTACCTGGTTCACCTCATTTCATATAGGTTAACTATAGGTAAAGCCCTAAAGAATTGTTTCAAATTTACTTCACCAGGGAGCGCCACTTTAGTGAGAAAGGTGTATGATTAGAATATAAAACCAGATACCACATTATCAGAATCTCAAGATGGCATGCAGGCATATCTATAGAATCTAAAAAGAAGGGGAGTATATACTAAGGGATAAATATTGTGCATTTACACACGTGTATGCAAAGATTTCCTTCTCTTTTTAAACTCTGGATGCAAAATGAACAGGAATTAGATCCCTCTTGCTCCCCCCACCCCGCATATGGGATCCAATCTAATAGATTCCGAATGTGAGAGGGAGCGCAAAGTATAGACCTACATGTATGGCATAATACTATACTACTAGTGCATGTGTCATAACGATTATTCATTAGTAAGCTTCATGTTAAAAATTAAATCTCGATAAATCAGAGGGGAATTATGAGTGATATTTAATATGTTATAGAAACTTTCCATTATATGCTACAGTGAAACAACTTGAATTAACATTTCAGAATTTTGTTTTATCGTGATTCGCCTCGAGAATTTGGCACTGAAAATTATTTGCCAGAGTTAAAATGTCTTTCAGTTCAGATTGATGAAAAAGATGGAGTCTTTTCATTAATTTTGAATAATGTCTTGCTTTGATTTTATCAACAAAAAAGAGCGTAATGAATTGGATGAAACAAAGGAAGAAAGTTAGGTTCATGCTGTTAAACACGAAAAAAAGCTTTATTCAATCATGCGACCCCACGTAATAAACCACAATCACGAATTCCAGTAGTTTTTGTGTTTCGTCAAAAACCTTTGAATACAGAATTCGGATGTAAATTTTGTCAATTGACAGTTTGACTTTCATATCAAACCTGCTAAGCACCCAAATTATGTGTATACACTAAACTTTGTCATTTTCATCTTTGTAGGTTCTGTAAATTCATATAAAAAGACCTGAATTGCAACTATTCAAATACAAGAATTGCTCAAAATTATTGTGTTCATAATCTATCAGAGAGAAAAAGGGAGGAAAGATTTATTTTTTTGGTTGAAGTTCTTTATTTCTGACAATAGTCCGTACAAAAATTGTTCGGTTTTCAACTGTTATCTGCATTCCTTACAATCTATCGCTGGTTTATAAGAAATCCAGTAGTCCAGATATGATATTTTATATACATTATTCGTTTACAAAAGCATACAAAGTTTAAGAGTTAGCAAACATCGAAGCAATATAATTATATTTGACCATTTCTGATGTTGAAATAAGTATATTTCAAAATTGAACACTACCCTAGTAGCTACAAATTTGATGAGTCTCTTCAAGTTTCTCTCCGTATCAACAAAGGTTGTTGCCTTTACAACTAAATGGTATACCATTTACAACAAAATGGTAACCCATTCTTTTCCGATGGAAACAGAATTAGTCGCAATAAGTTGGGATTTGGAGGGTAGATTTATTTGAATCCCAGAAGAATAACGAGCAATATAAACCAAAGCGGCACCTTTAAGAATAAGTAAACATCAAAGGAAAGGCGTGGAGAGGAAATGAACACCAATCAAAGATGAGAAAACAATGGGATGAAATGGGATGAAATGTACACCTTTAAGCTGCCCATCCAACCAATACCATTTGTTGATTTCCTGGCCAATAGAGGGCCCGTGTGGTCATTTCAGCCTGGGTCCAATTTATGTCGATTTCATACCCATTAAATGCAAATCATTGGGATTCTAAGGAACAGCAATTTCGCAGGTACAAATTGGAGTGAGAAAAAAAAATCTTCTTAAACATGCTCGTATGTTTTTACGTAGAAGTTCCGTATTTGAAGTCATTATCAATAAAATTCAGGAAAATTAATGTTACGTATAATATTCACGTTTTTCAGGGAGAAACTCTGATAGGTATTTTCCTAGGTCAGCATCATCTTTAAATACAGGCATTAGGAGGCAGGGCGGGATATCTTATCTCCCTCTCAATCCAGAAGGGGTATATAGGGAACATATAAATTTGCGTATAATATCAAATGAAAGTTCTTTATTACCTTTACCCAACAGTTTGAATAATGTTAAACTTACAGTGAAGTAAAAGCGTGACAGGCAATGGAATAAGAGCTTATTTTTGGACTTCTTATTTTGTGAACATGGATAACTTCCTTAATATTCATGTTTAAAAACAGGAAATATATTGTAATTCTTAAACATAGATTTGTAGCTTTCATTCAAGAAAAGATCCACAATCTGAGACATGCTTCCCTCCAAATGTTACGTACTTATATTCAAAATATGGAGTTCTTTTTAAAGAGTACACAGGTCATGATATGTTGTGTGGCCCCGAAGGACAAGTAAGATATTCCTTCTAAAAAAATCCTTACGTAAGTAAATGTGTAAATTAAAGGTGTGTTGAAATAACAGTCTAGTGCCACCCTCTGTCGGCATACACGTACATTTTGTAGGATATCATTTCATCTTCTGAGATCAAGGTAAATGTTGAATGAGGGTGATCATATCTATACACTGTTCACATTTACATTGAATATAATTGTTTTTGTCTTGGTTATTGCTTTGCAGGGAACGTTGATAAAGCTGCGAACGTTGATAACGTTTTTTCTTTTTTGGAAAATAGGCCTACATCGGTTCTGGGAAGAAAGAAAGGTTACACAGGGCATGGAGAGTAAAATAAGAATCGTATTCTACTCTCCATGCAAAGGGTAGAGTTGGCTCCACGTGGCTGTCTTAAGAGGGCCTTTCGGTCAATATTGGTTGTCTATCTTTCCTATAAATACTACTCAGCGGTGACCCAAAAGAAAAATAATTGAGAAATAATCATATGCATGGCGGTTTTACATGTATATGTTTGAACGATGTACAAAACACTGAGGTTGTCAAATAACTTCAATGGTGCGGCCATTCCTGAAATCTGAGTTCTGACAAATGCTTAGGGTTTCAAGTCAAATGTGTATGTTTTTTAAAACCCGTATTGTTTTGCACAATTAAAATTGATTACATTATAATTTGAGAAATCAAAGGGGCTTTCAGACATCCTCAGAAGCCCCCCCCCCTCCCCCTTCTGGGTATTCAATATTCTTGATCTGTAAAACATGCTGAGTCTTTTCAAGCAGAAACTTGACTCCCGAATGCCACCTGGTGGCAATTCAAGAAACTATTCTCAAATCTCTGGCCCTACAAAGACATCTAGTGGCAATTATAGTAACTAAAAAACGTTATCAATACATTTATACCTCAAGAAGTTTACTACCATTAACAATGGAACCATAATTCAGTTTCAAGAGGTATCCCAAATCATATAAAGTTAATTAACATGTATGAAATGCCCACCATATAGATAGGTTATGATTGGGATGAACAATTACTGAGACACCAACGCTCAGCCGGCGCACTTTGCCTTTTGTGTCGTTGGAGTAATTAGTTTGCGAAAATGTTTTCATGAATTTATTGGAACTTTTTGTGAGCCTTGACTTTCAGTAATAGCTCTAATTTTTCTTAGCGTGGACGGCTGGTGAAAAATATATAGTTTTACTTTAGATTCTATTAAACTTTGCTTTTCATCCTTTTTCAATAAGTAGAGGTTATAGTATCGAAGTGTAGTCCCAAAACACAAATTTATACCTCTGATTTCTCATTATCAAAAAAATAATGAAGTCTTTCATTAATCTACCAAAGTAACCTTCACATGCTTGACGACAAAAATAGTAAACGTGATATATAAGATACTTCAGTGATAAAATGGTATTTACCACAAAAGAAAGAAAGGTAATCATTTGAAGTTTGTTTTGCATTTCAAACTATCGGCAAATATTTTATTGGAAGATATGTAAGCGGCGAACGCCTCCCATTGTACTTTTAGAAATAAATAGTACAACAAATTAGAGAACTTCGTCATTCAAGTGCCGTATCTGGAACAAATCAGATGGTTTTATCAATTGTACCACACACAATCTTCGCACGACGTAAATTGTAAATAGCTGTAGTCATATCAGCAATTGAAATAGAAGAAACAGAAGAAAGAGCAGGGTCTTGGAATTTGTAT
Organism: Lepidonotus clava; assembly: GCA_936440205.1. Taxonomy (NCBI): domain Eukaryota; kingdom Metazoa; phylum Annelida; class Polychaeta; order Phyllodocida; family Polynoidae; genus Lepidonotus; species Lepidonotus clava. The sequence goes on from OW387145.1 coordinate 37,606,859, forward strand.
TCTAAATATGTGGCCAAAGTACTACGCCAAAGTACTACGTTCATTATACATTGAATGTGGGACTACTGGGAGTGAACGTCACCATGAACTAATAATTATGTAATATTTTTCTTGAGGGTCATTTTTCTAGACCACCTATAGAAACCAGTTCGACCTAACCTTTTCAACATCTTTGATTAGCCACTCTCTATACTATTTCTTTCTGTCTAATTTTGGCAAGATATCCAGATTTATTATTGTCTCAGTTACGTTGAAAATAAACTAGTATGCCAAACTAGAAATGGCTTCTTCATGGGAACAAATCAGATGGTTAAGCAATCTTATCGCTCACAATCCTCATATTTCTATTCTACTTTTAATCGTCTCAGCCATATCTCAATGTGAAATAACACAGTGAAATAAATAGGAAGAAAATAAGTGAGAGTCTAGCAGCAGTCTGGCCCACTTTTTAAGCATGTGCCTATAAGACTATTTTAACTATAACAGTGGGTATTTAGAGTCAGAGCATTATTGGCTTTACCATGAACCCACTGACCACTCTCCTCCTCCTGTGGGTGTGGACAGCAGTGACCACTGCTACCAATGACTACCCTGGAGCAGAGAGGGGTCCTGAGGCCCCTCTCCTCAACCCTACTGGATGTGGGTCACTTCACTGTCACATCCTGTCCCACCTCCCTGAGGTCATAGGATGCTGTGTGGCCCCCAAGGACAGACGTAAGTATAGTATGATTATGTAGTGCATAACTGCTGTCAGGGACGTAACCAGAAATACTATTTCTTGACTTGTATATTATACAAGTCAAGTTTAAGTAAGTGCTCTAGAAGAAAAGTAATGGGTATCTTTTAATGCTAATTTGTTTTGATTGAAAAATACTACATTTATCAGGGGCGGCTCCAGGGATTCAAGAAAGGGGGGGGGGGGGGGGGGTGCGCCTATATTAAAACAAGTCCAATTTTACATGACAAGAAAATTAGATTTGACAAAATAAAAAAAGAAAAGGGGGGAGGGGGAGGGGGCGCACGCCCCATGCACCCCCAACGGATCCGTCCCTGTTTATCCCTTGATTTTAAGGATTTTGCCAAAGGTTCTTTTTGCCAAGGCACTCTGCTAAAAATATTGTTTTTAATCAGACTCTACAGTTTATCTGTGTTTAATCTAAAAAAATCCAAAAAATCTAAAATTAATCTAACCTTTGTAACTTTGTGAAAGTGTCCGTCAAGGTCACATCACTAACTACCAAGAGCTTGTATTTAATGCTCTTTATTTCTGATAAAAAGGATTTGCATTGACATAAATGATTGGTTGCACTGACTTGCTCATGTTCTAGATGAACAAGTCGCCTTCGGCTAAGTATGTGCACATCCTGAGGGTGGGGGCAATCCCGGGCGATCTTGCATTTTTTGAAAATGTGGTTACTGTACTGCACAAATCAAAAACATACATAGTACAGAAAAAGGGGACGTAAAGCGCTTTTGTTATTGTTCTCATTTTGGACACATCTTCGAGGGCTTTAGCCTGAGACATAGGCCTATGGATGTTTTATTTCAGGTTTGTTGCTTGTCAGCTACAATCTCCATAATTATATTTTCTCTCAACAGTTGAGGCCTTGGTAGACTTTGCAGACAAACTCGCCGCAGAATGCCGTTCAAGTCTTGATTCTCTGGACATTTGCATCGCTCAAGCCACAGCCGAACTGGTTGGTGATGCTTGTCTATGTCTCAAATCCAAGACACTGGTAGAATCCTTGAAATCAGATATGAAGAACTTTGTAATGCCAGCCCTTTCAAAAGAGGTCAGTCTTGATTCTGCCTACCCCAACACCCCTGCTGGTAATAGGATAGCTAAGATCCCATCCAAGAGAAAGGAGAATGCTGGCAATAACAGGTATGAATGCACTGACCAAAGGTTGAGAGGGGTTCTGTGTAGCTCTCTTCAGGACAACATGATAACAGCTGGAAACACACCTTGCAGAGATGATCACTACTGTGGCAGCCATGGAAAGAGTTACACATGGTGTTATACTGACTACAGCAACTGGGAATATTGCTGCTCTGGTCCATGTGGCTACCATGACAAACCTTATAGATGGTGCCAAGCCCGCAGCACTTGGGAATACTGTGGGTTCTATCCAGATGGGCAGGGTACAAAAAATGTATTAGGCATGGACTGCAAATCAAACCACCAGTGTGGCAAGCATGGCTACTACAACTATTACTACTGGTGCAAGTATGACTCTGCAGGCAATTGGCACTACTGCTGTGCTCCAGGGGAGAGCTGTACAAATGGAGATTGTTACACTAATGACCAGTCAACTGAAAAAGAATACTGCACAGACTATTAAGAAAAAATACCAGTCAACAAAATAATGCACTGACTAGTAAGACTAATGACCAGTCAACTGAAAAAGATTTTTTCTCTGATTAGCAATATCATTACAGGTCAACTTCTCGATGTCTCCGTATTATTAAACACTCAGAACTATTTTCAAACAAAATCTATTTTGAATCATTGATACTATTAATAATTACTTACATGATATCTAGGAAACTTATTGGAATGGATGAGAAACAACATACATCAACATGATCATTTAACTGAATAAATGCTTGTTTTCAAAGTTGGAATGTGTTCAACAGTTTTCAATGATAGAATGATACAGTTCACACATATATGTCATAATATAAATATTATAATTCTAGAGTGATGTATATTGATGTGAGTAAAGTTATAACATTGTATGACCATTTATTATGATGAACTGATTTGTAGAATCTAAATCGTAATCAAACATCATCATCGCTATCATTTTACTTGTTATATGATATGTTGAGGTTTGTCAAATTATGTGCAAGTACTCTATAATATATTTGTGTGTGTGTTTATCATGAGTTCTGTCCTGAATTAGGAGAAGAAATTGTTGATTGCAATATATGTATTTCATTAAAACAGAGTTATGACCTGAATTAGGATTTAAATTCATTTCGCTGGGAAGATCAAACTAGCTTGAAAGCGATGAGGAAATGAAAATTAAAAAAAAACAAAAAAAAAAACAACTAAGAGTTGACAAGAACACGCATGTGAAAGGATAATTCTTTATTGATTTCCAAAAACATGCAAAATACGTCACTGACTTCCTATTAGGAATTCGCCAGTCCATAGACTTCCAGTGTTCTATGTTATAGTATAGTTTTCTAAGCAGAAGTAAGAAATTTTACAATCCGTTAACGTTTGTAACGCTTTCCAAAGCATCAGGCCATAGTATATGATAAAATGTCTGATTAGTTCAGTTCGTGGGAAAGGTACTACTAGAAAAGTACCATAATCATGGTGAGCGTTTACATTGGGATTTACCAGGCCTCGTTTTTCAATATAAACCTGGTCCCAGAGACATGACATTAACTGATAATCTCTTCTTTCATTAAATTTTAGAATGTTAACCAGGTTATGCATTTCTTCAGTGGCCATGTCTCTGGGATCTGAAACGTTTAGACAACATCTTATAGCATCATTTTCCACGGTCTGAATTTCCCTTTCCATACCGGCAGGGATTACAGTGGTTAATAAACTCCTATAATCTATTAAACTTATGAACATCAATTTCAACAATCATTAAGGCAGCCTGTGTGGTGATGTGAGGTCTAATGTGTCTCAGTAAAATACTTTGTGGGCAACAAGTTTAATTATGTTACGTGTTTGATAATTCTCACATCACCTTGGAAGGATTCAATCATTGTGGGTACATCAATTTCAGCGAACGGTGTGCACAAAACAATATCATCAGCATACAAAAGATACTTCGTATTGGTTATACAGTCAACAATGTCATTAATATAGATAATGAACAGCTGTGGACCACCAACGCTTCCCTGTGGAATGCTGTATGTGACTGGCAACGGTTGGGTGGTAAAGATATCTTAGTGTACAGGCTGACTTTTCTCTTAAAGATAATTTTCCAAAAGGATTTATTAATTGTTTTCCGAGTCCAATATTGGGTAATTATTAAAATAATTTTGAGTCGAGCGCTTTTTTAAAATCTAGGTAAAGAGATGAAGAATTTAGGTTATTGTTATTCTTTATGTATAAGTCATATAAGTAGTTAAAAATTGCTTTTTGGGTAGATTTATTTTTTTACAAAACCGTTTTGACAGTCTAAAATCAGTTTGTACTGAGTACTGAGGGGGACTTAGATTTAGGTAGCGGTTGCATGTTTTCAGCTTTTAGGATATACACAACTTGTTTGTATACAATAATACAGATGTATAAAAACATATGGAAAATTATCAAACAACGTTTTCCACATCCTACTGGCTATTAGTCTAGCTAGGTGTTAAAACATCACGCCGTTCGAGGCTAGACTCTGATGCCAACACTATAGGATCTATAGTATATATTCAGGTATGTATTTGGGTACTCTTAGATGTCTGATGACAAGCTCATGAACCTTTGACATGATGACCAGCATTTCAGATAGTTTTTCGCATCACAACACTGCCTGATAACAATCTGTAGTGAAAACTAAGCTGTATTATAGATTTTATGCCTGTAATCATGCAAATACGTATTATGGATCCAATGAATTTTCCAATGGAAATTTGGCATCAGTTTTCGGAAATTTGGCTTTTTATTTGAGTGCCATACTATTGTCTTCAGCTTGTCAAGACAGTCCACTGACAAATACTCAACCCGACCCGATGGTTGAGTCTGGTCGAGATGAGTTGGTATTATGTGTCATATACCGGTATCAGGGTATGACTGGATAGTTTGCCATATTCCAGACGCATCTGTCGGGTTGGGAATTATGATATGTTGAAGATGAATAACCCATCTGTCAATTTGGCTGAGTGACAAAAGTTCTTATTTGACAAAATAAAACTCATTTTCAGTAATGGCTAATTAAAGAAATTTTACCTATAATTATTAGGCTATAATGCTTTAAAATAATTATTATCTGCTCAATCATTAGCCTATCCGGGTTAAAGGAGGAATAATATGCTAAAAATCATTTGGGCAGGATTATGAAGATATCTATTGTTAAGACCAAGTGATCCTTACATGTGGCATACCCTATAGGCCTGACGGGAGTTTGTCCCTGGGCGCGGCCATATTGAAAAAGGGAGGGTCCTGATTGGCTGAAAAGGCCCGCTTGTCCCCCGACAGGTAGTGGCGCCAAAGGACCACGCATGCGCAAACATGAACTCCCGACTACCCTATATGTAATTATCTCTTACAGATTAGTCTTCAACAATCGGGTCGTTGGCATCCCTGGTGGTCGACGTTGGTGTATGTGACTGGACCTTTGATTAGAAAGTCAACACTGGTTATTCACTCATCCGAGCTGCAAATAAAAAATATTGCATCATGCATTTTAAATATGTTTTTTTGGGGGGTTACATGACTTTGTTTTACATCTTACGCTCTGCCTCCATGTTACCCTAAAATGTAAACTCAGACTCTAGCCCAGCGAGCACATTACATTTTTATGTGGTCACTGGGGCCAATTGCAATATCTGAATATTGACAATATTGTTGAAATAAATCCATTATGTATAAAGTGCTACCACAGCACGCATAGCCAAGCTGTGACGTAACAGAAACGTTCTGCAACTATACTCTTTTAGTCTATCTGGTTCTTACTAAGATGGCACATAACAATTATGTCATTTATGGTTAGGTCAAAACCTCACCAAATCAAAATTTAAAACATAATTTTTTGGTGAGGTTAGGATGAAACCAAAGCAGAACGTTATAAGAACATTCTGTTTAAGTTAGATAACGTAACCAGAATGTTATAATAACGTCGCAGTGCAATGTCACAGCAGTACATTGCAGCAACGTTATTGGGAGCCATCAAAATAACGTAACAAGAACCAATACAGACCCAAACAGAACGTTGCTGCAACGTTATAATAATGTCACATGCTTGCCTGGGTGCCTTTGATGTTGCATATGGATTCATATGCCACCATTCTGCAGCTTTGCATGAATTTCAACACTGTTTACTGCATCAACAGATTTGATAGTGGGCGTTAGCATAATCTGTATGTGTCAAAATGGAATGAGGCTTGAGAGCTGCTGCTTGATACTACAATATGAAATGTTGTTCCCTGTCCTTAACAGTCTCGGAATTTACAGTGACTTCTCAACATCTCCTTAGAACCCAGTCTGATTCCTTGTATGTTGTCTATAGCCAGTGCAGTGCAATAAATACATAGAACTAACCGAGAGGGCATGAAGCCTTGATTATTGCCCCGCTGTCGAAGGGTCGAGCCCAGGCAAGCAGCGACATAACAAGAACGTTCTCTGACTTTACTTTTTTGGTTAGTCTGAAACCTGCCCAATTTTCACGTAACAATAATGTTTTTTTAATGTATAGTTTAGACTTACTAAAAAAGAATGTTATAATAACATTCAATTTTGGTGAAGTTGAGACCTAACTAATAAAGAATGTTATAATAATGTTATTGTGATGTGAAAGAACGTTACAAGAATGTCACAATAACGTTACAGTGCAATGTCGCAATGTTTGGTTCTAAAGACATTTTTGGGTGCCATCAAAAGAACGTAACAAGAACCAAAAGAGGACTAAACAGAATGTTATAATAACATTGTTATAACGACATACACTTGCTTGGGAGGGCTTTGCTCGAGACCTTCGACAAGGGGCAATAATCATGGCTCCCGAGGTTAGTTCTTGTTTTATTCTATACCAATAACCCTGAGAAATAACCCATTAACCAATGAAAAACATTATTTACCAGTGGGGCAATAACACAATCCGTTATTCCACCTTTGCTAGCGGGGCAGGACAATGATGAAGGTATAGGCGCTACAAAGTTGGTATGGAATAAAGCCCCATACCCACTAGGTGATTTGGGCCTTGTCACCCGTCAGTATGCAGAATTGAAACATGTTTGATAAAATTGCTGGGCAAATCGTTGGACGATTTTCCTGGCCATTCAGATCAAACATGTACATTTCAATATACCATTCTGACGGGTGATCAGAGGAAAAGAGGCCCAAATCGTCTAATGGGTATGGATCTCTAAGCCCAATACCCACTAGACGATTTTTACTCAGTTGGTCAAGGTAGAATTCACTAGGTGAATTTGACCAAAATCGGCCGACTCATCGGCCCTAAAATCGGCCAACTGTACTAGAAAAGCCGGCCAATTTTAGCACTGATTTATGTCAAACAAGTATATTTCAATATAACATACTGACTGGTGATCTGAATCGGTGCTAAAATCGGCCAATTCTAGTGCCGTTCAGTCGGCTGACTCACTCAAATTTGCCTAGTGTGTATGGGGCTTTAGTTGAATTAACTAAATTTCTAATCCTGTTATCCAGAGGTTAGTTAGAGACTTATTTCTGGAGTCCATCTCATTTAATCAACCCATTTTAGGGTTTCTGGCTTGGATTTCACCTCACTCAGTGGCAACTGCTTTGAACACAGGTGCCTGCATTTTGTCCATAAAATTTAATGTCTTTTCAGGGCGATAGGAAGTTCCCTGAACTAAAGTCTAATTTTGCCAGCCCTGCAAGCAAGAAACTGCGGACAAAAGAGCACAGTCAAATACACTCTTTTTCCAACAAGTTATGACATTTTGACTAAAGTGGTGTTTCACATTAGTCATAATTTTAAGATTGTATTGTTAGTTAAGGACAAATGGCGCCATTATAGAACTATCATTGACATTTGTTCAACATCCCGCAGAGTGAAAGTTATAGCCTTATAGGTACCAAAAATGCAAAAATAGTGACAGGTCACCGTGGAAACTTTTTGGCTAGACCAGTCTATTTATATGGTAATTATTCAAAAATTGATTTGCAAAATAAATTTTGAAATTTGATTTTATTTGCTAATTATTTTGATAGAAATGAAGTAACAACCAGCCAAATGTTTTTGATAAATGTGTTCATGTTTTCTCAAATGAAAAAGAAAGACTTTTGTAAAATTTGAGGATTTGATATATGTTTTTAACTAGAAAATATATTAAATAAACTAGTTCAAAAATATGAAAAAAATATAAAAAAAAAAGTTTCACACAAAAAAGTGAACATTGAAAATTGCTCTAAAACTTAATATGACATGATTATGGATGTAAGTCATCATATCCGAGCAAAAAAACAGGGGGTCACAGTACTAATTTGGCCAGCAGACATGAATATCCATTTAAAAACCTAAAGATAGCTAGCTGAAAATAGCTATTTTTTTTTTTCATAAATTCACTGAAATGTTTATTTTAAAAGTATTTTGACAATTCTATGTTATTCTTGAGACCCTATCAATAGTTTGGATGCATAATATGCCTTTATATACCCTATATTGAAAGAGTGACAGAAGAAAATGTAAGTTTTGTTGCAAATTTCATTTTTCAGCACTTGCAATGTTTTCTCAAAATTAGTCATGTTTCCCCATTTCTCCTTTGAAGACTGTACATTTTAGCCAAATTTCTATATCATTTATGAATTCTACATATATATATTGAGTCTTTCTGCAAAATATTAGATTGAGGAAATTTCAATTTTTGGATATCTCGAAAATGGCGCCATTGTCCTTAAGATATTTCGATTTCGATTCATGGTTGAGTTTCAGACTTTATGATTTTACGCTCCTATTGTTTTCTTTATGTTATTAGAGTTAAGATTATTAAAAACATCTTAAATTTCGTGAGATGCGAGAAACACATTTACGATTCCCCAAGTGTGAAACGCACCCTTTTAGACTCTGCAAGCTAATAACGTAAATGTTGGTAGGTACTCACATATGAGATACTATTATTCATAAAAAGTAGTGATGTTATTCCAAAAAAGTCCATGACGGGAATATAGAATATAAAACAGTGTTGTCAGAATATATAATAATGCGTCACACTTCACCTGACTAACTGAATAAGTAGGTTTAGTGAATACTGTCATAATTAACTGTGTTTCCCGTTATCTCGGACTCTGCAATAATATAGCTCATTAACTCAACTCGTTTTTATGTAGATGTGTAATATAAACAAATCGTTCCCATGACAAGCACATTTATGTAAATATAGTTCTATCTACAGACTGGGACGATTATTATGAAACTGTGCTAGTCAAGGGATGAGAAAGGAGGTAACAAGAATTACTTGCTCTCCAAGTGAGTAAAATGTGTTTCATTATTTTTTTCAAAAGATCTTGAAAGCTCATTAATTAGCATTGCATTTGTTGTGAAAAAGAGGCATGCCAATCAGGGTGGGCATAACAATGACTTACGGTTACATTTTTCCGATTATGCACCCCAGGCAGAACGACATGACAACGATGAAGGTCAGACTATTGGAGACAACGGCAAATATAGCATCAACTACAAAGATAATAAGAAAATTGGATTATGTTTGGAAAGCGTGCCACCTCTTCTTGCCACCTCTTCTTGATGAGGTATCAAACTAGTTGCATGTTTATAGAACTGTGAAAAGCTCATACGGAATCCCAAATTATCTTCATGATTTCAGGTGCAGAAAAGAGAGGGATATCTGGGGGGGGGCACCAAAAAAATCATCCACGAAAAATCATGGCCACGAAAACTTTAATATCCAAAATGAGTCAATTTCCCATTGTGGGGTTTATGTGTCCACGAAATTTCGTGGATGTTTTCTGGGCAGGATTTTCCATTGTGGCCATGAAAAACAAGGAAACCACCACTACGAAATTTCGTGTTTGTTTTTTGGTCACCCCCCTGTGGTGCCATCCAAAAAACATCCATGAAATTTCATGGTGGTGTTTTTCATGGCCACGATGGAAAATCCTACCCAGAAACATCCGCAAAACTTAGTGGACATGAAAGTTCAGTAATTAATCATACTAAAATCATTCACAATAATTATAATAATATTCACCTATACTTTTTAATGTGTGTTGGAAGGACATTGGGACCATATGGGAGTGGATAAATTTGGAAAACAACTGAAAGAAAAGTCGACGAAATGTCATGGAGGCCTAAATTCCATGACAGGAAGTAGTGTCATCATGGGTATTAAAACTTTTTGTGGATCAAGATTTTTCGTGGGCGTTTTTTGGTCGCCGCCCTGGCGTCTGCAAGAAACTGCTTTTTTTCTCGTGTCTAAGGTCAGATCTGTGGCATAATTTGAATTTATGGAAATCCTACGGCAACGAGGGGTGTTTGCCGAGGCGGCGAAGATCTAACATCTGTGGCCCATTGCACAATGGGTTTCATAACAATTAAAATATTGTAAACAACGAAATTATTTGCAGTTATTTTTGTAACAACAACAGTTTTTTTTAACAATTCTTTTTCTATATTTAGAATGCCCTCAAAGAGTTGTAACTTTTACTGTTTTTTTTTTAATGTCTTGCCTTATTATATCAATTTACAGAATTCAATTCCATCCATTAGAACCAGAGATTTTTACTATTTAAGTAACAGGGATTATTTTCGTAACAACAACACATTTCGTTGTTAAGCAAAAGTTCTAACAACGAAAATCTATTGTGCAACGGGCCACTGGGATGGGTTCTGTGATGATTTAAGACCAGATATATCCAGTTATTTAGAAATAGAAGATACAATGAAATCCTAGGTATAGATCATGAATCAAGTCCAATGAATAAAAGATATCACTCATATTGTTTGAAAAACAACAATAAAACTTACCATGACTAAAGGATGTAACCAGAACGTTCTATAACGTTTTAATAACATCACAGTGTGACGTCACAATGGGAGGTTGCAGCAACGTTATTGGGAGCCATCAAAACAACGTAACAAGATCCAAACCAGTACCAAACAGAACATTGCTGCAACGTTATAATAACGTAATGTGCTTGCCTTGGTCGGTGGCCGTGAGGCCATGGCCGTGAGGCCGTTCATGAATCTTACAGCAGGTCGGCGCGGTGCTGCCGTTCGTGAGGATCGCTACAGGTTCCACTAGTAGGACCGCTTTTAGAATTTAGATTGTGGACAAAAATCAGAATTTGTCGGCCCGGTAAACAGTGAGACATATCGGGATATTCTCCCTCGGTCTTCAGTAAGGAGGATTATCACTCACCAATATCTGAAGGAGGGAACCAATTGAGCAATTCAACTGGAATTTGGTTGAATAAGTGGTCGTTACTGACCAATTACAAACACTGCTAGATATTTTGCAAGGGATTGACCATTTCCAGGTAGGTTTTCTAGTAGAATCTCTCAATGGGAACAACATTTAGGGTCGTTTTCCAACCAGTTCAACCAGACCAAGTTCTGGTCATTTGAAAAACCAGATTTTTGGGTGAATTGTTCCATGGTGCCCCCACCTCCCTTTCACATTTTTAGATATTGGTCGGTATAGAAATCTATAATTTGACAGGAAATTCAGCTGCATCGCTCAATGGGTTCTAACTTAAATGGAGGAGGTGGGAGTGGGGTGGAAATCTATCCAAAAATTGGTCAATCATTTGGAAAATATCTAACTGTATTAGATATTGGCAGCTAATAATCACTGATTTCACCACATTCCAGTTGCTTTGCTCAAATGATTCTCACCTTTACTGCTGATGATTCACGAGACAACATTTTTGATAAAAAAATAAAGCAAACCAATTTTAGAACCTACAGTCTTTTGTTGGTCCTGAATTGGTTTGGCAATTAAATCAGTTGGTTCTTAAATCAGTCTAGAATCAGTCCCCTACCTATTATCCACAGTAAAGTCAAAATCTGATTAATTCATCTTTTTTTGGTTGGTTCGCTTGGTTTGATTATTGAAATTTGACAAGGAATTTTGCATTAAATGTATTAATAGCATTAATATACATAAGAAAATATCATATTTAGTGTCTATATGAACACAAGGTTCCCACAGACTTCGGGGAATCAAATTCCATGACTTTTCCATGATTTTTCCATGACCAATTCTGGTTTTCCAGGATGACCCTCCAGGGTTCAAACAATTTGAACCATTACAAAAAATTAATTGTATAATTTAATTATACAATACCTATAGCTCTTCTATCCACACCAGTATAATTATGGGACAATTCAATGAGTGCAAGTGCCTTCCAGAAGTTGGAAGGTCCTGGTTGATTCTTATTATTGAGACAAAAAATCCTATAATTATTTGTTTTTTTCAATAGTAATTCCTTATTTAATGAAAAAGCCTTGTAGATTCCTTTTTCTGTGGACACTTTTCAGTTATTCAAATCAAAATGAAGAATTATAGATATAAATTTGCAAAAATGATCATCTAATTAGGAATAATACATAGATTGTAACTTTCTTTTGTTTTTATGGTATTTCAAAGCATATCTTGATCAAAATGAAATTTTAAATCTTCCTGTGGACATAGTATTTATTTACCTTTTTTACCGCTAAATATTCATAAATTAATTATTTTCTATGAATAAATAAAATAAAGTAGTTTGCATTGCTCTACATATTAATATTTTCACCACTCTACTTTTTTTTTTACCGATTTTGAAATCAGTCCACTGTTGGTCCAGTTTAATTATCGTGTGGATCATCAGCTTAAGAGGGGTAACCATCGTACGATGAGATCTATAATTCTGGTTGAAATACTGATCGCTAGCAACCAATATGTAACAATATTATTAGATATTTTCCAATTGATTAGCTTTTTTCTAATCTTTTTTCGCTCAATGAGAAACCTTTTTCTAGTTTTTTCTTAACCAGTTCTAGTTGCTCAAATGACCAGAATTATAGTTAAGTCACACAATGGGTACCCGGCAAAGGATATGACGTTCTAATAACGTTCTAGGAACATTCTGGATTGGTTCTTGTAATGTAATACTGTTAGGTTACAGCGACATTCTTTTGATGACTCCCAATTACGTTGCTGCAACCAACTGTTGCAACGTGACATTGTGACGTTCTGACAACGTTCTTGTCACGTTATTTATAAGGCTGAGACTTAATAAGAATGTCACAATAACATTCTGTTTAGGTGTGGTTGAGACCTCACTTAATGAGGATGTCACAATAACATTCGGTTTAGGTTAGGGTCACACCTAACCTAATAAAATGGTTACAGTAACCTTCTGTTTAGGTAAGGTTAAGACCTAACATAATCACAATAACGTTCTGTTTAAGGAAGGTTTGGGCCTACCCTGGTCAGGAGGTGATAACAATGTTCTGTTTAAGTCAGGTCTAGACCTCACCTAATTAGAATGTCACATTGACATTCTATTTCAATTTGATCTTGACCTAACCTCACCAGAATGTTATGATAACATTCTGTTTTGGTGAGGTCACAACCTCACAGAATAATAATGTAACAGTTATGTGACATTTTAGTAAGTAACAGACAAACCAAAAAAGTATGGTCACATAACGTGACCGTTACGTCACGCCTTGGCTGGGTACCACCCTTCAGGCTGTATTTGCACCATCTTTCCATGGCAACGATATTTTGGGTTTAGAGGCAGAGATATTATTATAAGGAATACCTGAGGGAGGTGCCCTAATAAATTATGACATTTTTGGCACCTCTTCCAGTGACTGAATTCTTTCTTTGATGAAATCAATATTTGGTCAAAAAGAGGAGCGGGGGAAGGTGCCCTTTTCTAAATCCATCCCTGCCGCTGGTTGAGTTTGTCACCAAAACTAGCTGCCGTATTCTAAGACATTTTGAACGTAACTTGAACCAAGTTTGAACCCTCCTTGAATCTATTTTCCATTCAAGAGGGATCTAACCATGGAAATGGTGCAAATCTCATTTGTAAAAAAAAAAGGTTAGTTCAAATATAGTTCAGATAGGGTTCAAAAGGGGGTGATTCAAGGGGGGTCAACATACTTCCCAGCACAGGAATATATGTAAGGCACTTTGATTAAATAAATACTGATTTTCGGGGCTTGAACCTAAACTACAAAGTTTTGGTTAAAAGTTGGTTCAACCTACCACAACATGGTTCAAGGTGGTTCGATAGGTTCAACATAGTTAAAATGGAAAAGCTTAAAATCCGTCTTAGAATTATGATTTGAACCAAAAGATCAACTTATCATTTCTTGGACCAAACTGAGCAAAGGTTCAGATTGGGACATAAAATAAGGGGCCAGGGGTAGATCCAGGGAGGCAGCAAGGGGTCAGGACCCCTCCCATTTGGTGGAGGAGTCAAACTTCACAAAGAGAAAAATGTGTGCTTACAAATACACAACATTTTATCACTTAGCCTTTATGTAGACTACACCTCTTCAAAATCCTGTATCTGCTCCTGGAAGCCATAGAATAAAGTGACGAATATCACCCATACATGGTAAAAATAGGTGAGTCTGAACCAAGAGGCCATGGTGTTTCTTTCTTTCATAAAAAGTATGTGATCCCTGCATATAACATACATTGCACAAAAACTTGATAATGTGCAGTAAAAATAATACTGCTTCACCATGCTGTTTGTGAAAGGAGTTAGGTTATGTTCAGCTGATTTCTTTAGTGAATAATGAAGCCTGTTTCTGCTTTTACCTCCGACGAAAGGGCATTCCTTTGTTTGTTCACATGCTCCTGGGGGCATAGCTGGAACAAAAAAAAGTGAAAAGATTTGTACACAGTGTGATTCGGTACAAAGATGAGGTACTTCCATACTTTTCTCTTGAGAAATGGTTAACATTGATAAATAGGTTTGTGTCCAACATACAAATGATTTAAAAATTCTAAATGGGTTCATGGTCGTGACCATAGCTACTGATTTGTTATGACTATGAAAAGTCCATGATAAATCATCAAGCCTGTTTGATATTATAGGTGTTTTGTGTTGGAATGCGGAAATTATAGGGTAGGTATATGTCATGAGGCAGCATGATCATGCCTCTGTGAGCAAATGCATATGTTCCCCATCTTTGATTAATCATCATGAATATGCACTAACTAATTTAAAGAAGTACAAAGTTGACAAAATGCTCCAAAAGAGACAATTTATGTTTGTGTGAGAATATTTAACAAGTTTGAGGGGAAAATACAAAAAGATCACCATAGAATTAGCACAATTAAACATACAGGGTCATGTGAGGGCTTAAATGAAAGGGTTATCAGAGTCCTACAAGAAATCAGAGATATTTCAGTTGGTTTGGTCACCTGGTTGCCATGACAACCATTTCTAAACCTAAAATGTGGTCAAATATAGGGAAGCATGGTCCTTTATAGTTTCCTTGGCAACCACATATTAAGATGTATATGGAAATTGAATATGCCTTTTGGAAGGGTATGCATTAGTCTAAAATGCCTGATGACTGATCTTGTCGAGATGTGGTGCATAGTCGCAGTATCCATGGAAACACAAAAAAAAAACATATCTAACAAGTTTTAGGGTAAAATGCAAAATTCAACACAGAATTGGCACTGTTAAACATAGAGTGTCACATGAGGGCTTAAATGATAGGGTTATGTCCCCTTCAACAATCAACATTCAAATTCCGATTTAAAAAGCAACCAGAAAACAACACAAGGTCACAATCAATATCTGAATAGGAAAATTTTGTTTAGTACAAGTGATGGTATAGAATTTGTGCAGATGACGACACACTAGCCTGAAATGGACTGGCTGACATCAACTGGCCGCCTTCAATTCATCATTTAGTTTCTAATAGCATGATTATACATAATTTTTTCATTGTTAAATGATATATTTATATTCTTAATGCATCTATATGACACTATATTCAAATATTGGTGAAGAATTGCTGATTTATCTTTTGTTAATCTGTGAACACATGCTGATGGTTATCACATGGTGATCACCAAAATCTGGTCACATGACCCAGTCTGCACAAGGTCTATATGGAACTCCGGAAGCCATAGGGTAAATTGTCTATTATCATCCATGCTAAAAACTGAGTCTGAACCAACATGTGTTTCTTTCATTAAAAAGTCAGTGATTCTTGCATATCAATTACATACATTGTGCAGAAACTTGAAAATGTGCAGTAAACAAGATAGTGCTTCACCACACTGTTTAGGAAAGTAGTTAGATTTTGTTCAACTGATTTCTAAAAGCTTTCATGGATAATGAAGCCTGTTCCCTTTTTACCTCTGATGATAAGGTGTCCCTTTGTTTGCTCATTTGTTCCTGAGCTTGTTGGAGTGTGATTTAGTACAAAGATAAGCGACTTACATACTTTTCTCTTAAGAAATGGTCATGGGAAGAGAAATGCATGATAAATAAGTTTGTGCAATCTACCATTGATTTTACAATTCTAATTTGGGACATGCTTGTGATCATGGCTGCTGATTTGCTATGATAGTCAACGATAGATTATCAATTCTGTATATTTTCAGTGTTTTGTCTTTGAATGTGGAAAATATAGGGTAGGTAGGCCTACATGTCACGAGGCAGCATGATCATGCTGTCAATGAGCAAATGCATAAATTATCATGAATTTGTACTAACTAATTTCAGGAAGTACAAAGTTGGCGAAAATTAATGTTTCCAAAAGCGACAATTTGTGTTTGTGCTAGAATGAATTGCCTGAATATTCTACAATGAGGAACATATTCTATCATACAATAATTGAATTATTCTTCTTACAGCATCATTCTGTTGTTCTATTAAGAATGTGATGAATGTCCATTCATCTTTGGTAAAACAAGTGTCGATATAATATGGTAAAACAATGTAATCAAAGAAGTGTATTTGCAGGGGCACGAAAGCCTGAAAGCCCGAATAGATTGTAAACCGGGTATGACGTCAGAATAGTCATGTGATCTGAAGTGACCAATCAGAGCCGAGTGATAGGTATGAAAGGGGGCAGTGAGGCCAGAATTTATTCTGGCCTCACTGCCCCCTTTCATACCTATCGACACCAATGTTCCATCTTGGTATTCCTTGTGTTTACATGTGTCTTTTTCCAATAGCATAGCCCTTGAAGGGGCCTAAGATGACAAGATGATAAGATAGCACCTAATTACCCCAATGAACTCAAGTTATTTAGGCAAAGTTCAGATATAATTAGAGTACAAGTAGAACGAGAGTACAGGGGACTGAAAGACCGAAAGACGGCACGGCAGCCCAAAATGGCCGAAGATAGACCCGTGGAAGTGCGGAAGCCCGATATAGTAAGTGGCTGTCCCATGACTGTGGGCACAAAGGCATGACTGGCTTGGCTCCGCGCTACCACCCACTAGGCGAGTGTCGGCCGGACTCCCCACGGAAGACCGGATTGGACATTAGGCCCCCGCACAAACAATAAATCAGTCCTGCTACCATCGACCCACCCCCATTATTTATTTCTGCATTCTCACTTGAACCCCCAGTCCACCCTTGCCCGATATCCGGAATGCCTCAGGCCCGACAGACCGGCACACACCTACCCCCTTGAAGAATACCGATTGCCCGATCGACCCGCTCACTCCCCCTCATGCACGAGGCACAAATCTTGATCTTACACCTCGGTTTCTTGCTCAAACTCTTCGTCCGACTTGAAACCAAAATAACCCCAATGTCCCTTCGTCGTAGAAATTCGGTTAGAGAAGCAAACAAAAGCCATGTCAAATTTTTTTTTACACCATTTGTGGTCCTGTGAGCGAGCCGCCTCATCGGGAACCACTTACCAACCACATCCAATATGGATAAGATTAAAAAAATAACCACCAGATGGCAGCATCTCACATACACGCTGTAACCAATGACAATGCAAGATTGTGGTCCTCAGTCACACATGAAATTGAAACGTCCTAAGATCAGGTGATGAACCCTAACTCTCGAAACCAAAATCACAGACTATCTTAATAAAATGGGGCGAATATCCCTTTTTCCCCTTCCTTGATAATGTGATGAATGGGTATTCATCAGATGTCAAAGCAAGAATGTGAATGTAAATCGATGCAGTAGATCTTTAAGTATATTGTTATGTAACGGGAATGAAACCCGAAACCCGAAACCCGAAACCCGAAACCCGAAACCCGAGACCCGAGAAAAAGAGTAAACCGGAAATGACATCAGTATGACTGCGTGACGTCACTATGATCACGTGATATGAAATAACCAATCAGAGCTGACCGCTAAGGTATAAAAGGGGCGGTGAGGCCCGAAAATAAAGAGTTCCTTCATAGTACTCCTGGTGTCCACAAGTGTCTTCTTCCTCTAATAGCTTTAGGAGGACTTCAATCAATTAGATGATCTAATGTGGACTAAATAACTAGGAAATCGAGATATTATTGGTAAAGTTCTGTAAAACTAAGGCTTAAACTAGTGCGGGGTCCGAAGGCCCAAGGGACCGAAAACCATGGCCCGAAGGCCCGAAACTGCCCGACCGGCGACGCGAGGAAGGAAGACCGGCCAGACAAAGAAGCCCGAAATAGTTAGCGGCAACCCCCTGACCGGAGGCATTAAGGCGCAACCGGCTCGGCCCCACGCTACCAAAACATAGGCGACCGTTGGCCCGATACTCCCGGTCAGGGAACAAAGGAGTGGAGCTCCCCAAGTTCCGGCCTGAGAGACGAATAGAAGCACCGGCCTGGACCCCTACAATAACAACAATTCTGCCCTCTGCCGTCCTCCACGCTTAATGGCTGCAACCCCCCGGCCCGATCTGACCAACACACCCTCCCCTCTTCAACGAATACCGATCCCCCGACCGACCCACTCAGCCCCCCTCGTGCCCGAGGCACGACTCTTGATCTCACACCTCGGCTTCTTGCTCGGCCTCCGTGCCCAGCTAAGAACCGAAATAACCCCCCCCCTCCGTCCCTCGGTGGTAGAAACCGGAAACCCCGAACTACCGAGGAATGTCACAATAAGTTCATAAATTATAACTGATAATCTCTTTTTGAATACTTGCCACCACCCATATAGCTCTCAACCAATGTGATCCCAGTTTAATTAATGCCTTACACTAAACGATGCAAGCTCACTTGCCAGCTAACAAAGGTTTGGCACTAGATTTAATTTGCCTTGTTTAATTGTGACCTGTATAAGCCAATCAGCACTAAACACGTGGCTATTCAAGCATTAGAGCGAGAACAAAATAAACAGTTCCTACAGTTCTGGTTAAGTCAGCCTAGAGTAAACATATTATTATACTACATGATATGGGTTACAGGGTGTGACGAAGTTCACCATTGTTTGATCTCTATGGGGCTAATTTCACCTATGATAGCACAAGGGAAAGATTAATGACTGTAAAATATTTTGCAGCGACATCTTCAATAGTTGCGTTTTTTGCCATTTCACCACTTCTTGTAAATAAATGTGTCGTATCTGGTTGCACTATTGAAGATGAAAATCTTGTAGACATGTACAGCGATCGGAGATGTCTATCTTTGTGAAGCTATAATATTTTCGATTTCACCTGATACATTTCATTGTTGTCCTCCAGAGGATAGACCTTCGCCTGGTCCACCTCTGATTTTTAATCTAATATTTAGTTTCAGAGGGAGATTCCTTGTGTATTTTACATCTTATTGCAGAGGACCTTATCTCAAAATCAAATGTCACGTTTCTCAAGATTCCAACAACAATGACACTGATTCAACAATATAACCACAACAAAGCCTATTCACTTTCCTATTTGCCCCGGTCAATGTTTCTGTGCTTTTGAAATGCTTTTGAAAAACAGCATCTCCTGCGGGCAAAACTCATTATCATAATCCAGCCAAATTGAATAAAATAGCATTCACACTGAGAGTAGGTCCTTTGCAATAGGATGATATCACTTTCACAAGAGATCTCATGTGTATTTGCACATATACATAGGCACTGTTAAATGTATGCCTTAATAAGCCCGTCCCACATTGGATATGCTAGGTTTGGACAAGGGTTGGACAAAATTATTGTTTACACCACCCTTGTTTCCAAGAGTTGGATTTACTGATCATGAATTAAGCAAGAATTATGTTCTTGTATAAGCTCAATGACTGCTTTAACATTATGATTTCTTAAATTTCATCAGTTGACAGATTAATAGGTCTTACAGCCAATCAAAATACTGTATTTCAGAGCAAAATAGGGTTGGACATTATAGGCTAGGCTGACAGGCTTTAAATTGGTTCCGGTGCACCCCATACACCTAGACTCTTTCTCGTCAAGGAGAGGAGAAAGGTTCCCCCTCATCTTCTTGAAGCACACCTTTCACTCCCTATTATACTTATGTTTGGCTCATTTGGTGAGGGATTTCACTTCAAGAAAAAGAGGATATTCATGCACCCCCTGGTGGTATACATCAATACTAAACCTCTATGTCTCAAGAAGAAAACCTCATCTTATAAGCCTCATGTGAGGTATAACAGGGAGAATTTTTGCTCTTAAAGAGGAAGAGGGGAAACCTTTCTCTTCTCCTTAAAGAGAAAGAGTCTAGGTGTATGGGGTGCAGCCTGGGAAAAATGACAAAACACAAAGTTGCATTTTACCAGATTTAGGACAAATCTCTCACTCAAATTGCTTTGGTTAATTTCATATTATACAAGTGTCTTCAGGGAATAAGCATGGAGGCAATTTTGAAAATATTTCACAGTAAACCTTAGTGTTGGTGTCAACTGGGATGGGCTTATTACTTATCTGCTGTCTTCCCAGCAAACAATTTCACGTTGCTACAACGTTGCTACAATGTTAGCTTTGGGTTGCAACAACGTTGCAAATCTATATAGTTACAACATATATTTGTGGACTCCCAGAAAAGTTGCGGTTACGTAATTTTAAAACGTTGTAATATAATCATTTCAGAACCTCATTACTCATATTTCTAAACATTTTAGTTTTTTATGGGTTGTTCTATAATTTTAAGCAACAACAATGATTTTTGAACACTGTTACCATGGTAACCATGCCATTTTTGTACTTTTTTTCAATTTAATTGAATTTTTCCCCTAAAATAAGGTATATTTATCTAAGTTTCCATGGCAACCAACACTTTCAGTGTACCAAATTCTTTCTTTGACAGAATAAGTTGGAAACAGATCTAGAACTTGTCCAATCAATTGGTTTTGTAATTTTTGGCCAATTCTGCCAAATTTTCAGCATTTTTAAAAAAATTTAAAATGTGTTGCTAAGAAAAGTGTTGCCATGGTTACCATGCAGAATGGCAAGTTTTTGAAAGTAACAAACATGAGAACCTTGAAGATCAGGGGATGAGCTTTCCAATGATACCATACATCACTATTTTTGGATCAAATGTCAATATGCAAAATTTTCATAAATTTTGGTCTATTTTTCAGTAAAATACCTTAAAATACCTATCTGCACCCGAGTATACTCGGGAGCAGCCATTAAGTGGTTAAAGTGTCATAATACGTTTTGTGTTTTCCCTAAACTATAATAAAAAAATATTCTGTTTTAAAAACTGAAAATAAATCAAAATTAATTTTTTCTTATCAGTGATCCTACAGTTTTGATTTCAGATTGCATGTTGCATCAAAAAACCAACATAATGATCATTATATTTTAGCTCATGTCAGGTTAAAGACCTGTTGCATTTGCAATTTAAGACTCTCAATGCTGAGTGGCCTGTACCATATACACTAACAACAAAAAAGGTGTTTAACATTAGCTTTCATCTAAATGTCCTTCCTAACACCAGAATTTTAAAACATTTTGAATATAAACAAAACCCTTTGATACAAGACATTATATTTTTGCATTCAATTAAAAAATAGATATCAAATTCTTGTCTTAAATGGTTGAAATAAAAAAAACGTTTTTGGAATTTGGCCATTTTTAAACAGTGGTGCCACCTATATGTTGTATTTATGTTGTTCTACAACGTTGTGACAACGTTGTGAATGTATAGTTGTCACAACATTGTGAAAATGACGTTGTAAGAACATAGTTTCCTAATGTTAAGTGCATGTTGCAGCACAACATTGCACCCTGACGTTGTGGCAATGTTATTAGTATGTATTTTTATAACACAACCAATTTACAACTAAATTGCAACGTTGTATTTACGTTGTGTGTTTGCTGGGTTACTAGGCTAAGAAATTTCCTTCAACCTTCTGGTCGTCAGAGGACAACAAAATAATGAAGGTAAGGTTGTCTGTAAACATCCATTGGTTATCTACATTATAAGGACACATTAAAAGTTTTCAAGGAAATATCAAAATAGGCCAAAATGAGAATTGTCTGAGGGAACATTTGCAGTAATTCTTTGCTCAAAATATCTGGTCATCAGGAGGACTACCAGAAATCAATTTCGGGTTGTTGAGGACACATGGCAGCGCAGATTTCCCTAGCCAGCTTACCTTTGCACTTTTCACCGATGTCAAGCCAAGTACCGTCATCCTTACACTTAATCTCCCTTATTGCATTTGGATCCTCATATGCGCGTTTGCAATCCAGTCGTAGTCTATGTCCTGGCTTGAAAAATTGCACGGGCCCATAGTAAACTGCATCTCCGTAGTCATATTGAGTCTTGCATGTCGGCGTCGGTTCTTAGAAAGTAGAATAGGTACCATCTAAATTTCATAGTTACGAATGGTATTAGGATAATAAATAATGATCTAAACATTTGTATATGAAATCTAGGGAAGAACAGCTATCAAACACAAAGTTCAGGATGAAATGTTGTAAATGAAAATGACAGTTTTGGCCCAAAGCAAGCTGGGACTCACAAGATATTACTAAAGCCTCAACAAGATGGTGTGGCTTTGAGGCTCATAAAATTATCAAGAGTATGTTTTACATGAAAATGAAATAATGTAATCATAGTAGATCATATTACATACATAGACACATAAAAGGTGTTTAGCCGAGGAGACAGTGTTTGTCTTCTATTAATAATTGTTACTTATCCTCAAGCGTTGCTAAAACATTATGATTTCTTAAATCTTATCAATTGACAGATTTTCAGTTTCACCAGCCAAACAAAATACTGTATTTCAGGGCAAAATAGAATTGGCCATTATAGGTTTGGTTTTTTGGTTATTGGGGTTTAACGCCGTAGCAACATCTAAGGTCATATCACGGCGAGAACAAGGTTTTTGACAATCCTGTCTTGTGATGATCGAATCTATGGAATGAACGAATCTATGAGAAGGTAGAGACCATACCCCTACACATTTACCGAGGCAGGTGTTCTTTAATGTGCATGGTCCCATAGACAGGGCCACACACACAACAGCTGGTGGCCCACTAGGGGCCTTTGATATCCCTGTCGTTGTCACAGGGGGGACACAGAGTGGTGCAGTACCCCAGCTGGCCATTATAGGTAGGCTGACAGGCTTTAACATTGGTTCGTATGGGAAAAATGACGAAATACAAAGTTGTATTTTACCAGATTTAGGAGCAATCTCCCACTTAAATTGCTTTGTTTAATTTCATATTATACAAGTGTCTTCAGGGAATAAGCATGGAGGCAATTTTGAAAATATTTCACAGTAAACCTTAGTGTTGGTGTAAACTGGGATGGGCTTATTACTTATCTGCTGTCCTACTAGGCTAAGAAATTTCCTCCAACCTACTGGTCGTCAGAGGACAACAAATATTGGAGGTAAGGTTGTCCACAAACATCCATAGGTTATCCACATTAATAGGACACATTAAAAGTTTTCAAGGAAATGACAAAATAGGCCAAAATGAGAATTGTCTGAGGGAACATTTGTAGTAATTCTTTGGTCAAAATATCTGGTCATCAGTGGCCCATTGCACAATGAGTTACGTAACAACAATAATAATATTATTAGCGAAATTTTTTGTTGTTACTTTTTTCCTAACAACAATCGTTTTGCAACTTTTTTTCTAAATTTAGAATGCCCTCGAAGAGTTGTAACTTTTACTTAATTTTCTTTACTTTTTTCCCTTTTTATATCAATTTACAGAATTCAATTTCATTCATTAGAATGAGAGATGTTTTTACGAAAATTTTCGTAACAATAAAACTGTTCCTTATGCTATCTTAACTTGATCCTCACAACGAAATTCTATTGTGCAACGGGCCACAGGAGGACTACCAGAAATTAATTTCTGTTCATCGAGGACACATGGCAGCGCAGATTTCCCTAGACAGCTTACCTTTGCACTTTTCACCAATGTCAAGCCAAGAACCGTCATCCTGACACTTAATCACTCTTGTTGCAATGTGATCCTCATGTGCGTATTTGCACTCCAACTGTAGTTTATGTCCTGGCTTGAGAAATTGCACGTCGCCAGAGTAAACTGCATCTCCGTAGTCATAACGAGTTCTGCATGTCGATGTCGTTTCTTAGAAAGTAAAATAGGTACCAACTAAATTTCATAGTTACGAATGGTATTAGGATAACAAATAATTATCTAAACATTTGTATATGAAATCTAGGGAAGAACAGCTGTATCAAACACAAAGTTCAGGATGAAATGTTGTAAATGAAAATGACAGTTTTGACCCAAAGCAAGCTGGGACTCACAAGATATTAACAAAGCCTCAACAAGATGGTGTGGCTTTGAGGCTCATAAAATTATCAAGAGTATGTTTTACATGAAAATGAAATAATGTAATCATAGTAGATCATATTACATACATAGACACATAAAAGGTGTTTAGCCGAGGAGACAGTGTTTGTCTTCTATTAATAATTGTTACTTATCCTCAAGCGTTGCTAAAACATTATGATTTCTTAAATCTTATCAATTGACAGATTTTCAGTTTCACCAGCCAAACAAAATACTGTATTTCAGGGCAAAATAGAATTGGCCATTATAGGTTTGGTTTTTTGGTTATTGGGGTTTAACGCCGTAGCAACATCTAAGGTCATATCACGGCGAGAACAAGGTTTTTGACAATCCTGTCTTGTGATGATCGAATCTATGGAATGAACGAATCTATGAGAAGGTAGAGACCATACCCCTACACATTTACCGAGGCAGGTGTTCTTTAATGTGCATGGTCCCATAGACAGGGCCACACACACAACAGCTGGTGGCCCACTAGGGGCCTTTGATATCCCTGTCGTTGTCACAGGGGGGACACAGAGTGGTGCAGTACCCCAGCTGGCCATTATAGGTAGGCTGACAGGCTTTAACATTGGTTCGTATGGGAAAAATGACGAAATACAAAGTTGTATTTTACCAGATTTAGGAGCAATCTCCCACTTAAATTGCTTTGTTTAATTTCATATTATACAAGTGTCTTCAGGGAATAAGCATGGAGGCAATTTTGAAAATATTTCACAGTAAACCTTAGTGTTGGTGTAAACTGGGATGGGCTTATTACTTATCTGCTGTCCTACTAGGCTAAGAAATTTCCTCCAACCTACTGGTCGTCAGAGGACAACAAATATTGGAGGTAAGGTTGTCCACAAACATCCATAGGTTATCCACATTAATAGGACACATTAAAAGTTTTCAAGGAAATGACAAAATAGGCCAAAATGAGAATTGTCTGAGGGAACATTTGTAGTAATTCTTTGGTCAAAATATCTGGTCATCAGTGGCCCATTGCACAATGAGTTACGTAACAACAATAATAATATTATTAGCGAAATTTTTTGTTGTTACTTTTTTCCTAACAACAATCGTTTTGCAACTTTTTTTCTAAATTTAGAATGCCCTCGAAGAGTTGTAACTTTTACTTAATTTTCTTTACTTTTTTCCCTTTTTATATCAATTTACAGAATTCAATTTCATTCATTAGAATGAGAGATGTTTTTACGGAAATTTTCGTAACAATAAAACTGTTCCTTATGCTATCTTAACTTGATCCTCACAACGAAATTCTATTGTGCAACGGGCCACAGGAGGACTACCAGAAATTAATTTCTGTTCATCGAGGACACATGGCAGCGCAGATTTCCCTAGACAGCTTACCTTTGCACTTTTCACCAATGTCAAGCCAAGAACCGTCATCCTGACACTTAATCACTCTTGTTGCAATGTGATCCTCATGTGCGTATTTGCACTCCAACTGTAGTTTATGTCCTGGCTTGAGAAATTGCACGTCGCCAGAGTAAACTGCATCTCCGTAGTCATAACGAGTTCTGCATGTCGATGTCGTTTCTTAGAAAGTAAAATAGGTACCAACTAAATTTCATAGTTACGAATGGTATTAGGATAACAAATAATTATCTAAACATTTGTATATGAAATCTAGGGAAGAACAGCTGTATCAAACACAAAGTTCAGGATGAAATGTTGTAAATGAAAATGACAGTTTTGACCCAAAGCAAGCTGGGACTCACAAGATATTAACAAAGCCTCAACAAGATGGTGTGGCTTTGAGGCTCATAAAATTACATGAAAATGAAATAATGTAATCATAGTAGATCATACATAGGCACATAAAAGGTGCTTAGCCAAGAAGACGGTATTTGGCTTCTATTGATAATTATTACTTGTAGGCGGATGTAAAAAATACTGTGTTTCCATGGCAAGAAAATATTGCATATCGTTGGCTGAGTAACCAAAGGTCGTATATGAAAAATGGAGATTTTGGGAAATGACAAAAATAGAAATTTGCATTACTTTAAATCTCAACAAAGGTTTAAATATTTTATCAAAGTTTTATGAATATACTTTGATTGAATAGGCATTATGTTATGAATATAATAATGGGATTGGAGACATAAAATGTTGGATTTTAAAGTAACCATAGTAATATCAAAGGAAATTATTGCACATACGACCTTTGGTTACTCAATCTTTCTGAGAAAATGTGAAATAATGTTGATAACCAAAGGTTGTATCTTGTAAGCATTACAATAGATTAAATGTATATCAATGAAACACCCTTGACTTTAAAATTATAGAACAATAAGTTGTAGTTAAAGACAATACAGTCTTATCCATTTCATGATATTAAATCAAAATTAAATCATTTGAATAAGGTCTATAGTGGCAAAACTGAAAGTAACTGTCATATACGACCTTTGGTTACTCAACCTACAAATCATCAGTTCAGTAAACAAAGGTTGTATATGGCATTTTCCTATTATATTGATAAATTTCATATTATTGATCAAAGTTATACTTTCATGTTTTGTCATATGACTGCTTGAACATTATGTAAAAAATATGTTGATTGAAATTATAATATTTTATCAAAAAAACCTATATTTTTATACTTTTTCTAATCAGATACGACCTTTGGTTACTCACTGAAAAAGGGATCAGGTCAGATACGACCTTTGTTTACTGATCAATAACATTCCAAAGAATAATCAAATTTGAAAAATTACAAATTTTCTCAAAGTCTCAAGGGCTCAGGAAATGTATTCAATTATAAAAAAAAAGAAGATTTTTTTTGGATACGACCTTTGGTTACTCAGCCAACGATATGATTCAATTATCCCCGTTATATGATTATATCATGGAAGAACAGCCATTCCAAACACCATGTTTGTGGTGAAACATTGTGAACGAAAATGATAATGTGTAATATTTTGGTCCATTGAAATTTGCAAACGATAGCAAAAGTAACTTGCCAATCCCTCATAAATATACCCAAGTAGGAAGGCTCTATATACACGAGGATTTGCATGATACACGAGGACAAATATCAACCTCGTGCACAAATTGGGCCAACTTTTACACAAGGTCGTTTTTCCTGAAAATTATATACACGAGGTGGAAATCCTGTCCCCTGACACCTCCCTCTGGCCCCTGCTGCTTCCCCCTGCCCCCTGCCGCTTCCTCCTGTCCCCTGCTATTTATGGTATCGTTTCATAGTATTTTTCAACATTTTTTTGATAATATTGCATATTGATTCATTGAACTATATACATATAGCTATCACAATTGTTTGGAGCGACTATCGTAATTTTCTTATATCCCTGCTCACGTTTTAATGAAATGTTATGACTTTTTTATAAACATTTTTCCCAAAATGCAATTTTTGAAAGACAGAATGAAAACTGTTTTTTTGTATTATAGTTACTTTTCTCATGATATATATGCCTATAGACGGTAGCAAAATACTTACGCGTGTGTGGAGTCTGTGCAAGAATTAGAAGATATGTTTGAAATATCTGAAAAATATAGCCAACAGGCTTATTATAGGCGGGCACTCTAACATAGGTATACAAAGATTTGTTCTTTTTCATGTCATTTTTATTGAATCAATGTTCCTGTTACATGCTACACAGTTTTTTTTAACAAGTTTATTTCCCCACTAATCCCCTACACACTGAAAACACAGAGTTGTCAAAAGTGGTGCCAAAAACGACAACCCATTGTTGTCTGTCTCTTTTATACAAAAAATCTTATTTATGAATAGTTTCATGTTGTAGATATCATAGTCCATAATAATGGCTTCCTATTATCGTATTACTTATTATTAGGTATGGCCATTACACATAGGAGGCCTATGAGTTGTATGTTTTTTGACACCATTCACTTACAATACTTTATCTTAGACAGAGACCATGACAACCTTGGGCTGTCGTTTTAGGCACCATTCACTTACAACCCTAGGGTTGTCAGGCAGCACTTTTGACTCTCATTTTGTTCTGTAACAACCCTATGACAACCCGATTCTCAGTTTTTGCTTCTCTGACAACCTTTTTGGCCCAAAGTAGTTGGGAGAAAATGACAACCTTTGGGTTGTCATCCAGCCTCAAAATTCACAATGACAACCCTCTGACCACCCCCAAATTGTCAAAGGATTGTCACAAGGTTGTCACACAGCATCAATGGCCTGACATGAGCCCTGCTCTGCCCTCACAAGTCACCTATGACAATCCAAAAGTCACCTATGACAACCCAAACGTCACCTATGACAACCCTCTGACAACTTTAAAGTGGCTCTCTGACAAGTTTGTGTTTTCAGTGCATGACGCTTATATGGACGCCAACAGGTATTAATTTATTATACCCTCCCAGCCAGGGGTGTGTTCCAATCTCACCTGTATATATAGATATTTGTCGTATCGTGGGTCATATCTGAGAAGCGATTGATTTACGACGATTTGGTTACAATCTATTATGTTAGGGGTCTTGTTATGTAATGGCTTGGATCCCCAGCACTAAAATCCAATCTGCAACCATTGCAACTTAATTGTAAATGAGTGGTAGACAGGTGAAATAAAAAGAAAAGCTACGATGACATTTTAGGTAGTCGTAGGGAAATTGTAAATTACAAAATAGGCATTGAAAAAGAATCTGATTTAAAAAAAAGAGACCAATATGTTTGTATGATATTTACAATTCTATAAAAACCTTTAAATAAGGTGCGGATTGCAGATGGCCGCTTTGAATCTCCACGCAGATTCTTAGTACATACTGGAGACATAGGAAAAGGCAATGCGGGGAGATTGTCAGTTCCGGTGTGCCAGGGAAAATGGCAAACTCCTTTCTCGCTTCAGATTCCCTTGTAATCATCGCTCCGACTATAGCATTCTGGGGGGTGCCGGGACTACTTTTCGCTGGTACCGGTTACCTGCCCGACTTTACACTTTCTATAAGAACTACTTTTTCGCGGAGGGCCACTTGCGTGATGCGGTCGCGCAGTACTACAATAAAAGTGGGTTACGAAAAAAGGCTATAGTCGGAGCGAGTATTACATGTGGAATCCGAAGCGACGGGGGAGTATGGGAAAATGGTCCTCCCGTGATTAGGGTGGCGCCATCTGACGAGAAAGGCTATAGGGTAAAACAGGGTTGCATCAAGGAGGAAAGAGTTAAGTGGGGATCCCACTTAGCAACGGAACTAATATTCTGGTCGATTAGGACATTACAAGCTTCCAATATCTAATAGTTTCAGATATTTGAAAGGTGATTTAAATTAATTTTTGGTCTAATTGCTGAGTTGGAACACTGTTTCTACATGTTTCTCACTAGTACTGGTTAAAACAAACAAAACTAAACAACCTGAACTGGTCAAAACGACCAGGATTATAGTTAAATCACGCAATGGGTTCCCCCTTTTAAGGAGTTAATAGGAGGGTCCAGCACGGCAAAACCTGTAACCGCCGATTGGGGCGCCTCCTGGCGTCCGTCAGGCAGTGGGCCCTCACATCGCATTGGTATAAGAGCCTGACCTAAAACAGTGGATCTCTTGGTTTTCGTATAGGCCTAAACCATGGTCATTTGATCAACATATTGGTATTAACCACCCTTATTTCTATCTAAATCATCGAAAAATCGGGAAGTTTTACATTTGAAAATACTTAAATTCACAGCTTTTTGGTTCGAATCATTTTCAAGTCATGTGCTTCCTAGGCCTATCTATGCTGTTCCTGGCAATATGCCCTTATATTAATAGTTTGGGATGGGTAGGCCTACCGTGAGGTTGAAACGGATCAGAAACATGTTTTACGTAAGTGTGACGGGGGGTTACAGTACATTTCTATAATGCCGACTGGTACTGGACCATCTTAAAGAATAGCTAATTATACATAGCCAATTATACATCTTTGGTTGTATCGCACACAGTGGTATATCAAACATTTTTTTTAAATGGCCAATAGACATAAAAAAATGAATGAAAGGCAAAAAAATCATATAGTAAATTTTATAATACGCCATGACATTTGAACTCAACTATGATATCAGTATATAACCTTCATAGATGCTCAGTACTGACAATAGGCCTAATTGTATTTTCAAATATGCAGGGTACGCGATACTAGCCTGTTTTAATATTTAGAAAAACCTTTTAGATGGAAGAGAAAAGTTTGCATACATGAAATAAAGTGCGCGATATACCCCCTTTTTACCCTAGAGTAGAGGCGAAGCCTCTTGTTGTTATTATATATAAATCTTACCTGAAAACATATTTAAGAAAACAAGTTGTTAAAACAATAATACATTGCTTACAGCGTTGCAGGGTCTGGACTTTGGCACCATAGGCAATTAAGCCAATTATAGGAGGGTGCCTGGCACCATGGGGTCCAAAGGTGAGGGATCCTGAGACCACTGTCACGCATGAGTATCCTCACTTTAATTTTCTATTGGCCATAAGTTCATTATGTTTGTGTTATTTCCCATAATTCATGTATGTAATGAAAGATCATTTTGTGATATAATTTCCTATATAAAATGTTTTTAACGTGTTTCATTCTTTTCTTAATCATTTATATATTTAGAACTTACCAATGTTTTTCAACAACATAGGGGGGTAATGTGTCCTTCAAGAAATAGTCACTTGCAGCAAGTAGTCTATCACAAGTGAGATACGACGTGGTACCCTCCAGAACTATTCACATAGCAATGCCCTTGGGTAGATGGACCCCCCAGTCGCAGCGACTTGCGGCCTGAAACGCCGAATACATTGGAACGCACCCCAGCGTGGGTTATAACCAACAATCTCGTGCGGGAGGTTTTGAAATATAACATATGATGGTGTCTTCTTTTAGTTGAAGTAGAGAAATAAAATAAAGAACACCCTTCTCGGAGTTATTTGAGAAGTAATAAAAGTAATAACGCCCGCGAAGCCCCAGGAAGCCTTTGGCCTAGGGCTGCGGGCTTCCCGGGGCTTCAAGGGCGTTATTACTTATCAAATAACCCCCTGGCGGATGTTCTACATATTATAATTATTATGTAAAACAATCTATCAAAAATGTATCATTACAACGCCTGCGCATGTGCCCGGGATAATGGTTGTCGCAAACATTTTTCAAGATAAAGTAATTGATAGTTTGGGGACTGCAAATTATATGACAAAACAAACCCTCATCGTTATATGTTACTCGAGCGTTCAAGTGGGTGTCCATTGGAACATTCGTCAGACCCTCCCGTGAAGGCGAAGAAATGACGGTACCGCTTTTGATCGTAGCATTCGTTGTTAATTCTGCATTTCCCGTAGATTCAGGTATGTAACTTCATGGTAATCAAGATTTTAAGAATTTCCGTTTTAGTTATCTTTAGGCCTATCTTAAGGTCTATATATGCATTGCGCAGCTCGTTTTATACCCTTGAAACATCGCAATTTCACGGTCAGCCGTATGTTCCAACACAATTCCGCAGTGTTGATTTTAAATTCAACCATAGATATAAATTGATAGGGCAGTTTTCTAGCACAATGAGTGTATAATAAATGAACTTTTGTTTTTTTCCCATGGTTTTTCGTTTTTCTATAAACTATTGGAATTTCTGTAATTCTTTAATATCGTAACATCCTAAAAAGCTAAGAAATTCTCCAGGAGCCTTTATTTAGATTAGGAATTATACAAATAAGAAAGCTTAAAGTATGCCGTAAATGAAACATTGCATAATTTTCATTGATGGTGAAATAATCTTGATTTTTGCATGCTGTTGCCATGGTGATCGAAATGTTAATAGAACGTCCAAACCTGCTGACTATTGAAGATGTTACTGTATGGTGTTCAAACGTTAACTTCAATCAAGATACCAAAACCTTTCAGCCATGTTGTCCAGCAGATGTATTTCTTAGCTTCAATGAACCTCTTAAGCCCCATATCCACTAGGCAATTTTACTGGCGACTGGCGATAGGCAACTGACTAGAATTGGCCGACTCCTATGATCGCCTGTGGGTATACCATAATGAAGTGTGTGTGTTTAATCTGAATCGGCGATAAAATCGGCTAGTAGAGTCTGCCGATTCTAGGTAATTGAATCAGCAGACTCTTGTCAAAATCGCCTAGTGGGTATGGGGCTTTAGGGGAGGTACGGGAAAACACGGTCACACTCCAGGGGTACCACGCACGTGCTATTGGGGGCTAGTTGCTCCAGTTATCGTGTCATTCAAAAGTCAGAAACCAGGTCCCTACCACCCCTTATTCCTTTACAAACCCTCACCTACCCCTATCGATAGTTATACGGTAGCGGTACGTACAGCCCCACAATACTCCTATTGGAGTATGATGTTGTGTGTGTGTGTGGGGGGGATATCTTAACCAAACATACTTAATGTTTAAGACCAGTGTGAAGCACCTCCTTACTCTATAAATGTTCACAGTTCCTATAGTGATTTCCCGATTACTATAATCTTACCTTAGACCATAATGAGGCCATGGTTTTCAGTATACCTTCTTTGTTCCCGAGTGATGTTGAGCGACGTTTATTTCTTTCGTTTCTGGAATATAAATAAAAGAAATCTGACACATAGAAAAACAGAAATTATCATCTGAGTCCCAATTGAGACCAAACGTCAGACTAAATTAATTAAAATTGTGATCAGACGAGGGGAAAGGATGCCCTGTGTAGTATTTCTTCAGAGCTTGCTCTAAGCTGTCAAATGATATATAACATGCCTAAAAGCAACATTTATATGAAGTGGGTTAATTATGGTCCCTTTAATATGCCATAGTACACAGGAAAATTGCTTTGTTTTCGGCGACGGCTTTAGCGATCCATGCACCTTCTGATTGGTCCATCCCCATCCAAATTCAAAATCCGGCCATGCCATGGCTAAAGGAGGTCCCTAGCTTTTCGGCAGTACCAAAAGTTCTTGGGTTCTTCACTCCTAAAAGCAGCATGCAAGTTGGCAAAGTTGATAAAAATCGGCATTTCAGGAGCCTTTTGTTCTAGATTCCAGTGCAGATTGCCAGCTTATTTAGTTCATGCAGTATACACTAGACGGCATATTATCCAACAGTGGTGGGAAATACAAAGCTCATAATGAATACACATGTCTAACTATGAATGTACAGTTATCAGAATGAATTCATGATAGAAAATTCAATTATCACTATATGAAACAATTGTATCAAGAAAGATGATACTTTTCCCCATGAATTCTGATCGTAGATACATTTTCTATGTTGCCCTAGTCATACAAGGGGTACATTAAACAATGATGCCATCTTCTTATAGTTGCATGAACCATATCCAATTTATTTTCTTTGATATAAGGGTTGTCATGTCCTTCAGGTAAAGGTGATTCCCCATTAAATTTGTCTATAGTAAGTGCTAAGATAAAATGTTTAAGATATGACACTCAGTGTAGAACAGTTTGTCCTAAGTGCTACATATTATCTTAGCACTGACGATCGTAAAATCCCCTTGGTGTGAAATGCACCTCTCTCAATTTCTTTACTTCTACACCATGACAACACACCAGGGAACATCTGGTGTCATAGTTAGAAACATGTGCCAGCTGACACGCAAAAAGTTATACTTTAAAGCAGAACTTCATTATGATCATGATTTATCTATTCATCACAAAAAGAAAATTTTCATATAGAAATTATAAAAACGTAGACAAATTTATTGGTCTACATACAAGTACCTCTTCATAATCTGAGAAGGAATTCTATTGAAAATAATAGAACAAGAACACAGCTTTTTATAACCTTCTTTCGAAAAATGGTCAAAGAATCTTCAGGCCATAACTTTATCGATTGGTGACCACACACATACACATAAATATAAACAGCGATTCGGATCGAAGCATGTATTCAACTGTTTGAAATGATGTATACCCACTCGTATATAATTCATTTGTATTCATTAATTTCACCTTTGTGTACCCTTTTGTGAAAACCGACATCTTAACTGTGGTGAAAATATTTAGAATAATTATACTTTTTACTTTATGCAACCCAAGTGTAGAATATCAATCATCCTTTTAAGATTATATTTCTCAATGATTATTATCATTTTTATAGGTATGAAACACATCGATGCTGAAGAGGGAGCTACAGCCTCCTTATCTTGCCCTGCAGGAAAACCTGGGAATTTCACATGGGAATGGAGCCGTTGTTTTACCAATTGTGAAAACTCTGTGGTTCTTAAAATGAGCCGGAGGGTGTCAGAATCTGGCAACGAATTGAAAATAGCGAACGTATCCATTGATGACGAAGGCCGATACATGGCTTACATTTTTCAAAAGCCTAATCACACAAAGCGGGGACCTACCAACACTAGTCCGTCACCACTTGTGAAGGGCCAATGCTTTTTCAACCTCATTGTATCTGTCAGGACTACATGTAAGTGGATAACATGATGCTATACTACTATTAATAGTTAAAGGAAGTGAATTATTACAATCTATAAGTGTATGAATGGTCACATGATGTGCTATCTGTGCGACTGATTATATTCTCTGACAAATGTTGACTGATGGAGTTTTGTGATGGAGCGCATTTCACACTAGGGGAATTGAAATGTGTTTCTCACGTCTCAAAAAATTTAATATAAGATGTTCTTAATAATCAATGATCTTACCTCTAATAATATTATGTAGATAACAATAGGAACATAAGATAATAAAGTCTGAAACTCAACCCTGAAAAAGTCAAAATATCTTAACTAAAAGTATGATCTTAAAATTAGAACCAGTGTGAAAATTCCCCCGAACTGGTAGGACTTTAATCAACTCTGGTGGCAAAGAGTTTAAATAATTGTTCAACTTTACTTAATTTTTTTTTCTAAATCAACCATGGCTTAAAGAAATTCTAAAAGGTATTCCACAGTTCATGATTAACAAATCATCTCTAATGATAAATGCATATTTTTTCCGATTGTTTTTATGCCCCAGTACATAGAAACTGGTGCCCTTTCGGTAGTTCCATAGTGTGGGAAGGGTGTTGTTTAACCATTTCCTGGTTTCGGAATGGGACTCAGGGCGTTGGCAATTAGCACAGATGGAGGGCCCATCGTGGAACTTCCGATCTCTGGGGGTGTTTCATACTGGTCGTAGCTTTATGATCGTATCTTTAAGTAACATATTGTGACTTTTTCATGGTGATGAGCGGTCGTTCCAATGTGATCTTAGGACGAACTATTGGATCCTATTGGAGTTTCACACTGGTAGTAACTTTAAGATCTTATTTTTTGTTAAGATAATATTATTTGGACTTGTTCACGATTGAGTTTCAACCTTAAGATCTTATGTTCCTGTTGTTAACTATAGTATTAGAGTTAAGATAATGGGTTATTAAGATAATGTTTTCTTCAATTTTGTGAGATGCTAGAAACGCATTTACGATACACCTAATGTGAAACTCGCCCTAAGATTTGTTGGTTTTAAGGTTTTATGATGTCATAAGACGCGATAAGAGGGCCACTGTGGCAGCAAAATTTAAACTAGATCTAAAAGACTTATCTTAGATAATGTGTTTTTATTAGCCTACTGCAACTGAAGGAGGACATTTGAATCAAATTGACTTACGAATGACTTACGATAATTGTATGATGAAATTTAAGGTATAAAGTCTATCTTAGGAATACATTAGAACTCCCTAATATTCCAGACTTACTATTTGATGTTCCTGTTGTTGTGTGTGTTTCACACTAGGTGTATCTTAACTGTGTTTCTCACATCTCACAAAATTTAAGATGGGATGATTTTAATTATCAATAGTCTTAACTCTAAAAATATATAGATAACAATAGGAACATAAGATCATAAAGTCTGAAACTTAAACATGAAAAATTCTAAATATCTTAACTAAAGATACAATCTTAAAATTACGACCAGTGTGAAACTCCCCCGTTAGCTGTAAAATTGAATTAACATAATTGATTGAAGAAAACGTCCTATCTTAAAATTAAAGATGTGAGAATGAAAGATGTCTCAAAATAGCTTAAGGCTGTATTCCACAATGCGTTGCGGTCATTTGCGTCATCAGCTTGCGTTGCAACGCAAGTGAAACGTTCCATGACGCAAGTGATTAACGCAACTGGAGTGGAACGCAAGGTATATCCCCAAGCAAGAATAGGATGTTATAATAACGTTGCAGCAACGTTCTGTTTAAACCTCATTTCGTTCTTGTTACGTTCTTTTGAGGGCACCCAAAAACGTCTTTAGAACCTAACATTGCGACGTCACACTAGAACGTTGTTGTGACATTCTTGTAACGTTATTTCACTTTACAATAATGTTATTATAACATTCTTTATTAGTTTGGCCTCAACTTTACCAAAATAGAATGTTATTATAACGTTCTTTTTCAGTAAGTCTAAACCTTACCTAAAATAACGTTATTGTTACTTGAAAATTGGCCAGGTCTCAGACCAATTAAAAAAGTACAGTCACAGAACGTTCTTGTTATGTTGCTGCTTGCCTGGGTTCCACGATGCGTTATACTTGCGTTCATGGAACGCAAGTAAAATCGCAAGTAAAAACACAAGTTTACTTGCGTTTTTACTTGCGTTCAGATACCAACATGTTGGTATTTTACTTGCGTTTCCTAATTGCAAGCAACGCAAGTGCCAGTGAACGCATCGTGGAATATAGCCTTTACTTACAAATACTATCTCAGAGTTGTGACTAATGTGAAATATCCCCAAAGCTCGGATTGTCCCTGCAGAGTCACAACATCAATATCATAGACATTAGTCATTTAATTGATTAATACAATGTTAATACGCCTGATAATTATAGAACTGGAACTATTTCGAGAACTGTTTGTCTAACACATGCGTATAATATCTCTATTAATCAGTCATCATTCTTTAACTACAGATTCTGTCGCTTCAGAAGAAGGTTTTACACCTACCCTTACACATATTGAAGGTAAATGTATTAAAATGTTATTACTGTTTGGGATTGTTAGTATTAAACTTACAATTCATCTATGATATGGTTTCCAGACGTTAAACTTACAATTCATCTATAATATGGTTTCCATACTTTAAAGACTTTACATATTAATTTATATAATTAATTTGTGATATTTTCAAATGTTAGAGTTTTAACACCTGTGATTACCTTGATAATTATAATTCTCAATCTCTTTATATTGTTTACTCAGCAAAATGTGGAGTTTTAAAATTCAACACTGTTAATTACTTCCAACCTGTTGATTTTCAACCGGTTAAAATTTTCACCGTGTTAAAATTCACACTGTTAATTATTGATATACCCTCCAATTACACAGTTCTAATCAATTCTGATGAAGGATGTAACAATCCGAAACATGTAAATTCTACCACCTTTGAATGTCTACTATAAATTCAAAGTCTACAACAAGTCGCTGTTGAGTTAGATGTTCTCCACAATATTTTATAATATGGTTTATGTTGCTATCCACACAAAAATTATATGACATAGTTATTTGAGAATTTGAAAATGCCATACATTGTGCAAAGGGTGATTGTGTCAGTGAAGCAGAAGAAACAATAATATTGCTTTAAAGGAACCTATATAGCTATTCATTCCTATCTACCCAGCCAAGGATATGACCTTATAACATTGCAGCATTGTTCTGGCTTGATTCTTATTATTTGAATTGTAAGGTTGCAACAACATTATTTTGATGACTCCCAATAATATCGCTGCAAAAAACAGTTGCAATGTTACATTGTGATGTTCTGAAAATGTTATGCATATATCTCTATTAATCAGTCATCATTCTTTAACTACAGATTCTGTCGCTTCAGAAGAAGGTTTTACACCTACCTTTGCACCTATTGAAGGTAAATACTTTAAAATGTTATTACTGTTTGGGATTGTTAGTATTAAACTTACATGTTGTTATCCACACAAAAATCATATGACATAGTTCTTTGAGAATTTGAAAATACCATACATTGCGCAAAGGTCGATTGTGTCGGTGAAGCAGAAGAAACAATAATATTGTTCATTAGGAACCTATTCATTCCTAGCTACCCAGCCAAGAATATGACCTTATAACGTTGCAGCTTTGTTCTGGATTGATTCTTATTATTTGATTTGTAAGGTTGCAACAATATTCTTTTGATGACTCCCAATATTGTTGCTGCAAACAACAGTTGCAATGTTACATTGTGATGTTCTGATAATGTTATTGTATCATTATTCATGAGGCTAATGTGAGCTCACCAAATAAGAATGTCACAATAACATTCTGTTTAGGTCTGGTTAAGACCTCGCTTAAAGAGGATGCCACAATAAGCACCAACATTCTATTTCGGTTAAGTTGACACCTAACCTGATAAGTCACAGTAGCATTCTGTTTAGGTATGGTTAAGACAAACAAAAGGAGTATGGTTGCAAAATGTGACCGTTACGTTCCACCTTGGCTGGAAACATCAAAATGTGGTGTCACAATAATTAGATATGAGGATAATAAATACTTCTCAGCAAAAATACCTTTATTGACATAATGCACTAACACGTTCTATCTTATAGAAACCCCAAAGTGGCCATTCCCTCTTCTCGCCACTGTAGCTTCAATTTCCGCTGTGTCTATCATCAGTCTTGTATTATACAAGTTCTACAAATGCATCCGTTGTAAAAAGAAAGGTAAACAAACACTTTAATATTAGAAAGGATCAGATATGGTCAACAAAACCTAGTAAAACTTGAAAATTATGGGGAAAAGGTTAACCAAGTGTAGTACCAAGTGTATGTCACCTTCAGAAAGAGCCATTATTTCGTGGGTGGTTCTTACTAGTCGATTCTGAGAATAGTTCAGGACTAAAGATTAACTTTTACCCATAAGGTGAATGTACCAGACCTTTAACATACGTTCCTATTATTCGAATGTAGCCTATGTGCTTCAAAAAGTAAGAATTCTGTAGCTGTTAGATGTTACAGTATGTCATTTGATTAAATGTTTGTAATTTCAGTGAACTACAGAACGATCAAACCTCGCGTCGCAGACAGTGTAACCACCGAAATCGAAACTTTTATTCTGGCTGCATATGGCTATTACATGAAACGTTAACGCATGGATCATTATTTGTATTTCAGAAAGAACATCCGTTTCAATAAGGTTGAAAGAGGCGCGTCATAGTTACATATCAGGTATGTATAACCTGGAGCAAAATAGATGTTGAAATTTCTTGAAGTTTCAAGCTTTTTTTAGCCTGGATATTCCTGGATTTTCAACTTAATTCAATCCTTGGATAAACTTGGAATAACTTGCTGGTATTGGCCACTTGAATATTCAAGATTATTCAAGAAATTTCCACTTTATGGTGGCATACCTTGTATTTTCATGAATTTTCTTGAACTTTCAATGTACCTTGGATTTCCTTGCAAAAGCTTGCTGGTATTGGCCGCTTGATTATTCAAGGATTTTCATGAAGCTCCAGTCCTATGCTGGAATATCTTGGATTTTCTTG
The DNA here is from genome assembly GCA_936440205.1 of Lepidonotus clava. Classification (NCBI taxonomy): domain Eukaryota; kingdom Metazoa; phylum Annelida; class Polychaeta; order Phyllodocida; family Polynoidae; genus Lepidonotus; species Lepidonotus clava. The sequence continues at coordinate 37,646,628 of OW387145.1, forward strand.
ACTATTTTCAAATTTGGTTATTTGTGTATACCTATACATATATGTATAGGTTTATTATACATACATGTATAGGTTTACTTACCTGCTATGTTTGTCAAGCTGGTCACAGGCTTTCCTTTTTTTAGTTCACTAGCAGCTAGCTCTCAGGATTACCCAATGCCTGTCACTCAACTTCAATATCCGCCACTTGTCCCTGATGGCCATCACTCATTTCCCAGGGCTGTCACTTTTCTCTACCAGCTCTTACTATTTCCCTGATAGCCCTAACCTGTCTCTGAGATGCTCAACTTCTTTCCAAAGGCTGTCACATTTCCCCAACAGTTATCTATGGTCTTACATAATCACTCAAAGAACTTACATTGAAAAAGATGGAAATCCATCTAAAATCAAAATATTCCATACCTGTAATCACAACAGCCCCTTCTCTGTATATTCCAGTACATTCTAGATGCAGTAACCTTTGCATTTATATCTGATTTCCTATTGATTATGCCAGTATTTCTCAAACAAGTTCCTCCTGGTTTCCAATCTCCAATATGGCTGCTGTAGTTCCCTCCAAAATATTTCAAATCTCATGGTCATGTGACTTTCAATGAGACAATTTAAAAAGTTGCAAAAAGTGGAATTAGCTTGAACTCACTTTGCTATATTTGGCCTTCAGCCAAGTCCTAGAAATTTCAACCTCATTCAAACCCATCACCTTGGTCTGAAATACAATGTCCAAGCTAATCCAAGAACCTTAGACTTTGCTAAGACACAGACTGCCAAATATTCAACTTATTTCAAGAAACTCTGGATTTCTTTAAGTTGAAGTAACTTGAATTACATTGAAATCCAAGCTGTTGTTAAAGTCTGAGAAACTGCAACCTAATTCAAGGTTGCAGAGGTTGAATTCTAATGGACATTCAAGGGATTTCAAGTATTTACCACCTAACTTGGATTCAGAGCAACTTAATCCTTGGCCATATCAACCAAATATTCGTGAACAATGGGTTACATTATTTTCAATGGTATATATATATTCATACATCGCATAGAAATTGAATGTCACTATATGTCACATTTATGTTGGAAGATTGTTGAGTTTGATTACTATGTCAGGACGTAGTCCAATAATGTAATCATTAATAATTCCAAAATGATGGCCCCATGAGCTACAAAAACGACTTGATAAGAAACTAAGATTAACGCACTTCATGCGCATATATATATACGTTCAAGTACATTTCGATCACCTTGTCTATCATGCTATATCATGCTCACGGATATAGCAGTAGTAAACACGTTGTAATTACAAATGGCCGATAATCTGAACTATGAGACGTTATAAGAACATTGAGTAGTATTAACATAGAACTATGATGATACCTAACATCCAAACATGCATAATCTGAAACAGAACACAAATAAGTCGAAACTTAAAGAGAGCCAAATCCAACAAATCCAATGAAATTTTCCAAACTCAAATAATCATGGAAATCCATTCCTTGAGCCTCTTTGTGGCCATGGAATATGGCAGAAATTCATTAAAAACACATTTTCCTTGCTCAACTCAATTATTTTGGATCAACAAAAATGTGGTTTGTTTAAAAATAAATGGAAATATTACCACCTCTTGTGGAATTCTTTGATTTGAGCTAGTTTTCACAGCTAGTACTTAACCACTGACATTAACTAGACTCATCTAACATAGTTATTTCTGTATCTGAGTTTTTAAAATGGGCTTACTGGCTAACTGCCATGGTAGAGTTTTGGAAATATTGGTAATTATATTGGTTATGGGTCCCTTTAAACCCGGGTAGCAAAATAAACAAGATTTTCGGAAAACGTGGTTCACCAAGGCTAGCTCTATACTGATAATAGATAGAAAATAATCTTGTACGTAAGCAAACAAGGCCAATTACCATCTATCCATTTTACATTTTTAGTGATATCCCAGTACGACCACATTAACGAAGATGAAATCCAGCAGCCAGATGAACTGCGTCGTTCAAACAAAGGTGACCCTGACTTGAAAAGTAGAATGGGATAGTAAGCCCCGACCATTTCCAATCTTAGCTGATGACGATGAAATGCTTGACTAACCAGACCTTGGTCAGCCCAATATAGATAGGATTGATAACGTTCTAGTACATATCCAATGTATATTCTTACCCAAGGTCGGAGGGTGGTAGTCTGAGATTTTTGAAAATGTGCATACATACTAAATGGAAGGCCCCTTACTGGCTTCGAACTTTCATAATCGTCACATTAGAGCATACACATAAAACTGTAACGGTTACTCCATTTATTTATTTTTTGCAAATTAGCTTTTTGCGGCTTTTCCGGGTGCAGAGCGGCACCGTTGTTAAAATAGCCGACTTCCTATCTCTGTCATCTTGTTCTTATATCATCTGCAGATCACAGATGTTTAAATATAATCAAATTTAAAACTAGAAGCTTCTTAGAGACACCATACCAAAAAATGATTGACTTATTGTCATAGATAGGGATATCCTCTATGCTTTGATTGACTTTTCAGCTTTTCCCATCCTTTCAATACACATTCTTATATAATACTTTTGAAATTATGTTTAGCTAAAGCTAGTAGCAGTGACAAGAAGGCAGATTCAGAAGATTCCTACCTTGTTCCTCGGATGACCATGCAACCTAAAGGTACGTTTTAACACTTCAGTTACAAGGAGGTGTATCGATCAGGCAGACGGTTCTTATTATTTTCTGTATTATGCTTAGCAGTGACTGGCAACTATGCCCTGCTGGGTACAATTGGGCTCCTGCTTTTCCTTTACCATTCCCATTCAAGTCCCATTCTTATTTTACAGATATGTTTGTAAAATCTAGACCCCAACGCGACCCAATGCGTCCCTAACGCGACGAAAAACGTGTAGTATAACATAGTTTGGGTTGGTTCGCGTTGGTCCCCAGTGCGACAAAGGCATAATGTTATATGGCCTTAATAGTTAACCCATTGATTATCAAAAACACATTATCTTAAATTCTGTGAGATGTGAGAAATGCATTCGAGATTCCCCTAGTGTGAAATGCGCCCTTAATCTTGAAATAATATTATATTGATATAATGTCATTTCAAATTTTCAGAAGCTAATACTTATGATTATTCACAATGCCATAAATTATAGACTAATGCCATAGCATCCATGATAATAATTAATTGTTAAACGTTTTCTCTCATGCAAACACCTTGCATAAATATATTCATAATATAATGATTCGAATATCATTACAGGTTCAACTGAGGATGACGGCTACATGGACTTGAACCAAGGAGGAAAGACAAATAGCAATGATTCACGAGTCAAAGATAATACCCTATCAGCAGGTAAATCACGATATGCCTATCTTGGGAACTAGATATATATAGATGATACATTTTTTTGGTGTGTGGTCTGGTGGGTCTAACGTAGGCTATATTAGATATATTTAGACGCGGTAATATACATGGGGACGTTATTCCACATTTCCGAACACACCAAATCTAAGTTACACTCTACAAACGATATATCATTTATAAAATTTGCGTTCCTTAGGTTCGTAGTTTGTGCACATTAAAAGAAATTTCAACTGGGTTGCTGGTACCATTATGTATGGTGATAAATGCCGTTGGTTGCTGAGGGTTTGGGGTGTGAAATTAAGCAGGATTGATCGGATTTGTCGCTGACATTGCCGTTTTCCTCTTTGTCGCCGTGGTTTATTGCCAAGCTGCATGTGGCTTCCATTATATTACTTGGTGCCAGTCTGTCTGGTGATAGACTCAGTGATCTGGCTTCATATTGCCAGCCACTTTTGCTGATGTCCATCTTCCAATGGAGACTGCGTTTGCAACTTAGGGCGAGTTTCACACTAGGACAATTGTAAATACGTTTCTCACATCTCAAAGTTTAAGATAAGATGTTTCAAAAGTCAGTAGTATTAAATATAAGCTTAATGAAAGGATTATTATGATCACAAGGCAGAAATAAAACCTTGAAAAAGTCCAAATATCTTAACTGGAAATACAATCTTAGATTAATGACCAGTGTGAAACGCCCCCTTAGTCTGGAGTCCAGACTCAAAAAAAGGAGCTTATTTAAGGATAGACACCAGTGGTCAACGGCCGTTTCACGAAATCATCAATGGATTCTTTAGTATTGCTCGGATCCCAGCAAACTTTATATCATTTTAAAGCTCATATTTTTCTCTATCTCTTGATCCCCAAATCAATTAAGAACCGAGATTTCATCAATTTTAAACTAATTTTTTCACTTTTATTTTTGAAAAACATGAAAATCTTGGTTAATACTTAACCTACAGGAATAAGATTTTAGACACACCTTCACAATAATCATATGCAGGGAAGCGTGTCTCAGATTTTTTTATTTAGGCCCTAGATTTAATTTTATGGCCAAAAACGTCCAAAAACGGGAAACTTTTTTAGATTTATGTCAAGAAGATGTACTAAAAACCTGAAAGCTCTAAGTTAAATATTAAGTGAGATATCAATGTTCAAAAAATAAATTTGAAAATTATGATTTTCAAGTTTTCTTCCATATTTTAGAGCCATTTTTTTTCTCTATTCTTATATAAGTTATATCAATAAATGTGGTTGCTTATTGTCTATTGAATGGTATTGTCTATAAAGTAATATAATTTGAAACAAATCTTTTGATTTTGATCAAAGCTAGATGCACCATTCACACCTCAACCACTGGTGTCTATCCTTAAAGATGCTTGATACCATGAAAAAGTTTAAACCTGAAACTATTCTGAGGTCCTAGAGACGTCCTTTGGCAACAAAATATGCTGGTTGTCACTCTGTAGAGGTGTTTAGCCATGACAACTGCTATTTTGTATGTAAAGCCGTTCATAGTTGTACTCTTCATGTAATATCTCATTCAATATTTAAGTTCAGCACTTCAGATCTGGTACTCAAAGAACACAATATGAGGTGCATCTGCAAAAAGGCCAACATTGACCTTGGCCAAGGTCAAGGTAATTGAAATTGACATCAAATGACAAAAATGGTCAAAATGTTGAAATTTACCTTCTTTCTAAGTGTCCTACTCAGTGGAATAGGAAAGTTAATACCAATCCTCATTTGGTGCCCTAGAGGCGAGCTTCAAAAACTGCAGAATAGAAAAAGACCCCAGTAGGGTACCAACAGTGTTTTAAGTATAAATCTTCATGTCCAAAGAGTAGGACACTTTGAAAGAAGTTTAATTTCAATTATTTGACGATTTCCATCATTTAACATAAATTTAAATGACTTTGAAATTAGCCATGGTCAAAGTTGTCTTTTGTCTAGAGGCACATTATACAGCACTACTGGGAACTTATATGTTAAATTGTTATCTTATCAAAGAAATCTTTTTAATGAGATATCACATCAAAAGTTGTATTCTGAAAGGATGAAATTTCAGGAGGTCGGTAAACAAAATCGTGTGGGGGAAAGTTATGCACACATCTACATAGAGACAATAGACATATTCTTCTACCCAAAGGGCCCCTCTAGGGCACCAAAAAGTTTTTTTGGTATAAACTTTCATATTCCATAGAGTAGGACACCGGCATATATTTGTTGCCAAACAACCCCTCTTGGACCTGGAAAGGGTTTCAGGATTAAACTTTTCATGGCATCAAGCATCTCAAATTTCATGGCTTGGACCCCATTACTATCCGGATAAACGATTAATAGTTGCCGAGGGTAAAGCCTGGTTTCCACAGACCGACAAACCATGACCGTCGGTGACTCTTAAAGGGGGGAACCCATTGTGCGATCAAAATAAAATTCTGGTCGTTTCAACCAGTTCTGGTCGCTCAGTTCTGGTCGAAACGACCAGGTCTGGTCGAAAACGACCAGAATTGGTGTTCCCACCAGGCGATTCGACCAGAAATCTACTTGAAAATATCAAATCACTTGCAAAATATCTGACAATGTTAGATATTGGTCGCTCCTGAAATGTATTTCGACCGGAATTTAGATCGCATCGCTCAATGGGTACCCCACTTTAGTATTTACCCTTTGCATCCTCAGCGACCAATGCTTCCTGGAGCCAATAGTCGCTGACTTTGGAAAGGGTTAATACAATTTTTTCACGTTCTGTGGAAACCAGGCTAAAGGGGGGTACCCATTGAGTGATGCGATCTAAATTCTGGTCGAAATACATGTGACTAGCGACCAATATCTAACAATGTTAGATATTTTCCAAGCGATTGACCATTTTCTCATAGATTTCTGGTCAAATCGCTCAATGGGAACACCTTTTCTGGTCGTTTTTGTTCAGTTCTGGTCGAAAACGACCAGAACTAAGTGATCAGAACTGATTGAAACGACCAGAATTTATTTCAATCGCTCAATGGGTTCCACCCTTTAATAGACAGGCTGGCACCCATAATCATAGAAGCCATATTATGCTCAGCGACAAATCCCTGTGACAGAGAAAAAAACCTGCAAGGTCAGTAACAAACAAGATGTTGGATTTTACATCCACAAATCCCGGCAACAAACTGGATTCTATCTCAGACGAAGTAGCAGCATTCAGGGTGATAAACCTTTTTTGTTGACTTTTTTTACTGCCTCTTGACAGCTGGTGATAAACCTTTGAATTTCTCGCCGGGTCTTCATCGCCAGCATTAACCTGTTTATGTCGTTTATACCTGCACGACATTGCTTTAGAATTTCAGTCAAAGTTAAAAGTAAAGGTTTCATGCATAGTTAGTATCTCCAGGCCCCTATATATTACCTAAAGAATAGATGAGACCATACGTTTATATGTTATTGGTTATTTTAATGCATTCACCAGGTCCTCAGCAAATGTCAACTGTCTTGAAAGCCACGGACACATGCGCGTCCCAGAACTACGAAAGATACATCGATATTGAAGGTAAATGACAACTGTTGGAATTTGGATAACAACAAGATGAGTTTGATCGATTTTAAGTTTACATTGCTGGAAATGTCGGCGAACTTTAACTATACTATAAAAAAACTATAGTTATTCTAGGGATAACTCCACCATGAAGCTCACCTTGACTTTAGAGTCGCAAAAAGTGAAGCTTAGACCATAAACTGTCAAAAGAAACCAAAGTCATACCTGAAATAGGCGCAAGAAACCGTCCTTCCTTTTCGACTGCTGGCTTCCTAGTTGTGGCACTCCAATAAGATGGCTTTTATATAGTGTTTTCTGTATTAATAAAAGAAAGCTTCAAGATTAGCCTTATGGCCTTAACCATGTCAAGTGTCAATTGTACCACAATTTGATTGATTTGGGGTCAGTGCAGAATTGATATTCTTATCTTCTCCAGTGACAAACACAGGTAACCATAATGTCGTTGGCTAAGTAACTGACAAAATAATGCACATCTTGTGTGATTGCTGATCACAGAAATCGAGTTCCTTTTCCTCCCAGATCCTCTCCATCAGTCTTACCCTGATTTAAAAAAATAATCCCCTCACCTTTCCTCTAGGTTTAATTTCAGCACCTACTATTATGTTCAATATTTCAATTTTCATTTTTTCATTTTTTCAGACAAAATATCAAATGTTCAATCTCCCTATGTTCATTTTCAAACTCAAAATGTTTGTAACCACGCCTACTCATTAGCATAACCCCTTCCACCAGAACCCTTCCCCCCCCCCCCCCGGCGGATGTGGATGGAGGAAGATATCTAAAAAAAATGCCTAAGTATCTTTTTTAAGTATCTCTCCCTGCTATCTTCAAAATCCTGCATCCGGCCCTGCAGTAACAAACGTGATAAAAATAAATATTGATTGTTTTTTTTGGTCAGTGGGGACTTTCTCTTGAATCATCAATGTATAACATGACCAATTTCTGTCACAGAACGCTGCCAACCGACGGAAATTGAGCAGCTTTTAGGGTACATCTCCCAAGAAGTATGCGATCGCTTGCAAGCTGAGAAAATCCGTACGCTGAACGACCTCAAGCTGATGACAGAGCTGGACATCAACGAACTTAGACTGGTCAGACGCGACCATATCCGTCTGCGGGCAACTATCAAGATGCTTTGGGATGAAACCCCAAACGTACAGCTATCTTCCGTGAAAAAAGGTTTCGAGACTTCAGTCTGAACATAGAACTGTACGATTCTTAAAGTGTGTTTCCACTGAACGACAGATTCCTCAAGACATCGTAAGACTAGGAAAATCGTTGGTGATTGTTGCTAAAATCGTACAGTGGAAACAGAAAATCGTTGGTAAGACATTTGTTAACGACTATAAATGACAGAAAACGATTGCAGAAAAGATTTCCAAACGACCACACGACAGAAGCTCATGCCTTTGACCTCTAGGGGTCTGGATCCTGATGTCGCATGTCGAAGTTAAGAAACGTCAATGTCGCATGTCTTTGTCGCTTATTTATTACTATGTCGCATATCGAATTTAAGAACTGCCTAAGTTGCATGTCACTATGATTTTTACCCTGTCTGTCACGTCGCTAGGCCCCAATGTCGCGTGTCGAATTTAAGAAATGACGATATCGCCGTGTCGATTTTAGTGGTCAACCCCCGTACCTCTTTCAGAAGCATTAAAAAGTGATCATGTCTATTGATACCCCCTGTACTACACCTCTAGTCGTTTGAAAGAGTTATCTATAGGCCTGTTTCCACCAAACGACATTATGCTAAAGACCATGAACGAGAGTGAAAGATTTACCAATCTTTTGTGGTCGTTGACTTAATCGTTCTGTGGAAACAACAAATCGTTGCTTAAGCTTAATCTGTAAACAACTGCAAACGACTGTAAACGACTGGTGAGATGAAAGGATTTACAAACGACCAAATATTAAATCTGTTGAACATTTTTGGATGACAGATGTCAACAATTTCTTCCAAATGCAATTAAAAGAAATTACATGCATTGCTCCCTATATTTTCTACCTGTAGTCGTTGGAAATAATCATCCACGATGTCCCAGAATTGTCCAAATATCGTCGTTCAGTGGAAATAACAAATTGTCCCTTTCTGAACGACCAAAATAAGCGAAGATTTTCTTTTTTTAAAGTCGTTTATGGTCTTTAGGAATTCTCCTTGAAAGCCGGTCGGTGGAAACCCTGCTATAGATGTCTCAGAATCGTCCAAAAAATAATAGTTCAGTCGTTCAGTGGAAACAACCAGTCATTTACACATACCAAAATTTAGCCATTAGAGGCACATTACTTTGCCAATGATATCAATAAACAGATGTTTGTTTTTCATAAATCTGGCACTGATGTAGAGGTACATTTACTTCCCCAGGTTCTTAGTAAATAGCTGTTTACTTTTTAAGTTTTAAGATACGCCAACTTGTCGGGAGCCGTTGTGGTTACGTTGCTAAAACTCCCTATCGTATGGTCTGATATCTACCTTATGATTGAATAGGCGGTAACACGCCAAACATAAAACAAACAGGACTTTTAAAAAGGGCATGGAGCGCTCAATCCAACTACCTCGATCCGTGATTCATTTTTTGACAGCCATGCTTGCGAAATGAAAAGGTAGTAGTTGTCTTCAAAAAGGTTTAACAAAATCCTTTGTTCATTGCATCTATCAAACGATTATGTAACAGCTATTAGACTATACAGTTCATGTACAGCAATGTTTGCTGTTAGAAAATAAACAGGTAAATTTACTGTGGGATTACAAAATTTGTAATTGTACAGCAAAGTTTACTGGAAACTTTGTTGCCAGCAAAGTTTACTGTAAATCAACAGCACTTACAGTTTACAGTGTATGTATAACCAGATTTTGAAAATTGGTAACGCACGTAAACATATCTAATATTAAAAAGAGAGTGTGTAAACTAAAATACTTTCTTTGGTATCTTATGCTTTAACCTCATTCTATAACTATAAGGTATCAAAGTTGGTTATGTGTCTTCAAAGGGAATATCCCTCCTTTGTAAATAGGTTTCCGCCATATGTATTTATTATGCATGCCCTGTTTTAAAGTGTATTTCTTACTAGTCTGCCATTATGCACATTCAGTGTGTTAAGTGACAATATTTGATATGACATTGACAAGAGAGGTTATAATTAGATACCAATTGGAATTTCCAACGGATCAAACATGTTCAGATATGTTAATGTATTATACCAAATAGTTCACGTGTAAATTTACCAATATTAAGGAAAGTTAAAGCCAGTGCACGGGCGGTCACACGTTTGAAAAAAGGGGGAGGGTCCGCATATAGGTTAAGTACCAGATAGTGTAGCATTTAGCAGCTACGCAAACACACACGTGCATCTTTCTTTTTTCTCTTTGTGAAGTTTGACACTCCACCAAAGGACGGGGAGTGTCACCCATCTCGCCCCTAGACCCGCCCTGTAGTATCGATATCTAAGCTTCTTTATTTAGAAATATAGTTTCAGATATTGTATGGAACTTATGATACTTAAAAATGATGTAGCCTAATGTGACGTAACTGGCTCCATAACCATGTTGACGCCACCTTGTTGACATGCTACTATAAGAATCAGTGGCGTTATTGTTTGGAACCATTCACTCACTTTTTGCCGCCTCAAGGCCATATTCCACTTTGTGGCGTTTTGCTCATGGTGGGCGTTTTACTAGTGGTGTATGGCTCCACTGCAACTAAAAGCAAGCATTGCAAGGTGGAATATATATAACGCAAGTGCCACCGCAACTTATTTCACATAGCTTTTCTACTGAATGCTTCTGATGGCAGAAACCATTACTTGCGGTGGCAGATGAGCCCACCGCAAACAGCCCCCCACCGCATAGTGGAATATGGCCCTCAGACACTTGTAATTGCCTATTGCTACTAGAAAAACGATTAAGTTGTTTATCTGTCAAAATAATTACCTAATGCATGTTCTTTCTGCATAGTATCTCTAATATAATTTCTCATATCCCAGTTACATTATATATATATATATATAAGTTATACATATACATCACTAGATTTCATATTGTATTTGTTTCTCTGTATGATGATGTACACAATTTACATATAAGCAGCATAAGAAACACAACGTGTAGCTTTAACTCTGTTACCTGTTCCCGACTAAGCTTCAGAATATACTTTGGGCCTATAGACAGTCATAGAACGTATTAATATGAGAAGACCCACTGGGGTCGTCCTCGGGCCTACGGACGACCCGCTGGACTGCATACGGCCCAAGGGCGAAGCCCGCTGGCCGTACGCGGCCCAGAGAGTTGTCCGTAGACCTGAGGACGACCCCTAAGGGCCTTCTTTATTGTTATCACCCAAGCAAAATACAAAACACTCCTGAAAACTAAGAAGTATAACAAGGAGCGGTACGTACAGCAGTCAATATGCACTGACCCTTGTATGGACCACTGCTCAGCCGTGCGGGTGAAAAGCCTGATCCCAACTCCGACAACTAGATTGCAAAAATCACCATCAATGAACTGATCTATTGCCTAACGACATACTAAAATTGGCATCATGATGTCTGGTGACTAAACAACTGATTGTCGTAGTTTTCTGGTGAAATGTTGGACATATTTTATATTTCTCCTTACTTGACGTTGATTAGTGCAGTTAATTTCCGAGCTAGAAGTTTATGTTGTTCTTCATTTGGCAGTGGATTTACAGCAAGAGCGTCCCAACTTGGAGATTGGTGTTTTTAGTTGTCAGTTAGTCATCTGGCGACTATAGTATGTTGCACCTGGTCATTCATTTTTTTAGTTGCCAGTGACTAAAGGTGCTTTTCCATATGTGCGTTGCGGATGCGTTTTTGCCCATATAAGGTATGCGGAGGGTGTGCGTTTTTCCATATATGGAATTCCAGATAGCCTAGCTCCGCAAACCCTATATGGAAAAAACGCATCCGCAACGCAGCTATGGAAAATCACCTGATCAAACATGCTTGGTTTGATGCCCAGAAACCCTGGCGATAAAGGGGTTATGTTACCAGCCTGGGCGATATACCTTGTTAATCGTAGCCCCATTGATTGCCAAGAGCATCTCAATGGGGCAATGAACTTTTCTGTCGCTGGGTGCAGTTTTTCTATAGCCAAAAGGCATCAATTTTCTATCACCAGACACCGTTTTTCAACTCTGATGCCCTGCGACACACCTCTGTTGCTGGTAGTTTATCGCCCTGTGGGGACACCACTTAAATGTAATCATACAGCAATTAGTGCAGTTAGTCACTGGATTAGAGGACTAATTTATCCTCTAGTCACCAGCAGATTAAAAGCAAGAGCATTCAAACTTGGAGATTAATTTTTGAGTCGCTAGATGACTAGTTTGTTGCCCTGACTTGGCACCATTGCCCATATAGACTAAAGAAACGTACGTCTGTTAAGAGCATGACACCTTATTGTTTGGAGAAATGTACATAATATGCATATATATATATATATATTATCTTATTTACATCTTCAGGTTTTTCTGATCTTCCAGCGTTCGTACTTGGTTATAAATACTAGAGAAAGTTATATAATCCTACTGAATTGATTCCCAACTCTAATTATATCATATCCAGACGATTAATTATAACAATTTATTATAATTATATTATTATGTTCAATTTACTTTTTTCACATGCTGTCTAAATACCTTAAGCTAATGATCCACGACATGACAAAACTGGACTGACAGTGGACCAACGTCAAAATTGGCTGAGTGTCAGTCAAAAAGGATCGGTGGTCCAAAGTCAGTTTGCTTTTTTCTTGTGAATCGGTTCATGGATCATACCAACAAATATTTTCAAAGCGGTTTCAGATCCGACTAATGAAATACAAAATTGCTTCAAATGATTTCGAACTGACAATTGCCTGATGTTTAATATTTTTTGACTGATTCTGGACTGATTTCATTGAGTCAAAACATTTTCCATGTTATTTGATTCATTTTAAGGTTGATTAGATTGTAATTTTGAAAATAATTTAGGAAATTATTGGAGCTTCATAAATTAAAGTACTTTTTGCTCTCCAATGGATAATTGTTGTTTTCACTATTTCTGATCATACTCACTAAATATGACATACTTCCAACTACATTAAGGACAATCGCGCCATTATAGAACTACCATTGATATTTCTTTGAAATCTTGCACAGTGAACATCATACCCATATAGGTGCCAAAAATGCAAAAATAATGATAGGTCACCGTGGAAACTTTTTGGCTAGAGCAGTCTAATTATATTGTAATTATTCAAAAATTGACTTGGAAAATAAATTTTGAAATTTGAGTTTATTTGCTAATTACGTTACTAGAAATAAAATAACAACCAGCCTAATGTTTTTGATAAATGTCTTCATGTATTCTCAAATGAAAAAGAAAGACTTTTATAAAATTTAATGCATAATATATGTTTTTAACTGGAAATTATGCAAAATAAACTAGTTCAAAAATATAAAAAATCAAAAATAAAGTTTAACACAAAAAAATTGAACATTGAAAATTGCTCTAAAAGTTAACATGACAAGCATATGGATGTAGGCTATCATATCCAACAAAAAAAACAGGGGGTCACCGTACTAATTTGGCTATCAGAGAAGAATATCAATTTTAAAACCTAAAATGCCTGAAAATGGGAATTTATTAGTTTTTCTATGAATTCACTAAGATATTTATTCTAAACCTATTTTACATATTCTATGTTATTCCAGAGATCCTCACAATAATTTGAATGCATAATATACCTTTATACAATGTATTTTAAAAGAGAGGCAGAAGAAAATGTAATTTATATTACCAAATCCATTTTTCAGCATTTGCCAAGTTTTCTCCAAATTAGTCATGTTTACCCATTTTTATCTCTAAAACTATTACTTTTAGCCAATTTTTTATTCCATTTCTGAATTCTATATACAGTATTAAGTACTTCTGCAAAATATAAGTAAGATTAAAGAACTTTCAATTTTGAGGTATCTGGAAAATGGCGCCATTGTCCTTAATGGTATCAATGCCTTTAATGCATAATTATGTGTTGAATTTTGATTATTGATCCATGAGATTTTTTTTCCAATGTTTTACTACTTGGTACCAGTCTTAAAGCAACCCACAACCAATGTGTTCTGATACAGTGATAAAATGGTGTAGGTTCCAATTTCTGGTCAAATACAATGTATAAGTCTAATTGTAGCATAATTATGGTAAAATATAGGGTGTGAAATCTTACTTAAACCTTGTTAAAATAGCTTTTACTCTTGTGTTTACCCTATTAATGTGGATCCACACAACATTTTACTTGATTACAGCAAGAAGTGATAACATCGCTCTCTTAGGATTTCCCCAACAAACTGAATATGCTCAATTCAGACTATGTACATTTTCTATTTCTTTTCAATGAAGAGTTTCCTTAAACTTTCCAGTAAATCAATATGTTTGGGATATTAACCTATTTATTCTCATTTCTGTACATGTTTTAGGATGAAATTTCAATTGTAATGTAGCATAATCATGAAATGTAGTTGTAATGATCAGCAATTCAACTAGTGTGAGTGTGGCTATAGAGTCAGACCCCATCAGTGAAATGTACATGGTACTGTGGTCAACCATGTACGGACCTAGTTCCGGTTCAGTGCACATTGCAACTAACTCAGGACCAATCCATTGATGGCAGGGGAGCACTCATGTATGAATCTACTTGAGTGGCCCTGTTTCCTTGTTAATGTTTCATAAAAATGCTTTATTCTCTTTAATATTTTTTTCTGGAATATGCTGTATTTGTGGGGTGGAAAAGGTCTTCCAAACTACAGAAGTTATGTAAACCATGTTTACAAATTGCAACCCACTACTCCCTTCTACTAAAATGAGTATGTTCTGCAAGTATTTTGTCAAATGACATCATCATTTCTTGTGTATAACTTGGTTACATGGGGTATTTGCCAGAAGGATTTTAGTCACTGAGCAAACCAAAACAGACCCAAAACTGTGAAAGCATTTTCAACTGTCACAATGTTTCTTATGGCATATAAATGAATAAACAGGACACTTTAAGCCCTGTTTCCACCGAACGACAATCTGCTAACGACCATGAACGACACTGGACGATTCACAAATCTTTTGTGGTCATTAGTATAATCGTTCAGTGGAAACACAAAATCATAGGTTAAGACATTTGTGATAGACCCCAAACGACATTTGCTCAAGACTAAAGTGAAAGATTCACCAACGACCAAATATCTAACCTGTTTAATATTTCTGGACGACAAATGCCAACGATTTTTCCAAGACCAATTAAAGGCAATTAAATCTATTGTTTCCTGACTTTTCTAACCTGTGTCGTTTGAAAAAGTCGTCCAGACTGTCCAAGAATCGTTCAGATATCAGTATTTTGGTCGTTCAGTGGAAACAAGAAATCATTCCTTTGTGAAAGACTAAAATCACCAACGATTTTAATTTTTTTCAGTCTTTTGTAATCGTCAGCAATTTTTAATCAAAGTCGTTCGGTGGAAACCCGGCTTTAGAATCATCAAGGAGTGTGTTGGAAGTGTTTATGCATTTTCATGAATTATTTGTGACAATATAATTATGTAGTTGGATTGGTTGTGGGTTGCTTTAAATAGAAGGAAACAGTCGCTTTGCGACTTCCCCATGGATCATGGGTAGGGAACCGATTCTGAACTGATTTCAGGACCGACAGTTTGAAGTGTCTACACAACTTTGTAGGCCCAGTAATCCAATCTTAGTATTGAGTCCCCAGGTTGAAGGACAGTTTCCAAACAGTGTACCACAAATCTTAGTCTTGAAAATATATTTCTCAATTGTCCTTGTACGTTTAGCTGGAATATTTTGTACCATAGGATGTTTACTGTGCATGAATAAACATAAGATTCAGTAACTGGATACGCCTCCTTTGTTCCCATCCTATTATTCTAAAACATTGATGAAATTCGTCAAAAAAAATATGGTCCATTATTTGAATATATTTTTACAAACATTAAAAATATCATTCTGAATTAGGCCTACCTGTAACTCTTGATTCTAAGTCTTGTACATGATATCAACACAAAGCCAGCATACTCAAAAAGCGGTTGCTTATATATTCTTCAATATTATCATCAGGATTTTGGTCTATATTAACTGTATATACTGTGATCCTGCGTTTGCATAATGTTTATTTACAAAATCAATTACACCATCCACGGGAAGTGAAAATCCAGTCAACTGGTCTTTAAATAACATCCATGTCTTCATTACACTTGGAATCTATTAATCATAATTATCTATTTACAGGTTTCCAAACCTTCTTAGGATTCTTGGCAATTCTAACTAGTAATTCCTTTATGTGATGGATTCTAGCATGCTCTATTTCAGAATAAAGAATATTTTCCAATGAGTGGGAAATATCTGTGAATCAATGTATCTGCACTCCTAAATGGTTCAGTTTTAAGTTAACACAGATATAATGCACAGTATCCAAATGTGGAATATGCGAGATTTCTGTAGATTGTAGATATAAAGCATATATAAAAGAGATGAAAATCCGCCAAAGTGTATTTTGGTAATAAGTAAATCAACTTTTTTGTGATAGATTTTTGAACCTTGATATCTTAATAACCATCTGTCAAAAACCCTTCAAATATTCGATGTGTATTGTCAAGCTTCGTCCCGATCAAGCTTTGTCTCAGAATATTAATATAAGGCCTACCTTTGATTTTATGAAATGTAGAAAATGATACTCGAAAAAACACAAAAACTTACCCGTTGTTCTGTGATAAAATGAAGGCTTACAAGACCTAAATCAAAGGTTTGAGACACTCTTCGCTCCAATGGGAACCATAGAACACACGTCCAAAATTTCATTTCAATAGATTGAATAGATAATGAGATATCGATTTTAAATTCATAATCTCTGTAATTCTTTGCCAGTTATTATCATCACGTGGAAAAAAATGTAACTACATGATGTTTAATATGTTATCGTAGACACGTACCCCACAAATGCATGCACTTGAATGCAGAACAATGCAGAACAGCATGGAGACCTTTAAACTCAAGATTAATTTATATTTTTACCTGGTGCACTCCACAAGGCTCTCTGCCACTGATAGCCGATTATCAGTGCCAGTTTGACCTGCAGGTCTCATATAGTTGATGAAGGTGCATGCTGATTTATATATATATATATGTCGACAGGTCACAAGGCTTTATTAAAGGACTTTGCAGTCGGTGTTTTTTCAGTTTATATTCATACTCGTGTAATATTTTCTGGGGCGGTTTGAACATAATTATGTTCATTACAGATGGATACAGAGCAAAATTATCCTTTATACATATTTCTTACAGGTTTTCCGGTGGTTCTGTAGCCAAAATTAGTAGAAAAAGTCCTACAGGGTCAGAAAATACTATAAACCAATGGCCCGTTGCGCAATGATTTTCTCAGCAATGAAAATAATATTATTAATGAAACTTTTCGTTGTTTATATTTTTGTAACAACGATCGTTTTGCAACAATTTTTTTCTATATATAGAATGTCCTCAAAGAGCTGTAACTTTTACTGATTTTTCTCCAATTTTTTCTCTTTTTATATCAATTTCAAGAATTAAATTTCATTCATTAGAAGCAGAGATTTTACTATTTTTGTAAAAACGAAAATTTTCGTAACAACGAAACTGTTCATTATGCTATCTTCACTTGATCCTCACAATGAAATTCTATTGTGCAACGGGCCACAGTGGCCCGTTGCACAATAGAATTTCGTTGTTATGGTAACATTAAGGATAGCATAATGAACTTTTGCTTAACAGCGAAATTTTTCGTTGTTATGAAAATCTCTCTTGAGGGCATTCTAAATATAGAAAAAAAATTGTTGCAAAACGATTGTAACAACGAAAAAAGTAACAACGAAAAGTTTCGTTAATAATATTATTTTCGTGCCACAGGTATCTGTGATAGAATGAATTGACATAGTTTGACAAATATCAGTGAAGCGATTCTAGGACTGGTCTGAGATAAAAGTAACTTGAAATTATACATGAATTCTCATGAAAGCGGAGCACATAAATTTACAGGACTGTATCAAACATCTTTTATTTTATATTTATTCCAGCACATATGACTTAGTTGCTTCACATTCCCCGAGTAATGATCGCTCCGACTATAGCCATTTTCCGTTATGTAATGTTACTGTATCACTTCGCGTGGCAATTAAGTGGGTGAAGCATACATCCGGGCACTTGCATAAACCCAGAATGTTTTAATGGGCACGGCAAATTTTTGAACTCATACATTAGACAGGCTCGGCCGTGTCTGAATCCACTTGCTCTAAAACGTGTCAAGGAGTGTAAGTCTTACTCCACCATTATCCCTGAAAAATCAAAGTATCATTATACCACCCATAGCAGTGGGCGTGTTAGGTAATACTTTTGCGCCCACCTCAAAGTTTCCCTTCCCCTTCTGGCGTGTATATAAGTGTAAGTCAGGGGGTGTTAATTATATTGTGTCACAATAGTCCCGTCCGCTCATAGTTCTCTTCACACGCCCAACCTTCTCGGCGTCTTAACGTACCTACCCTCCATTCAGGCACCAATATAATTGCCAGCAGTGGCGTACCCAGTCCCCCCCACTCACGATTGGATTAAGCAATTTGGCTCCACAATCTGAAAATTTCGTTTGGAATTTCTTATTAGATTACTTCTCGTGTTCTATCAAAAATGAGCCTATAAAAATCAGGGGCGGACCCGGGAATTTGTAGAGGGGGGGGCCCAAAAACATGAATGTACAGGGGGGTGGGCCCCCCATCAAACATGATTTAACAGGGCAAGGGGGGGGGGGGCCAAGGCCCGTCCGGCCCCCCCCCCCCGGATCCGCCCCTGCGTGACCCCCCCGTACATTCATGTTTTTGGGCCCCCCCCCCCCTCTACAAATTCCTGGGTCCACCCCTGTCCCTTAATTAGATACAGTACTAGTTTAACTAAAACTAGCATTTTTAAAACAGATTTTCTTGAAACACATTATTTAGGAGTTAAACCAGGCTGCCTAAACCAGATTCTTAAACTTCTTGGAAATACAGGGTGAAAGGCATGAAAGCGCAAATGGTCTTCACTTAAAATGATAATATTAAATAACCTTGACTACACATAAAACTATTATTTTGTGTGATTTCAAGTTTTTACCCTTATTTAACTCTCGACATAAGAAATGATAAATGCGCTATATTAGCCTGACGGGCCATGCCCCCCCTCCCCCCCCTCCCCTGTTAAATAATGTTGTTTAAAAAGGGGCCCCTCCCACGTAGATTAATGCATTAGCCCCTCCCCCCCCTCCCCCCTAGAAATGCCTGGGTCCGCCCCTGCATCCCTCCGGACCGGCCCGTGGGCCATCTTTTCATTTCAATACCATTATTACAAATATAACTTCCCCAAAAAAATTTTGGAGTGGCAGGTGGTAATCGAGTGCATGAAGTTCGATTAGCTCCTACCACCCAGGTCTGGCGAATTCATCTGTGCCATTATTCAGTTCATTTCATTTCATTAGTTTGCACAACCAGACCCAATTACGTATAGAGTTTGCGACATATATATACCGTGGGTGTAATCGGGGCAACGAGAAAGGTGTTTACCAAAAAGAGACACTTTGTAGTTTCGGTCCTTATGTTTCAGTGGGTTTTCCGATTTGGAAAACAAGCAATACCACAAGTTATTAATTTTGATCGCCCTCAATTGTCACTGATGTGTCTCTTTCGGCGGAAAGGCAAGTTTATCAACTTCAATTTACATCGCCCATCATCGTTTTCCCCAACGTAGTTTCGACGTATTTGGTCCTGCGACCGGAAGGACCTCTAGACGGCTTTCGCTGGTTTCCGACGTCATCGTATTATTCGACCCAGTGGATCTTTGGGTACCAGCTAACTCGGTCGGACCCCGGTTCGAGTCCCCTTCATGCCCTACGTTTTTCGTTCATCTAATTTCAATTTTGCAATGACGATCATCAGGGTTTTTGCCGACGAGAGGGCCATGGACCTGCAGGCTCAGGTGGACAAGCTGAACCTTTCGGACTCGCAGATAGACGTGTCACACTTGCCGGATGCAACGGTAAATAACCTGGTTTCACTAGCGTGGATCCATACAACCACCCACCCTCACGATCTAGTAGTAGTTATGGGAGGTCCGTTTGATTTCCTTCTTTGGGACAACATTGTCAAGAAGTATCACTTCACACGGGAGTCCGCCGATCAGGCTGTCGACCGTATCCTGGGACATTTAAACGACGCTGACATTGCCTTCCATAGGAACTTCCCGACAGCCAACATCTTGTTCGCGGACTTTACCGGGTGTAACCTGAGCCGCTGTCCGTTTGTCCAAGACACAGACCCACAACACCAGAGAACTCTTAACGCTGCCATTATAAAACTGAATCAGGAGATTACAGCCATCAACAAACGCAACTGGCTACCGTCCTTGTTCCTAGGAAAATGGGTTCACAAACTGAGGCGTACCAAACGTGGGCGGAGCCACTTTTGGTCGCACAGGTACCAGCTGCTAGCCGACGGCTTCCGTCCTAGTCCCCAACTCTTGGAAAAGTGGGCTAAGCAACTTTCCCACCTGGGCCACCAATGCTCGTAAACACCCCCACACAAGAACTTTTTCTTCTTATATTACTCACCTAATTACCTGTAACCTAATGTTTGAATAACCTAGGACAAGTTTTTGGGAACATTACAGTGGCTGCTGGGCCTGGTAAATTCCCCGTTTTAAGCGTTGACTAGCTTGTGATTTAAACACATAACTTATAGCCTCTGCTGGTATCTTGCAGACCTCCGGTTCTCCTAGTCAGTTCCAAAACTTTATATGGACCCTCTGAATAACGTTTGTTAAATCTAAACATAGCTCAGGTACTGCAATTCAGTGGTTTCAAAATATTCTGTCTACCCCAAATATTAAAAAAACGTATGAGATTTGGAGATGTCACCTTGAGATTTCCTTAATTTCCGGATGTCTTTATTTGGCTGTGGCTATCATATAGTACTTCAATACGGAGAAAATAATTAAGGTATAGGATGCAAGACTGACTCAAATAGTTTATAGAAATCATGTACTTTTTATTATTTCATTAGTTTAACCAATTTAAGAGGTTTGATGAAAATAACCCAAAATGCACTCGGTCCCCTACGGGTCATCATTTAACCCAGATTATGCTAACGTCCTACTGGTAGGACGCCTGTACAATGGGTTTTGTGCTACTTGTTAAAGTTAGTCAAAATATGAATACAATCTAAAATCTTTGTGTAAATATGACCTCAACACCTATAGACCATGAAAACATTCCAAATAAGAACATATCCCTTGCAACATGATGTTGCCATGGCAACAAACAATGAGGTAAATTGACAAATACAGATGATAGAAAAATTGAAAAATCAATGTATGTTTTTCCTATGATATAATAAATATTTTGGGACAAAATTTGAATTTTAGATAGAACTTATGGAGCTCCATATGCATGCTAATTTTTATTTAAATCAAATAATAATGTCCAGAGATATTAAGAATTTTCTATTGCCGTCCTACATGTAGGACGTTAGCATAATCCACTACCTTAATTTTATGCCCTGCATCCATGTGGATACTACATTATATAGCATTATTTTGAAGTTTTGTCATCATTTACTCACACATTTTGCATACAAAGTATGTAGTAGATGCCAATAGAAGTCCAGTATTTAGTACTTTAAAGCTCTTTTTGTATTTTAGAACAAATTTGTATTTTGCCTTAACTCTTTAATGAGGGATAAAGGCATATTATCATAGATAACCAATAAATTGGGTTGTTGGTTACCATGGTAACCCCAAAAATAAATAAGAAATAATTTTTTCGCACCCTCCGAAAGTGGATTTCATAATTATGAGTGGCTTTCCATTTAATGGATTGCAAGAATACTTATTTTTAAAATTAATAGTAGGAATTATTTGTTATCATATATTTGCCAATAAGGCTCTTTTTAGCATTAGCAAATGGTTAAATACTATGGAAATTATGGTAGTGGATTATGCTAGCGTCCTACATGTAGGACACCCCATATCTCAGCTTCCACTATAGATAGAGACCTAAAATTTTGTATGTGACTTATTATCTCATATATAGTGCCAGATATAAGATATTTAGAGTTTTGGATCAAAATTGGCACTTTAGTATAATTTGGGTTAACAGGTATTGTAGCACAAGGCCAACCTAAAAAAAAAAATTGTTTCCTGTCCAGCGGGTGACCAGATAAATACGGACAATCTGTTTTTTTTCCAAATTTTTTTTTGTTGGTAAGGCTTTAACTGAAAACTTTGATAAAAAAAAAAAAAATCAAAAAATGATAAAAAAAGTTTCCAGTCGGCCCTAAAATAGTCACTCAGGCAGTAAACAGGAAACAAACATTATTTTAAGGCTGGCCCAGGCCAAGTGCACTCAAGAACTGCAGCCTTAAGCTTACTATAGACCAGTACTAGTATAGGAACCTAATGAACATGTTTCAGTCCAATGATTCCTTGAGTTGAGAGTTAATACCGTTCTGTTCACATTGTTATTACATTGTTACTACCTCATGTAAATGTAATCTCATGTAGAATCATCTTGTGCCTTACTAGAGTTGACCTATGTTTATTTAAACATAATATATTGTGAATACTACTCAACATCGATGTAGAACACCGGGTATAGTGGCCAACAAATGCAATTTTTTTAGTTTCCTTGGCTTCTTGCGATGCCCTAACCATGCATCCTGCTATACGGAAGCCCTATAGCTAACCTGTTTCCTAGTTTGCCCAAGAAGTACGTACCTAGGCCTGTTATATTTCCTTCAGATAAATATACATTAGTTCATATCATTTGACTACCTTAGATAACTCAATAACATTAACTGTAACTGATTTATATTCAGCTAGTGTCTCATACTATGATGTTACCTGGCGGATTTGTTTAGGCTTTGTAAGCCCACAGTTTAGTGTCATACCTACCTAACCTATTATATCCCAGAATGATCTCACTACTATGTACAGAAAACTTGGATTTGTTAAATTATCCTGTAAGTGTCCCTCCGTACGTCTTGTTTCTTTTTGAGTATTCTTGAATTGCGCGAATGTTAATTCATCCATCTAGATCATGTTCATATGTTTAACTTTAATTAAAAGTGACTTTTTTTACCCGCACCCTATGAAGAAGCGTCTGTTGTATGTAACAGTATTCCCTCAATTTAATGATAAGGATAGGACTACTCTCAACCCTAATCGTCATGTCAAGAGAGGAGGTTGATTGTTAACTTATTTTAAACAGGATCGGGACGTTACGCTTTTTACAGGCGAACTCTCCATTTGTAATCAAAAAGTTGTTAAATCAAAAAGACCCTAAAAAAAAAGAGGAAAATTATAAAAAAAAAACTGCTCGAACCCGCCCTCTCCTCAACTACTACTTTTAAACATGATAGTCCTAATGGTAATGAGACTGATCCGGCTGAAATTCCGAATATTATAAATTTATTATATATACTTCTTGCAAACATTCTAAATAACCTTCTTTCCCGATCTTAGCATCTGAATAAACAGGAGACACTGGGCATCACACTTCATTTAAATTAATTGTCTCAGTTAAATATGACCATTAGTTAACAAGTTCCATGTACTTTTTAAGTAACATGACAGAAAGCATTTTCGCGATTCTGCAGCTATCCCTCGCTCCCCTGTTCCCTTGTGCATAACATTTCATAATAAATCAGGTCCATTCCTAACGGCGGCAAAGTTTGGAAGCGTCCATCATGGCCGGCCTTAATCCATTAACACCCATAAGTACCCGGAAGCACCCCATCTAATCTGTACCCCCCTCTGACATCTGACAAGGGCAGGGGCACAGTCTTGGTAATCACATAACTCACACCAAACCGACTCAAGAGCGACACAGCTCTCATGCTGGGTGTCATCTGAAGGACTCCCCGCCATTATCAGGGGTTAGTTATCGAGTTAACACGGGCCAGAGTTGCCCCAGGGAACCTGCTGGGTCGGGCACTTCCATACCCAACCTACGTTCGCCTGCAAAGCACATGTAGCTAAATCTTTGACAGGCCTATTTCACCCTACCATCCATCGCCCCTCCCACCCGGAAAACCATTTACCCTTACCATCCATAGATGGAGTATTAAAAGTGTTTGAAATTAACTTCTTTTGAAGTCATCTGTGAGAGATGAGAGTCATTAAAAATTCATTAAACATTTTCTGTATGGATAAAAGGTACCTCCCGGCCTATATAACTACCCTAAATAATTCACCTTAAACTGGGTCTAAGCTGGTTAGATATAAAGCCGACCTTAAGGTTTGAGACTAATTTCAGCCAGTGCATGACTTAAATCGGCCTGAACTCCATATAAACCACCTGCAAATAAAACCTATAAATAATTATCGGGCAGTAATGGCATTTACAGGCTTTCTCACTTCTCATCCACAAGTTAAGGAACCCCATGCCAACAATTCATTTTGAAGTCTGCCTTCCAATTCAATTAGAACAAGCCGACACCCTAACCAACGAAAGCTTACTAGCAAGCATACGCCTAAGCTTATACTCTTCGCACGGCTTTTCTTTTGGCATTAACGTAAGGTTTCTGCACGGAGGTCGAAACCTTTAGATCCCAGGTGCACGTGGCCACTGTCTGTCTACTCCTTCCCGTGACTGGGAAAAAGTAATAAAAGACTAGAGCGGTCTCTAGCCTGCATCAGACATGGCTCCAACAGTATCCGTACTGCTCCTTCGTGGACTCTTTATCCTGGGCACTGTCTCAGCTAAGCCATGCCTATGCACCAGTACGGTAAACCGTTTTCGTACCAACTATGGTGTAGTATTCGAGAGTAAACCGTCCATCCACATAGGTAATGAGTACTTCACTACCGAAGTCGATATCATTTTACCACTTCCTCCTTCTCCCAAACAGGCAGCCGCACTAAATTGTAGACACGGCGCTACCCTGGCAGCCGGTTCAATGGAACAGTGTCGAAAAATCCAACTTATGTTGAATAACATAACATCTATTGGGAAGACTATAGCAGCGAAGGTCACCAACGGACTCCGGGAAGTGCAATCAATTTTGGAATCGACGGCCCAGCCAACACCTCCATCAGCCAAATCCAGGAAGCAGCGGGCTCTGATTCCAGAAATCGGCAAGTTCTCTGAGACTTTATTTGGAACGGCCACACTCGATGACTTGAAGCAACAGACTCGTGCTGACCAGGTAAATGCCGATGAAATCGGCTTCCTCGATGGCAAAATAAATGCAGTCCTAAAGGTAGTTGACTCCACTTTGGAAATCCAACTCCAGGCCATCATAGAGAACACTCATTCCATATACAATTTGTCCCGAGGACTCCAGGCTTACATTAGTAACCGGGAATTGATGGTCAGGTTGATGCAAGATTTGCAAGAATTGCGTCTACTGGATTTTAAACTGGACTATTCCCTTGATGTCTTGCTACAGGCTATTCGCGACCTAACGGAGAACAGGCTGAGTAACTCTTTGATATCGGAAACTGATATGAGGAAGATTCGGTACCTTTTCCTTTCCAAGTCCAATCGTTCAAATATTTATATTCCAAACACTCGCGACATGTATAGAAGTGTAACTGTTTTAGTCCCCCCGGTTTTACAGCGAAATGTTCTGAAAACTATTTTGAAGATTCCCGTTATTTCCTTAGACAAAATATTTACGGTTCTAAAAGTGAACACCTTCCCTCTAGCCTTCCATGGGCATTATACTCGCCTCTCCAACACACCGGCTTATTTATTGGTGTCCGCAACCCAATACACGGTATCCTCCAACCCAGATCTAGATAATTGCCATTCTCTGTTTTGTCATTATGACCTACCAATTCGCAGGCTTTCTCCCTCGTCGTGCCTCATTTCTATCTATCTACGTGATCATGAGTCTGTCAAACTTTATTGTGATTTCAAAATACTCATTCAGTCTAATTTCAGAAGGTCGAACATCCAAGTCATTGCAACAGGGACCTATTTGTTCTCTCACATAGACGAGGTCGTTGTGCGCTGCCCCAACCGAACAACAACCCATCCTGGATGTGAATCGTGCGTTCGTGCCTTTGAATGTGGTTGTTCTGTGTCCGCCAAAGAATGGGAAATTCCAGTCTCAAGTGTTAACTGTTTGCCTTCTACAGCAGGCCCCTTAAGAACAGTTTTCCCCGTCAACCTTGCTAGTCTTCAACACCTCAACCTGTCACTTAGCCGACTTGTGAACCCGGATTTTTCGTACGATAAACCATTCCCAATTTTACCTCTTAGCCCACAAATGCGAGTCCGCCAAGAGGATATTTTTAAGCGAGCAAAAGACAATTTCCTTTCCCTCCGTACATACATGAAAGAGATTCGACTGAATGAGGTCGAATACAAGAAACTTCGTGGTGACTTGCATCTTCCCCACGTACCATTCCTCCCGCCCAGTGTGCACGGTACTGTTTACCTGTTGAACATTGGACTTACTTTTATAATGGTACCAGCACTTTTTGTTTTCATCTCAATTCTGTATTTCAGACAACGTAGGATTCAAAGCGCATGCAGACGCTTGACTTTAAATTGAGTTGGTTATATATACATTAGCTATTAACTCTTCCTTTTATTGCAGCTCAAAAGTTATCAGTTCTCATTCATGTTCAATTTTTGTTGTTTAGAATATATACTCGCCCTCATAATTTCGTCACACAGCAGCAATTCATTTCCCATTATCAAAATTTGTTAAGGACCAGTTCCGATTTCATTGTCGCCCTCATGAATTCCCATTTATAATTAGTCACAGCCACATAAGACTACACACGTTCATGATATCAAAATGTTTTATTGTTATGCATGCGGAAAAGGTTTTAGGATGTCCACGTGTCAACGTTTTGCCTATTTTCCCATAAGTGTATTTACTGAACATACACTAATGTACATATGTAACGCGAAAGCTTCGTGAACATATGCATTTCACAATTTAAATTTTCACATATCTACTTCAAACATATCGTACACTTTTATATAACTGTTCATCACACCCAAGAGTCTACGTCAGGCATGCAGCCCAGTTTTTCGGCTGGGAGTAGTTCTTGGGCCATGTTGTTCCTGTTGTTTATCAGGCAAACGCTCGCTCTACAAAGTCTGTGCCTGAAAAATTTGTTCAGGCGCACGCGCTCCGTACGAGGAATCTTGACTTCTTGCGGGAGTTCCAACGTCAAGGGTTCGTCACTGCCATTCAGATGGACCGTGAGTGGGCCCGACCAGGCGACGGTCAGGGCCTTGGACAGGATGCTCGGTCTTTGGATGATCATTCGTGGGCAGGCAGCACTTCCTACGGCTTCCATTTCGGCGGGAATGGGAGCCAGTGGAAATAGGAGCGTTTCCCATCGGCAGTAGATTCTCAGACAGCACTGCACTGTAGCCCTCCGACGTTGACCCTGCGCCAACGAGCGACAGCCTGCTGCCAATTTCCAGAAGATACCGATAAATTTCCACCCCAGGTATATCACTAACAAGAGAAGCAGCCACTGATGGTCGGATTGGTCCGCGGGTTGGAGGTGACTAGGTCTCACCACTGGCCTTTCCTCCCGAACAAGACGCAGACGCAGACTTGCGTTTAACAGTCGCTCGATGTCCATGGCCATCAAGTGGCTGTTCTGAACCAGTGTCTAGTACAGGCACATACTTATACCCCCCACCCCACACGACATCACAACCCCCCAGGTACTGTAAGGGCTTCATCTAGTCTTTAGCGAAAAGTTAACCCTCGGTCGACAACTTAAACGCTAGGTAAGGTACAACTAAAACGACTTCTTCTAGCCGGGGGCTTCACAAGTTTTTACACTGGGTAGTGCGAAGCACGTCTAATAGGCCGCTATTTTCTTCAGAGAGCCGATCGACAGGGGGTTCATCTGAAATGACTTCTGTCGCGTTTGACACCGGGACACGCGTCTATGATGACCGCGTCCACCTGTTGGCCATCTGAGGCGGCGCATGTCAACTAGCTTCTGTGTCAGGTCCCTCACAGGAGTACCGCGGCCCGCGGCCCGCGGGGTAGTCTTAACACTTCTTGACACGTAACAGGCCTCACAAGGGGCGGCGGTGAGGGTGTCGCTGATCAGCTGATACCCCATGTACTCCCCGTCACGGCTAGCACGTAACTTATGGTAAAAGTCTCTCTTACCCCGTCCACACCCCGTCACGTCTACCACGTAACTTATGTTCAAAGTCTTGCCTCATCGATAAAAGATCGCTTTCACCAGATCATGTATCCACAGGGGGGCCTGCCCGGCATGTATAAATACGGCGTGGCATATGGCTATATAGATCACTTGAAAACTTGCTGCCACCATGAACGGGTCAACTGATTATAGTGACTCTGTTCTGTCAAACCCGTCTACGAGCTCATGCAGGATCTTGACCAGCAGCCCCAAATCGGGTGGCGAGAAAATAACCGATCATGATTCATCAGCAGGCGTAGGTACTCTGATGTTGGATATGTCTGCGGATGCGCGTCAGTATGGGTCTCAGAATGGGTTTCAGGATCTCTCTGCGGATCAGTCTCTTCAGGACTCCCTGTACGCGGACGAGGGATCCACCCTCAACGACGTTGAGCTTAGCCTTGGTGGTTCCCAAGGCGGTACTGCATCCGCATCGTCGTCCACGCCCTCCACGCCCTCCGGATCCACGCCCTGGGGGATGACGCCCTCCACGTCTCAAACCCATCCATGGTTCCCCACCTCCACGTCCAGAACGTCGTCCACGCCCGGACCCTTGACATCGCAAGGGTCGTTCTCGTCGACGACGTCCCAAAGGTCGTTCACGCCCGGGCCCTTGACATCGCAAGGGTCGTTCTCGTCGACGACGTCCCAAAGGTCGTTCACGCCCGAATACTCGTCCTCGTCCGGCCCCTCCACGTCTACAGCTGAACCGTCCATGGCCCATTTGCTGGCCAGGATGGAGGAGCTGGAGAAGAAGTGCCGAAGGGCGGAGGCTGAAGCGGCTGCGGCAAAGGCCCAGGTGGAGGTGCTCGTGAACCAAGCGAAGCCAGCTGCAGCTGACAAACCACCCAAACCACGCAATGAAATATGTGTAAGTTCTAAAGTTTGTTTTTACAGCTTTAATTAACTAATAATCTCACCTTGAAAACGTTACCGTTTAATATAGTTCTCGGTTTGTTTAGAAATGATCTCATTCCTAGTATAGCCCTGATGTTCTTCTCTTTTGCCGCGCCCCCAGGGAACATCCCGGAAAACAACGAAAATCCGTAATGATTTCGTACACTGACATATAGTTAGAAGTCCACTATTAATTATTGGCTTATTATATTGTTTGTAGCAACTCGTTCGTTCGGCCTACAAGGCCAAGAGAGGTGACCCTGATTGGGGATTCAACCTGAACCGTGGGTAAGTTGATTACGTCATAACAACATGAATAGTACAGAAAATAATATTGTTTTTAAGTAAGCAATGGGTAATGTGTTCCTGAACACCAGAAGCTGCAGCTGAATATAAGTTTTGCTGTTTTTTCTCATGTTAATAGAGTCATAGAGAACTTGACGTGATGCCGATGAATTGAACAATATAAATAAATTCCAACATTCAGGGCGGGGATCAAACACCCAGATAACGTTGCGATCATCAAGGCCGTTGTTGACAACGTGTGCCTGGGGCCAGATACCCCCAGAGAAGAGGTGTTAGGTAAGTCCCATAGGTAGCAAGTTTCTTTGTTAACTAACCTGCAGCTGTACATTTCATGCATCTAATGTCCATGATTCCAAAGTATTGGTCCTTCAATTAACACAAAATTTAACATGCTTGAAATGCTGGAAATCTGTTTTTAGTGTCTAAATAGGCTCCACTTACATTGGAAATTGTTACTTTTATAAATTAAGTTATCCTCCCAGTCATCTGAAAAAAACGTAAGTTCTATTATCTGGACAAAGAAATATAATACCGGTGTAATGATGGTTTTAATTCCTGAATAATATGTTGATCCTCACTTTGCATTTTTAACATGTATTCCCTTGATTTATTGCCTTTATATTGCCTTTGTCTACTTAATGGCTCCAGTTTTAAGCATACTTCATGTCCTTCCTCTTTTTCTAGCTGCTGCCAACACCTACTTCAAGACCCTCCAAAGCAGGGCCAGCAGAATCCGGAACGACCGAATCAAGGCTGAAAATGAAAAGTCTATCATCCGTCACCACGTCAACGAGGTAAATAAATTTTTGTTACAGACTTCCTCTATAGACCACAAAAGTCTGACGTCACGGACCCCTCCCGCACCACGTGTTGGGCCTAAACCTTTTACGACCGGCCCCGGTAACCCTACACCCCCGGTCACCGGCCCGGCCCGCCCTGGAGGGGGCACCGATAACACCCGGCTGGACCGCGGTCACCCGTACACACAGACAATAACATTGCCTATAACTTTGCTATTTATTAACTCTTTTTCTTTTCAAGTATATCATAATGCACATTGATAGTTCCCCTATGAAAGTACATGTTTTCATAAGTTTGCGAGCATTATTAGTGGAAATAGCAAATCTGACAGCTGGGTCCTACTATAGTTCATAGAGGGGACCCCCGGCCCAGCCCGGCCCATGTTTAGGCACGGGAGCAGCGTGCAGTGACCGTTAGGGGCCCGCCTGACGTCATGGCTTTTGCGGACTATTGTTCTCAACATTGTTTGACGTAGTTCGATTCAGGCAGGCCGAAATTTTACACTTTTCAAACATATTCCGTTAATATTTTTTTTTCTGGAAAAGTGCAAAGCCGAGGAGAAAGAGTAATGTCTATGGTCTATGCCCAGTCTGTCCACTCCTTGGGTGGAAGGATACGCATCATTGTTCTAAAAAACGCGAAGAAAGGGTCTATTTTGACAAAATTCACATGTCCTTGTTTCTAGAAAAAAGGTTACTTTTTCATCCCAAATATCCATGATATGAAAATAAGGGTCTTTTTTTCCTGGGAAATATGAAATTTCACGAAAAAAGGGTATTTCTTGGCCACAAAATGTCTGCGTTTTGAAGAATAAGGGGTCGATTTTTTGGTATAAATGTCAGTGGAAAGGGGTTGTTTTCTATTTTGAAGAACGATGATATGTCCTACTTTTATATCTGAGTAGACAGACTGGGGGTCTATGGTATAGGGGGTGTGACTTCCCGGGGACCCACTCGGTTCAAAAAGGGGTATACGTACGAACTGCGGTCGGAACTATACCGGGGGCTGTAGCTGTGAATCAGCAATTTGGCTTAAAACAGGGGGCCCGGCTGTGAAATGATCTTATGGTTGTAACACTGAAACTTGGGAAACAAATATAATTTGTTTACATTATGAATTTTTATAGAGCACTGTAACCTTACTTGCTTCCTACGACAATAATCTTGACATACAATTAGAATGGATATGACACAATTAATAAAAAGTGCCTGTATGTTATAGAGACCAAGGATAGAGCAACGCTTTTGAAATTAACTGCAGTGACCAGCTTTTAAATTAAGGCAACTGAAATATTGAAAAACTTGTTTGTGTTTATTTGATGTTCTTGACCAAGTATGTCGTAACTGTATTAAAATAAAAAAGTGTCTTTTTAACTTTGCAGAAGCTCAAAAGACGGATAGTGGGGGTGGAAAATTTCGTCACAACGTGGGACGAAGCTCGTAAGAATTCCGTGAGGCGCCTCCTCACCCCCGACTACACGAGCGACGAGGAGCGCGGACTTTATTTTCCGGTCGACAAAGACGGGAAGACCATCGAGCGATTCCACCGCCGCATCAAACCGCTCGTGTGGGAGAGCGATGAGCTGAGTGCCTACAAAGCCCACCTGGACGAAACTGAGTATAAAGAACTTAGCCGCCGTCAGCGGGGCGTTAGATTGGAAAAGAAGCGGAACAATGTCCCCGACAATAATCCAAAACGCCAACAGCCTACTCCCAACACCCCAGACTGGGCGGTGAAGCCCGCGTATCGGTCGGGTATCGCCGATGCACAGCCAATTTAACTTATTTCTAAAGGGTCTGTTTAAAGCTCTATTTTATGTGATGTTTATGTTTATCATCTTTATGTTTTCTTTACACTACGTTTAATTGTATGGTCTGTGTCACGCTGTATGTTAGGTCTTTGTACTTTCTTCAATTGTATAGTCGTTTTATAAACTTTTATCAAAGAACTTTGCGCTTCTTGTTTTGATTGTGGCATGCTCGATAAGCAGGGAAGTATTTCTATAGATATGTTGGTTGCCTAAGACTCGCCTTATATTAGTCTAAAACCGTACGCGTTATCCAGGTCCTTCTCATAAGTGAATCTTAAATTTATGAATACTTTTTATTTACGATACGAAACGCATTTAACTATAATGACGTGTCATTTTGTTAAAAACCCGAATGTGCTATTTCTTGAAGATAGACCACGAACTTGAAATCGATTACAATACAACACTTTTTTGATGAGTGTTATGGTACAAGGTCTCTACCATTAGAAGAGCAATGGAATGACACCTAGGCCTGTTATCAATAATAGCATAAATCAATCATAAAAAGTGTATTTTAAACAAACATAAGCTCGATATACGATTTTTAAAATGATGCGACATGAATCATCTCTTCGTACTTATTTCGCAGTCATGAAAAAATAATGTTGCATGAAGCCGGTTTTAATTAAGAACTGTTACTTCTTTTCTAGTGGATCCTTTTTAGTTAGATTCCATGCAGTAAGTTGCAAAAGTAATTTTTCAGAAATTTTATTATGATCAAATACATCGCTGCCAGTAGGACCTATCAAAATTTACAAGTGACCATGTAGTCTCCTGATGAACCCGAAATACTTTCTAGGATTTGTATGACACGGTGACCTATATTCTTTCTGTGAGAGAATAAAAAAACCTCATGCATATAGTGTAACCCTTTAAAGTGGGAGTTCTCCGGGAGTTATGTATTGGTAACTTGGAGCTTCTGTGACATTGCAAAATTAATAATTTAAAAAACGAACAAGTCGATTTAGGTGTCGAGATTTATTAAGGGACGATAGCTTAATTAGCTATAGCCATAATTTCGGTTGGAGCCCGATAGCCAGATTGTGGCGTTAACCACATTTAATTCCACTACTAGTTTTGATTGCAGACCTAGTTTAGCCTCAGGCCCCTAACTTAGGGGCCTGTCTCACAGATTACATAAGGGGTTGACCCTAGCCCGAGCCAGAGTAAAAGCGCTCTTGTCAGCGTCATACTGCTCTTTCCAAAACCGAAATTTTATTTAGCTACAAATTCAATTTATAACCATAACACTTGTATCGATTGCACGCACGTTCGGCAGCATATTGGTAGTAAACACACAAAAATACAACATTTTTCACACAAGACTTAATCAAGGTCAACACGGCTTAAGTCGACTGAAGTATTAGTACTAATTGCAAGCTCACTGGGCCGGTATTTCCCCAAAAGAACAGGCTCTCCTATGCCTATACCCATGGTAACCAACTGGTAGCGTATAATGTCCTTAGTCATCAATCTTGTCAACATGATGTCCTTCAGTTTATTAACCTTTAAATGTGTGGGCAGTCGTGTCGATGTGCCGGTATAGCAGTCGGTCATTTGGATGACACAGTTAAATGTGTATCGTGCGCCTAGGCATATATTTTCGGCTTTAGTCAGTGTGATAGGATCGTCTGTTTGAAAGATATAATCTCCAAAATGTCCAGGGAACGTGCCTATTTTAAGCCATACACTGTGATTGCCCGAGACAAGCAAGTATACACGAAAACGAGCATCTGCGAAGATGCGATTAATTCCGGAGCAAACAAAGAATATGCTAATAATTATGGCTACGGCGAGGATAAGAAGAAGAGTGTACGAAGAGAGAAGTACCACAGTTGGGAATTCTTTAATGTTTCCGTCTCCTGGGTTGGCTTCAGATCCAGTGTCAGTTACGGTATGGTCCTGGTCCAACAAGGCTTGCAGGGTGTCATGAAAGGTGAGGCCGGTCATCGCATCGTGTTTTGGTGGAGGGTGACCGGTAAATGGAGCAGTGAGGTTGACCAACCGGGTACGGGTTACTCCAGGCTTATTGTGAACGACCCTAGGCCAGTGTCCGCCACTGGCAGCTCGAACAAATTCCACGCATGATACAAGAACCAAGTACGCGGCAGCTATATATTGAAAAAAAAAAAAGAAGAGAACATGAAGGTTGTCATCTCAACTTTAAACAAACACCTTCCTTCCAAATTACCATGGCCAGGCTATTCAAACAGACAGAATAAACTATAACTGCCATATGGCCACACCCTAGAATTCAGAAAACTGGCCATATTAATTAATTAGGAAGGGCGACCCCCAGAATGAATACATATGTTTTACCTATTTTGAATAATTTGGAAAGTCGGCCATCGACTCGTATCACTTGTAGAACAAAAGTAATTAAGAAGATTCTCACCAAGGGTGGCACTCAGGATTTTGACACTCATGATATTCACGTAGCCGTACACCAAACGCACTATATAACGAAATAAGCTGGCCCTAAGTAGTAGCAGGAAGCTTAAGGTTTGACCTTCGAGCTAAACTTCGAGCTCAGTTTTCAAGGCAGATGAAATCATATCACCAGTCGACCTGACGGCGTCCGATGCGTTTCGGAAGCTGAGGAATCTTCACCGCCCTTTAATGGATAGACCCTAGTTTTTAATGGCAGGTGTCATGCCCTCACCAGTCCAGACGGCGGACGATGCGTTTCGGAAGCTGAAGAAACTTCACGCGCCCGACAAATCACGACAACGCGCTACCGTGACGGCCAGGCTGGAGGCGACAGTAATCTCCAGGTAATACTGTGGCAGGCTGTTCTCGGCTTTAATTTCACACGGGTGTCTGAGGTTAGGAGCTCGAGTGCAACTACCCCTGGGTCGGGGCTGTGGCATGTCGCGGCAATTCGCGGCTTTCAGCTGGTGGGACCATAGGCGTCGGTCTGTACCATATATAAATACTTGGGTCGCGGTCGCAAATGGGGAAGGTTCATCGCCCTGAAGTGCTGCTGTCTAACTCAAGTTCGCCATGGCCTCGTGGTGTTTCAAGGGTCTGACCAGTGACCAGGCAGAAACCAGAAGAAATATGGACACTAGCCGAAACCGATGGTGCGACACATGTAAACGTCCAGTTTCAAAAAGTACATATAACAGGAAGCATCGTATGGAGCATGGTGAGTACCAGATAAATAGTATAACTAGGATAAAGTCACTTTCACCTGAAATCGATATCCTTCAAAACCTTCCTAGCTAGCTTGCGCGCATAGATATTATTTTCAAATACCTACTATACTCTTAATGATCAGTTAGTGTTTGGAAAATTATCGGCAGCCTAAATCTTTTCTTGACAATTAAACAATTGTTCAAATAATGAATGACTTAAACAATGGACGTTATATATATGTATCCCTCCATGCATCTTTCTATCATAGCTTTTGAGTCAGAGAAACAACATTGGGTGGGAAAGTCTGTACTCTGAAACCCTACTGTACATTTAATTTATTCTTATACATGTGTCTTGCAGAACCACCCCCATTTGGTTTACCTCAACGCGCTGGCAATCAGGCAGAAGTGGGTCTTGAGGCCGAAGCTGCAGATATTCAGGCTGAGGCAGGTAACCAGGCTGAAGCAGGTTTTCAGGCTGAGGCAGTTAACCAGGCTGAAGCAGGTTTTCAGGCTGAGGCAGTTAACCAGGCTGAAGCAGGTTTTCAGGCTGAGGCAGTTAACCAGGCTGAAACAGGTTTTCAGGCTGAGGCAGGTAACCGGTCGGAAGCAGGTTTTCAGGCTGAGGCAGGTAACCAGGCTGAAGCAGGTTTTCAGGCTGAGGCAGGTAACCAGGTTGAAGCAGGTTTTCAGGCTGAGGCAGGTAACCAGGCTGAAGCAGGTTTTCAGGCTGAGGCAGGTAACCAGGCTGAAGCGGGTATTGAGGCTGAAGGTGGTATGCAGGTTGAAGCGGGTATTCGGGCTGAAGGTGGTATCCAGGTTGGAGCTGGTATTCGGGCAGAAGCTGCAGCTGCTAATCAGCGGCAGGCTGAAGTCGGGAATCCGGGAGAAGCAGACAGTCAGCCTGTGGGTCGCAATCAGCCTGTTGAAGAGGCGGTACCCATGGAAGCCGATGAGGAGTCAGGTGATGATATGGAAGACTATTACGGTACCATGGAAGATTCCCAAGAAACGGAAGAAAATGATAAGCTTGATCCAGAGGCAGTCAAGATTCGCAACAGGGCCATCCGTCACTTAAAAGTGGTTTTCGGTGACGGGACGGGTCTTCCTAGCCCATTGGCAAGGCTTGTTAGTGGTACCCCTAATAAGAATATCCAAAGCCTATTTTCATGGGTTCTGTTCTTTCTTTTGCAGTGGCAGATCCACACCTTCACCAGTGATACGCAAATGGCTAAAGTTATGTGCTTCATTTGT
The DNA here is from genome assembly GCA_936440205.1 of Lepidonotus clava. NCBI lineage: Eukaryota > Metazoa > Annelida > Polychaeta > Phyllodocida > Polynoidae > Lepidonotus > Lepidonotus clava. The sequence continues at coordinate 37,682,963 of OW387145.1, forward strand.
GAATTATTGACGGTATCAGGTAATGACCGGGTTTCACAAGCAGCGGAGGCAGTATTCCCCAAAACGATGCGGATGATGTACAAATGGTTGGGTACAGACCTAACGATGACTAATTACTCTATGAGTGTATGCTGCCCGGCCTGTTATACGTTGTCGCATTCTGTGTTGTCCACCACTGAGCGTGTGCGAGGTCAAGGCTTTTACACGGATCGTAATGGTATTCAGCAACCCATTAGGTGTACAACCATCGGTGATGATTTAAAACGTTGCAACAGGAAATTGTTTTCTGAGGCCAAGATTGTTGGGGAAATTACCTTCCTTCCAGTCAGGACATTCTGTTACCAGTCGCTCGAGAAGAGTTTGCAGGTTATGATGAAACGTCGAGGTTTTGAGCTGAAATGTATAGAATGGAAGGGAAGGAGGTTACCCGACAGAGTGTATGCTGACATTTACGACGGTTCGGTATGGAAAGACTTTAACGCGAACAACGAGGGCTTTCTTGATAATGAAAACAACTTGGCTCTTCAGATGAATATCGATTGGTTTCAACCATTCTCTCGGAAAGCTTCGATGTCAGTAGGGGGCATTTACCTAACAATACTTAACCTACCCAGAAATGAGCGGTACAGACTTGAGAACGTCATACTATACGGTATCATTCCAAACTTAAGTAAAGAACCTGCCGACCTTACCAGTTTTCTGAGGCCCCTAGTCAACGAACTCAAGGAATTCTGGCATCAGGGAAAAAGGCTTATAACCAACGATTGCCCAAATGGCAAGACCGTTAAGTTGGCGCTTTTGAACGTTGCTGCCGACCTGCCTGCAGGGAGGAAGACCTGCGGTTTCCTGCTACCTAATGCTATCATGGGTTGTTCAAAATGTCTGAAGGAATTCAAGAATTCAAACCGTGGAGGATTCAGCATGGCGAATTGGACTCCTCGTACTCTGGACCAACACAAGGAGAGAGTGAGTGAGATTACAGCTGCATCCACCCCGAGAGAGAAAAGTAAACTTGAGAAACAGTATGGAGCTCGTTCCTGTGTCCTCCTAGAATTGCCCTACTTCAATCCCATCAGGTAAGTTCAATCTCCAGGCCGAACAAATTTAAAGGCCAATCTTACACAGAATTATACCAAAATATTAACAATTTTAATTTGACATTTGAATAAACATTAATAAAAATGTTTCCATTAGCAGTAACTATATTATATGACATTCATTTCTTCAGGTTCCTCTCGATCGATGTGATGCATAATGTACTGTTGGGTAAGTGTTGAAGCTTGACCTAACGTTAATTAATGTTTAGCACTGATAATGTGTTTGAAATGGAACTTGCATTTGCCTTTAATTTGGACTTTTAGTTCATTGGGGTTTCAATACCGATTTCACATATGTGCTTTTATTATTGGGATTCAGGGACTGCCAAGCGAATGTGGAAGAGGTGGACCGACAAAGAGTTGTCAAAGAAGAAGAAGAATTCAACAGATGACGTTGTACTAAGCGCTAATCAGGTGTTGACTATTGATGCTCGTCTGAATCAGTTTAAAGAGGGACTACCGGATGACTGCGTGGTAACTAACATCAAATCGAACGCTGGGATGTGGACGGCAAAGGAGTGGAAGAATTGGGTTACAGTCTCGTCTGGATACTGCCTCCAGGGCCTTTTGCCGGATAATATGCTTCATAGCTGGCAGCGTTTCGTAGAAGCCACTCGACTTCTGTGCAAGCCTTGTATTACATACCACGAGATAGAACAGGCACACAGGAAACTATTGTACTTTTGCAGGAGCACAGAGCTCCAGTTCGGTTCTGATTTCATTACCCCAAACATGCATCTACATCTCCATTTAAAGGAGTGTCTCCGGGAGTATGGTCCAGCTCCCAGTACTTGGCTGTTCAGTTTTGAGCGGTATAATGGTTACTTGGGGGATGTGCCGACTAACAATCGCCAGATAGAGAAACAATTGTTTGAGAGGTTTCACCGGATGAGTCGTGTCAGTCAGGCGCGCGCCGAAATGCCGTCCAAACACGAGGGGAAATTTGGCAAACACTGCCAGCTGGGAGAAGGAGAGAAGAAAGCAAGAACGGTCCTGGAAACACTCGATGTACCCAATGAGCGAGATTTGGCCCAGTGCGAGAGCCTATGGAGTCTCCCCAACGGCTTCGAGACATTGAGAGAACAAAAGGAATGGATCGACTCGGACGATCTTGAGCTGCTCAAAGAAACATACAAAAAGATGTACCACACAGAACAGGAAATCCTAGAGAAGTCATTTCTGCCTTCAGTTTACGTGAAGTCTAAAGTCGTAAAATATGGCCCCATGACTTATTCCAGCACAAATTCCAGCAGTGGTAAAAAGTTGTCTAGACTAATGGCAAATTGGTACGAAGACGGACAGAGTGACCCCCGGGAGCGACCGTGCATCGCCACCCACTACATGAAACATTACATACAATGTAAGGCAACCGGGAAGAAGAGGCAACATGTGTTTGCAGCTGTGAAGTGGTACCAACACAGCACCGTCGAATCCAGATACATAAGTCCTTATACAATGTGGCACAAGGAAAAGTTCGAGCAACCTTCATGGGCATCTTTCCTGCCTGTTATGCGGATAAGTGGACATTTTGGATATGTGGTTGAAAAAGAAAATATGATCGTATGTCCCCTTCGGCGCCACGACTTCTTGTAGATCTAGAGGACCTATAGATATATCGAACTCGTGCACGTAGTGTCCGAAATTAAGCTGAAAACGTATGCATCATTAATGAGATTGTGCACCACAAATATTGGATATGCACCCCCCGATATATGGGAATGAAAAAATTCCATGAGAAGTGTGCACATGTATAAAAAAAAAGTGCAAAACTTAAAAATAGCGCACCTGGCAGTGAGTGTGCAGAATCACGAGTGTGAGTGTGCAGATCTAGACTCACGAGTGTGAGTGTGATCCCCGGGTGAAGGCCTATAGGCCCGGCCTATAGGGTGCAGCAGCTTAATTTCGGACACTGTCCGGTGTTTTATATGCATTGTTAGGATTATGTGATTTAGACGCTTTTGCCAACAAAAGCAACATTTTTTTATTAAAAATTCGCCTTTAAGTAGTGTATTCATGGGAGGAATAATTATATTACGCCCTAAACCTTATAATGTGACTACTTTCAAATTTAAAATAAAAGGTAGGAAATTACTTCGCAAGGTTACGGTGCCAGGATGTGCGACTTTGAGGTACGTTTTCTGAAGTTATTTCACAGGCTGGGGGTGTGGGGCTGTGTGCATTTACGGGTGGTTTCTTGAGTCAGGTGTCAGGACGTGCACCTCCAGCTGCCAGGGCTGCGCTGCGCGAGCGACACCTTATGTAACACCTGACACCGGTCGCTCAGGCTGCTCGGCTGACCTAGATGGCCTCTCATTACCCTGCCCCCGGGGGGGGGGCACCAGCTTTATAAGGAGGTGCCTTCCACGTGCACACACACAGTCCCGCGCCAGCCTCACGACCATAAAAGACGTACGCAGAAGTTTGCTGATATTAAACGCAAGCGCCACATTGTGAACAATGGCGACCGCGCAGAAAACCCGGTAGGTGAATGAGATAACTTGCCTATAATTTGATAAGATAACATGCCTATATAGAGAAGTAGTGTTTTTTCAGGCTTTGCGGGAGAATGACTTGGGGGTTACACTTCCATATATAGAGTGTTTGTTAACAAATGTATAAGGGTGTGGATAATAGCTGTTACGTTTGGTACATATTTTCCTTTTTTTTTCGTTTTCTCCCCATACACGTAGATAACCAATTCCAGACACTTAAAGGTTGTTTTTTTTGGCTCATTCAAGCAACCATGTGCGGTCGGAGGAGGAAGAGGAATCCCAGGCATGGACACCGCGTGAGGAGAAAAATATTGAAGAGGAGGAAACGATCTGGACGGAACCCCAATGGACCGAGTGGGCGCCCCTGTTCACCCCTAAGTAGGTTTAAATTGTTCAACACTGTTGATGGACAGGGATGGAAGAGAAGCATGGAAAGAAAATTATTAACTTACTATCTGGTAGGATGACTATCTTCATGCCAAATAATGCACACTGTCTAAAACCCGACGACGGACTCGCGATCGGACATAGTTGTGGTCGCTCGAATTCATGTAACATGCTGAAACAACAGGCTCTTTTTTTGACAATTTAAAAATTGCAAATTTATCAGACTGGCACAATAACATGAAATAGAGATTGGATGAGAAAAATTGAGATGCCGATGATTTGGTAGTTTCGACCACCTATGTTGAAATGATGGACGGTGTGATGATTTTTGAAATTTTTTCCAGGACGCACGACCAACAACAGCTCCCGGACGGCCCATCAGAGTGGACGTGCGTCTACTGTTCGGAGGGTCCGACCCAGGTTGGTACATTTGTATTTACACGATGAAGCTAAGTGGGAAATAAAACATGTAAGCGTATGAAGGGAAATATGTATAAACAAAACAAAATGATGAGTGGGGCGATTTCACGAGTACAATTGTTCTGAAATTTGCCAATATTACGAGGGACACGCTGGTATGTAGTAAGTGCAAAATTGACTTTTGCACATTTAACTATAACCACACAATTTTTTTCAGGAGCAGGAGGAGTACTTAACGGACCAAAGGTGGAAGGCGATGGAAACGTTTGCCGAAGACCAACACGCCACACAACCGCAGGCCATATTCTTGGATGGCAACTACAGGTACGCCGGGTTTTTTTTTCATAATAAATAATATTATATAGCGACAATGATTTTCGATGATGCTACTAGGCAAAAAATAACGAGGGCATAGAATCTTAATGTTGACGTTGGAGTGAACGCCGAATTTCGTACGGTTACTAAAAATTGTGATTGATGATGGTCCGATTAGTTCGTGCACACAATTTAAAAAAATGTGTATTTAAACATGCCTCCGTAATATTTCAGAATGTACTTGGTCTGCAACTACTGCGGCCGGTGCTACCACGCCGACTGTGAGGGGGGCGAGCCTGCCAGCATCATGTGCTCCGAGGTGTTGTGCGAGTGGTGCGCCGAGGATAAAGATTAATAGAATCGATTCAGCAATAAAATAGTACACTAGATTTTAACTACACTTTGTGTCAAATGTCCTTTTATTTTTGTTTTTATATAGTAACACTAGTTAACCTCGGGAGCATGATAGCTATAGGTTAGAATTTACCTTAAATCACAGCTTCACGCTAAACTATGTTTTTGTGTGTACCTGGCAGTCTACGGCCGATCGTACAGAGTATATTGAACAGATAATGTGAGTCATAATATATGTTTCATCTAAATTTACAAATATACTAGATCAGAGTGAAACACAGTCTTTTAATGTCTCACTAACTTCTAAGTACAGTGAGAGTAGAACACTGGTAAAGCGCGGCCATCAAATACAACCCACATTCCCCCTATAGGTCTATAGGCATAGAAACTTTGCTAAATCTGAGGGCCCCCCCCCCCCCACTCCCGCCCGGAGGGGGGGGGGGGACTGGGTACGCCACTGCTGGCAATTATATTGGTGCCTGAATGGAGGGTGGGTACGTTAAGACGCCGAGAAGGTTGGGCGTGTGAAGAGAACTATGAGCGGACGGGACTATTGTGACACAATATAGTTAACACCCCCTGACTTACACTTATATACACGCCAGAAGGGGAAGGGAAACTTTGAGGTGGGCGCAAAAATATTACCTAACACGCCCACTGCTATTGGTGGTATAATGATACTTTGCTGTGTCAGGGATAATGGTGGAGTAAGACTTACACTCCTTGACACGGTTTAGAGCAAGTGGATTCAGACACGGCCGAGTCTGTCTAATGTATTTGATCAAAATCTTCCCGTGGGGAGCGAGGATTACAAGGGCATCTGAAGCGACTAAGGAGTATGATTCCAGCACTGCCAGGGGGCAGTCCATAAATGACGTCATGTAGGCTACCCGGGGGGGGGGGGGGGTCCAGTCCCCCATACATTCCTATAGTATGAAGCATGAAGAAGGGGGGAGGGGGTCTAAATGGTCTAAAAAAGAAGCATGACGTCATTTATGGATGACCCCCAAAAAGTAGTACCTACAGAATTGACTTACCATTGGCTCATTGAAGAATTTTATGACATAAAATGAATTATCTTATATAGTCTAGGCTAACTAAAAGTTGAGAATAAAGAAATGAAAATGTGAAAATCAATTTAAAAGTGTTATTTCAGAGCAAGTAGTGTAAAGGCTGGAACCCACTAAGGGACTAAACTAAATTCTGGTCGTTTTCACTAGTTCTGGTCGCTTGGTTCTGGTCGAAACGACCAGAACTGGTCGGAAACGACCAGAAATGGTGTTCCCACTGAGGGATTTCTGGAAAATCGCTCAATGGGAACACCTTTTTTTGTGTTTTGTGACCAGTTCTGGTCGTTTCGACCAGAACCAAGCGACCAGAACTGGTGAAAACGACCAGAATTTAGTTTAGTCCCTTAGTGGGTTCCAGCCTTTACTGTGGTCTATGTACGCGCAGTGGCGCCACCTTGTATCGGCAACTGCCGATCGTATATGTCTGTGTGTATGTGTCTGGAATACAGTTAGAGTGAACTAGCATGTGGTTCAACTGGTTGTGTCTTATCTTAAACACAACAGTCACTGTTATGAATATTGGTAAAGTCTTACGTAGATCGAATACCCAGGGTAGGGAGGAGATGTTAGGGGGTATTATACCCTGTGTATGGAAGGGGTATACATAAAGGAGTATCCGAGGGTATGGAGGGGGTATAATATCGACTATACTTTTCCAAAATAGAAGGGTCCAGCGTGGCATAATACTTTTCCAAAATAGGAGAGTTGTTAGACCGTAAAATTTAAATCTGCTCTAAAATGTAATTGGACGTAACATGTAACTCAAATTGCCGTAAATTGTAAATTTCCATGCTGCCTTAAATTGTTAAAATGTGAAAACAGTTATGAACGTTAATTGTAAATCAATACATGCCAACAGGTCTTAGATACCTTATTATACTTTGATAATTGACAAGATTGAGAAGATGGTTGAGAAAAACAGGACAGGACACATTGCTTCCCCTAGTGTCTATATTCAAGACTATAAGTCTGTTGTGTACTTGTGCTGCTCTCTATTGTGAGAAACTCATACTGTCTTGAGCGTTTCTTTATCTTTCTCACTATTAATAATGTAATTGATTGTCGTATCCCTTTTCATTAGCATTTCCACGAGTATAGGCATAATTATTTTGAAGAGTTTATGCAATATTTTCCGTAAGCCTTTAGCAGTTAAAGAGATTTTTATGCAACAGGTCACACATCCTGCCATAAATTTAGACATCTAGTATGATTTTTAAGAACACAACGACAATTTCGAAACTTTCACCGTGTCGTATTTAGATGATTTAAATATGAAAATATTGGGTTTAATATTCAAATTCATAGTTGGAGCCATCTTGTCAATCTGTTTTATTCTGATCACATTGCACAAAATAAATGATATCATGACAAACCATGTAACATTATATTTTTATAATCCGAATTTAAGCCTCAGCAGGTGGAGCTCAATCATGTATGATTAACAAAATATCTTATTTACTCTCCATCCCTACGTAACGGAATGATGGACATAAAAAATAAGAATTAAATCCAAATCTCCGACGGCATAACATTACGTATCTAAGGCAAAAAATAAAAGTGTTGTATTCAGGTAACATAGGTCGAAAAAATTAGGGTCGATTCTTTTTTTCCTTTTTTCTTTTGCTTCTTTTGTTTTCTTACCAAAGAGACCCAGGCAGTATTGAAAATATAAAAAAGAATTCCAAATATCCTCTAAAAACATTTGAATCATCTTAGATAGATGCTCAAAGCATCTATGTGCTGTTTTATGGTTTTCCAGTTTTATTTTAAGTTACTTCTTTTGGATTTAAAAGAATTTTTTTTAAAAAAATCCTAAAACAAGTTAGGGAAATGCCAAAAATTTAGATTAGGTAGGGTTGCCTGAACACAACAAATGTTTTAGGGGGCCTATTGTTAATATTCCGTCCCACATCATATCCTTTCTTTGCTAAATGAAAATGAGTTCTGTCAATAAAACCATGACATTTCAGAGTTTCAATGAGATTTCTCTGTTCCCCTCGGACGTCGTTGTCACATCTGGAAAGTCGCCACATGTGAGAATTAAGTCGCTGATTGTTACTGCACACGCTCATGGCAGTACATTGCAGTCACAAAGCATGTTGTGTCAATGCATTTATTGAAAGTTATGACGGGTAGCAAACTAAATATATATACCTCTCATCTTTTACCTGGTTGGAATTCATACCTAAGTGGCTATAATTCCCTACTCCCGAGTTTGTGGAAGGGTTGCCTGTTGAGGTTATTTACTTCCGACCAATCATTGAATGAGACACTGGCGACTTCTGAGAGAGGCGACTTTCCAAATGCGCAATACAAAAGCAATACAAAAGTTGCGACAATATTTAAGAAGGCCCAATTTCTGTTGTACATGAGAAGGCCTTGTAGACCGCAATTCCCACATGGACATGAACTCACGTGGGCTGAATATACATTATGGACTAGAACAATTGGGTAAATGTATATGGTGGTAATTCTATATTTTATCATACATTCGTTTTTCCGTTCACCTATTACTGTATCGAATAGACAAAGGATACGCAAATTAATCATAGTCTATGGACTCGTTTGAGGTTTCCTATATACTGCGATCAACCACTTTTTCTTAATTTTTTCTATTTTTTCTATCTTTTATAATCAACTGGAAGGCCACGTGTAATATGTGATGTTGAAATAAAACGTATAAAAAAAAAATATATACATTACTGCAATCTCCCAACGACATTAACATCACTCTTTGGAACCATCTATACTTCATCTATCATTATCCGACGTACTGTTTAAATGCTTGTTGGCTGGAAAAACATGGTACAACGTGAAGCCATTTTGACAATTGAAAAAAAAGAAGAAAAATCCTTGGGGGCCTTCCATTAAGTACGTACGCAAATTTTCAAAACTTTCAGACCCCCCACCCCCCCTTGGTTCAAAGTACACATTGGATTTATACAGGCACGTACGCAAATTTTCTAAAATTCCAGACCCCCCCTCCCCCCTTGGTGCGTACATACTTTATGGAAGGCCCCTTGCAGGTTTTGATGAAGCCTCCATCCTCGGCCATCACATCTGGGTCTCCCCTGCAATAGCCAAGAGTAAGGTATCTCAGTTACATTTCAAAGTCAAATAACTTTCTCAGGTCTTGACACTATAAACATACATAATGTTAACAAGAGAAAAATGGGATTATGTAAGTAAGAAACGTGATTGTATCATAACTCAAAATATCTTAGTAGAAAACTGTCAACTTTGAGAGATGTGAGCCACTCCCTCTATTCAGAATGTCCTATTTGAAAAAAACATGTAAATGATGAACTCTGATTATGAATAGTCACAATCATATTCTGACTCGCACAAATAGTGACTTACAGAATTCTTCAGTTGGAACCTCGTGTGCATCTGAAGGGTGGGCAATAGGGCCACTATGGAAATAGAAAACAGACATTACTGAGATGATTACCTTCCTTATATAAAAACAGCATTGCTTCCAATCTTCACCCAATCCCACCTGTTCAATGCTAATTACCATTGGACACAGAGTAGTCAGAGCCAGAGGCAGAGTGTCAGAATGCTGGTATCTCAACGCATACATATCACTAGGAAATAAAGGGGATAACACCAGCTCCCAGCAAAATGACCTCCCCTACCCATACTGAGGGCACCTCCTGAGGGTCATACCAGTGGTAGAATGGGAGTAGAATGCCTGCCTGGAGTGTGAGCCCAAGCAAGAATATGATGTTATTAGAACGTTATTAGAATGTTCTGTTTAGTTCTGCTTTGGTTCTTGTTACGTTGATTTGACGGCACCCAAAAACGTCTTTAGAATCTAACATTGCAACGTCTCACTGTGACATTAGGTTATTGTGACATTCTTGTAACATTCTTTCATGTTATAATAACATTATTATAATGTTCTTTACTAGTAAAGGCCTATTTCCACCGAACGACATTTTGCTAACGACTATGAAAGACACTGAACGATCCACATATCTTTTGTGGTCGTTAATAAAATTGTTCAGTGGAAACAAAAATTTGGGGGTAAAGACATTTGTGAATGACTACAAACGACATTTGTGAACGACATTTGTGAACGATTCACCAACGACCAAATATCAAACCTGTTTAATATTTCTGGACGACAAATGCCAACGATTTTTCCAAGTCCAATTAAAAGCAATTAAAGCTATTGTTCCCTGACCTTTCTAACCTCTGTCGTTAGGAAAAGCTGTCCAGAATGTCCCAGAATCGTCCAGAACACAATATTTCAGTCGTTCAGTGGAAACAACCATGTCTTCATTTATAAACGATTTTTACACCCGACCATTTACTGGCGATTACAATTTTTTACAGTCTTTGGCAGTTACTATCTTTTCTCAACGAAAATTGTTCAGTGGAAACCCGGCTTTAGGTCTCAACTCCAGTAATATGTAATGTTAATGGTAATTTTGATGGCACCCAATTGCAGTGTTGCACTGTGACATTATTATATCTTTCTGAGTATGTTATTTCACATAAAATTAGCTTTATTATAACATTCTGTATTGGTAAGGATTCAATTTTACCAGAAAAGATATTTATTGTAACACTCTGTCTTAAAGAGTCTCAAGGTAACATAAAGATATGACTGCCATGTGAAAATTGGGCAGGTACCAGTCTGACCAAAAAAGTATGGTCACAGAACATGACTGTTATGTCACTGCTTGCCTGGGTAAGGTTTTTGCAGTTTTCACAGCTGGCAGCAATGCCAACAGCTAAACTTTAAAAAATTCCTATGTAACAGATGATAATCACCATACTGTTGTATTTCATGGCACACATAACGTGACAGAAAATTGCCGTGCAGTTTATCTATGTAAGATATATTTGGAATTATTACTGGTGAGAACTTTTGATTTACCTTGAGTTGATCTGATTTGTTCTTTTATATCCGTTTTGGGTAGTATGCACTTTATCGCAGCTATTGATACTTCTATCACCTTCGGTCAGGTGGCACGTCCGGCTGAGAAGAAAATAATGATGTTGCATGGAAAGTGTCAATATGTGCAAACCACGAAATTAATCTTAACCACAATATCACCTGATCATAGGGGGTAAATTCTTTTGAATTGCATATTTGTAACCCCCCTTCACGTAGTAAAGCGTTTTAAGGGAGGACAACTTCATGTTTGATATAATTAAAGATTTATGGTTTTTAGAACCAAAGTTATGAGTACTAAAGTCTTGCATATGTAATTCCATAATTCGAAGAAAAATCATTTTATATTATAGAAATAGACAATTTCAATTTCTCTTCATGGGAATGTGAATTCTCATGGTCTTTATTAGTCACAATCAGGGAATATTAATCAATTCTTTACAAAATCCACTCTTTTGACCCCTGAACATTTCTTTTTCTTATTTTTTTTTACAAATAGGGTTAAATGCACATAAGCAATTAGATGTAAAATTAGTACAATGAAAATGACTCACCAGATTTGAATGCCTTTGTAACACATTACAATCATGGCGACACAGATAATAATGCCGAAGCCAGAGACAAAACCTCCCATGAGTTCCTTGCCAACTGCACCAAACGTAGTCGTCATCGAATCTGTGTCATAATATATTAAACCAAAGAAAAAGTAGTTCACAACAAATTATGTACTTTCACACTCCTATTAGATACTCATAAATATAAAAGCCGACGGAAAGAGATATGAGAAAACCTAAATTTATGATTGGTTCCTATTGCATTTCGATGCAACTTCATAATGGCATTATCATTTGTTTTGTCATAATATTTCCGATTAAAGCATTGCATTCGCAAAGATTTTGTTATTCTTGGTGACCTGTCTGCATTGTGATCATTCGACATTGCTACTTTCAAATAGATCATTACTTGAACATAATCCAGTACATATTTTATGGGAACTTTTGATATCTTTTAAAAACTTATTTTTGAAATCAGCTCAGAAGCGGTTTGAAGTGACAGCCAGGGAGCAACATAATGCTTGGCCTGGGTTATAGGGGGGAATTAACAGACCTGCCTACGAGAATGTTGCAGAATGTCAACATATTGGTGCTTGTCTGAGATCCTTATAATCTAATATACATCTCCAGAACGCCTTGTTCTTGGTGAAATTTCAAATAAAAAAATGGAGAGCTTAAAATTAATAAAATAAGAAGCCTGGTCCCATTTAAAGCCACAGTACCATTTATGTGTTATAAAGGCTAAGGGCTCCACCCCTTTGAACAAGACTGTTTTGTATTATTAATGTTTATAATGGAGAACCAATAAAGGCTGTTTTAGTTCATATTGTAAGTCATCATTAGTGAATGTTCTTTGTTCTTTTGCTAGCCTTGGGTTATATCCAAAACAGGTAGGAGATATGGCTATCACATACAATACAGTCCAGCAATATTGGTATAAAAGACCCCACACCAATTCAAGAGTTCACCATGCATGTCCCATAGGTTTTCCTATTGCTTAGTCTGCCTATGTCTGGTCTCATGGAACTAATTGTGGCGCCATCTGTAGTGTCATATACCTTTCTGTCCTGAGGTGCTCGGGGAATTCACTGAAATACATAGGCGTCAACACTGAACCTCGTCCTGAAATCAATTAAATCTGCTTATTTTCCCAGATCTCCCTGAAACAGATATTTTGATCCTTTTTCCTCCTCAAATAACTGATTTGATGTCATCTTTGACCTGTGTCTTGCTCACTGGGGCTAGTTCATAATGGCCAGAAGTGTTAATTTTGGCCTCGCGCTGGTCACTGAAAATGGATGAACCAGGTTGAAACTTTAAAAAAATAGTTCAAATTGTCTCAAAGTTGCAGGGGATGCCCTTCATACATGCTGAAATATAATTTTCTGTGTTTTGACGCTCAATTTTTGCATTTGTTCCCATTATTTCTCGCAAACTTGTTTCAGAATTATCTAAATGGCTCTTGTTCCTTGCTCAGTGATGGGATGGGAACATTTCTACCAATTTTCATGTCTTTCCTTTGAATATTTCTCTAAAAGAAGGTGATGTGAGGACGGTGGTGTCATACCGCGATAAATGCTAGGTGATTTCTTATGGGTGGAGGTTCAGGAAAAGCCCTCCTTTTGCAGGAAAAAGCAATGTGATGATGCTAAAAGTGGACATTGTTATTGAATACAGGTGTGAGTGATGGAAAAATGGGTTTATTAAGAAAAAAGGCAATCTTTGCTCTCTATATAGGTCTCACGGAACTAATTGTGGCGGCATCTGTAGTGTCATATACCTTTCTGTCCCGAGGTGAAGGGAATGACTGGATTTGAGTGGCTGATATTCAAATAAGGAAAACTGACAGAATTGAATGAAAAATCACAGGGTACCCCCTATCATTTGTGAGTTGTTTGGTAAAAATGAATCCTTGATCTCTGCTTCTTGGTAGGTGTCAGTGGGATTTTGAAATGGGCTCTGTATTCTGTGAATTTGACCACTGCAGAACTGGCAAAATGAGGGTGTAGCAATATTTTGGACCCCTGCTTTAGATTTTCATGGGGAACCTACCCTGAAATTTTGATATTTTGTGTGCCAAAGAGGCCACAATAAGTTTCTGTGTCACTTTCATGTGGCGCAAAGTTCTGAATATTTTTTTCTCAAGATCTGTTATATTAAACTATACAGGAAAACAATTAGTTCCGTGAGCCCTATAGGTAACATTGCCAATTTAACTAAACTTGTATTTTTGTTCTGAAAACTGACTTTTAAGGTGATTTATGCTAAAATTAGAAGATTTGGGAAAGGAGTTCCCTGTTGCACCATTTTTTTTCATTTTAAAGGGAAGCTCGGGGAATTTGGTCAATTACATAGGCGTCAGCACTGATCCTCATCCTGAAATCAATTAAATCTGCTCATTTTCCCAGATCTCCCTAAAACAGATGTTTTGACCCTTTTTCCTCCTCAAATGCATGACTGATTTGATGTCATCTTTGACCTGTTTCTTGTTCACTGGGGCTAGTTCAAAATGGCCAGAAGTGTTAATTTTGGCCTCGCGCTGGTCACTGGAAATGGATGTACCAGGTTGAAACTTTAAAAAAATAGTTCAAATTGTCTCAAAGTTGCAGGGGATGCCCTTCATACATGCTGAAACTAAAATAATACCATAAGAGTCTCTTTTCCTGAGAACTTTCCACAAAAGATCTGGAGAAAATGACAATTTTTACAATTTTCTGTGTTTGGCGCCCAATTTTTCAATATTTTTTCATTATTTCTTGCAAACTGGTTTCACAATTATCTAAATGGCTCTTGATTCTTGTTCAGTGATGGGGTGGGATCACTCCTGCCAATTTTCATGTCTTTGTATGACCAGTTCTCTAAATGAGGGTTAGGTCACAACGGTGATGTCAAATGGCGATAAATGCTAGGTTAACACTTATGGGTAGAGGGTTAGGGAAACCAGTCCTTTTGTAGGAAAAAGCAATGTGATGATGCTGAAACTGGACATTATTATTGAAAACAGGTGTCAGTCATAGAAAAATGGGTTCATTAAGAAAAAAGGCAATCTTTGCTCTCTATATAGGTCTCACGGAACTAATTGTGGCGCCATCTGTAGTGTCATATACCTTTCTGTCCTGAGGTGAAGGGAATGACTGACTTTGAGTGGCTGATAATGAAATAAAGAAAACTGACAGAAATGAATGAAAAATCATAGGGTACCCCCTAGTATTTGTGAGTTGTTTGATAAAAATGAATCCTTGATCTCTGCTTGTTGGTAGGTGTCAGTCTGATTTTTAAATGAGCTCTGTATCCTGTGAATTTGGCCACTGCAGAACTGGCAAAATGAGGGTACATCCACATTTAGGACCCCTGCTTTAGATTTTGATGGTCAACCTACCCTGAAATTTTGATATTTTATGTATCAAAGAGGTCACAACTGGGATATGGGTCAATTTGAAGTGGCGCAAAATTCTGAATATTTTTTTTTTCAAGATAGGCTACATTAAACTATACAGGAAAATAATTAGTTCCGTGAGACCGTCTGCTGAGGTATTGATGGTTCAATGTATGGTCACCAGATGTCGCCACTGAAACAAGTTAGGTTATATCCACCCAGCTCCTCAACCTAAAGGTTCATCCAAGTCCAATTAGTTTGCTGCTCTCCCCTTTCAGGCTGGTCTGGGCCCTTCATAAACTAACCATTTTTGATTTTTTGTATACCTGCATTCCCCTTTACAGTGCTGCCGCCAGCAGGTGAGACTGTCATCTAGACATTGGTCTTATGGCTATCTTCTCCCTTTAACACTACCTTCAGCCATCAATAGTCTTTTACTATTTGAATCCCTTCATTAAAGTTTTAACTGTAATAGAATAAGCTTTTCTAATTTCTCCATGCACGAGGTGTTGACCTCAGTGCACCCTAGTCTAGTGATGTCATGGCGGGTGTGGTGTTTTGCCATTTTGGAATGTTATCCAAATTGTTAATTAAAAAAAAAATCTGGTGATGTTGTTGGTCATGTTACGAATTTGGTGCCACACTCAGGCAGTTACAATGTAACAATGAATTTGACTAAGGTATGTTTTTTCAGGCAAACAGAGAAAACGTACCGTTGCTGGAAGCATTGATGGTCAACGTCTTGTTCTTCTTGCT
The DNA here is from genome assembly GCA_936440205.1 of Lepidonotus clava. Lineage (NCBI taxonomy): Eukaryota > Metazoa > Annelida > Polychaeta > Phyllodocida > Polynoidae > Lepidonotus > Lepidonotus clava. The sequence continues at coordinate 37,698,690 of OW387145.1, forward strand.
CAAACAGTTATCGCCGGAACATGGTATTTCTGGCAACGATACACAGATATAGTAATTAGTATCAGAGAATGATTGTATACAGGTGAATGGCAATCACTGAATGCCAGGGGCATATTTATTTCTTTTAACACTATTTTTCCTACATAGTAAAAAGAAAAAAAGGAAAAGGCCCCATACACTGTTAAAGGGGCTGTCCTTAAAATGATGTCGCACTTTTTCAGGGTGCGTATAAGACCCCCCATTGCCACCACCCTGTCACACTGAATTTTCTGTTTTAAACATGAAAATAAGGCCCTTTTCAGGCAGCGTCGCACTGTTCAACCTACCCACCAACTCCCTTTTGTGTGACATCATTAAATTTTATGGATGGCCCCAAAAGAAATCACAAAATACAAGGTATACATAGATGTAGTTTACCTTTACAGCTCGCTTCCGTACCATTCCATGTGGCATTTCTTTGACAAGTTCTTTCATGACTACCTTCTAATAAGTAACCAGGATCACAGTTGAAATATATGACGTCATTCGTTCCATTTCCGTTTCCACTTTTCTTCCCATTTCCTGGAGTCTTCAGGAATGGACATGTCACTTCTGAAAGTAGAAGCACAGCATGTAAAGTCTATTTTTCATTAATATAATTATTATATGGATTGTTTATCAGTTAGTGATCATCGAGATTTGGGTTATGAATCAAACGTTTTGGTTTATGTTTGGTGTGGGTCCATATCTTTGCAATACAGGAATACAGACAACAAACTTTGTCACACACCAAGATAACATGATTTTTCCTGTTTCATAATCCAATGATATGAAAAAAACCCCAAACAATTAGACTATCCTAAAAAGAATGACACCTGTCTGTTCAGCGCCATAGTTAGAATGAAAATCTATGAGAGATTCTTACTTTCACATTTTGGTGTGTTGTTAGACAATGTGCCGTTTTCCCTGCAAGCCAAGGACGATGTCATCTTCCTGAAGTTTTCTCTACACTCCATGAGTAAGGAGCGACCAAGAGGAATTACGTCGACGGTACCATTGTATACTACTTCAGGGTGGTTTGAGGGAACTTTACACCCTATTTCAATGTAAAGAAGTATTGATAGGCGTGATATAAGGATATATAACTCTCTTTAACCCCCTTTGTCTGTCAAATTTAAACATACCAGCCAAGAGACAACTCAAAAACTTGAAAATTGCAGATGTTTTAAAGTTCTTTCATCCAAAATATCCACTGATCTCAATAATTGCACATGGAAATGACACATTTCTAGTCTGCAGACTATGGGATTTCATATGATACAAGATATGAAAACTATTAAAGGTTACTCTACTCTAAAAAGTTGGAAAAAGCAGAGTAGTTTTTTGGGGACAAACTTGAAGGGCCATAACCTATAACATTAATACTGACCATACGACAAACTAATATTGCCATAGCAGCATAATTATATAGATGTTTAAAGGAATATCATTAGTAGCCATACTTTGTAGAGAAATACATCCTACAATGTGATATCATTTGTGCCCGTCAGAGATTATAAAAAGCATCAAAATTCAAGTAAAATTACTATATATATATGAATTATTTGTTCACATACAATCGTTACAAAAGATCAATCCCTGTAATTGAGTATAGTAATACTAATTACTAAGTGATTCTTTGAGGTACACTAATGAAAGTACAATGGTTGGAATCCTGATATCGAATAAAATGAAAGGTCCCAATTATGTATGTTGAAATTTTAAATTTACAGGTTTATTTCCTATAATTTGAATGGATCAATATAATCATTAATTGATTTACATGCTAGAACAAGGGATACTGTTCAATAACACTTGAATATTCTTTCATATCAAAGATTATTGAAATTCATTATCTATAATGAATCATGCCTCCAGCGTTATGCACTATACACGAGGCTTTTCCATGTGTCAAAAATACATAACAGATACAAACAAAAGCCTAGTAGGCCTAAGAACGTTGTTCCAAAAATAGTATAGCTTCATAGCTACTACAGAATAATTGGTTGTACTAAGGATATCCAAAACCATTGATGTAGATATCGAGAAACTTCCCCTTCTTACAGATTGCTACCGCTTTCCCTTCAGGCTGCCCCATTATGTCACCCAATCGCTATGTACTTACACTTACAGTATCCTAACATACTCACATATTTCAACGGAGGATGAATATAGAACTGAGGTGACACACAATATGAAGATAGCACAATTCTGGAAAGTGAATTTGAGAAACGTGTTAACAAAAAAGTATTTTTCAACTATTGAACAAGAGTGTTGTGTATTATTGTCTTTATATAGTGGCGTATAATAATAAAGAAGTTTAGATTACTTCATATTTTTTTAATTATGGTAACTTCACATAGAGATACATGTTCTTCCAGTTACAGCAAGTTATGAAACAGGAATATAACAATATTAAACATTAAACTTAGAATACACTGATTATAATGAGATGAGATGTGGTTGTGAATGTAAAGAATAACGTAATTCTATAATCAATGTACCATACAGTCATAGTCAATAACCATTATCAGTCCAGTAATGTTGCTCGAACACTTCTCTTAAATTTTACTTTTGTAGTCAATTTCTGCACTGATTCTGACAGTTGGCTCCATAATGAGGCCCCTCTATAATAAGGACTTACTAGCACTTTAGTAAGGTCAGTTCTAGGTGTAGTAAATTTGATTTTTCCAGCATTTCTAAGAGTCATCCCCTCTTTCCTCTCTTCAACATACACATAGTTTATTGGCCAAACCCCATTTTTGGGCTTAACCTTGACTTGGCGTCTATACAATGTTTTTTAGTTGATTGTCTATCTCCAGAATCTCCTGATTTCAAATCTGACAGGTGCCAAGCTGTAAGTCTTGGGCAAAATCAAATTATTCACATTTTAAGAAAAAAAGTTGAAAAATACAATTTAAATCATGAAAAAATGCATTTTTGAGGCACAACTTACAATAACAGTGCTGTGAAGCATGTCAGTCTATACAAAAGACTAAAATCAAATTCTCCAACCTTTCTATTACATTTAAGTGACCCATGACCTATCTAGGTCACTTATGTAGGTCACATGTATGAGATATTGTTAATCACTTTATTTAATTAAATTAAAGGTTTCTTTGCATGTTAGGAGCCACAAGTAACTGTAAATCACGTGTGATCTTAACACAAGAAAGTTTCTTTCGATGAATAACTGTTTAGTTATCCATAATAGACTTGCTTTATCTCACTCATACATATTTATATGTTCTCAAACAAACAAACTTGTAGACAAAAAAAAATCTTCCTATCAATGTTTAGCTTACTGAATATACATTCCCTGACACTCTGGTAGTTTATTTTTATGCACACATAATCATCCAGGGCATTAGACTTGCAAAGGGACTCTTGATATGACATTTATTTTTCAGTAAAATCAAACCTTTTGAGACCACAAATGTTCCTGCATTTTCAGAACCTGATCAGTCAGGATTAATTACAAATTACAATAAAGAATGTAGGATTAGAATAGAACCAAGTAACAGGAAAAATTAAGTCACATAGACATGCTCGACATATAATTTCCAGTAGTTATTTGACAGTTTAATCAAATCATATAGATATGGCCTGAGAATTATTCCAAAGTAATTTCAGCATAATAAAGACTACTGTAAAACCCCTGATATAAGCCAAGGCTTAAATAAGGATTAGTTTGTGACATAAGAGTCTGTTAGCCCTCCATTTTCATGGGGGGGGGGCTTAAGTTAGGGGTTTGCACAACCTTGTCCTCTGGGCAGGTTAATATCGAAATTTACCTGCCCCTCCTCAAGTTTTACCTGCCCCGGGCAGGCAGGCAATGCTTAATGATGAGCCCTGCAGTAGCATACATGAAAATAATATGTAAAAAATGCTTATAGATAAAACTAAAAGTTGGGGTCCAGGTAAGATCAGGGTGTTGCTTAAATTAGGGGTTTTATGGTATATGCCCTATGCCAGGATGCACACACATATGCAATCCTTCCTACTTGTACAATCATTGCAAGAAGATGTCTGGTGGTAAAATGATTTCCTTCTATTCCAATTTAAATTAGCCTTTTGTAGGGTGACAGTATTTCTGTAAAGTTGCTGGCATAAGAGATATCTTTTATATAAATAAATAACTTTCTTGGCTTATAAATATGCATGTTTGTTTCTCTTCTTTTGTCTTGTCTTTCTAATATTCATTTACAACTGTGACACTAGTATAATTTCATATTATTTTTGGTTGCTATTAGCACAATCATATTCATTCTCCATCCTTCCTTGTCCAGGCCCTCTCCCTCCACTACGTTTCTCACTTATTTCATATCCCTACCTAACTTGCCTTACTCATTAAACCCTCTCTGTCCCTTTCTAACCTTCTCAATCAATCCCTGATTGTTTTAAGCTCATAATGCTAATGTTTTGTCAATGCCAAATGTCTCTGTTTGGTGCTTATTCTGTGTCTTCAGTATTAGATAACATGATACTTTTTAATGTCACTTGAGATATTGTGCAGATCTCTGACAACAGAACATAGGGTTTTCTTGTTCATTTTTCTTAAGACCCACATCTCAGAGATTGGTAGTAGCCTATAATTGAAAGGTCCCATACATGTAACTAAGTTTGATCTAAACTCAGTAATCTAAGTAAATGCCAAACAGGGGTTACCTGGATAGCATTCAACTGAGGATCCTATAGTGTTCTTTAATTCCTACACCTCAACTGCATGATACTTTTCTGATATTTACAGCTGACCTATCAGAGATACTGCTCCTGCAACTCTTTGGGATACCACAAGGCCTAAATCAAAATCAAAACACATAGAAATGTAAAACTGTACAAATAGGTTAGGTTGATGTACATGCACACATATTCATCTTTCATTTCTTTAGTTATCTTTAGATTTTCTTTAGTAATCAGTAAGGTTAAGGTATTGATGTTGTTCACTTACTTTGTTTTTGTCTGCAAATTTCTGATGTTGCCTTTCTAAAGAGGATATATTTTTAGCACTACCAAACATGTATAAGATATCAGGATAAATATCCAGATGTAGAAGACATATAAATGCAGGCATACAAAACTGGTAGTCAATTGATTATTTTCTTCATACTCAAGACATTATGATAATCATCATTTACTATGATTTTTTTTCTAGCTAGGTTGGTGTACATGACATTCATGAATAAATAAGGTTATCATAATCTCATAGGTATGCCCCCACAATAGAGGTGGCATAAGTTAGCTTGACAGGTCAAAAAAGTAAATTTCTGAATTGTAATAGATGGCCATATCACAGTATTTTCTTTCAAATAGAGAGAGGACCCTTAAAGGTTTTTAGGGTTTATACAATCTTAAATCAATCATTACAGAAAATAATCAAGATGTAAATATTTTTAAAATGTGTGCTCTTAAAAGTTACATTACATCGAAAAATATATTATTATCAACATAACATGAGGCCCTTTACAAGTCTAATTCCCTGCATGACTTTGGATCTATTAAAAAGCTACTACATTGTTAGGACCTATATTCAGTAAAGTAAATATTAATGGGAAGATTCTGCATGTTTGTATGTTTCCAAGCATGTAATATCCATCTGTGAGAAAGGGCAAGTCTATTTTGGAAAACTATGCATTGATAGTTATTCATCTAAAGAACCTTTCTTGTATGAAGATCAATAGTGATTTACAATTATTTCTGGTACCTTACATGCAAAGAAACCTTTATTCTCATTCATTAAAATGATTGACAATATTTCATACTTGGGAGCATATTTGGGAAAAGGTACCTAATGACATTTTTGACCATCCTGTGGTGCTAGTTCTGGAGGTTTGTTCATATTATGAAACAATCACTTAACATGCAGCTAAAAGTTATGTTTCATAATGTTTCTGAAGTCCCAGGGATTCTTCTACTCCTTGTTTTATCATTCTACGATATTTAGTTCCTTCGTAATCTTACATACAATATAGGCCATTATGCTCAATTTGGGCCAAATCTGGCAGTATCTGGCAGAAATTGACTCTTTGTTAAATTAATCATGAAATATATGGGGAAAAAACTATTTTTTAAGTTATTTTGTGAAAATTTTTGACTTATATGAAATTTTCTAAAGATTCTGATGACATTTACTAAAAAATCAAAATTTTCATGAGCAATGCATCATGGGAAAATCAAAATGGAACGTTTTTAGCGGAATTTCTGCACATAATTTAGGTTAGCGAGTTACCATGGTTACGGTAAAAAGAATATAAAAAATGAAAAGAATTTTTTTTCACAGGTAATGTGGAAAATGTTTTTACCTTCTCAAAACTGAAAACAGTGAGTGGAACATACACTCCTGTCAATAGTTATGGAAATTTTAATATTCTCAGAAATAAGAAAACTTAATTTCTTGATAAACATAAGAAACTGTAAGTCGCCATAACATGGAAGTAACAACAGCAATTGGGAATAAGGGGTTCTCAATGTACAAGAGGTGGGTAGGTTCATACATGTTTATCCCAGGTTCTATCAGGAATATTTCAAAATGGTTTGCGGCATTTGAAAGAGTAGGTTCTCTACAATAGGAATAATGCTGACACATTTCCCCATGTTTCATGTGATTTTGTGACCTCATTAAATGTCATTAGGTACCTTTTCCCAAATATGCTCCCACTTGTGACCTACATAAGTGACCTAGATAGGTCGTAGGTCAATTACATATAACAAAAAGGTTAGATAACATGATTTATATTATGTTTTATGGACTTAAATGCTGTACAGCACTGTATTCGTAAACTCTACAGTAAAAATGCATTTTTTTTATAATTTAACCCTTTAGACCCCACCGATCATGAGGATGATTTGCTGGATTTCCCCGGGATTTCCATGTATTCCCCTCAGAAATCCCTTAAATTTGTTTTAATTGAGAAAGTTCAATGGTTTACCTACACTTAAATATAAAAATCATAGAAATCTGGTTTGCTGCATTGAATAGGGAATTAAATAAGCTTTCTAACGATATATTTGCCATTTCTATATGCTGAAAATTATTTAGAGTGTTCTCTTTGGAAATATATGGGAAAATTATGGAAAAATGGCCGTTTTTCTGGGCGGCCACGGCCGGATTGGGGAGTACACCCTCGGGCGGCCATGGCCGGATTGGGGTCTAAAGAGTTAAATTGTATTTTTCAACTTTTTTTCTTAAAATGTGAATAACTGGAGATGCCGAAAGATTTCAGCTTGGCACCCAGCAGATTTGAACTCAGGAGATTCAGGAGATATAGAAACATCAAAAAAACATTGTATAGACGCCAAGTCAAGGTATACCTCTCTGGCCAATAGACTAACACTATTTTTACTGTGTAATTATATAACATAGATGTTCCTTCCTTCTTCTATCTAAATCAGGTATGTTATCTAACCCCATTAGGTCCACAATATCCAAATTCATATTCATTTTGTTATCTATCAGACGCACGGCTCTCCTATGTAACTTATCTAACCAATTGACTCTACTTGTAGGGCCACTATGTAACACAAAATTGCAATACTCAATAATGCAAAACAGTCTGCTTGTATATTCTACAAGCTAGTTCATTTGTAAGAAATGGTCGCATCTTTTGCAATGACAACAGCCTAGTATTTGCCTTATTGTAGGTTTTATCAACAAATTTAGTAAAATTCAAGCTGGTGTCTAAATCGACAACCAAGTAATTATAGGTTTCAACATTTGCCAAGTTGCCATTCCTTGTTACAATCTCAATGTTTTTAAAAGGTTTAGTTTTGTCTTTGCGCCCAATTAGGATAATTTATGTTTTGTTTTTGTTAGGTTCAAACTCAACTTATTGACTGAGCACCATTCTATGATATTATTTAAATATAGGTTAGCTTTCGCCATAGCAAGTAGTGCATTTTTCATGTGAGGAATATACAATTGTATCATCAGCATACATAGTTACATGTACAGTTACTGATTTTTCTAAGTATAACACGTCATTTACATAAATGATGAAAAGCAGGGGTCCTAATATAGAACCCTGGGGGACATCATGTGATACCTGTAGATATGTTTAGGAATAATTGCCTACCTTTACTCTCTGTTTTCTATATTTTGAATAACTAGCACACCAACATACTGCGCTGTCATCAAAACCATACACAGATAATTTTTGCAATAGAATTTCATGGTTGATAGTATTGAATGCTTTGCGATAATCAATAAATACGGTACTGGTCAATTGTCTATTATAATAGGCTGTATATAAATTTTGAAGATGTCCGAAAACAGCAGTACTCATGCTGACAATTTTTCTAAAGCCATATTGATTTTTGTAAAGTATATGGTCAATTCTCATGAAATGGGCTCAATTCATAGCAAAATAGGGTCGAAAAAATTATTTTCTTCAGAATTAAATAATTTTGTGCCAAATGCTACATAGGGACTTGGTGGATGTATTTACGAAATTGGGAATTTTAATTTAGATTTTAGGAATATCTGGGAAATGTTTGAATATCAGGAACCCCCACAGACGATGACATAGCCCCCACGGACGATGACAGCGCCCCCACGGATGATGACAGCACCCCCACGGACAATGACAGTGCCCACGAATGATGACAGGATATTAAAACATTCAAAAATACCAATATATAATAATTATGATAGGCTAAATCTTTATTATCAATAGCAAAATATGTAGCCTGTCGTATCTAATCAACATCATATTTCATTATTATGTACTACCAACATTTTTTGTATAGGACTAAATTAAGTATAAAACACTCAAAAATACCAATATATAATAATTATGATAGGCTAAATCTTTATTATCAATAGCAAAATATGTAGCCTGTCGTATCTAATCAACATCATAATTCATTATTATGTACTACCAACATTTTTTGTATAGGACTAAAATAAGTATAAAACACTCAAAAATATCAATATGTAATAATTATGATAGGCTAAATCTTTATTATCAATAGCAAAATATGTAGCCTGTCGTATCTAATCAACATCATAATTCATTATTATGTATAGGACTAAAATATATGCCCCCACGAATGATGACAGCCCCCATGAACCTTGACAGGACATTAAAACACTAAAAAATGTTAGTTTATATTAAGATTAGGCTAAATATTTATAAACAATAGCAAAATATGTAACCTGTCGTATTTAATCAATACCATAATTCAATATTATCTACTACCACAATTTTTGTATAGGATTATAAAATATATGCCCCCATGAACTATGACAATGCCCCAACGAACTATGACAGCCCCCATGAACTATGACAGCCCCCACGAATTATGACAGGCTATTTAAACATGCTAAAATTGATATATAATTAAGTTTTAAGTGATTTGATTTTGTTTTATAGCAAAATATGCAATACTGCGTATGTGTCTGTATCACAATACTATAGCATTCCCTAGATAAAATATTAATCATATAGCTGTAAAGCAAATGCCCCCATGAACAATGACAGGTCAATAAATATCCCAATAACATCAGAAAATATAGCCTAATATTTATTTTTTGCAACCAGAAATGTACGTATTTATACATACTAACCCTTGGTAAAATATAATTAAGTGACACCTAACATGTTTTGAAATATAGCCTGATGAGAGCTCTAAGATCTAATTCACAAACAGTACACCACATCATGATTACTCAATATTTTTTATATTTTTCAACATATTTCTTTAAATATTGAGAGAATATGGGCAAAAGGGGAGTCCTTCATGCAGATATTATATGTACGGATGGATATACACACAAAAAATGAAATAATATTTACATTTCTTTCTGATATAGCTCATTAAAATGAAATCCGCCAATTGGGCACGTTTCGTGAGAATTGACCATAATATTATAATAACTATCCAAATAATATATAATTTGATCACCAGTTCTTTCCAATATCTTAAGCCGGGTTTCCACTGAACGACTTTCATTAAAATTTCTTGATGACTACAAAAGACTGAAAAAAGTTAAAATCGTTGGTCATTTTAATCTTTCACAAAGGAATGTTTTCTTGTTTCCACTGAACGACTATAATACTGATATCTGAACGATTTTTGGACAATCTGGACGATTTTTCCCAATGACGGAGGTTAGAAAAGTCAGGGGAAAATAGATTTAATTGCTTTTAATCCTAGCTACCATCCAAGTGTTATCCCTTGAGGTCAGGCTCGACGTGGCGACTAAACCCCGGCGATTAGTGTGTTTCCCCAGTGACCAAGGGGGAAATAATGGTCGCCGAGCGACTAACTAGTCGCTCGACGACTAAAAAGTTAATCTCCACGTTGGGATGCTCTTGCTATAAATCTGTGGATGACTAGAGGACTCTTTACTAGGTCGCCCGGCGATTAACAAGTCGCTCGTGGCTATGGCAAAATAGAAACAGAAACCATGGCGACTAATGGTTTAATCACCAGAGATCACGGCGCCCTTGTATGCTAAGTCGTTGGACACTTAAACCACCAAATATTGTGTTAGTCGCCGTCGAATTTTCGCAAACTAATCACCCTGTGGGGACCAGGCTTTACTCTCTGTCGCTTTGGCTAGGTCTCAACCTCACAGAAAAAGGATGTAACAGTTACGTGACATTTTAGTAAGTAACAGACAAACAAAAAAGTATGGTTGCATAACGTGACCGTTACGTCACACCTTGGCTGGGAAGGGACTTTGCAACTCACTGTGGAAGAGCGGAAACAGTTTCGATATCATTAGATCCCTGCTGTTGCGGTGTCAATATTATGTGGGGTCTCTCCCCACAATGTTATGATTATGACAAGCAAACCCCTATATTCTCAAAATCATAATTAATTTTCTCCTCTATTGTATCAAGATAAAGAAAATCGGCACAGCATTCTGGTAGAAAGGCAATTTTACGTATAGAATAGTAGATGTACCGCTGTCTTTGACACTACACCGGAAGGATATCGATGTTCCTGTCTACACTTTTCGTCATGAATTATGCATCTCTTGTATATACAGGTGAGAATTCTATTTTTCTTATCACAACACATGGGCTAATTTGATGTCATTCTCTTTTGCGTAGGTAACTTCGGAGGCAACAAAAAAACTTGATTTAAAAATTTGATTAAAAAAAAATACATTACAGATTTTCTGATAATATGGAGGCTTTAGCAAGGATATCGATACTTCAAGTTTTAGTTTAGTTACCACTGATAATAGTTCAAAATTCCATAAAGTGCTTATCAGCCCCGATTATCAGCATATGACTTACTTCCACTGCTAAAGGAGTTTTGTGTTGCCTTATCTTTCTAGTACTGTCTGTCTGACTGTAGTCCAAGGAACGAGGAAATTGTAACATGTAAAAGGTGTAAGGGGGCCGCGGGGGGAGGGGGTTGGGGGTTTTTGGAAACCAATATTCATTCCTAGAAATAAAGTTAAAACAAACATAATTTTAAGCGAAAAAAACTGGAAAGAAACCAACTTCTATCTACATGGACCTCTTTAAATTTTGCATGGAACCCCTTGAGTCTGGGTACGCCCCTAAATAGTGTCCCATTTAACTTCAAATAAACGGCAGGGGTCTTGAGCAATATGTGTCAGGTCTCCCATATACAAGGAATAGTGGACGGGGGCTTAAAGTCAATTCAAATGCTTTTTCAAATAATACACAATGTTTATTACTTATCCTTCAGCAAATTCAGCTTTCAGAATAATGTATTCCCTGTTTTCGTCCAAATTACATGCCTCTAATTATCCTCAAAAACATGGAAAGTGATTATGAAAAATACATGTTCATACATGTATGCACTTGGTCTCAAATAAGCACTAGTACTTATTTCGCACCAGGGTTAAGGATTCAATGAAATAGATAATCGAACAGTTATTTGGGCCAATTAATTAGATTCTTCATATAACAGAATACTTCCTTCTCTCATCCTTCCTTTGCCATTCTTGTTTTACTTTATGAGGAAACCACAAAAAGCTATTTGAATTATCAATCATTCTTAAGCTTGTCTTTTTAGTTGAGTTCAAGCCTACAGGATTGGAATACTAACGCTAAGTCATTTATTTTTTGTATAATCCAGGTGATAATGTTCACGCAGAAGAAGGAGGTATGGCCAAATTCTTGTGCCTGACCAGAGAAGTTGGGGAGAAGAAGTGGGAATGGTCCAGAGTCATAGACACGGTAACACATGCATATGAACGACTTGGAAAGGAAGCAAGGTTCTCCTTTTCTAGAGATAGCATGGTTATAACAAACGTTACCCCAAGGGACGAGGGACAGTACATAGCGAATGTGGGTATATTCAACACTTCGGAAATCATAAAGCAGTGCCGCATCAACCTTACTGTTTCTGGTAAGAATATAATCCAAAGCCCTGTTTCCACCAGCCGATTTTACTACCGATTTCAGAAATTGGCAGTGGGAATATTGGTTTATCATGAATATGTTATATATAGAAAGGGTTTTTAATTCTCTTTCACATGGTATGTAAGATATACAATCCTTTGCCATATTACCAGTTAAAAGTAATAAATTACCAACAAATCAGTAGTAAAATTGGCTGATGGAAACAGGGCTTTATGGACTGAACCGATTGACATTCTCATTGTGATTCTAATTCTAATTCTAATATTTTGAAGTTTTACCTAAATTGGCCTATATATGCTCACAACATAATGGATAAAAAGCTTAGTTTTATACTTTATATTATATTGGAAGACCAAGGGAAGACCAAAGTAACCCTGAATGATGTTTTCATTTTTTTTAAATAGCTAAACAGTAGGCAAACATAGGTAAATCAGTTCCTTATCACACAGCGTTAACCCGATTAATTAAAAAAAAAAAAATGTTCATAGCAAAATCAAAACCATAATTCCAGAAACCGCCGAAACCACATTGGCTACAATATCAGGATCATTCACAGCAGGTAAATTTACCTTTATTTTCTAACTATGTGATCTAAGATAAATAAACACGATTACTATGAATGAAAATACGTATGGTAAGCAAGTGGCACAAGAAGCTTATGCGAGGTGAATAATAAAGACAGACTGCAATAAAGTGAAAAAAAAAAGAATACGTGTGACATTACTGAAAGTAGATAAACTTAATAGTGGAAACATAAACTTTTACTGTAGGTATTATAGATCTCAACAAAAAAGAGGGGAGAGGTCAGGACCCACTGGACCCCACCCCCTTTGGATCCGCCTCTGTTAAATAACCAAAATGGTCAAGGTAAGAGGCAACACTATAGAAAGTATCGTTGTGCTTGTAGAAACACCAAAGGATCACATGGGTGTCGTCATTCCTACATCAGTAGCCTCAGTATTGACTGTTCTCCTGCTCATTCTTCTGCTGTATAAATTGTGTAGGAAAATGCGATGGAAGATGAAAAGTAAGTAGGCTTTTGTCATCTTATTATCATCAGGGGTGGAAACAACATTTCAGAGGTGGTCTGCATATCATTATAGGATATGTACTTAAACGTACCGCATTTGTGTACATGTATACACAACGTTTTTACTCTTTGATATGTAGGGCCTAGGCCTCTAAAGCACCATACCCACTAGGCGACTTTAGAGGCGACAGGCGACTGGGATAATTGTCGCTGTTGTTGCTGGGTGACTGAGATATAAGGCAAGTTTGATATTTTTCCGGCAATTTTCCTGACGATTTTTCCGGCGATCCTGTCGTCTATCGCCGGTCACCCCAAAAACACACCATACCCAAGGGAGTCACCCGGCAATCCCTTGTCACCCAGCAACTTCACCGACAATTCTCCCAGTCGCCTGTTGCCGCTAAAGTCGTTTAGTGGGCATGGGCTTTAGTGGGTATGGGGCTTAAGTCCTCACCGAAGGGCTTGATCCCCCAGCATATGAAAACGAATGATAAAATGCATGTACTTACTTTGAACAAAGTGAGTCATGGAACCTTAAAGGGGGAACCCATTGAGCGATTTAACTATAATTCTGGTCGTTTCGACCAGTTCTGGTTGTTTTATTTTGATCGTTTTGACCAGATCTGTTCGAAAACTGGTAGAAACAGTGTTCCCACTTAGCAATTCAACCAAAGAATAAAAAAATTACTTGCCAAATATGTGAAAATGTTAGATATTGGTAGCTTGTGATCTCCTAATCGACCAGCCTTAGTTGCGTTGCTCAGTGGGTTCCCACTTTTAGGCTGTATCCAGCCAAGAAGCGACATAATGGGAATGCTCTGCGACTTTTAATGACGTTACACCCCTGGTTGAATATCTAGATGCAAACATAATTATCTCCAAATAGATGTATAGAAACTACGTTGTCGGACAGAAAACATACGGGATTGATATAAGTGTGAATATAATTAGATTCTGCTGGCATAACATAGAACCGTCAAATCATTATGAACATATCATAGATCCGACGGTATGCATGTGACATGAAACTATGAGGTATACGGGCTTATATCTTGTTGATTTTGGTCACGTCAAAGGTACATGTGTGAGGATAAAATCCCTCACGCTGAGACAGGAATTTATGCGAGGAATCAGAAGCTTCAGATTTCAATATTAAAACATTTGAACACTATAATAATTTTCATGTTCGTAGTAGTTAGCTTGATTAGGAAATATAATTATTGGTTAACAGTTAAGAAGAACAAGTAAGGGGGTATACATGGGGGGGGGGGGGGGGTCCCATATCGCGTGTCGAATTTAAAGAAACTCCCCTGTCGTTAGTCCTTATACCTCAGTTTAGAGCCATGTCCCATGTCGAATTTAAGAAATAACCTTGTTCCTTTTCACTATTTTTTCAAAGCTCCTGTCGCATGTCGAATTTCAGAAAAGGGACATGTCAGCTGTCACCCCCCCCCCCCCGAGGAAATTTCTTAAAAAGTTCCACCTTTCCTTTAATAAATTATTGTAGAACCCCCCGCCCCCCCGCCCGCCCCCCGCCCCCCCTCCAAAAAAAAAGTAAATAAAGTACATAAATAGATAAATAAAAAAAAAAAAATTAAAAATAAAATAAAATGGAAGAACATATTGAAGAGTTCCACCTAGGGATTCTCGCCACCCCTCACAGCAGACCCTGGGCACGGGCCTGCTGTCACCTGTCGAATTTACGGAACAGCCATGTCGCCCTGTCGAATTTAGGGGTCCACACCCATAAGTAACAAGGTAATTATATTTGGACAAACAGATTACAGTGATTTTTTATCCTCCTAATAATTGTATAAAGCTCAAACTTAAAACTTAAAATCGTGGTATGTGCTGGGCGGGAGAGGAACTGCATGGTTTCAAACGGTTATGGGACTGATATCTACAGTGACGTGACAACCAACTCCCGTGACCAGTGGCGTAACCGCCAGAAAATTCCATTTTTCGGTCTCACTACACAAAATCCACATTGTGTTTAAATTCCTCTCTTTTGCACATTTAAGGGGAAGGATTCCCGTAAGTTATCGAGGAAGGGGGGCGGGGGCGGGGGCGGGGGGAGGCTGGTGATCCATGATGTGACAAAGTGCCAACCAATTTTCTTCTTGTGCCTTTTCAACATAATTTAATTTAGAAATATATATTTTGGTAAAGATTCCCTTGATGTCATAGCAAGTGAGTAAAAGTTGATAAGAAATGACATATTTGACAAAAATATACATTATTAGTCAGACCGGTTTCTGAAATCCAAAATCGCGTCGTGGTTCACCAGGATTGAGGCTATTATATTCCACTATACGGCACTTGCTTGTGGCACCATAAGAAAACGCAAGCAGACTGCAGCAAACTTGGTTGCCATAGGGTACCACAAAGTGGAATATGGGTGTTTGTGGCAGCTGCTTGTGGCACCGGCTTATGGCACCTGCTTGCGGCACCTGCTATAAAGGCTATATTCCACTATAGGGTATTTGCTTGCAACCACCAGATGGCTGCAAACTCAGGGTACCACAAGTGGAATAAAGGTGTTTGCGATTGTTGATTGCGGTAGTTGTTTGCAGTTGATGCTATTTCATACAGTTTGCTTGCGGCACCAGATACCAACATTTTGGTATCAAAACCGCAAATTGCTTGTGGCAGCTAAAATAGCGGCCGCAAATGCGACCTACCGCAAAGTGGAATATGGCCTTTCAGGATTAAGCCTTGAAGGCTTAATCCTGAAAGGAGGGTCAGACTCTATGCTTTTGACTATAGATTCTAGAAGTAAGGAATCTTATAAGCTATACAAACAGATAGAATTAAGAATACTAACCAATAGTATCTAATGTATTGAGCAAGCCAGTGATAGGTAGTATATAAAGGGCAGAATCCTATAGCAGAGGGAGCAGACTACGTCAACCGTTGAGAAGAACATATGGGAGCATAGAGAGAAAGTGAAAATCATGGGTGAACCAAATGTCTAGATAAATGTGTCACTGTATATATACGGGTGTAGCAGATCATGAATTAATTCAAGATTCTCATAGGGCCTACATGTCCGAGATTGTGTTATCATTTCAGAGAGGAGGAGGAAGAGGCCAAGACGCTCCGGATGTTATCATATCACTGGTAAGAATTTGACTTTCTAATCTACCCGCTCAAATGTCTCAATTACATACGTACACACGCGCTTCCTCGCGTGTTATAATGCAAATATAAGCTTCGGAATAAAACGAACACTCGTCGTGGGCAGTTGGAAAGAAGTATAACATAGAGGCAAAGATGGGCTATTTTCTTCTATTTTTTATAGAGAAATTGAAAGCTGCTGATATATATATATATATATATATATATATATATACTGTATTCTATGAAAATGGCTAAATTCTCCATTGCAGAGGAATATCTTGTGCAAAAGACAATTCCTTATTATAATTCTAAAGTTGACATTAATATAAAAAGTTACATGTTAATAATACACAAAATACTGATGGGAAATGAAATAAAAGAACAAAGGTCTAACCTTTTGCAGAGAAGCAACTTAATGTGAGATTTGTACACAATTGTTACAATATTATATTAAAATCTGAAAGATAATCTTATACCTTACTCAAAACACAAATATAGGCTTATACTCTGATCCCTCAAATGTATTTCATTTCATAGACATTAATTGCTCTTTAAGATATGTGATTTAGAAACCATGACACCATTTGCTGTAGGTGGCACTGCAGTAAGGTGTAAATGTTGGTGAAGACAATCCCAGCCAAGGATGTGACGTTATTATAATGTTGC
This sequence comes from Lepidonotus clava, assembly GCA_936440205.1. Taxonomy (NCBI): domain Eukaryota; kingdom Metazoa; phylum Annelida; class Polychaeta; order Phyllodocida; family Polynoidae; genus Lepidonotus; species Lepidonotus clava. The sequence goes on from OW387145.1 coordinate 37,715,874, forward strand.
AGCAACATTCTGGTTGGTTCTGTATTAGTTCTTGTTACATTCTTTTGATGACTCCCAAATACATTGCTGCAACCTTCTGCTGTGGCATTATACTGTGGTGTTATTACAATGTTCTGGTTATGTTCTTCAACCCAAACAGAATGTTCTTAAAACATTCTGTTATGGTTCGATCTCAACCTCACCAAAAAATTACATTATGATAATGTTCTGATTCGGTGAGGTTTCAACCTCACCATCACTAATATAAATGTTACGTGCCATCGTATTAGGTAGCAGACTGATCCTAAAAGTATGGTTGCAGAATGGTTCTGTTACATTGCAACTTGGCTGGGATCCCATAGGCTCAATATTGAAGGAATACTTTTTTTTAACTTTGCGAATGATCTAAGAATGCTAGCACCTTTCCCTGAACATTCTATTCTCTTCATTTCATACCTAAGGGTATATTGTTAAAAGCGAGAGCTAAATTGATTGTTTAAGTGTATTTTATCTGTGTATAGATATTTCCTGTCCTCCCTGCCCACAGCCTTATCAGTGGTATCCATGAAGTTGTTTTCACCAAAGAAATGGTGGAGAAATGGCAGAACACCTAGCAACGAGGGGGTCTCGAATCTGAGAATGCAGTTCCCTTACAAAAGACAGCTGTGATAAACCTTCTTTCAATAGGCACCAATTGTCAAGTATAGTCTCCTCCCAGCCAGAGGTGTGATATTATGATAACATTGCAGCAACGTTCTGGGTTTGTTCTTGTTAAGTTCTTTTGATGACTCTCAATTACGTTGCTGCGACCTACTGCTGTGATGTTGCACTGCAACATTTTCATAATGTTCTGGTCATGTTCTTCAACCTAAACAGAATGTTCTTGTAACATTCTGTTTTGGTTTCGACCTAACCTCACCAAAAATATTGTTATGATAACATTCTAATTTGGTGAGGTTTCAACCTCACCATCATTAACATAACTATTATGTGCCATTTTAGTTAGTAACAAACTGACTAAAATTTAAGGTATTGATGCAGAACGTTTCTGTAACATCACAAGCTGGCTGGGCTATGATATGGTGGCTGTATGACCAGGGTGCATATAGAAAAATGGCACAGTTTGTATTAATGATACGAAAATGAATAGTATAAAATTGAATACGTTTAGACAAAACTGGTTGTCATAATCTAATGACCGTATCTTTACCTTTTAGAACTATCGAAGTATGAGTATATTTCTGAGGACGATATTCAACAGCCAGACGATAAATCAGATTCACGGGAAGGTATTGCTTTACTCTTACAGTTAGAAAGTATTTAAAATTATTCCCGTATATCCACAATTTAACAGCCTTTTTCATGGAATGGATATAATGTAGAGAGAGCCCACTAGGTCATTACAAAGACATCAAAATTACTTCCGTTTGCATAAAATGCATATCTAAAGAAATGATCAAAAAGAGCATGAAGTACATTACAGTAATAGAAAATGACTTACCAACATAATTAATGATGAGACAGGCTAGTGCGATTGGGAACCCCGTCTGGAATCAAAGCATATATATACATAGTAGAAATTGATATTATCAATTATTACTGACTGAATGCTGTTGATGATTTCTTAGGATGATTTCTTTTACTGCGATCTTGTTTCCTTTGCTAGTGTGAGATCAATTTGCGTTTTATTTCTGTATTGCAATAAGTGCTGCAATTTTTGTGCATGCCTCCGTTTAAATCGCAACAATGTCATTGTTCGTGCAGTGCACGCTGGGCTTTACCAGCTATTCAAAAGACTCAAATTATGGGGAAAAAAGCTATATTCTTCACCGTTGCTAAACATTGATTAGAGTGTGACCTCTCAGTTTTGTGATGACTTGTTTTGTGAAGGGGCACAGAACTTGCTCTGATTACATTTCAGAGGGATTGCAGGTGGAAAGAGAGCGTTCTGACATTCCTGACTACCTTTCCATCGTCAGTAAGTGCATATCCATTTGACCAGGATCCACATTTTCTGAACGTTTAGGCATAATATGTACAAACGAGAATAAGACAATTTTTTTAAATAACACTTTATGGTTACTCATTAGTGATTAATGTAGCACTCATAGAAATGGTAAAAGCTCCATGTTGAAATCAAATCATGAACTCAATATAACCTGATTATTGTTCTATATAAAGCCACTTAGTTCAGAATCATGCCTCAAACTACCTCGGGACATCACAACCCAGCCGGAAGTGTAACATTATAATAACGTTGCAGCAACATTCTGGTTTGGTTCTTGTTATGTTCTTTTGATGACTCCCAATTACATCACTGCGGCCTACTGCTGTGATGTTGCACTGCAACATTATTATAATATTCTGATTATGTTTTTTAACCTAAACAGAATGTTCTTATAACATTCTGTTTTGGTTTCATCCTAACCCAACCAAAAAATAATGCTATAAGAACGTTCTAATTTGGTGAGGTTTCAACCTCACTGTCAATAATGTAATTGTTATGTGCCATTTTAGTAAATTACAAACTGACTTAAAAATGTATGGTTGCAGAACGTTTCTGTTACCTCACAAGCTGGCTGGGAAGGGCTTTGCTGATGTGATAAATCACTGCACCAACAGCAACCTGTACCTGATTGGACGTGTATCAAATTATATCGCTGTATATATGCTAATTTGCGTATGTTGTTTTATAACCAACTTTATAAAGGTAGCAGCAGTGAGGGAGACCCAGATCCAGATGTGAAGACGAATGATCCTTATCTTTCTCCCAGGAAAACAGTACCTGCAAAAGGTAGGTCCTTATGTATTGTGCTCTGCATAAATTATTAGGGTATCGAGTTATGAAGTAAGCCCCTGATGGTGGAGAGATATTCATGTGATTAAACTTTTTGGTTGTTAATACGGAAGTATCATCTGGTTGAATGTATGTTTGGCATTGGAACCTGGTTATAGAATTCACAATAATTCTTTCTCAAAAGGTTATTCTAAGAACACTCACCCACTCACAGCATCCCATCCTGCCAATTCAAACATAATATTAAACAATGGTCTTTTTGTCTTTATGAAGACTGTCCGAAGGGAGACTACATGGACATGAACAAAGCCAGTGTTCCTGATAGCCCTCCCACAACAAGCCTCTGCTCTACTGCCTCCAAAGGTAAAACAGGGATATTATTATACCTTAGGGTGATGTACATGTTTAGTAGTTAAGAGTTTAACACATGCCGTATCAAACCTGGGTGATAACCAGCCTTGTATCACCCTCCAGGGTGATACAGAAAAAGAGAAGTATTTAAGGAATAAAACATCTAGCATATGCATTATCTGCACAACATTCCTAGCTACCTTTTACTTGCTTACTGTTTGTGATTTGATGGATATCAAAAAAGTTATATGAAGAAACGTAAAAACATGTGCAGCATCACAGCCCAACCATCACTGATTGTTGTGCGTCCTTCCTTAGGAACACAGATCTAACAGAAAAGGTATAATAAATCCATAACCAACCTCGAAAGGGGTCCTTGGGGGGTCAGCACACCTCGCCCAGACCCCGATATCGGGGTCCAGCCTCAGGGTGCTTACCCCTTGTCATACCACCTTCTCAGTTGGTTATATGCATTTATTGTAAAAAAAAAATTGTCATTAGGAAACATTGATTAAAATTTGCTAAAACTTTTGCGGTTAAGATGGGTTCTTTTTAAAACTGAATATCATCGCTAATCCAAACCCTCACAATAGCGATACAGTCCCCAGGTCATTCACTATGACCTGTTACATACAACACTGAGGGTGAACATACAATGGCTGGTTATCAGCAGCCATGGCAGGTCTGTTTCAAACAAGTGTGAACAGAAACACAATTGTTGGAACTATTAGAATATATAACAATATAACAGACATAATTACATAAACCAATATTCCATTATTTTGTGTAAATTCAGCCCATCCCACCCATTCTTTTACCATAAAATAGCATAAAACACAGGTATGTTTGCCCTTACAAAGACTTCCACAGGGAGATTATATGGACATGAACAAGACCAGTGTACCTGATGGCCCTCCCAGGACAAGCCACCACTCTACTGCCTCCAAAGGTAAATACCACACAAGGATATTATTGTATGGAAATCATCATTAGGAAACATTGATTAAAATTTGATAAAAATTGTGCAGTTAAGATGAGTTCTTTTTCAACCTGAATACCACCGTTAATCAAAACCCTCACAATAGTGAAACATTGAAGCATTCATTCCCCAGATCATTCACTATGACCTGTTGCATACAACACAGAGGGTGAACATACAATGGCTGGTTGTCAGCAGCCCTGACAGGCCTGTTTCAAACAAGTGTGAACAGATATCTTATGGTTGGAGTTATTAGAATATATAACAATATAACCCCCACCTATATGTTGAAATGTATAGCAAAGGGGTGCGGGTGGAAGATCAGCTAAGCTGAACCCATTTTTTGCCCGAATAGAAAAAAAAAAAAAAAAAGAGATAACAGACAAAATTACATAAACAATTATTCCATTATAGTGCTAGTAACAACACTATGTTTATGTATAAACTCATCCACTCACAATACCCCATCCCACCCATTGTTTAACCATAAATAGCATTAAACACTGGTATTTTTGCCCTTACAAAGACTGTCTGAAGGGAGATTATATGGACATGAACAAGACCAGTGTACCTGGTGGCCCTCCCAGGACAAGCCACTGCTCTACTGCCTCTAAAGGTAAATACCACACAAGGATATTATTGTATGGAAATTGTCATTAGGAAACATTGATCAAAATTTGCTAAAACTCTTGTGGTTATGATGGGTTCTTTTTAAAACTGAATACCATCTCTAATCCAAACCCTCACAATAGTGATACATTAAAGCATTCACTCCCCAGGTCATTCACTATGACCTAGGCCTATTACATACAACATTGAGGGTGAACATACAATGGCAGATTATCAACAGCCCTGGCAGGTCTGTTTAAAATGTATGGAAAGAAATCTAATGGTTGGAGTTATTAGAATATATAACAATATAACAAACATAATTATATCAAGCACTATTTCATTTGTTAGTAAATACTATGTTTATGTGTAAATTCAGCCACTCTCAACATCCCATCCCATCCATTCCTTAATCATAAGTAGTGTGGTGTTTTGCTGACTCTTGGTCCTCCCTTGGCATTTTTTTTTTCCATTTTCTTTATCTATTTAATAAAAACTGTTCCATTAAGTTGTTAACAACACGTACCCGGGTAGGTAAAATGCCATAATTTATCTTATGATTCTATGTTCACAAAGTATCAGTTTCCTGTTTTGCCATGATTTGGTTGTTCTTTACAGAGCCCTATGAACCAACACAATTTGAGAAGTGGCTCTTGAATCACAATGTATCTCAGGAAACTTGTAATTACTTGAAAGCTGAGAGGATTGTTACACCGTCTGACCTGAAGCTGATGACAGAAACGGACATCCAAGAACTTCACCTGGTGAGAGGGGACCACATGAGACTAAGGGCTGCAATCAAGATCCTTCAAGAAGAGGACTAGCACTGAAGAGGAAATTGGGATCAAATTACAAATTATTGGATGCCCAAAAACATAAGTCCAAATTTGCAGGCAGGCCCGTAGCCAGGGGTGGGGTGGGGGGTGGGGATTCGTATGAACCCCACTTTGGATCAACCCTCCTTTAAAATATAACTTATATGGTACCTACAGATAATAAAAATATATATGCTTTAGCCCAAAATTCAAAAAACGAATCGCCCCCTCTGAAAAAAACCTATAAGTCAAAAAACGACCCCCCTTTCAAAAAAGCTGGCTACGGGCCTGCCAGGTGCACACAATTCTGTAAATTAGGTATTCGTGGTAGACAGAATTACTATGTGAGAATTGAGGAGAGGGGTTGCTCAGTAGCAGAGCACTATTCATCCACTGTTCCAAAAGCCCAAGCTCAGCATGCAATCAGGGTAATAGATTATGACAAAGCATAATTATTATGTATTCTACTCTTAAAGTGGTTCATAGCTTACCCAAGACCATGTGTGTGTATTCAGTATGTCATTTACCAACATTATAAACATTATAGTATATAATGTATACTAGTTATAAGACATAATATTATTACCTTCAGTTTCAGTTTATGATGAAGCTCAAATGTGAAATGAAATTATGTATGTAACTATAGACCTAATGAAATAGCAAAATTAATTCATCTTAATTCATATCTGCTATACCTAACCGCCGAGAGGTTTAGAAGTAAGCTTTGCACTCCCTGATTTGAGGTTACCATCATAGATACAATCAGTAGTACAAGTAGTGGGTCCAATTATAGATAATATAGATGCAAATGTAATCCAGAAAAGTATACTACTTCTATACTGTTCTTGTGTTTTGACACGGCGATGGATGTTTTCTATTTTTAAAAATAGCATTATTTATGTTTTGAAATAGAATAATTAAAGTAAAAAAGATGTGGAGGGGCAAATCAGTTTGATGGCTTGGAAACCCAGGTAACAAAGGCACGTGTTTTGGACGTTTACGCCCTGGGATCCAGGATGCCATACCCGGGTTTTAAACTCGTGTCCTACTTGGGATTCTGTGGACCCCATTTCTGGTGTTTCCAACGTGTTTTAAACTCGAGTTTTTATCTTAGAGTATTCTGATGCTAAACTCGTGTTTCTTTCTGATAAAATAAAACTTTGGAGATTCGAACCATGGGTCTCTCACACAGGAGACTGGTACTTTACCACCAAGCTATTGAGAACTGAATTGCCAGTATAGCCCTAGTGGTTGTATTTCAACGATACGTGACCATGGTATCTATGGATTATTTATGACACATTTGTAATTAATCTAATCTAATATTGTGCTATATTGCTGTTTGTTTTCGTGGCATTACTTTAAGTTCATTAAAATGTTCCAAACCAAATAATACCAGTTTTGAACGAGTTTGCAGGGCACAAGTCTGGTATAAAGACATCAGATTTTCTTCTAGGGGTTATCTCTCGTAATGTTCTATCTTAACTCGAGCAAACCCAGTGTAAACCTGTGTTAAGTACATGTTTTTCTCAGGGATTACACATGCCTAAATCTTGTGTCACATACTGGGTATTTTCTCAGGTAAAATACTGTATTTGACAACACCAGTTTGACATGAGAACAGCTTGCGTCAAAACTAGCCTAATATACCTGCTTTACATAGGGATTGTCACGTCACCAGAATCTTATCAGATTAACATGAGAATGTTAGAACATCAATACAAACATGAAAATTCATTATTTAGTTAATATGAACTTAGTATGAACTTACAAGGTCAAATACAAAAATATCTACTCAATAAACAAGTGCCAAAAATTAAAATGCTTGGTCTCATATCAAATTGTTACCAACCCTTGCCAACCACTTGGTTACCAGGTAACAATGTTAAAATTCTAATTATCTAATAATTAGATACTGCCATGTCTGATCCCTTAATATGAGTGCCTACACACTCACATTTAAATCTGTAAAAAAAAAATTATATCTTTTTTTAAATATCTTTATTCTATCTCTCTTATACAGAGCTCTTCCGATAGTGTTGACATAATCCTGATATCTGCTGTACATACAATAATTTCTGCAGCTGTTTCTCAACATTATTATCAGATTACAAATACAAATACAAATTCAAAATAAACAAACAAATACACAGTACAAAACAATAACAAATAACAACAAAACAGACTATCAAATTACAAAAGTTACATACCTGTAAATTATTGTACAACTTGAAAATTCCCAGTTTAGGATGAAACTGTCTTATCAATACCCCCCCCCCCCCCAAGGGAAATTGAGCATAACTGGCACCCCATGACAAACATTGATGATGTCACATGTTAGTACCTGGATACATGACATGTTACCATGCTAGTGGTTCTGAATCCACCCTGTAACCATGGGCACCTCTAATCTGGCATAGAATGAAGTGACCAACTGTCATATGGTCACTTTGAATGTGGTCACTGACTTGAACACATCTTCGCCATGTCTCACACAAAAATTTAAAAAAAAATATTTTGTTTAATTAAAGAAAAGGAAAGGGGTGCCGAGGATTTATGCATTGTTTTTTCACCTATTTTTGTTCCTAACCCAATATAACCTGTGTAGTCTGAAAAGCTGATACGTATACAGTTTGATAGGTTTCTTTACGTCAAAAGGCACATATTTTACTCTCTCACTGTATGAGGCTTGGTGCAATATTAAGAAAGTTACAGCCGAGTCAAATGCACTCTTTGACTGGACGCTCATGAACCAATGGCCTTTACTATACTAAATCTATACATAATTATGTGAATCATCAAATAGCGTGATTGCGAGCACGTCCGATAACATATCAATACCCCAACGGGCATCCATTTTTTGTTTGTGTTTGTTTTGATACGTCACAATTTAGTTTGCACTGCCCCATCTCAGATAAAAAAGAAAGTTGTGCTCTCATGTCTCCAAAGAATTAGGTTGGTAGGTCGGAATTTTCTTTTTTTTAATTATTCTTTTACTGGAATGATGGACCCAGACGGTATTTAAGAGTAAGATCTGCCTTGATTCACCTTTTGTAATCAATCTTAATATTTATAATCCACATTTGGATGTTTAGGGGATTTAATGATTACTTACTGATTGATGACACATTTTAATGATTTTCCTCAATATTGTCTCTGAAGAAACTCTAGGGTAGGGTCGGGAAAGGTCAGGAAACCTGTTCCAATCTCAGTCCGTTCCTATTGACACAGTAACGACCTGATAATCAAGTGTAGGATTCCTGTCTTCTCTTTATTTGTCACTTCAGATAAGCAGCCACTCCCGTACAATCACAGCTTGTTTAAGTGTTGGTCAGATGGCAGACATACCAAGGGCAGATACAGGATTTTGAAAAGCTCTAGAGTGTGTGTTTGGGGGGAGGTCCGCATATAGGCTAAAGCTGGTGATCCACGTTGCTACATTTTCAAAACCGACAAAAAAATAATGACTAAACCGATTTCAAAACCGACGTTTTTTTTTTGTCGGTTGAGAATCGGTTGGGCAATTAAACTCCCTGCTCCTAGAATCGGTCCAGAATTGGTCCCATACACATGATACACAGAGAAGCTGAAAACTGATTATTTCCTTGTATTCTGGATCACAAATTAGAAGGAAAACAGTGAAAAAATAATCAGTTGATTAAATTATTAAAATTGTGGAAATATTTTCAAATCTCATGTTTAACCCAAATTATACTAAAGTGTCAATTATGATCCAAAACTCTAAATATCTTATATCTGGCACTATATATGAGATAATAAGTCACATACAAAATTTTAGGTCTCTATCTATAGTAGAAGCTGAGATATGGGGCGTCCTACATGTAGGACGCTAGCATAATTTCCATGGTATTTAACCCTTTGCTAATGCTAAAAAGAGCCTTATTGGCAAATATATGATAACAAATAAATCATACTATTAATTTTAAAAATAAGTATTCTAGCAATCCATTAAATGGAAAGCCACTCATAATTATGAAATCCACTTTCGGAGGGTGCGAAAAAATTATTTCTTATTTATTTTTGGGGTTACCATGGTAACCAACAACCCAATTTATTGGTTATCTATGATAATATGCCTTTATCTGTCATTAAAGGGTTAAGGAAAAATAAAAATTTGTTCTAAAATACAAAAAAAGCTTTAAAGTACTAAATACTGGACTTATATGGGCATCTACTACATACTTTGTATGCAAAAAGTGTGAGTAAATGATTACAAAACTTCAAAATAATGCTATATCATGTAGTATCCACATTGATGCATAGCCTAAAATTATGGTAGTGGATTATGCTAGCGTCCTACATGTAGGACGGCAATAGAAAATTCTCAATATCTCTGGACATTATTATTAGATTTAAATAAAAATTAGCATGCATATGGAGCTCCATAAGGTCTATCTAAAATTCTAATTTTGTCCCAAAATATTCATTATATCATAGGAAAAACATATATTGATTTTTCAAATTTTCTATCATCTGTATTTGTCAATTTACCTCATTGTTTGTTGCCATGGCAACTTGATGTTGCGTGGGATATGTTCTAATTTGGAATGTTTTCATGATCTATAGGTGTTAAGGTCATATTTACACTAAGATTTTAGATTGCATTCATATTTTGACTAACTTTAACAAGTAGCACAAAACCCATGGTATAGGCGTCCTACCAGTAGGACGTTAGCATAATCTGGGTTAAAAAGTTTCAGTAACAACAGAAATATACATTATTTAATGTTTGATTAATGAAAAGTAATATAGTAAAATATCTGTTGAAAAGCATTAAAAAACATATCATGTGAAACAAAAGTCATTTTGATATCTTTGGGTAACATTTTCGTTCTATTATTCCCAAAAATGAATGAAATAACCTTGAAAATGCATAGACATAATAAAGGAAGGTGTCATGGCGGACTGAGGAGACGTGTTAAGGGTTAGCTGCGTGGATTATGGTGATAACTCTGACAAATAGGGTCCATCGGAAACTAGGAATTGTTGAAAATCTGTGGGAATACATATACCATTGATAATTGACAAAACCAAATGCCGATGCACACTAGAAGCAGTGAATCTACTGATTTAACTCCCTCAAATACTGACGCCGATGCACAAAGACAAACAATGGCGGAACTGTCAAACGCTGATCTCATGAAGGCTATCTTAGATGGCAATACTCAGACAAAAAAATCACTTGATACACTGAACAAGAAATTAGACGAAAACAGAAAAGTGGTTACTGAGTACATTCAAGCTAATGATTTACGTGCGGAAAAGCTCGAGTCGCAGGTTCAAGGCCTAACTGACAGAATTTCAAATCTGGAGACGACTGTCACGATACTAGAAGACTCACTGTCAACAACCACAGATCAACTAGTCGAGGCCCAAAAAAAGATAGAAAACAACGAAAGAAAACTGGATCATTTAATCATGAAAGACAAAAGATGGGAAGAAGATAAAAAAAGACCCAATATTGTGATTGACGGAGTACAAGAAGAACAAACAGACAACCCCCGACAGACAGTACTGACACTACTAGAGGACCTCGGTGTCAACATGTCAACAAATGAACTGACAGCGGCCTACCGTATCGGGAAACGAACGAATAGCAGACGCCCACGACCCATTATGGTAAAGTTTACTTCAGTCAACACTAAACAGGATATCTACAAGAACGTACGTAAAATGAAGGACTTACCGAAGTGGAAAGGGGTATATATTGCTGACGACATTTCCAAAGATGAGATGATTCAACGCAGGGAATTGAGAAGTCTGGCAGCAGTAGCACGGGAACGGGGCCACAAAGCCATGATGAGGGGAGCGGCGCTGGTGGTAGACGATATACGTTACAAGCACTCGGAAATTGATCAACTTCCTAAAGGGATTAATATGGAGAACGCCAAAATAGTCAAAGTCTCTGATGGGTTGGCATTTCAAAGCCACTACGCGTTTCTTTTGAGTATGTATGACTGTGAGATACAACATGACGGGCTGGTGTTTCATAGTGCCGAACAAGCCTACGCTTACGAATTTACCAAGGCCGCCGATGACAAGCGAGCAAGCGAGAAGGTGCGTGACTCCAAAACAGGGTACGAAGCAAAAATAGTGACCAACTACATGAAAACACCGGAACGTTGGACGGAAATCAGGGATGACAAAATGCTAATAATCCAACAGAAAAAGTACGAACAAAACCCCAAACTAAAAGAAAGGTTAATGAAAACAGAAGGGATCCTGTACGAAGCCACCAGGGATGAACACTTTGGTACTGGTTTGACCATCGCGCAAAAACACCTGTTCGGCACGAAAGAACAAAAAGGTGACAACATTCTTGGTAAGCAACTTGTGGACTTACGGGATAAATATCTGCGCGAAACAAAGGACTAATATTATTTCAAACGGAGTGAGTACACCAAGAACGATCTATTATAGTCTAAAACACACATCATATTTATAAATAACTGCGATTAAAACATTATATCTGTATCGTTATTCTGTGACAGGAGAGCGATATTAGGAGAAATATGTATCTGACATTTCTTACGGTGTAATTACTTCTTCTCTTAGATACAATCATGGACTGCGCAAAAATATTGATCCTGACGGATTCGAGAGGTAGAAACTTACATCACCACCTGACCCTGCTGACAAAAGATGATCCCATACATCCGAAAATTGAACTATCCGTACGAGTACTACCCGGAGCAAACTTAGACAATATATTGACACGTCTAGACGAGTTACACATATTTCAAAAATATGATTTTATTTATGTTCTAGCCGGTATAAATAATATTACAACCAAAACGGGAACCAAAATTGTACCCATGTTCAACAATGTCCCGGAGCTAATTGTTACCCTGGAGGAAAAATTTACACATCTAAAAACCAACTTGGTAACCCGTGGCAATTTCATCATTATGTCTCAACTTGTAGGCATTGATCTATCTACATATACTAAGGGTAAAGTGACAGATCAAGATTACCAAGATGTAATAAATGACTCAATGCCGATCCTAAATCACACTATTAATTTTATAAACAAAGCGGACAATGTGGTAGGCCCTTGGCTAATGTCAACAATCCATGATAAAGTGAATGGCAAATGGTATAATAGATATGGCAAACTTGTCGATGGTTTACATCCGAATGATCAACTCTCAAAAAAATGGGCAAATCTATTTTATAAATCAATTAAAACAAATCTGGAGTTACATTTCAAATCAATCTAAGCTAAAAATTGATAACTTTTCCCACTGTGGAAGTATCATGCACTCAACTTCTGATTGGATCCTGAAAATTGTAATCTCATTATTAATTGCATAATAACCAGCTACCCTCTTAACTTTTTCTCTTCATACTATTTGTGTAAGAAAGTATGATGATTGTATGTAACTGGTGGCTTATAGCTGATACCAGATATGCATATGTAAATAGTACGATATTGTATATAGATGTTGGAAGACAGTTATTGATTATGTGGATAACATTACAAATATGTCTGACTTAGTTGACTTAAGAAAACACAAAGGGTTAATGATAACACACTTGAATATTCGTTCCCTGTGGAGTAAAATGGATCTTTTTAGACATATATTTGAAAATAGTAATATTGAAATAATCTCTGTTTCTGAAAGTTGGCTAACTCAAAATTTTCCAGATAATATATTGAATCTAAATGGATATACTCTTTTTCGATTAGATAGAACATGGCATGAACCGAATACTCATACAACCAAAAAAGGAGGTGGCATTTGTACTTATGTGACGTTCTCTGGTAAGTCGGGGTTGCCGATTCTTACGACAGAGGAACGTGGGGGTTGTTCGGGTCTCGGGGCGGACGGGGAATCCGGGCCAAGAACCGAGATGTGTTTCTAGAGTCGTGCCTCGCGCACGAGGGGGGGCTGAGCGAATCGATCGGGAATCGGCACTCGATGTCGATGGAGGACTGCGGGGGAGGGAAATTATGGTAGGGGTACGGGTCGGCCGGGGGGCGGTCCACCCCTGAGTTCCGGTCCGCGGGGGCGACGGGCCGACGGTCGCCTATTGTTTGGTAGCGTGGGGCCGAGCACGCCGCGCCCTCGTCCCCGCGGACTTCGCTCCCTCGTTCCGCTCCCCATGTCTTCGTACCATACTACGCCTCGGTTTCCGGTACTACTTCGGGCCTTCGTGCCCTACTCCGTTCCCTCGTTCCTCGTTCTTCGGGCCTTCGGGCCCCTTACCCTATGTTTCTACTACCTATCTCGGACTTCGACTGTTTTGTCCTAACTTCGGCTTAATTACTCTGTTCGGCTCATCTTTAGTGGTTGTTTCAGGAAAGAGGACACGTCTGGACACCAGGAGAACTGTTAAAGAACTCTGTTTATTCGGGCCTCACCGCCCCTTTATATACTAGAGAGGTCAGCCCTGATTGGCTGCCTTCGGTCACGTGACCTACAACTGACGTCACTTCCGGTTTATATATTCCGTTTCCGGTTTACATTTCACTTCCGGTTTACATATTTCCGGGTTTCGTTCCATTACGTTTTCGTTATTCGTTCTTTACATATTCGTTATTCGTTCTTTACATATTCGTTATTCGTTCTTTACATATTCGTTCTTTACATCTATTTCGTTTATTACCTTATTTCTATTATTTTAACCTCTATGTATTTTGGCTGAATAGCCGTTCATCACACCCTCCCGCACCTTCTTGAAAGGTGGGAAAACACGTTATACAAAATTTCAACACAGTTCATACAGCAACGACAACAGAACATACTCTAGAACCAGAAACATTTCAATCCTACGCTCCTTATCGGCAGAGGAGGAGGTGTCACCCTCTGTCCTCCCCGGTCTACTTCGGAGGGCCCCCGGGGCCTGTCCGGCTAATTATTATTTCTCTTCTTTCTTCGTTTTTCTTTCTTCGTTTTTCTTTCTTCGTTTTTCTCTCTTCTTAATAAAAGTTCATATAATTCGTTTTTATATATCTTAGTCTCTTTTTATCTTCGTCAGAGTTCTCTTATCCTTGATCTATTTAGGACCTCCTCGTTTTCTCGTCTTTAGGATGAGCGAGCCGGTCGTGGCTCTCCCACCCGGGACTGGGGATCGGTCGTGACCCCGTCGCCCCCGCTCCTCTCCTCCGGGCTCCATTTACTTAGCCCCTCGGCGCGTTTTTCCTCGCCTTTTTACCCTCATTAGGACAGAGGGACCGGTCGTGGTCCTCCTGCCCGGGGCCATGGGTCGGTCGTGACCCGCAGTGCCCCCGTTCCCTTCGTTTTCCGTCGTCCAGACGTTCTCCCCTAGTTCGGGTGGAGAATCGGTCGCGACTCTCCCACCCAGAGGCCAGGGCCGGTCGTGACCCTTAGTCCTCTCGACCCTCGATCCGTTCTACCGTCGTTCAGACGTTCTCCGTTGTTTTTGGGTAGAGAATCGGTCGTGATTCTCCTACCCGGTCGGTCGTGACCCCTCGTTCTTCCGTAACTATTACTCTTCTCTGCGTTCTCTTAGGTGATGATGATGATTTTAAGGATGAGTTGAAGAAGAAAGACTGAAGCTTTTGTGGATAGAATGTTCTTTTTGGACTTCGCACCCTCGGTCGCCTCGGCATTCAGAGCCCTCCAGTGACTTTTTCACGTTTGGCAAGGACAACATGTTCGAGCCAAAGGCCAAGGTGCCCAAAGAAGAAGATGGCGTTGTATGTGGAAAGGAACTTAACTTCATTCATTAAAGCTTAGAGTGGAAGCTTCAGCAGACGACGTCGCGGGTTTCGTGCTACTTGTCACGGTGAAGCTTTGAGATGGAGTTCGGGTGAAGGTGAGACTGAGAAGATTAGAATCATTAATTATCGATGAAGTGTCCGTTTTCCGTACAGGAACTGAAGTTTGACTTTTACGACACATGTCCTCGTGGTTAACCCAGCATCAAGATGTTCCGTCCTCGACCACGTCGACACATTTGAAGATTTCAGGATTTCAGAAAGAGATGTCGGAGAGAGTCCACCATAGTAAAGTATTTCCGTCACCGTTCCGGGCCCAAGTGGCATGACAACAACCGGAACGGAGACCTGATTAAGAAGATAATTTTGATGAAGTTTCTTTTTGATGACAGGAGCCGGTGCCTCTCATCCCTCCCCCCCCCCGTAAGCAACGGCAGGAAGACAGTCCTCTTTGGGGCGAGAGGGAGGCTCCTTCGTTCTACTGATGAGATGATTTTCCTAAGAAGAGGATTCCCGTTTCGGGCACTCGGGCCCTCGTTCGTTTCCCAGGCTCTCGGGCCTCGCTCTCTTTTTACTAAGTTTTTCTCTTCGTCCTCCCGGAGGACCGTGCTTATAGACGATTTTCGTAAGACTGTAATACCAACAAATAGTTCGTTAATAGAAGTAAGTTTAAGATCCGGTCTGGTTTGATTTTGGAGTAAGGCCACAGTCGTCCACGGTGCCATGTCACATTGCATGGAGACACTATGCCTATGACGAACGCCGAGACAACAGCTCCGAGCCGTTCCGGGCTGCTCCTAGGTACGACGGTTCGAAGTTGGTAAGTTGAAGATATTAGTGAGAAGGAGAAGAAGAAGCCGTAGAAAGTGAAGATGGACGACATCAACTGGGACCTGCACCCGACGTCAACCTCTGAGATCCGGAACGGGCCCATTCTCAATAAAATAGCATGTATAGAGAACTCATCCGATGTCGAACTCCAAGAAGGGTCGCTCCTCGTTGCTCTTTGCAGACCTCTTGATTTGTCTATCGAGGCATCCGCGGCCGACGTTCCAAGCACCACCTCCCTGTATATTGCAAAGATTACTTCCCTATATGTTTCAAAGACTATTTTGTTTCGTTCCTCGAGAAGAAGACATCAGGAAATACGACATGGAAGGAGTCTCTGTCGTTACAGCAGGTAAGAGATTAATATAAGTTTTTTTAGTAAGTCTATTAATTTTTTTTCGTTTCTCGTTCATGTATTGTTTTTACTATATATTACGGTCGGTCACGAGCCAGGGCCCCTAAGTTATCGTCCCTGCTCGTGCCTTGGTCCTCCGGGAGACATCTACGACTCGCCGCAATCCTTTCACGACTCGCTGCATCAACTCTGGCACGATAAAACCAGCATTCAGGTCGAGAAGTTCCATTTTGCCGCTCTTCGTATGCGGTAAGAGGCTGAAGACAAGGAAACTCAGAAGATGATGGTACATGAATCCGGGTTCATCCACATTCTGATCGATCCATCCAAAATCAAGAAGACAAAGTTGCAGGAAGTAGAAGTGCCGCTAGAGGACAGAGGTCGTCTCTTCCTCGCCTCCAGATCGCTCAAGGCAGCGCGGGAGAAGGGTTTTCAGTCTTGGCCCGCGCCAGCCTTTCCTCCAGCGGCGAGTCGCCGGCCCACCGGTACCTTATTTACCCCGGCACGACCGTCGACTCAAAGACTACAATGACAACACTATCCGTCCATTCTGATTTCCTTTCCTCGATTCCGCCTCCCAACTTTCACTCTCGCTCCCGGGCCGCCCGGCCCGTTATCCATTTCCGCGACCGGACGATCCCGTTCCACCTGCTCGGTCCCAACCAACGCAGCGGGCTCCAGGGAAGAAGAGGAACAGCTACAAACTTGTTTTTCCTCCTAGCGCCTCCTTCCGTCCCGTATTCGCCCCGCAGGCTTGGTAAGTTCATTCCAGTCATGGACCCTCCAGCTCGCTGATTACACTCAACACCTCCTAACACATGTGGTTTCGTTCACTTCCGCAAGAAGGTTCCCATAAAGAAACTAATAAGAATAAATTAAGATAAGAATGTTCGAGCCCGCCAGTCCGTTCCCGATGAGTTTAAGTAAAGTTTTCGGGCCCGTCCAGCGGTCTCCAGGAGAGTCTTTTATCCAGGCTTCGGCCTCCTGTGCGGCTCAGGTACCTCCGCCTCGGCCCGGTTCTCTCCCTGGGGGTTTGACACTATGGGTGAGGAGCCAACGCCCCGTAATCCCTCCCCACCCGACTCGCGACGCGCCATCTTCCCCCTCTGGTTCCGTCGCGCTGTTTTTCTTCCGTGCAAGACCTCGAGCAGCATCTACTTCACCCTTCTTCTTGGCGCCGGATCGGCAGCAACAGTCTCTCCTCCCTAGCGGGGAGCTCGAGAAGCTGATCCACCATTCCGCTCTGTTTTTCCGCCTCTCTTGTCGCCTTCAACAAGTCATCCAGTTGATCCTCGTTTTTGTGCATCACTAGGGTCTGAGCCAATTGGACGGTCCGGTTGTGTTCGTTAACTAGCTGGTCGACCCCCGGGAACTCCCTGGTCAACGGCCCCAGTGCCGCCGTCGGGAACTGCGCCATCGCTTCTTCAAATGTCTCTGGCTTGCGGCCCGTTTCTAGTGCCATCAGGAACGCCATAGACGCCGAAGCCATTGCTCTTGTCTTGGCCGTCATTCCTCGCACCTCCCTCGGGGGCCACGTCAGTTGCACCCGAATGGTCTTTTCCGCGTCCCAGTCTCGTACCGCTCGCGCCGTCACCGGAAAGTGTCCCTGTAAGACCTGGTGAACGGCCTGTGTCCGTAATAACTTGAGTCTCGGTGTTTCCCTAGATGGTCCTGCCGTCGGCATCTCCGTTCCTATAGACCCGAACACTGAATCCGCTCCCGACTCGTCCAATTCTTGTTTCTCCGGCTCGTATCCTCTGGTCTCGGTCTGCCCCAACTCCATGTCCTCTGAGTCTTCCACCTCCGCGTCCATGGACTGGGCAGCCGGTATTTGTAATCTGTGTATCACAACCCGCGGTTGTAGCGCCCGCCCGTGTTTATCCTCGTCCTTGAGTGGGGTATCCGGTCCTGGCGGCGATCCCATACGTTCGGGCGACGGTGGTCCCGGGGTCTCCTCCGATCCCTGCGACCCGAAAAACGAGCTCCCCAAACTGGCTCGAGTCAGGTTGTCAACCGCCGCCCGTGTCTCTGGCGTGTCTGGTGCTACCGTAATGTCTCTCATTCGTTTCAATCCTGGGGGCGGCACTATCGGCTGCTTACATACCATCTTCTCCAGGGGTGAATCTGCTTTCGTCGGGGTAGGGGTAGAGAACAGCGGCTGTGTCGAGGCCGTCGACGCCGTGTCCTCCGGCCTGGCCGCATGCCGAACATACTTTACTTTCTCCACTCGCCCCGTCGGTTTGAGTCCCTGCCTTTCTGCCATCTCGCGTAGAAACCTCCCTAGGTACAATGCTTCTCTTTCCACCAGCCGGCCTCCCTGTGCTTCCCGAATGCTGTCCTCCAGCTCCCGGTCGGATCTCGCCTCGTGGTAACCCCTGAACGATCCCTCCCGGTTCATTGTTCCTTTTAAATACCCGGGGTACCTCGGGTGTCGTGATTCGTATATCACCGATTTCTTATGAACTGTCATCATAGTAAATTGTGCGTCGCTACAAGGTGGTTCTAGTCCCGTGGTCCGTCTGACTCCTGTCGAGGTCTCAGGCTGCGATGGTCCCAGCTCTCCCGTGCTACTAGACTCAGCGATAATCAAAGACCGATCGCTTCGGGCCGACATACTCCTGCCTGACTCCGACTGGTCCGAACTCGTTCCCTCCTCCAATTCTCTCGGGACTTTCTTGACCTTTTTCCACTTCTTCTTTCGCGACGGCTCCTCCGTCGGGCATCCCTGTGTCGGGGGCCTCTTGAAAGCGAGCGGCTCCTCTTCTTCCTTGACTTTCGGTCGTTGGTCGTCGGACGAGCTCACCAATTCCACCACCTCAGCCCCCGGTGGTATTCCTGAGCAACCCGGCTTCGGGGTGGGTGTGGATGTCCGTCCTTTTCCTCTGCCTGGGAGTCCTCGTCCTCTCGGTTCCCGTGGTTCTCCCTGGGCGTTTAACTTCTTAATTCGGCTCTGTACTAACCCTGATATTTGGTCTGGTGTCAGGAGTGGTTTCGGGTTGACCACGGCCCGGCTCGCGCTTCGCGGCGACTCGGTGTCTTCCTTCCGTACTCCTTTCGCGGCCCTCCGAGGGGAACGACGCGTGGGTGTCGATCGTTCCGCCACCTCGGCCAGGGGTCCCTTCCCTGCTGCTTTGGCTGCTTGGGCTCCCTCGCCGGCCTCGTCGGCCTCTGATCCTTCTTCGGTTGCTACCTGCTCCAGCTGCTCGGCGTCGCTGTCCTCGGATCCTCTCGACGCCCTCGGGTAGTAAGGTATGCGGATATGCCGTCGCGGCCTCTCCGGTGCCTCCTTATCCACCGCCCTCTCAGGGGGTTGAAACCCCTCCGGATGGCGCACCGCGTAGTCCCGTTCCATGTTGGCTACCCGGGCCGCCGTTTCATCCCCAGTAGCGAAACTGGTGTACGGCGGTCGTCCTTTCGGGTCCAAGGCGAACGCCGCAGCATACTCCAGCCTCAGAAGGGGGTCTTGCTTCGGCATCCCCCTCTGCAGGTTCCCTTCGTGTGAGTCCGTCATGTGCTTCCTCCAGTCCTGGTGTGTCGAATAGGCTCGACTCGAACACACCGGGCACATGTAGTACTGCTTCCGTAATCCATCGTGCTGGCCTTTAATATGCTTGGCCAAGTGCTTAAACTCCTTTCCGTGACAATGTCCTTCCCAGCACTGTCCGCTCATCGTGTCTGTTTTCCGGGCTTTCGGGGCTCGTTCCAATCCTGAAGCTCGTCCCGTCAGCCGTTTCCGTTTTTGTCTCGTGGTGATGCTGCTCGTCTCGCTTCTCTGCTTTTCTTCTTGTTTTCTTCTCCTTAGCTCAGTCTGCTCGTCTGCGATTCGATGAATCCTGATCGGCTGACCAGAATGACCTGCTCCGGCGAGCGCTCTGCCTTTTATAGCCGCCGCAGGCGGAAGTGGGCGTGGCCTGCACTAGCGACCCCTAGCGTCAGACTCACCATCCACTTCTACGGTGGCGCCCCCTACTATTTTCCGGTCCCCGGGGCCCGCCGCTGGTCACCGCCTCGCCTGCTTTCTTTACCTCGCGGCCCTTCGCCCGTCCACGCGTTTTTCCTAGGCCTTTTATTGCCCCACCGGACGCCCTCGGTCCTTTCATCCCTCGTCGCCTTCTCTTGCCTTTTTCATCTTGGCCCTCACAGTGCTTCCGCACACTTCCCGGAGAACACAGGGGCTCGGCGTTATCATCTCCTCGCCGCCGCCCCGTTCTCTTTATCCTCTTTTACTCCTTTTACGACCTACTTTAAAGCCCGTCCTCGTTTCAGGCCTCGCCTTTTACAGCCGTCCGTTCGTTCCTCCGGCGTTCCCGAGAGTGCCGCATCTACTCTCCTCCGGTCTCCTGGACGCTGTAAAGCGGTATTACCAAGTCGGCATTACTTCAGAAGTCTTCACCAGCTTGCCACCGGGTCTGTCTTCTGTTGTAATCCAACCATCTTTTCCACGCTGTGGTTCCTCCGAACTGACCGGAAAGCGGCTCCGTGGGACTACTTTAGACATTCGGGCCGTCGTGGCTCCCGAACGCCGTTTTTCGTTCCAACCCCGCATTTCCCACCTATATTACATCCGCAAGAGAACCAATCTTCAGCTAGGTAGCAAATCTCTACAGCCTAACGACCTGCACTCCTACCGTAGTGGTCAACGCACCGCCCCGACTCAATGGCCCCAGGTTGATCAGTCCTTTTTGGCCAAAGCCTTTTTGTGTAGCGCCGATTTGGTCGTTCCCTTGGTCCTCTTCCACCTGCGGAATCGAGACACGAAAACGACTTCATCACAAAAAGGGGGTGCCCCGTTTCCTTACGTGCCCTAGCGCGCCCCACCCCAAGCATTTACTGTGCAGCCTCGTATCCTTGCTGGTCAGCTACCATCCAAGCTGGCGCAGCGTGTCCTCGGTAGGGTTCCAGGCGGTCCACATGGACCACCCCCCCCGGTTTCCCTCGTTTCTTCCGTACTACCACCCGTCCTCGGTCAAGCACCTTGACGATCAGTGCAGGGCCTATCCATGGAAATCGCAACTTCGTTCCTTTGTCCCTATCCACTACCGTATCGTGCACCCAGACCAGTTCTCCGGCGTGGTATTCCCGCCGAGTCACCTTCCCATCGTACTCGTGTTTCTGATGGATGGCGGCTCGTTTCAGCCCCGTCCGGGCCTCCCGATAGGCCGCGACTAGCCCTTCCTCCAGGCTTTCCACATAGTCGCTTACCCGTCGGGGTTCCTCCTCTGGTCCTAGAGGTCTCCCATAAATCGCCTGTCGCGGCATCATGGTCTGTCGGCCCAGCATCATCATATTCGGTGTCACCCCCGTGCTGGCTTGCGGCGTTGCTCTATAACTCATCATCACGAGCGGGACCATCTCGTCCCATTCCCGACCCGTCGCTCGGCAGCTGGCTTTCAAACAACACCCCAAAGTACGGAAACTTCGTTCTATGTACCCGTCACTCCTGGGGTGGTACGGCGTCGTTCTTGTTTTGTGTATCCCGAATAGTGCACAGACCTGAGCCACCACCTCGGATTCGAAATTCGTGCCTTGATCCGAGTGTAGTTCCCGAAACGCGCCGTACCGTGCTACTACTTCTTCAACCAGTTTGTTCGCCACTGTCGTTGCCTTTTGATCCGGGATCGGGAAACACTCCAACCATTTGGTGAAATAGCATCCCACCATCAGGCAATACTTATTTCCTCGTTTGGTGACTGGGTACGGGCCCGAAACATCCATGGCCAGCCGTTCCATCGGCTCCCCCACTATGTACTGATGTAGCGGCTCCCGTCTTCCTCTTCCCTTTTTCAGCAACGCGCAATCACATTCTCGACATTCCTTCCGCACGTCTTCCCGGAGTCCCGGCCAGTAAAACCCTTGTTCCAACAGGGCCGTCGTCCTGGCGACTCCTAAATGCGCTCCTGCCGCGCCTCCATGGTATTCCCTTACCAACTTGGCCCGTTCCCCTCGGGGAACGACCAACTGGTTCCTCCAACCATGCCCTTCTAGTTCCCAGTACTTCCGATGCAGCACGCCATCCCTGAGGCTTAATCGTTCCCATTGCCTCCATAGGATCTTTGTTTCCCGGGATTCCGGAGATATGGCCTCCCAACCTGGCCGGTCCGCATCTTTTTCCATCCGTGCGACAATCGGCCCTATATCTCGATCCCTCCTCTGCGCTGCTCTCATTTCCTGCGGGGACCATCCGGGCTCGTACCCCCGGGCCCGCGTCACTACTCTCACTTGTTCGGTATTCTCGTGCTCCTCTCCACATTGTTTGCACGGATACCGGGACAACGCGTCAGCGTTCCCATGCTTCCTGCCCGGTCGGTGTTGGAACGACACATCATGCGAGTCGATAATCTCAATCCACCGAGCAGCCTGCCCCATCGGTTCCTTACTTCTCTGCAGCCAACTAACCGCGCTGTTATCCGTCCGGACTATCACGCGTTGACCATAGATGTAGCACCGAAAATGCTTCAAAGCTCGCACCACCGCCAACAGTTCTTTCCGCGTGGTGCAATACTTTCGTGCGTTTGACTCCAGGGTTTTGCTCGTGTAAGCTATCACCCGTTCCTCCCCTCTCTGCTCTTGTGATAGCACGGCTCCCGTTCCCACGTCACTGGCGTCTGTGTCAAGCCACCATTGTCCTTCTTCCTCCGGGAATCCCAACACCGGGGCCTCCGTCAGCGCCTTCTTCATCGCATCAAATGCCTCTTGTCGTCTCGCGCTCCACACGAATGGTTCCTCCTTCATTGCCAATTCATACAAGGGGGCAGCCAACTCCGTGAAGCCGTTTATATGCCTTCTGTAGTACGAACATAATCCCACGAAGGCTCGTACCTCGTGGAGATCCCGCGGGACCGGCCACTCGGTTACTTGCCGACACTTTTCGGGGTCGGGTTCGATCCCGTTGAATGAGACAACGTGCCCCAAGAACGGAATCCTCTTCCGGAACAGCTTACATTTTCGCGCCTTTAACTTCAGTCCTGCAGCGTTCAGTCGGTCCAGAACCCGTACCAATCTTTCCAGAGTCACTTTGAACGTTGGTCCAAAGACCAGTATGTCATCCAAGTATACCAGACACTCCTCCCACACGATTCCTCTGAGGATTCTTTCCATCAGTCTCTCGAAGGTGGCTGGGGCGTTCACTAGCCCGAATGGCATCACTTTAAACTCATACAATCCTCCTTGAGTCACGAAGGCCGTCTTTTCTTGGTCCTCCGGTGCCATCTCCACCTGCCAATATCCGCTTGCGAGATCCAGACTGCAGAAGAATAGGCTTCCTCCCAAAGTGTTGAGGCTGTCCTCTATCCGCGGGAGCGGATAGGCGTCCACTTTCGTAGCCTGGTTCAGTTTTCGATAGTCAATACAGAACCTCGTTCCTCCGTCCTTCTTTTTGACTAGAACGGTCGGGCTACTCCACGCACTCCCGCTCTCCTGGATAATCCCTAAATTTAACATATCCTCCACCAGTGCTCGTTCTTCCTCTCTCCTGGTGGCCGGATACCGTCTGACCCTCTGCTTGATCGGCATCTGATCCCCCGTTTTAATTCGATGTTGTACTAAATCTGTCCGTCCTAACTCATGTTTCGAGGTCGCAAACATTTGTTCCCGGGCCATGATGGCTTTCTCCAGCTCTTCGCCCTCCTTCGTGGTCAGGTCTTTCTTAGCCTCCCCTATCATTTCAACGAGCGCTCCTGGGGGTTCCTTTGCTTCACTTCCTATTCCTCGTACCTCTTGTACGAAGGTGGCTTCTCCGAGTACCCCGCCGGTTTCCAATTTCGCGCTCTCGGTCCCTCGGTTGGCCACCCAAACTTCATTTTCTTCTCCCAATGTCACCGTTCCTGGGATCACCTCCAGTCCCATAGGTAATCCAGTGCCGGTGATGACAGCCAGCTGTCCACCCTGTCTTATGTCCATTCTCGCTACTACTGTTACTCGGGTCACTTGGAGTGGGGGTATTTCCGTCGTTTTCTCGATTCGCACGACCTGTCCTCCGACGGTAACTGCCCGAATCCCATCCGTTCTCTGTTCTACTCCCGGGATTCGTTCCCCCTCTCCCTCCCCCTCGGCGGGCAGGAAGATGGCACTCGCGTGGGGCTTAACTGTCAGCCGGTATTTCACCGCGAAGTCGTTTCCCAGGATCCCTTCATCTCTACCGATGTCTGCCACCATGAACGTCCACTTCAACACGCGTGTTCCCAATTTCACTGGCAAGTTCGTGCATCCGTAGCACCGCAACGGACTACCATCTACCGAGCAGAGACGTCCTTCATATCCATCCAGTTCTTCCCTTTTTCGTCCCCACTCTCTCCAGAGGCGTTCCGACAGCAGACTAATCATAGATCCGGTATCAACCAAAAAACGGACGACACTCTCTCCCACCGTCCCGGCCACATAAAGTCCACATTCTCCCATGCCTACTACTTCTCTCGCCGCGCCCGAAGGGGGCCCCGCGCTTACTGCGACGGCGACTGTCCGTTTCCCTGACGCTGAGAACACTCTCTTGCGAAATGGCCCTTCTGGTGACAGTGATGACACTCTAAATCTTCTTTTCGCTTCTTAAACGCCTCCCTCCGGGCCGTTGCTTGTCTTCTAGCTTCCCGTTCCTCTGCCAATTCTTTCATCATCTCCTCCAACTTACCGTTTAAGGCCATGATCTGTGTATTGGCGTCCTCCTCGGGCTTCACTGCCCGCAGGAGGCGGCGTGAGTATCGTTCCTGTATTTCTACCACCTCTACCGCCTCCTCTAGTGTCTTGCATCCTTTCTCTGCACACTTCAGCTGAAGGTCTTCCCCAACTGCAGCCTGGAACGCATGTAATGCTGCTTTTTCCTGGCTAGCGTAGTCGTTGGAGAAGTAGGCTCTCGATGCCAGTCGCCGGGCATTATCAGCCAACTCCTTCGCTGTCTGGTTCTTCACACGTTTCAAGCCCGCCAACTCTTGCAGAGCATTACACGTGTCCTTCTCCTGACCGAACCTCCGGCGCAACGCATCCACTCTCGCCGAGTAACGGAGTCGTTCCCTGTCCGGGAGTCCGACAAAGTACATTCGTGCCGTTCCCGTCAGCGAGAGGAAAAGCATCGCCGCTTTTTCCTCGGCCGTCCAGCGTCCCAATGTTGCGTACTCCTCAAACTGGTTGATCCATCCCTCGAAATCCGGTTTACCGTCATACTTCTCTGGTCGTAAACTGAACTTCTTCAAACTCGCTCCTTCCTGACCGGTCTGTTGTTGTTGAGCCCGCACATTCTGCTCATCCGTCGGGGTGGACGTTCCCA
The DNA here is from genome assembly GCA_936440205.1 of Lepidonotus clava. NCBI lineage: Eukaryota > Metazoa > Annelida > Polychaeta > Phyllodocida > Polynoidae > Lepidonotus > Lepidonotus clava. Next base: position 37,741,549 of record OW387145.1, read on the forward strand.
TAAAATTAAACTGCCTACCCATGATGGTCGTGTCCTCCCCTTTGGTCTCGGTTTTCGCACCTCCTTTCTCCTCCCCACCTTCCTTGAAGGCGACGTCAGAATCCATCTGCTCGAAGACTGTCGCAGTCGCCATGAGTATCCAATACCGATGAAACACCCAAGATCCACAAGTCCGTATGTGCCTATTTCAGCACCACCGCTGCCACCAGTGTGACGTTCTCTGGTAAGTCGGGGTTGCCGATTCTTACGACAGAGGAACGTGGGGGTTGTTCGGGTCTCGGGGCGGACGGGGAATCCGGGCCAAGAACCGAGATGTGTTTCTAGAGTCGTGCCTCGCGCACGAGGGGGGGCTGAGCGAATCGATCGGGAATCGGCACTCGATGTCGACGGAGGACTGCGGGGGAGGGAAATTATGGTAGGGGTACGGGTCGGCCGGGGGGCGGTCCACCCCTGAGTTCCGGTCCGCGGGGGCGACGGGCCGACGGTCGCCTATTGTTTGGTAGCGTGGGGCCGAGCACGCCGCGCCCTCGTCCCCGCGGACTTCGCTCCCTCGTTCCGCTCCCCATGTCTTCGTACCATACTACGCCTCGGTTTCCGGTACTACTTCGGGCCTTCGTGCCCTACTCCGTTCCCTCGTTCCTCGTTCTTCGGGCCTTCGGGCCCCTTACCCTATGTTTCTACTACCTATCTCGGACTTCGACTGTTTTGTCCTAACTTCGGCTTAATTACTCTGTTCGGCTCATCTTTAGTGGTTGTTTATAATTAGTGTTTCAGGAAAGAGGACACGTCTGGACACCAGGAGAACTGTTAAAGAACTCTGTTTATTCGGGCCTCACCGCCCCTTTATATACTAGAGAGGTCAGCCCTGATTGGCTGCCTTCGGTCACGTGACCTACAACTGACGTCACTTCCGGTTTATATATTCCGTTTCCGGTTTACATTTCACTTCCGGTTTACATATTTCCGGGTTTCGTTCCATTACGTTTTCGTTATTCGTTCTTTACATATTCGTTATTCGTTCTTTACATATTCGTTATTCGTTCTTTACATATTCGTTCTTTACATCTATTTCGTTTATTACCTTATTTCTATTATTTTAACCTCTATGTATTTTGGCTGAATAGCCGTTCATCACACTTACATTAAATCAAATTTGAAAGTACTTACCTCAAATTATGATTTTATGAATGTCAGTAATCGGGATATAGAATGCCAATGGATTGAAATCATTTTAGAAAATCAGAAAAATGTATTAATAGCAAATCTATATAGACCCCCTCAAGGTGATATAAATAACTTTACGCAATATATAGATGATTGTTGTGCTAACATGAACTTAAGTAAAACGGATCTATTTTTTATAGGTGATGTTAATGTTGATTTCCTTGACAAAAGGCATGAAAACACTAAGAAACTAAAAGAAACGTTTTTACAAAATGGTCTACATGTCATGATTGAGGAAACAACAAGGTTTGGCACTAACAAAAATAGCTGTATAGATCAAATTGCAACTAATTGCAATTTCATTTTAGAAAAGGGTGTTGTCAATCTAAATATCAGTGATCATCAAATGATTTTTATTAATAGAAAAAAAGGTCCTAATTTAAAAGTCAATACTGAATTTAAAGGCAGATCCTACAAAAATTTTAACTCTGAAAATTTTCGAACAAAACTTGATGAGATTGACTGGACTAAATTCCTAAATTCTGAAGACCCGAATTTTCTGTGGCTTAATTTCAAAAATGAACTGACAACCATAATGGACCAACTCTGTCCTATCAAAACTTTTAAAATTAAAAAAATAAAAGAACCATGGCTGTCGGATGAACTTTTGGAATTAATCAAGGACAAGGATATAGCTCTGAAAAGAGCAAAAAAGTCACATTTACAAGAGGATTGGAATATTGCCAGTCGCTTGTGAAATAACTGTGTTACTAGAGTCCGGAAAGCTAAATGTGACTTTATTGAAGATGAGCTCAATATTAATATGAATGACTCCAAGAAATTCTGGAGGTCGGTTCAAGAAATTTTACCGAAAAAGGGAAATAATACACAGAAAATCAACCTAATTGAGCAAAATAGTAATACTGTTATTGATGAGCACCTAACTGCTGACTACATTAATTCTTTTTTCACTAATGTGGGTCCTTCTTTAGCACAAACACACAATGAACCATGGTCTTATAGTGGTGTCGAGACAAATAACAGATTAAATAACATTGTGATTACTGAGGCTGAATTATTAAATATTTGTAAACAAATAAAACCTTATAAATCTTCTTCAGTTAAAGGACTACCAAGCTTCATATTGAAAGAAGCCTTTATTCACAGAATTGATTTGTTAACTCACATGGTAAACCAAAGTCTGGTTAATGGTATATTCCCAGGTGAATGGAAGGTAGCCAATATTATTCCTCTTCAAAAAGAAGGGAACAAAAATAATGTAAATAATTTACGACCTGTGTCTCTTTTACCGCTGCCTGCTAAGATTATTGAAAAAGCTGTACATAAACATATATCAGAATTTTTTTAGACTAATGAACTATTTGATTCAAAACAAGGAGGTTTTAGGAAAAATAATTCCACAATAAATACAGTTACTTACTTTACGAATGATCTTTTTAATGGCATTAACAATAAAGAAATTACAATAGCTACTTTTATCGATATGTCTAAAGCTTTCGACACTGTAAATCATGAAATATTATTAAAAAAATTAAACAAATTAGGAATAGATGGTATTTTATTAAAGTGGATGACTAATTATCTAACTGATAGATATCAACATACTAGTGTTAACAATCATGTTTCATCTAACAAACCTGTCATATGTGGAGTTCCTCAAGGAAGCATCCTGGGGCCTTTGTTATTTCTTGTATATATCAATGATATGTCCTCTTGTATAGTTAATTCTGAGTATTATTTATATGCTGATGATACGGTAATTTATATCACTGGACATCTACTTGAATCAACTGTTCTAATCCAAGATGACTTACTTAAATTTCATAAATGGTGTATACAAAATAAGCTGACTATCAATAGTAAAAAAACTAAATATGTCACTTTCGGTCTGAGAAATCAGACAAAAAAGATTAGAGATCATCACTTAAGTATTAATAACACAAAACTTGAACGTGTTCCATCTTATAAATACCTGGGAATCATCTTGGATATGAACTTGACCTTTAAACAGCATCTAGCCAATTGTATAAGAAATGCTACGTACAAGGTTTACTTGTTAGCTAAATTAAGATGTTATATAAACAAGCATACAGCCATTATGATCTACAAATCAATGATTTTGCCGATTATGGAATATGGATTTATAATATATGATGGTGCTAATGTGATAACTGTAAATAAGTTACAAAAAATGCAAAATCGAGGCTTGCGCATTTGTATCCAATCACATGTACATATACCAGTGATAAGATTGCATGAAATTTGTAAAATTGGAAACTTGGAATGTAGAAGAAAATATTATCTTCGATTGTTTATGTACAAACAGCTGACAAATTTATCTATCCTTAATAACAGAAATGTTAGAACAAGGGCACATGATGCGCCTCTGTTTATTACTGTGAAACCAAACAGTGAACATTACAAGAAGAATGTGCTGTATAAAGGTGCCTTGGAATGGAACAGGTTAGACACTACTGTGAGAAATACTGAATCTTTTACACAATTTAAATCTATTCAAAAGAAATGGTTACAAAATACAATAATGGAGAATAGACATTAACTCTGGTCTATCTATTCTTTGCTATCATTGACTCTGTGTTTGGCTAAATTTGATTAACTATAAGTTGACCTATACAGAAGAACGCATACACATATAGACTGTCTTCATATTAACTGTATATAAGTTTATTGTTTTTCATGTTACATTACAAAACAAATTATGAATTGTACCAAACTACTACTGGTGTTTCGATGTAAACTAGCTTTTAGTAGCTAATCCAAGTACCAGATGAAATAAAAGAATTTAAAAAAAAAAAAAAAAAAAATAACATTGGTCCACAATCTGTCCAAAAAATATTAAACAGATTTAATAATTTTGTCGGGCCATCGTCAGTTGGAAATCGGTTGGAATGAATTAGTCTCACAAATGTCAGTTGGAAATCGGTTGGAAAAAATTGGTTGACATGATCCACGTCACAATTATTTTCCCAAGTGGACCAATTTTTGACCGATTTTGAACCGATTTTGGAGACAAGTATGTGACGTCACAGAATGTGTCAGAACATTGTTAGAACTTCTCGGAACGTCACTGTTATGTTGCTCCTTGGCTGGGATGCTTCCCTGTTTACATTATTCCGCTTACAGGTCCAAAGATTTTACACTATAATATTATCATAATATTATAACTAGGCGCGGATTTAAGGGGGGGGGGGTGCTTTTTTGGGCTAAATTTTTATTTTTTTTAAATGTAAAATTCCAGGTGAAAATTTTGCTATAGCATGGCCCCCCTTTCGAAATCCTGGATCCGCCCCTGATAACTGTTACAGGAGTGGACAATCTGAAACAAAAGTGGGTCAGGTCAATATTAGCTATAGGTCACAATGTTGTCCAGTTATCACAATTGAAAAACTGACATTTGGCGTTTTTGTTTTTTTAATTTCTTGAAATTGAGGAAATTCAAAGGCTCGCCCACCTGTATCAGCTTAGGTTATTAAATGCAGTTTGTAGTTTCTAGCATTCAGTAGGAAATTAAATAAGCTTTTGAAAGATATATTGACCAGTTTTGTATGCTGAATACCAAACAAAGTGTTCTCATTGGACTTTGTTCTCATTCAGGCACCCGCCATCCCCAGCCCACCATCCCTTTAGCTGAAGTACGCCTTGAATTTGTACAAGAAAATATGGATATTTACAAAAATTACGCATATGGAAAATTATGGGAAAAGGTTCATTTTTTCTGGGCGGCTATAAACTGAATAAAGGCAACCCAAATAATGTCAGGAAACACATATCCAGTTTTGTAATTATGAAATGATCCAACACTTTGGGGAAGGCCCAGGTCCTTAATTATGATGTTCCAAATTGCTCCCCAAGTTTTGGTGGACCTGTTACTTGCCTTTTGACCTCTTGGGTCTCAACCTTAGTCCCATATTTTAAACTAGACTATCTCAAGGACTATCCAAAGATATGTTGTTTTTAGTGATGATAATAAATTTATGCTATATGATATAATCTCCATAGTTTGGATCAGAGCTTCATACGTTATAGAACATCGAGCAACTTTTGAACTATCTATCAAAAAGAGTTTTTTTTGGTTCGGGGGCATACGCTCAATGAATGGAGGCGGTTGAATGTTTGAAAATATCCATACGTTCCTGTACCGATTCAGTGGTGCACGCAATGGGTAAAGACCCCTAAAATTGACAGGGCGACATGGCCTTTTCTTAAATTCAACATGTGACATGAGGCTTAGTGACATGAAGATAAAAATAAATGACATGACATGGGGTATTTCTTAAATTTGACATGTGACATGGGGGGTTCTTAAAATCGATATGGAAAATGAAAAAATAGGGACATGCAACATGAACATTTCTTAAATTCGGTTTCATTCCAGTTCCTACACAGTTTTATACTGACAGATTTTCAGATCAATCATGAGCGGTAGTGATGAACAAGAGTGTTTACAAGTCACACAGTTAAGCAGACATTCATACAACTTCTGGATCAGCCTCACCTAATGAATAGATGCGCATACCATGTGTATACTCTCAGATTCTATTGATCTTACCTATCACTGAAGGACCACTTGCAGTGAATTCCTTACATAGATTGATACAACAAAAATGACTCCCTGAAATCTGCCCGTTGTAAAAGATTATAACTTGATTCTTATGGCATAACCATCTCCACATAATTATCATGACATAGTAGTATTTCCTATACCTAATAATTCAAATGGCTAGGTTAGTGTGGCTATACAGCTGTTTATTCGGTATCTACACCTTAAGTAAAAGGAAACACTATCAGATTTAGATGTTGGTTTACCTAAGAACACGGTAAATCAGGGCCGTGCCCAGGGTTGGCGACGGGGGGAGGGGTGGTGAGTTCCAAAATGTGGAACTCTACTATATTTTTTGGGAAGTAATATAGGGAAAATACTTCATAATTTCCATGTAAAATTTTATTGTATAAATTGGAGCAGAGCATGTCCCATGTATACATAGTCATAACACTATGCATCAAGCAATATTTAGAGTTAAACGTGAAAATGGCGGAGCAACCCCAATGGTGAGGTACGTATATTTATCAAACATCATAGTTATTCTATTTTTCATAAATACAAAACTAAGACCAAGGTAGATAATTTTGTTATAACAGTATATGTCTACTGAATCATGTGGTTAATTAAATCAGCTTTTCTTTAGTATACATTAACACATAATTATCAGGTTGGGAATACCACTGAAAAATGGGACGTCCTGTAAAAACAGGCAATTATGAAAAAGTGTATTATCTAATTACTTTAGATGAAATTATACATGAATAACACACAAGACAAACATGATATAATACTTCTACATAATAGATAATAAAGAGATAATAATATTATGCGAACAGCAAAAATGATGAAATTCTGCATTTAACATGAATTAGATAACACTTTCCACTCTGACAATTACATAAATAAGCATTTCACAATTAATATTTTTACATAAATAAAAATGCTCACAAAATGAGAAGTTTACTAAATTCAAAAATTATTTGTTATGAAAGTACACCTCTTTTGCATCAAAATGATCATTTCACATTCTATCGTTGCATTTTTTTTCTATTGATTTTTATTTTTTGAAAGTTACAAAAATCATGCCAAGAAATGGCCCATCCTGAAATAATAGGATGGTTTTGTGATCCGTCAATACAGGACGTCCCGTTTTTTCATGCAGACTTTTAAAAACCCATTTAAACAGTTATTGTAATGATGGGATTTTCTGAAAAAGTTAAAACGGTAACCCCATAATTTTTTCCCATTAAATGATAGCCAACACATATCCCATTCAAATGTAAATATTTCAGATAATTTTCAACGTTGATAATGTTTTGATTACCAATTTAATAAGAACTTGTTATTTTTTATCACAAGATTCATGAAATCAAATTTCCCCAAAATAACTTTACTTTTGTATTTTTGGCAAATAATGCATTATATATAAAGATTAAGATATTGACTTCATATCCAACTGAGTTAAAAACATTATCAATGGTTTTCATTAATGTGATTAAGGAATATCTTAAAGTTATCTAATTTGTGAAAATACTGAAATTTACGTTTCTTGCTAATTTTGTGATACTTTTAATTCAAAAGTTAGCACGGTGATCCCCTATTTTTTCTTCATTTCTGGAATTCTTACACCCTAAACTTGTATTTTCCATAATTTAAAGTAAATGTCAACGTTAGAACTGTAAGGGATCGATTGTCTTTAAGATGTTCAATCATTGTACCTTTTGTATGTATTGAGTGTATCATGTGAAAATCTCCTGTGGTTGTGCTGTGGTGCTCCCGTCTTAGATCCTGGAGGTCTTCTGGCAAATGCACCGGTCTGTGGTCGCATCTTATCTTATCTTCTCAGATAGTAACAGGTAAGACACTGCCCTACACCGCCACCTATTAATGTAGAGCCTTACCTGGGCAACTTTCTTAGATTCAACATGCAACATGGAGCTTAGTGACATGAAAAAAATACTTAAATGACATGACAGCAAACATCCCTTAAATTCGACAAGCGACATGCAAGGCTGTTAAAAAACGAAATGAATATTAAAAACATAGTAACATGCTACGTAGCTTTTTCTTGAATTTGACAAGCAACGTGAGCACCCCCCCCCCAACCCCATCTACACCATTTTGGTCCACATTTTACCCTTAAAATTGACAATTCTGTCCCTTGAAATTAGGTGTTTGAGCTATCATAACATTTTGTGTGCTGCCTCCGTTGATCTTTATCTTTTTAGACCGGAGGTGCATCAATGAAACTCAAATGTAGGCCTACCTGTGGAAATCTAGGCATTCATATCACAAGTTTTGGATGATTAATTAACTAATGTTAAACACATATTTTACATAGACTTATACTGCAAAGGATTGAAGAAAACAGGAGAATAACAAAGAAGCACAAAGAAACACGAGATATATGCTTATAACAATTGAGTCCACAACTGATTTCTGCCACCGAAACATTTGTCAACACTTGATCTTGTCACTGAAAGCCTTCCATGGAGTACATCGATCAGGGGTAGATACAGAGTTTGAAAAAAGGGAAGGGGTGTCAGCACAAAGGTTAAGTACTAAAGTTATGTACTTTTTTTGACCCTCTATTTGTAGTTTACGATGCCTATAATTTTAAAAGAAGGGGGGGGGGGGGTTTCTTGAACCTCTGGACCCCCCCCCCTCCTGGGTCCGCCCCTGTGTATACCCATTTCTCCTTGAAGTGGAACAGTAGGCCCAGAATAGAATCAATAGATGTTTTGTTGGATCATTGATCATTGGCTTTAAAGTCTAAAGCCCCATACCCACTAGGCGATTTTGCAGATGACGGGTGACGGGCAACTAGGAGAATCGGCCGACTCCTATGATCCCCTGTTAGTATGATATATTGAAAAGTACATGTTTGATATGGATCGGTGGTCAAATTGGCTGACTCTTAGAGTAGAGTCGGCCGATTTTAGCACCAATAATCAGCCGACTCTGGACAAAATCGCCTAGTGGGTATGGGGCTTAAGGGTATGAGAAGGCAATCAGTAGCTAATAAATGGGACTGGCACACACCTCCCTTTATATACGCATTGGAGAGGGTCATCAATATGGTTATAGACACTAACCTATTGAAGTGACAGTCAGGAGGCAGGGGGGAGGTCATAAAATTGACATGGAAAATGAAAATATAGGGACATGTGACATGTACATTTCTGAAATTCGACCCCCAAACAGCCCTATGTGTAAATAAATTGAGACTGGTATCTCCTAACAGGCACATAATAATTTTCCTAGTTGTAGGATACATCAAACTGGTGAGGCACAACCATTATGGTGTTCATCACTGGTGTATGTGTGCACTCTGTGATCTATGTCAAGGCCCATTGGCCCTGGGCAATTTTTCACTGCAACCTTAAATTTACAATCATGACAAACTATTATTACTAGATAATCACAAAACCATATTCATTGATAGCTTCTTTGTAAATCACAAACATATTCTACCAAAAAATAATATTTCTAAATACAAAAAGATTGCAACTTTATCTTAGGTCGTTATGAAAAAAGCACCTAGGGCAAATGGGGTTTCATGGCTAAAGATCCATTTTCCATAGATGATTTTTAGCTTGAGATTCGTTGCCATCTTAGAATCACAAGACTAACAAATTATCATTTTTATTTCAAAATGATAATAATATACGTTGTCACATCAATGTCATAGTTATTTTATTAAGATTTTATAATTTATAAAATATTCTAGAAAGATATATCAATTTTAAAATCTTGAGATTCATTGCAACCTAGGCTAAGTTTTCAAGGGAAAAATCTGCTAAGGTGAATGATGCTTAACGCATATTTATCTGCTGTCATTGGTCAGTGGCCCGTTGCACAATAGAATTTCGTTGTGAGGATCTAACAACGAAAGCATAATGAACCTTTGCTCAACAGGGAAATGTTTCTTTATTACGAAAATTTTCCCATGTTACGAAAATAGTAAAAATCTGTGGTTCTAATGAATGGAATTGAATTCTGTAAATTGATATAAAAAGGGAAGAAATTAGAGAAAAACCAGTAAAAGTTACAGCTCTTTGAGGGCATTCTAAATATAGAAAACAAATTGTTGAAAATAATTTCGTTGTTAGGGAAATATCTACAAATAATTCATTAAGCAACAATGAACTCTTTCGCTATTTATCATATTTTCATTGTTATGAAACCCATTGTGCAACGGGCCACAGGTGGTGCATCTTTAGCAAATCAGGTAGGTCTAACCTGAAAATCTTGAGCTTGACCCCTATATATTCACCGACCCTCAATGTTACAGTTCTGAGGAGGCAAAATGCCATAGGCATAGACCCTTCTTTATAGTGCATTCGGGAGTCCGGGTTCGCACGTGCATCACGCATCGTCACCTTTTGTGCCACTACCTGTTTGCTGGTCAAGCAAGACCTCCAGCCAATGAGGAGTGTCCCCTTGTCCGCCTATACCACAACATGCCTGCGCCCAGTGAGAATCTCCCATATGCAGTATATGCTCAGTGAACCAAATTTACTACTGAATATCATACATTCAGTTATGGGAATTAATTCAGAAACAATTACAGAGCTCCTGTAATTTTCATCCACTTTTCTCAAAATTTGCCGATATTATTTTGAGCAAATGACAGCCAAGCACTCTCTTCACCTTGGTCCTGATTTGAATATGACACTACAGAGGGCGCCACATTTAGTTCTCTGAGACCAATTGCTATATTATTGTTGTTGTTTCTCTAGAAAACAGTCCCTTTAACTAACATTAATGATCCCCAAAAAGAGTCCCACTACTTGACTTTAAGGTGTATGTTTTAAAATACAGCAAATAATAGGTATAAACAAATACTTATAACTGTGTTATTGCTGTAAACATATTCATGTGGCTGATTAACAATGCATATATCATCTCTGTATATGAGACTATGTCATATAGACCTTGACATCCATCCAAATAGGACACCGAAGGTCTACATTTTTAGTTGGAGGAAATAATTATGCCATTGCATGGGAGACAGAGCAAAACTGCTGTATGAAGCTTGGGTCAATCTACCACATCATACTTTTCGGCAAAAGCATCAACACAAAACATTTCGATTGAAGAGAGTTGGTAGAAAGTTACACAATGTTGAGGCTAGGGGTAAGTACATTTTAATTTAACCATTCAATGACCAAACATAATCACTGGGGTAAAGATGTTTAGATACACAAAACTGGCCACAATGTGGAAGACAATTGTTGGATTGATATGATAAATCAGATAAAAGAGGAGTGGGCGATTAGCATGTTTCAACTTTCAACAAATGAAGGAAATGAAGAAATGAAGGATACCAGGAATTTTCATTCTATCAAGAGGCAAAGCCTGCCAGGGGTAACCAAAAATGATTCATGACTGTGAAATTCAATGATGGTCACAATTCCAAATTAGATACGAGGATGTATTGTGTATAAAGACATGTACTTTCTGAACAGGTTCTTTAATGTTTTAGAATATTCAAGAATGTTCATGGAGATTTATAAACGCTTTTTGGGTACAGCCTATGTTTGTATTGGACAAAATCATTCCCAATAATATTACACGCTCAAAATAAACCTATTTAGTTAGGGAATAACGCACGGAGGGGCGGGGTCAAGGCCTTCTAGTGCCAGGCTAAGGCACGGGGCCTGAGACTGATTCGCAGCTAGCTGCAGGCCTGCGGCGAAACAGTAGAAGGCCCCGTGCATTAGCCTGGCACTAGAAGGTCGAGACCCCACCCCGAGTGCGTTATTCACGTTATAACATGGAGATTTGTAGCTAAATGTATCCAAATAATGTCACCGTAACTGTAACAACTTAATGTTACAATGTTTCATAATGATTACAGCCGATGACAGCCCAACATTGTAACGACGGCTGGCCTAATTATGTTCCTAGTATTCTCCCTCTTTTCTATTAAAAATTGAAAATAGAATGTGAAATTTTGGTGATATTCTTGTAGCTTACATCCATACAAACAACTTTGTCACTTGCTGTACATAGATTAGATCACAATTGAAAGAGATATGGCCAAAATTGTACCAATAGTCCAAGAAAAACTTATCATCCTGTAATACTCCTAGCAACGTAGCAAAGCAACGTAGCAACGCATAGCAACGCGACCTAATTATCTTAATTCTGTGCTTTGATTGGATGTTATCTATGTGTCCATGGAGAGGTGTTTTCTAGCTCAGGATAGATGCACGGCAAGGTAGCAACCAGAAAATTCTTTGACAATGGTTTTATTCAGAATAGATAATCGTTTTGAAATATATTTCATAATAACTACATCATAACAAATCCATTTACAAAGTTTTGTGCTAATTGGGGCATTTAAACCAAGTTTACAACGTTGTTTACATTGTACGGACATCTAGATCGGCACGTTGCTACCCCCCAGCCGTGTTATAAAATGCTGTATATGACCTGTAATCTTTACAGGAACTAGTCCTACAGTGCCCTTTTTAACATAAATTTTCAAAATTTGATCCAGCAGCAATAAATATAGGTATTTTGCAACAAAGATATCTTAACAAAGATATCTTTGTTACGCCATGTGCCTTAAAGTAATCTTAAAGTAATTTCTGTAACAAAATGTCATAGTGTAATGGGTCACTGCGCTCAGTTGCATAATGGGTCTCGCTTTTGCGAGGGTTGGAACACACTGCAAGACCCCTCACTGTTGAAATGCGAGCGTATCCAACTTTGCTGATAACAGTGAGGGTTAGCACAGCCTTAACTGAGTAAAGGGGGCATTTTGGGGGCATCATTTTAGTATTCTGTTTTCAAGTGATAGCCTATAAAATATACAGGAGAAATTTGCATTTTGAACACCTTAAGGATATCACTGTTGCGAGACCAATATCTAAACCCTTGCTGTCGTCTCACTATTGTTAGAGTCTGGTTATGCGGCAGACCACAGTGCCGTGTCGCATAACCAAACGCTCGCAACAGCGAGCAATTAAGGATGCTTTAGTTTTTCTCTCGCTGTTGTGCACTCATTTTGAACAGATTTAATTGACATATAAACATTCTGCCATTCACCTCCTATATATTTCATAAGCCGAAGGACACAGCTACCATTTGCTGAAAAAATTCAGATGCCAAAATGTCCCCCCGGTACATCAAAGTCAATCTATTTTGAAGTCTTTTTAAATGTGCCAATCCTCGCAACAGCCAGACCCATTATGCGATGGGCCACAGGTGCAACAAAACCCTGTGGTCCATTGTACAATGACCAATCGTAACAGCAACAACTTTTAAGAACACTTTAAGCCCATGTGGTTTACAACAACATCGTTTTATGATATCATTGTAATGACATTCTTATTGCAAAATGACTATATCTTTTTTCTATGAGGTCAAATTGAATTCTGAAAATTGATACATGGAGGGATAATAATTGCAGATCATTTAAAGTATTCCAAATAGGTGTTTTGATGGGGCTGATTTTGATTGTCCCCAATTGTTGTTAAGATCAGTACTGTGCAAGGAGTCATTGGGAATGATGTGTTAACATTAAAAGGCAACTGACATTAAAAGGCAACCCCAGTAATCTTTGCACTATGTTATCTTTTTCATAAAATTTAATGCTTTCATACAGTAAGAGTTCTGTATTGATAATTGGGAAATAATACATATAAATGATGCTAAAAAATAATTATGTATAAACACCAGCGGTAATATTATTTTGGTGACCCTCTGTTAATATATTTGCTATTCTGCATTCTTCACACAATATTTAACTCTGGTGACCAATGTCTAAAATAGTAAATCATTTTCCAGGCGATTGACCAGTTTTGGATAGATTTGTGGTCGAATCGCTGAAACACCATTTCTGATTGTTTTCAACTGGTTCAATTTTCCCCATTTTCATACATTCTTCTCTATAAAATCTGGTGTAATTAACCTTGATATAACCTTACAGGACTAAGGATACCAAAGATTTCAAGGCTCTAACTACATATTCAGCAGAGATATGGGCCCACAAAGCTGGCATCAGAATTAAGGGCTCCCATTTTGATGCAAAATTTGGCAGAATCTTATGTCACAAAAATTGGAATATTGTCAAAGTCTTTTGCATTTGATATTAAAATACGTTTCCTCAACATGTTCAGGAAGATATTTGTATGGGTTTAAAGAAAATATGAAATAAAATGTGTGGGACCCTCTGAAATTTGTTTGAATTGACATGGAATGACTGTGAATGTTAATTTATCAATCAACAGTATAAATCTTGTTCTTCATTACTCTTATATATTTAGACACCCGGACCAAGTCGAGATGAGACAAATATATTTGTCATAGAGAAGCCTCCTGCTCAGTATCCAAGATTCCAGAGGCCAGGGGGGAGGCCATGGGGGAGGCCATGGGGGAGGCCCAGGGGAGCCAACTTTTACAACAGAGACTATCTTCAACCGCCACAGAGGACATCTTATCCAAGTATAAGGTGAGAAACCATTCACGATCTGTAATAAATGGTATGCAGAATAAAACTGTGAGGTTTCACAAATGCTTTTAGCATTGGATCTATTTGCAATTGCTTGTAGCTTCTAGCATTACTTTATGAGAAAGTGTGCATAATAAGCTCTAGTCAGTTTTGACCAAAATCTAATTTCACCCTTTTTTCATATTTATTTTTATCATTATTGCTTTATTGCACAATATTGTTGGGACAATACATGGCACGACATTTGCTATTTCTAAGCTAATCAATTGTATTCTTAAAATAGTCTATTGGTGAGCCAACATGAGCATCACACCTACACTGAAAACACAGAGTTGTCAAAAGTGGTGCCAAAAACGACAACCCAGGGTTGTCACAGGCTGTGTCTGTGCCTGTTAGACAAAACATCTTATTTATGAATATTTTCATGTTGTAGATATCATAGTCATTATAATGGCATCCTATTATGTTATTACTAGTCATTAGGTGTGGCCATTACACATAGGAGGCCTATGAGTTGTATGGTTTTGACACCATTCACTTACAACACTGGGTTGATATAGACAGAGGCCATGACAACCCTGGGATTTACCTACAACCCTAGGGTAGTCAGGCATGACTTTTGACTTCTCATTTTCTTCTGTGACAACCCTATGACAACCCATTCTTCATTTTTGCTTCTCTGACGACCTTTTTGGCCTAAAGTAGTCGGGATAAAATGACTACCTTTGGGTTGTCATCCAGCCTCAAAATTCACAATGACAACCCTCTGACCACCCCAAAGTTGTCAAAGGATTGTCACAAGGTAGTCACACAGCATTGATGGCCTGAAATGAGCCCATGTGATGACCCAAAAGTCACATATAAGAGGCCAAAAGTGACCTGTGACAACCCTTTGACAACCTTGCAGTGGCTGTCTGACGACTTTGTGTTTTCAGTGTAGTACAAAAGCTACATGATAAACTTCACATTAAGGATAGACCCCACTGATGTACGACCAATTCATTTTATAACCAATGCATTCTTTAACAGCACTCTGATCCATACTATACATCATTTGAAAGGCCTTATTTTTTTCTATCCATTGATACTAGAACATTTATTAGGGAATTTAAAAAAGGAGGAAAGGGAGTAGCGCCATCCTACCCCTATCACTGGGGTCTATCCCTAATACAGAGAACATGAGCATGTACGTGTCAGCTTATAGACATTGTGAAAATGGCATCACAATTACCTATTATGGCCTGGCCATCAAATTGGTGATCAAGTTAAAATTATTATTATTTATATTTCTAAAGTATTAAGCATACATGTTTCTTCTCTTTTGTGTTGAAAGAGCTGAATGATAGTCATCATTTAACATTTATAAGCTTTAAATTATTCTATGATCATGTGCTCTTGATCACCACTTGGTGATCACCAAATTATGATCACCTTTCCACGTCGGCACAAGGTCTGTACCCATAAAAACATGGTGGCAAAAGTTACAGTGCTAAAGCATATCAGTCCAACTTCCAAACCGTAATTATTGCTTTAGATACTGTATTTTGATTCACTGGCAAACCTATAAATTTGTCAGTTGATCAAATTTGAGAAGTTGTAATGCGTGAGCAGTAATTCGTGGTGTAGACAAGTACAAGTTTTATATCAGTTACCTAACCTGCCTTTATGATGTATCCAGGATCATACACACAATGTGAGATGGGTTTATTAGGCTTAAGGCCATATTACACTACGCATTGAGGCACATTCGCGTTGGGTCGCGTTGCCCAACACGTTATTTTACCAACATGTTTGTAAATCCCAACGCCAGGTTCTTGCCCAACGTGACCCAATGCATGCCCAACGCGACCCAACGCATTCCAACGCGACCCCAACAAATGCCAAAATGCGTAGTATAATATACTTCGCGTTGGGTCGTGTTGGGTCGCGTTGGGACCCAACACGACCCAACGCGTAGTGTGATATAGGCTTATTTCACCCCCAACGCGTGCCAGACTTGTGGGGCAACACGACCCAACACAACCAGAAACCCGACGCGTAGTATAATTAGGGCTTTATAGACAAAATGATAGGTAACAATAGGCAATAGACAATTTCTGATTTCTTCAGATACCCACCGAAATGGGGGTCAAAAGGCCTTAATACACTATATGACTTTGAATTGTGATACGGTGTTATTGTAGAACAAAGAACACTGTCTTCAATATGTGCAATTACTGGTGATATACTTTACCATTAACCCTTTAGACCCCAATCCGGCCATAGCCGCCCAAGGGTGTGTTCCCCAATCCCGCCATAGCTGCCCGGATAAATGGCAATATTTTGGTATTTTTTTCATATTTTACATATTGAACAACCTACAAAAATGACCAATATATCGTTTTAAAGCTGATTTGATACTCTATTTAATTCTACAAACCATATTTCTATTATCTAAATCGCCAAGCAGTGATAGACCTTTGAACATCTTTAATTAAAGGGAAATTGAGGAAATCTGAAGGGAAATCCTAGGAAACCCTAGGCAATTCAAGCTATCTATGAACGCAATCTGTGGGGTCTAAAGGGTTAAACGATTTAGAAAATGTATTTAAATCGTAGTCCATTGGATTATACATGCAGACTTTACCAACCAATCATTACCCCTGTATGCGTGGACTCTAAAGGCCATGATCCACGGTGCAATTTTGGGCTGATTTTGAAAATCAGTTTGTTGAATAATCATTTTTCTCATACAACATACACGTTTCCAAAGAGTTTAGAATAATACATATCAGAAAAATTGTATTTTCATCAGGAAGGTTGATTCCAAATATGTGAAAAATGCATGAGAAGAAAATGGGTCGACCCAAAATCGCAACATGGATCATGGCCTTAAGTATGTGCTTGTTGACCATATTGTATGCACGGACATAGCACATAGTACAATGATGCTTATGTGCGCAGACATTATATGAAGTGATATAATATACTATGAAATGAATTAGAAAATGTATTTAAATCAGGAGTTATTCCCAGAACCCACTTTTTTTCCTGTCCTGTTTTCAAACTAGGATACCTTTTTTTTGATGTATAGAAAGTCCATGTACATAATCATTTACCATAAAAGCAACAGTCATGATGTGATGTCCATGCATATAACCAGTCTCCCAATTTGTCTGCAACATTGTCCCATTGCAGCTGATGTCATGAAGTGCAATACCACCTTTAAGGTGGGTCCCCACGGGGTGACTAAAGCACGGCGATTAGTGTTGGTCGCCCGTCGATTAAGTGGTTAGTACGTCGTCGGATGACTAATTAGTCGCTGGCGGGGAAAAAAAGTTAATCGCCACGTTGGGACGCTATTGCTTCAAATTTGCCAGCGAATAAGGGTCACTTTAATCGCCCAGCCCGAATTTTAACTGTACTTAACAGTGGCAATTAGAGAAAAATATCAAACATGTCAAATATTTCACCCAAAAACCACAGCGACTAGAGGTTTAGTCTTCAGACATCACAGCCCCAGTGTATAGTAAGTCCGCGGACGACAAATCCACTAAATATCACGTTGGTTGCCGTCAAATTTTCGGCAGATTTAGAGCTGGTTCCTAGGGCATGATCAAGGAGTCCCTGGGTAAAATTTAACTTTGCTGGGGTATTCCACTACATGACTTGGGCTGTGTTATGAAGATGTCACAGAGAGATTGCACATATTAGAGATAAAATTCTTTGTTACACATATGTAAGATGCCCAGAATTGCAAATTTCCAACAATTATATGACTCCTAAATACAAATTTGTCTGTTATATCATCGTAATGCAGCCCAAGTCATAATGGAATACATCAGGCTTCATACCTCAGCATGGTCAAGGCCCTATTACACTTCACAACCTGAGCTGCCATATGACAATGTCACTGTGAAATCACATAATTTTATATAAGAGACAAAATTCTTCGTGACACATGTGTAAAAAAAGCTCTGAATTGGAAGTTTAAAACAAACACATTACTCCTGAGTGCCAATTTTCTGTAATATCATCATATCGCGCCAATAATTATCACAGTTAAAAATCATGTACCGTAATTACTGCCTTACGCCTTTAAAAGGTTCGTGAACGCAGCACCGCCCACCAACCGGTTCAGAGTAAGAATAATTATTAATGAACGGCATCACTGTCTGCCGAACGCATAATGCGTGGTAACGATCCCTGGTTATACCACATGCCTTTTATCTAAAAGTTATCATTAAAGAACCTACTAATACCTCTGAATCAAGTCATAAATCATCACAACGCCCAACCTCATTAGATATAATTATCATCTTTTATTTATCATTTGGATAAAGTAGCTGGAGAGAGGTAATATTTCTCAAATAACCTCCTCCAGAGGTTTATTGAATCAACTTCCACCAGAGATTTACCAAAGTAAACATACTACTATTAAACCTTCTCATAAAATCGTAAGCTGTAGGTTACGCCCTCAAACCTACTGGGCAAACAATAGGCACAGAGATGAAGAGTGGTATAACTGGTTACATACCAAAAAGCCAGTTGACCATGGAAATAGTACAGGCTATATCATGCGTCCATGCCAATTATTGGACAGGTATTATTATACACTATACTCCCCACCGGAGACGCTGAAAATAGGATTGAGCAGACATTGGGTCGAGGTTTACCTTTTAAACCTCCACCTTAGATTATTTTGAAAAGTGTACCAGACGCATAGAATTTCATGTCAGTTTTCAACTTTATGGAAAATTTGAGCATCTGTTTTTCAGAGTCAATATTCGAACTACTAGATTTATAGTTCCATAGCATAACCACTACCTTTCACTGAGACAGCGGACATAAACATGTGATTCTTAAAATGTGAAGGAAAACATAGCTAATTTACTAAATGTTTTTGTGTTCATAGAACAACAACAAAACATTGATAAAGGACACATTTTCAAAACTAAGCCAATGGTAATGTGTTTAAATGGGGTGGTTGATATGCATTTGTTTACAACATAGTCCTATAAAAACAAATAACATAATATGTTAACCCTAAGGGTTTTGAGCCCCAGACCTTTCACATGGGAGTCAAAAATTCTAGTCACTATGCTAATAAATCCTTGGTCATGTGGGGAGCAGTTATAGGCCTAGCTAGCTAGTCAATACAATATAGTTTGACACATCTATTAAGTATACAGTATATAATTATAATACATGAATATATTATTTAATGTATATTTCCCTAACCACAATAGCTCTGCCCATCTCAAATCATGTACCTTTTATGGTTATGTATCATAGTATAAGTGTGTAAACTGCCTTGGAGATTGAGGTTATGCCATATAACCTCTATGGCTTACGTCTCAGAGATTATACAGCATAACCTTTGTCTCTATGGCAGTTTACCTTCACAAATTCTTTATTCTGAACATAAAAGTAAAGTACCTCATTGACATTCATCTCAGCCAATGGTGTGACGTCATAATAACGTTGCAGCAACATTCTGGTTGGTTCTGTATTTAGTTCCTTTTACTTTCTTTTGATGACTCCCTGTTACATCACTGCAAGCTGGTTCGGATTACTTCAACAAGTTCGGGTAGTGTGATTGAACAAATACAAGATAATATCGCATATTTCATTTAAAGAATATCCTGCATATGACATAATGACATAACATTTTAGAAATATCACCACATAAAAATGAAATGTAGGTCTTAAGGCAACTTGTTTACTTCTGCACCTAAATCCTAATAAGTGATAGAAAAATTTAGGACTAAAATACCAACACAAGATAAAAACCCAACACCATATTTATTTCACTACAAATTATGATATCTCAAAAATAATTATATATGTTTGTCCAAATCCACACTAGAGTAATAATACATATCTAGCTCGTGCCTATATTGAGAAGGATGTCTGCCTTGGAAATATAATTCATATGCTCACTAGTGACATTAATGGTAATACATAAATGATTCTTAGAAAAATAAATGTGATCTTTGTATACTCAAAAAAAATATCGCGATCAAACTTATTCATTTTGTAAAATTATAACTATATAATTATGTTTGGTAAGAATATACTTGAGTATTTTTTATCAAACAGGGAAAGTTAGATAATACAGCAAAAAAGCACAACTACCTTATTTTCTATGCAGCCAAAATCTAGCATGACAAGTTGAATACTTCCAATTTCGGGTTTGTAGTTTGTTCTGGTTTATTCGGAAAATTTATCCTCTTTTCATTACTTCAAAAAAAAAAAGTCCATAAAGGCACTGCCAGTGTTCTAGGAGGAGATGTCAAAATTCGCTACAGCAGGTTGCAGCCAATAGTCAGTAACTTAACATCATGCATATTGCCACCACTCTGGGGTATTTAGGTCGCAAACTACTGCCATGCAACTGCAACCTGACAGGAAAGGGGTGGAGACACTCTCTTAATGATCCTAAATTACCCCATTAACTAATTAATTAGATAATTAGTCCTAATGAGGTGATTAAGACCTGTGAAATATAAAAAACATGAAAGAAAAGTTCCTTTCCATCTTTCTCTCCAATAATACATTGATAAAGGGCGGTGTCTGGCACCTTTAATGGGATATTAAGCACACAGATGCCACTCCCAAGTTATGACAATGTAGGAATAGTAGGAAACACTTTTCCTACTTTTTTTTCCAGAAGCAACTAGGAGGGAAATAGCCTGTAGGAATAGAGACCTGACACTGAATTGGTATTTTAATAGCTTAAAACCACTGAAATAGATGTTAAGGCATGATAGCAAAGATTGGTTGAGCAATCTAAAATCAAAAAGTAGGAAATCCTACAAAAGTAGGAAAAATGGCATCTCTGTAAGCAGTTATAGAATGCTGTAGCCAATCAGTGGTTCACAGCCACTGAATTTTTCTTGTCACCCCTGAGCAGAAAATGTTCTAAAATGGATTTTTTCTAAAACACAATTATACAATTTTCCAGAAATCATTGCAGTAACTTTCTTCCATGACAATGCCCTGATAAAGAATGATAATACACTACAACTTTTACAAAATGTATAGAATAAATGTGTCACGAAAAAATGTGTAAAATGATGGGCAAATATTTTGCCACCCATTTTGATAATTGACTCTATATGGGACATGATTAACTGTTTAATTACTCTGTTTGAAAACCAAAAGATTTCACACATGATTTAAAAAAAATGTTTTTTGTTAGGTTTCCACAATATCAAGCACGGCGTCGGCCAGCAGCTATTGTAAGTAGAAAGTATCATTTGTATATCCCAGAAAACTAAATGTCTCTTGAGATCTGTTCCTCTCATGAGACTGATGTTAAAAGAGATAAGTACATTTCATTACACAAGTAGTTTCTGTAGAATTCAGCTATCATACTTAAAGCATCCAGATTTTAATTGTATACTCGCATTAAGAATGTCAATAGAATGTAATTTTGAAAATAAATTCCTTCTGTTAGGTTACCATGGAATCTTGATCTTAAGAAATTTAAATGAAATATGGTCACAAATTAGGAATTTTTCATATCTATTTTTTCTTCATATTGAAACAGAATTGAAATATCATTTCTAGTTTGAATTCATAGATATTATTGTATTTCTGACGTTTTGTTTCATAGTTATCATAATTTATCTAATAAACAATGGATATTAGGAATTGTCATGACTATTGCATATGTAAAGATATATATAGCTAACTTAGTACTAAGCCCATTAGGATATGTGCAGTAATATTTTAAACTTAATAACAACATGGGAGGTGTAGACCCTTAAAATCAACACTGCAACATGGCAATTTCTTAAATTCGACATGGCGACACGGCCGTTTTTTAAATTCGACAGGCAACATAGCAATTTAGTGACAAATGACATTGCCCTGTTCTTAAATTCGACATGAGACAGGAGCTTTACAAAGATATGGACATGCGACATTGCCATTTCTTAAATTCGACATGGGACATTGGGATAAATTGAAGTTTACTGACATGCGACAGGGCCATTTCTTAAATTTGACACGTGACATTGGACCCCCCCGTCTATACCCCCAACATGCTCTATAATACTGGAATTAAGGAAATTCCACACTGAGCTTCCATTCCCTCATGAGATATCACTGTTTATTTCAACATTGTCACTTTATGCCCCATTGCATGATCATAATACATATCTTTGCTTTCATGATACACTCTTGTCGCAATCTTATAATGGCAAGCATCAATTACAGTTTCAAGTTTTCTATTGATAAAAACTCAGAATTAAGAAATATAGGTAGTTAACTTACTTGTAACTGAAGGAGTAACTGTCACCTGACCTCTTGAAACAACAACAAAATTAATACAGTCGTATTTTAGTTCTTGGCATCATGAATTGTCAATCTAAGAAGGTTATGAGATAACTGACCTCTAAAAGCCAATGTGAATCACATTTTA
Source organism: Lepidonotus clava (assembly GCA_936440205.1). Taxonomy (NCBI): domain Eukaryota; kingdom Metazoa; phylum Annelida; class Polychaeta; order Phyllodocida; family Polynoidae; genus Lepidonotus; species Lepidonotus clava. Next base: position 37,764,172 of record OW387145.1, read on the forward strand.
TCATTCTGAGCCCTATTTCCTGCAGTATTCATTTATTCAATACCTGAAAAATTAATTCTCCTGGGGCAAACTTATTTTGCCATGATGATTTCTTTTTAGATATCTGGTCTATAGGCACTGCCAGATTGAAGTGTGAGGTTGCTCTGTCCAAACGTTAACTCACCAAGCATAATCAGATCCCTTAGGGGGTTGACACCAGTTGATGATGTTGTCCTCACTGTGAAATGAGGGTGACAGGGCAGGCATAGAGAAAGGGATCAAAACCTTGAAATATTTGTTTGCTGTAGCTCATCCCTCAGTGAACCCAGACACTTGGTCAGTGCTGGGTTCCCCCACCATCACCTTTTACTGTATCCAGTTGTCTGAGACTTCGTTGCGATATCACTGCTGTATTGCAGTCTCAGTCATGCAGGAACAAAAACCGCTATTCAGTGCAACAGCAGCTGTGACTTGTCCTGTAGCCTGGTGAACCATGACCCCATCAGTTAGAACAACCCTTATCAAACTACAGATAAAATCTATGATTTGAGGACCATATTGCACTATTACATTCCCTCATATCGCAAGAAGAAGCGCCAGCTTGTCGAAAGTCTCATGGGGATATTTGCAGCCCTATCATGCCCTGTAGGCCTATAGGTGATTTTACACCTGTGCAACTTGAGCTGAGATATGCCTGCGATATCTCTACAATGCAAGTAAGTCGCAGACCACTGCATTATGAGAGATGTCACACCAGTGTTAATGAGAAGTTGCAGTATATTATATATGCTGCAACTTAAGCCCATACCCACTAGGCGATTTGGGCTTGGTTGCCCATCAGTATGCTATATTGAAATATACATGTGTGATCAGAATCGCTGGGAAAATCACCCAAATTTTATCAAATATGTTCATTTCAATATAGCACATTGATGGGTGACCAAGCCCAAATTGCCTAGTGGGTATGGGGCTTTAGGGATCGTGAGATTTTTTTCATTACAGCAAAGTTATCATAGATCACATTGCAAATTGCAATATTTATCTAGCATGTTTAACAATGTCACAGGTCTTGGTTGAAAATGGTAGGTCAGAGGAATCTGTGATAACGCAACCAAGAAGGAGGTGGTTATATGTACTAATATTATTAAGCAATATCCTTGTTTTATCTGATGTGTGTAAATGCCTGGATGCCTGCAATACACTGCGATATATGGCTGCGACTTGGGATGGTGGGTTGGAATGAGTATAGATTGCAACATGCAATAATGTCAAATTACAACCTGCGATATGATGGAAATGTCAGAAGCAGCTTATCACACAGATGTAAAAACACCTTATTAGTATTACACTGAAATTATATTTTTCAGGCTTTTTTCTAGACACCTTGTGCAGATGTGGCATAAGGCAGGATACTCACTGGGTGGACTTATTATGTACAAATCAGCCCGGAACTCCCTTTTTTCTTAATGTAATATATCTAAAATAAGAGAAATCGTTTTGCTTCTCTAAGCACAACAATAATACATAAGCACAACAGAAATACATAAACTCAGATATATAAATGTCCACATACATAAGAGAACCTGTGCGAGCAGACTTTGTGTCCATGTATGTAAGTAGATCAGTATGCGCAGACTTTACTTCTGTGTATATAAGAAATTCTATAACGTGCCACAGACCTCACACAAGATAATTAAACATGCATGTTGAATAAATGTCATAGTCCAAGTTATGGCTACTATATTTATTTCAACTATGTCACTGCGCTAAAATTCATATCGCACAACTTTGATGTCACATGACATTGCAACTCACCCTAGTATTACTCAACTACAATGGCACCATTCTTGCAGGCAGCAGCAACTTTAGGGTAAGTCCATGTTAAATAGTGTAATAGGGCCTTCAGTTGCTGTTAAACCTGCAAGGGCGAACAGCTGAAGTTGTTCCTGGGGGCTGATCCAGGGACATTTTACATAGCATTTGTACTTCAAAATCATGAAATACAAAGCAAATTCTTCAACCAGGGAAAATTTATGATGTAAACAATGTTCTATTTTATGATTCGTCACATGGTCACGACCAAATTTCTTGTTTGATATAGTCACAGTTATATTTTTTCTTTATAAAATGTAACTTTTACATTTTCTCTCCTAGGGTTATTACATTGGTGCTGCAGTACTGGTTTTGATTGTCAGCCTTGCAGCAATTCTTGGCACTGTTTTTGCCATCACCAGAGGTTGGTAATCTATATCTCAGATTATGTATCTGTAATGTTTCTTAGATGATGGATCCTATGTTCATAGATCTGGTATATTCAGACAGGATTACTACTAAAGTTACTATGATATTCTTTAGCATGGACACAATCTCACATGGTCAAAAATCTAATGTATGCTATTATTTAGCACTTTTAAAAAAAACATCCATGTACTGTGCCTTGTAAAGGTGCATTCTGAAATTATCAACACAAAACATATTTTCAATTGAATTATTATAGCTTATACTCACCAAATAATCTGAAAACCAAACTAAACTTAGTTGTGTGATTGATTTTGGTTTTTACACTACATAAGTGATGATCTCAATTTGTCAAACAATAGTTTAAAGTAAAATAAATTTGTTCATAATTGTTATCTGCAATGGATAGGCAAAGCTGCCAGAAGATTGCCCTTTTATGCAGTAGTGGATTTAGGAGGTTAGGGCTAATCCATACATTTCATTGTCTCAGGACGTCCTGTTTTATACCACTTTATGGTGCATTCCATTACCATGGGGAAATAATAAAATACAATATCATATGAAAAATAAATAATTGATAATGTTTTGTTTGATTACCATAAATAAATGTGTGTTTTATTATTTTCAAAAAGCATGCTTGTAAAATCCTAAGTCTCATTTAGAAAGGCCAGAGTCATTTTGGTCTGGAGACAAAAGCTTCTCGTGACTTGATTAAACCTTATTGAAATATAGAGAAACCCATAGTTATTTTGAATCTTTAAAAATCCTTTCCAAATTTAAATTACCTTAAACTTATTCACTTTTAAAAGTCAAGACATTTTTAATTCAACAGATAAACAAATTATCTGTATTATTTTCCGACAGCAACTGAACCAACAACATCAACAACAATGCCAACAACCCTCACTACCACAACAACAATGACCCCTAGCACAACCCCTATGATTACAACAACAAGCCCTACAACTACCGAGCCTCCAACCACTACAGAGCCTCCAACCACTATAGAGCCTCCAACCACTACTGAACCTCCAACAACTACTGAACCTCCAACAACTGCTGAGCCTCCAACGACTACTGAGCCTTCAACCATTACTGAGCCTTCAGCAACGACTGAGCCTTCAACAACTTCAGTAAGTTTTTAGCCTTGAGCAACTACTGAGCCTTCAACAACTACTGAGCCCTCAACAACTACTGAGCCTCCAACAACTACTGAGCCTTCAACAACTATTGAGCCTCCAACAACTACTTAGCCTTCAACCACTACTGAGCCTTCAACAACTACTGAGCTTCTACCGTGAATAACTGCTGTTACGGGATGACTAAGTATGAATCGTTGTTACAATTAAAATTAATGTCAGGTTCAATTGAAAATGAACGTTGCCTCAAATACAAACCATTTGATTTCTTTTCATGAAAAACATTCAGAAATGCTTTATTATAGCATGGATGGGCCTATGAAAGGGGTTGTCTCAGAAGTACATTTGTTTTTAGAAAAGGCTGATTATTTGGTTAAGGTGTGAATAAAAAGTGTTTGTTTACTGTAAAATAATCATACAATTTGATTTTATGGCTTTAACGGCATCAAAGAATAATGATTCACACAAATCCTTTCACCTTGACAATGCTTGAGTTACTGGCACCCAAGCTCACTTTTGGGCCCAGTTCAGGGGCTAGCTACAGCCATGACATCATTAATTTCTCAAAGTTAAATGAACAAGCAGGTATTTATGGTTGAGCACCAGAGATGGTAGTGGTTCATATTCCTGTGGTCTTTTATAAGCAGCTAGGAAGGTACATGGCATCTGACTGGTCATGTGATGAAAAACACCAAAATGATTGAGTTTACAACATCTTAACAATATTAATAAACTGTGCTATTGTGTTAACTGATAATGCAAGCTGGATTGTCTACAAACATTTGTGTCTCAATTATTTCATGTTATATCAACTTTGTGTCATCAGTTACCTCATACACCACTGTCAACATTCACTAATAGTGACAGCATCAGAGACTACTTTGAATTGGCCTGCAGCATCCCCACACTGAGACAACCTGTGGTAGCTCATCTAAATGACCCCTCATCTGCGGCAACACCTATAAATTTTTCAATTTTCTACATCGTATGATCCAATCATCTCTCGACATAACACCAGATAAGATCCTTCATCCATCCCAGATCCCATAGTGACTTCAACACTGTTGATTCCTGACTGCCATTCTCTATCTCTGACACAACCTCCAACCCACCTGGATGACAGACCGGACTCCACTGTCCACAATACCCACTCACTTGCTTCCAATGACTAAAACACACCTATCCATTCATTTTTGGAATCCCCTAACCACCCGAATTCCCTAGCAGGGGAATTTGTGCAAACAGAACAGTTCCATCATCTCCACCTCTATGGACAAACTGGTTGACTATAATGTGGGATCTTACTTGTCTACCAAACAGAACTCTATTGAAACTGTGGACTTACTGATGGCCATCCCCACCCATATGTAATGCACTACTTGTGAACTTACACCCAGTGAAGAGGATGTAAGAACCACAATCCTCAATATATCCCAACTGGTGGACATGGTTCTACCTAGTAGATGACCCATCTTGGGAGAATTTAAATTACACCAGTACCTTGTCAACTGTAAAACCAATTATGTTTTACAGATACTAATATTGAATTTTATGGAACCTGTATTACTGGGAAAGGTTTTTTGTGTGAATCCCTGGACTGTTTCACATTAGAAGTTATTCTATATCATGCAAGACTATAGAAGCTCAGAAGTAATATACTCAGAGGAAAAGACTATATCATTTTGACATGATATTGACCAAATTGATTTTTTGACTCCACTGTTATTGTTTAACATTAACACTAAGATTCTAGGTTGTAACTGCTAACATTCACTGGAAAGTTAACCAGTTGAAAAGTGTTATATCCTTACAAATGTTTGGTATGAACCAAATATCTTTTATCACAACATCAGATAGATTCTCCATCCATCTATGATCCCAGTTACTTCAACCAAATTAATTCCTGACTGCCATTCTCCATCTCTGGCACGACCTGCAACCAAACTTGATGACAGACCAGACTCCAATGCCCATGATACCCCGTCACCCATGTGAAATGACTAAAACACATCTTTCAATTCATGGTCGTAATACCTTAACCACCCAAATTCCTTAGCAGGGGAATTTGTCTAAACAGAAACCATTACTCTTGAACCGATCCCCAATGGACAGGATGTCAGATCCACAATTCTCAACATATCCCAACAGGTGGACATGATACTACTTTGTAGGTGACCCATCATTGGAGAATTTATATCATTCCAGTATCTTGCCAACTGTAAAACCAATTATGCCTTACAGATACTAATATTTGTGGACCCTGCTTCACATTTTTATGGTAATTGTATCACTAGAAATTTTCATATGGCAATCCCTGTATGTTCTATGTACATTTATTGTTATAATCTGTTGATATTTTATCAGAAGTTATATCATAGTATTATGCAAGACTACAGAAGCTCAGAAGTTATTGACCAAGTTGACTTTTGAACTCTAATCTTAATTTTCAACATTAACCCTGTATTGTTGTTAACTACTAAAACTCACAGGTAATTTAACGAGGTCAAAAGTTGTTATACTTTGACACATTTTGTGTGTGTATCGAATCCCGATGAACCTAAATATGTTGATGTTACTGCAACTTTACCAATAAAAACAACTTGTCTAACAAAATAGCCTCATTCAGCCTTTTTTAAATGTATAGCATTTTGAAAGTTAGTTGGGAAGTTAACACCTTCTTTAAACCAGAGGTACTTTGTCTTACAGCATCACCAATAGAAATTTGCTTCAAAATGATAAAATATGTCCTGACAAAAATAATGTTCATGTTGTTCCTAATTGTTTACATTACCTGAAAATGCTGAATTGGTTTTAGTTAAAAACATTATTCTAAACATATATTGCTAATAAAAATAACCATACCACTAATTATCAAGAATTATTCAAAGCATAACACTCTTCCTTTACATCTAGTTATTTAAATTCAATAAAAACATTATGGTGAGGACTCTCATCCAATCAGTAAGCCGTTTTCCATCACATGATGGACCTTCTTTACATACTTAGAGAGTATCTCTTATCTAACTCGTAATGATTGGTCAATCTAGATGCAAATTTTGAAATCTAACAATACCATTCACTAGACAATATGGTAGGCTTTCTGCTACCATGATTATTTAGTTGTGGGTCTCTATTCTTAAAGGCATGACACGATTCAGAAAAAAAGGACACAAATTCTAGTCAGCCACCAAATTTGTCAAAAATCACTGAAGCATTGACTAGGTTATGGACAAGCCTGAAACTGACAACGTTGTCATATTCTGCATAGTTAATTGCTTAAAGGGGGCCAAAACCAATAAATTCACTGAAATTTTCGAAACCCAAATAATCATGGATATTGATTCCTTGAGCCTATTTCTGGCCCATGTTAAAATCTAAACCATGAAATATGGTAAGAAATAATTAAAAACACGTTTTCCGTGCTCAAATCAATTAACGTGGATCTGCAAAAGTAGGGTTTGTTTACAAACAAATGTAAATATTACCATCTCTTGTGGCATTCTACTTCAGTTTGAGCTAGTTTTCACAGCTAATACTTTACCACTGACCTTAACTGGACTCATCGAACATATTTCTATACTTATCTGAGTTTTGAAAATTGTGTCAATTATATAGGTTTTTGCTCCCTTTAATTTTGCAATGCGGTAATGTTGTAATAATGACAATATAGTAGTTCCTAATACTACAACTCAAATACGTGACATATTATTATCATGAAAAATTGTGATGTTTCTTGCATAATTTAAATAATTGTGAAAATGAAGAGCGATACAATTGGAATGATATTTCATAATTAATTTCTTTTTCACTATTATGGTTACTCTGTAATCATTATCTGTTTACATTATATTTTTGACCAATAAGAGTTAAGCATTTGTACCACATGGTGTAGGCAAACTAAAAAGCATGGTTTTCATTTTTGCCAACTTTTCCTCCCACTTAGAAATATAATATTTTCAAAAGAAAGAAATCAAATAAACAAAATTAAGGGAAAATAAAGAGCATTTTCATATGTTGCATCAGGGCTTTCCAATATTTCACTACGAGAAGTACGTCTTGTCCCTAATCTGTTGAGTGAATTAAGGAATGTTTTATAGACACATAGGGGTCTCACACATGAACGTTATATTTTGGGAAATAAAACTTGGGACTGCTGGATTTTAACCTCTCCAACTCATTACTTCAAGATGCGTCACATATATGGAGATTTTCTGTATGAACCTGCAGTATACAGACATCAGCACTCATGGCAAAAACAGGTGTCTGTCTTTTTAACAATATAGGCTTCCATGATTATAAACTTGAGTGTCAATGTAACCATGTATATCATATTACATCTCTGCTCCTTTTACCTCATTCCCTTTATACATCAATGTCACATAAGGTGTGATATGTTATACTTATTAGGGCATGGTTGGAAGAACTACTTAGCCAAATGCCAGGTAGTCTGTACTAAAAAAAAAAGTAAAATACAAAAACAGAGCACTGCAGCATTTATACCCAATTGGATGACACATTTTACGCTCTAATTTTCACAAACTGGTGACGCCCATTTCATTGTACATCTATCAAACAGGAGGGCAGGGTAGTGGTGCAGAGGTAAAGCTCACATTTCATGATCTACAGAAGACGGGGGGCTCCCATGTTGCATCTTGAATTAAAGAAATTCACCTGTGACCTGTTGCTGTCCCTTAAAAAAGGCCATGTCATGTATTGAATTTGAGAAATCATTTCATTCAGCTTTCATTCTCTCAAAATCAAGGGGTCTAGACACATAATATGTTAGGTCCTAGCTGTTAAGGCAGTTATTGTTTTCCCTCCTGTAGCCCAAACAGGGTCATCAAAGGGCTGGTGTGGGGGACCGTGTCTATCATATTCTATGGGGCCCTGCAGATAAAGACCGCTTTCCATCTTTCAAAGAGGTATCGATCCAAGAGACAAATTTACCTATAAATTACAGCATGTAGGCCATGTATACTAGAATTGTATGCATTTGCACACACACAAGCGACATTTTTAGTATATGGGGAGGGGTAAACAAAGGAAACTCTAAATACTACTCACAGGTATTATGGCACAAGCCCAAGCCTTAAAGGGCAGGACTAACCGGGAGAGGTTGGGGAGAATAAGGGATTAATTACATACACAATTTTAACAAATTTCAGATCCACCCTTGGGCTAAAGTATGCCCACTCCCACTCCTTGGTGGGCACATACTTAATGGAAGGTCCCTAATGGAGGGGAGAGGGGTTGGAGAAGAGGGTGTGTGGGGGGCGGGAAACAGAGGGAAGGAGGGCTGAGTGCAAGGAGAGTTTGTTCTTCCATAGAATGTAATTATGTGGTTAATGCTGACTGACATCATTCATTATTACCTTATATAACAGTTTTTTTCTGAAAACACAGCTTTTATGTGTCTTTAGTTCAAAAGATGTCATCACGTGAAGACTGTACAAGTTGCTCTATAAAAATACTACAGCATGTTTGGACGTAATTATTGGCAACCATTTATGATGCTCTAATTCTCATAAACTGATGACGCCCACTGAAGTGTACATCTATCAACACTCCCAAATGATCAAACTGACACAATTGTACGTTTTAATCTTTCTGAGTAATGTTTACAGTCACTTTTACACTAACTTACATTTTGCAAATATTTTTACAATTATCTCCCTTTCAACACCAAACTATGTTTTTTCTGACTATTTTTGAAAATAGAAGTGGCTGCATCAAGACTACACTGTTAAAAAACCCCGTAACTTTGACAGTAATATACTGTAAACCTCAACAGTATAATAACATATTTATTTTACGACTATCTACCATAATATTGAAATGAAAACTAGGTCGGGCTCTTGCATCGCGCGAATAAACCACAAACACACAGATTAAGTTGTAAAAAGTCAGTTTATGTAACTGTAAAGTACTTACAAAGTCCTTCTAGAAAGCTCCCAGCTAGTTGCTATTTCCTAGAAACATTCCAAAAGTTACCTTCCAGGAATTTCCAGGAAGGTACCTTAAAAAGGGTGGGGATTTTAACCAGGGATTCTGATGGGTGGAAAAGTGAGTCTGTACCTTCCCAGAATCCCCGGCCTGCCAAAACCAAGATGGCGGCCGGGGGCCATCTTGAGAGACATGTGGGTGGATAGCCAACCAATTCAGGAGCACAGCTCCTAAATGGGAGGCCATCCAGCCCCCAAATCAACAAGAGGGCTCAGCCTGACCATCCTGGATCTAGGAGAGTGATCACTGGGCCTGATAAGCCAGAGCCCAGTGAAGGGGGCCTGCCAGAAGTGGCAGGAGGGCCTGACGGACGTCGGTGCTGAGCAGGTAGGCCGGTCCCCATTACAATATCATTGCAATTTTCAGTATATAACTGTATTTATTACAGAAATTTCTCTCACAGTAATATACAGTAATATACTGTATATCAATTGTATACTGGTGTGGAAAAGAAAAATGGACACTTTCGAATTAGAACCCCCATTCTCCACATTCAAAGTAGAAGCCAAACCAACTGAGCTAACTTGGACTGCATGCAGTGCACACTGTCATAGTCAGCACCAATGAGTAGGATCAGTACTACTATATAGGTGTTCAACATTAGACCGACATTAGGTCAGTACTCTCATACCCTTACTTATTCAGTTAAGTACCACAGCTGGGCTCTTTCTCCCTACAGGCCTCCATAGCTCAGTGGCAGAGCACAGGCTTCATATGTGAGGGGTCCTGGGTTCTAGGCTCAGCTAGTCAGGTTATCAAAATACTACTATGCAGTAGTGGTACTATAAGTAGTAGTGGTTTGCAAACATGCCCTCCATATATTTGGCCATGATAAGTAAAATAGTTTTTCCATACACTTAGGAATCTGGAACTTTCTCATTAAAAATGTTAGATTTTTAAGTTTTTGTAACGTCATTAAGATAATCACTTCATTGGCCTGCTATTTTTGGTATGACCAACCAATTAGAACACCCCTAAAACATTTACAAAATGTTTTAAAACACCTTTTCAGTAGGATTAACATGTAGACACCTTTTTAGTGCAAGAACTTAATCAGCTACAGCATTGTAGGTTTTACCTCCAACAATCAAACAACCCATGCAAGGCTAAACCAAGAAGGAAGGATACACTTGGTTATTGGCTAAATTATCCTGTAGTGTGATTACAGGAAAAATAAAACTTTCAATGCTGTTAACATTGCATCCAGTGTAAACTGTATGGCATAGCAGTGTTTTATAACATAAAATCTACATTTTTCTTTACACATTACAGTATATTATTGTTAAATTTAAACAGCTTTCATCCATAAGAATGAAAGTACATTTTACATATTACGGTATATTACTGTTTAACTTAAATGGTGTTCACCTGTAAAAAGTATGGTCACCAGTAATTATGGTCATCCGTTAGATTTACGGTAAAAGTTCGGCAACATAGTTGCCAGTAGTTTACTGTCAATTTGGCGGGTGTTTTTTAACAGTGTAGGCAGCAAAACATAACATTGGCAAAAGTGGTCCTCATATCTTCCCGCATATTTTTGCTATCTGTATGGCTATATCCTTAATGTTTTTGACAGTTTTATGTAATGGCTAGTGGGAGCAGCAGTACATACAGTGCCGTTTAGAATTAAATAAGCCCTGCTGCAGGCCAGGTAAATATATCCTGAATTATACTAACCCCGAGACATTCCAAATCGAAATGGCACCACATTGCCTGTATTAACCAATGAGAATCGACCATTAGGTAAACAAACAAGATGTCGACATCGCTGTTGCTATGAATACATCGCCATTGGCACTATGAGATTGCCGTTTTTACAATAAATTCATGAGTTTTTAGGTTTGTAGTTACCACAGGAGTTAAACCAGATGATTTATGTCATATAATATGGTCAATAATAACGGCCGTGGCGTCGAAGCAAAGAAAATAAACAAGATTTTCACACTATAACATCACGTAACATCATTACGACCACATGACTGCTGTTACCATGGTAATGGCCAATCAGCATCGAGCATTAGGTAAACAAATGCAAGATGTCGACATCGCCGCTGCTACCAAAACATTGCCTAAAATAAAGAAGACACATTTATGTTGTATTCTGTCAGATATTTACCTCTGGGTCCATGATAGTGTCTTCTTATTATGATATAAGCAAAACAGACAAGTGCCAGATGCACAAATTGAATAAAGTCTTTGGATGCAGCCTCCCATCCCTATGGAAGATGGAGCCCTAGTGAGCTGAAACAAAGGTGAAGGGGGGGCGGAACTATGGTCACACCCTTATTGATGACACAAATTGTAACCTTGAGATGCTTTATCTGATAAAAACAGCCTTGCTGACAGATCTAGATGAAAGGAAATCCACAGAGGACTGCAGAGGTGCATATAGGATTTCTTAAAGGGATAAGTACTGTTTACAGCTGTGTCACCTGGAGTTAAAATTTCAAAATCCTCAATTCTTGAAATTGCACATCCTAAATTGATGACAGTTGACTTAAAATCTGAAAATCTGAAAATCTGAAATTTTGGGTAATTGATATGGTGATTAATTTTATATTAATCAGGCACTCATGCGCCACTAGTGACTAAAATGAAATGCCTCAAAATTTATAGATATCTCATTAAACATGAGCAGGGGTTCAATATGTGATAAAATGAATATAATGTTAGTTGTTCCAACAGCAAATTTAGGGGAATAGATAAGATAGATTTATAAAGGATTATTCAGAAATAATCGCCTATGGACCCCAATCCAGCCAAAGCTGCCTGATGGTGTGGTCCCCTATCCGGCCATAGCCATCTGGAAAAACAGATATCTTTCCATTATTTTTCCACAGTTTTCCAAGGAAAACACATTTATGGGTATTTAACATACAAAATCGGCCAATATATTGTTTTAAAGCTGATACAATTTCTTATCCAATGCTACAAGTCTCATTCCAATAACGTTCATTGATGGGCTATGGTCAATCTTTGAACTTCCTTGAATACAAGGAATTTAGGGAATCCTGGAGGGAAATCCATGGAAATCCTGCGGAAATCAAGTAATTCATGTACGCAACCTGTGGGGTCTAAAGGGTTAACCTCCAGCAATTGAATAACATAGGTGACCCTTACTTTTTAAGCTTTAAAAATTTGCTTTAGACCTAAGCTACATAATCCTAGGACTTGGGAAGTCTGTGATGGATTTAAATGTGCTAGAGTCAGTTGAATATCACTCCATAGACTCCTATAGTTAAAACATTATCCTTTTTAATCTCTTAATCAGGAGTGAGCATGTTGACATGTATCTTTTTTTGTTTTAATGGAATCTCCTCAGACCAACATAAATTTCTGGTTTTGAGAACCTGTAATGGATATAGAATTGAAATGAATTATAGTAATCAATTCAATGTAATGGCACAAGTTCTTGCGACCTAATTATAAAGGATAAAACCAAGGAGATGTTATTATAGGAAATCATAGTCAAAGTCAAATGTTAATGCATAATCACAGATTACACGAGAATGTGTATCACAAATTGTACCAATTACACGAAAATGCATGTATGAGTTACACGTGAGTTACATAACATGAATTGTCTGTAGTGCATGAGATTTTAATGACCCCGGCAGTGAGGTCAAAGTTTCCACGTCATGAAGTTTAACCAATCAGGAGCCAGATTGTGGCTATCAAAAGGGCCATACCCACTAGGTCACTTTGGGTCAGCCGACGGTGATCGGCGTTGGCAATCGGTGTCAGCGTACTCATCGGCATAAAATTATCAAACATGCTTAATAAGGATCGGTGTATGCGTCGGCGTACTCATCAGCACTGACGGCAGAAAAGTACGCCGACGAGACTGCCAATTGTGTGTTGGTATGGTTTGTCCAACCAAAGTCGGCCGACAGGAGCACCGACCTGAAAAGTCACCTAGTGGGTATGGGACTTAAAGGGCCATACGTACTAGGTGATTATCCCTCAGTCGGCCAACAAATCGCCCTTAAAATCGACGGATTATGCCCTTAGGGTTAGACACGAGGGACAAATTTGGATGCCCGACAATGGGTACGAAATGTATGTTTTTTGGGCATGGCCCCTGGTCCTGAGTCTAGAATCGTTGGCTTCATGAGGCTGCTAAGCATATAGCGTGAAACCCCAAATCAGGGCCCGAACCAAACTGTAGCGCCAGTACGTTAATTAATTCCTAGATCATAGTTTGGAGCAGATACAGGGTTTTGAGACGATAGTGCGGGGTCAGCATGTAGGCCAAGTCTATTAAAAAGGCATGCACTTACCCACATATGATGGATTTTTAGTACATGGGTAGGGGTTAAACAACATACCTACTACCCTGTTTCTATGGAACAAACCAAAGGCTTAAAGGGAAGGCCTACCCAGGAGTGGATGGGAATAGTAAGGGGCCTTTCATTAAGTGTGACATACATTTAAACAAGAAAATGTGGTTATCACCCCGGAAAAAATTTAATCACCCCAGAGTGGTTTTAGGCTATTGGAACAGGAAGCAGGTGAAAATCAACAACACATTTTCACATATCAAAGCCTAAAGTAGATTTCTCATGTTTTGGCAATTTGGGAAGAATTGATAAGTTAAGTTTAAGTTAAAATGTATGTGCACAGAATCAATTTGTGATATATTATTCATTTCAAAATTTACCTATGAAAAATTCCTCATTCTAGAAATCCACATTTCTAGATCTAAACGTAATTGAGGGAAAATGGTATTTAGAATTATTTTCCCGATCACTGTCATTTTACATTGGGACCATTCATCAGACAATCAAAACCCCACAGATCCGTAAAGGGAACGGGGAAATCCGAATGAGAATGGGGCGCGGTGCAAACATTATCTAGCTAGGCCCCTACATTATTTCCCGCCACCCGTCATCACTCTCCCAGCGCACCACAGTGTCTGAGCGCCACAATCTGCTTGGAGAGTGAGCTGCTCCATATATGACGTCACGAACACTCAACACGGCGATATCCCTAAAGCCGTCTCTGCGGCCACCATATCACCATATCTGTTTATAAACATTACTTTATTACATCGGCTGACGTTAACTTAACAACTGGAGATAGATGTCGTCGGGTCATGACTGTGTCTGCTTCGCGATGGGGGTGATTAAAAAAGTGTCGCACTGTAACTAAGTGAAGGTGGTTGCTACGCAGCACCCTGTAGGCTGTAGCAACCACAACTGCTGAAATTCGCCGATAACATATTACAACATGTGTCTCCCCACACAGAAAGGATGCTCCAGGCAGGAATTAGGCAATAAAGAGGATGATTTAAGCTTTCAAATGATACCAACCACATCAGAATTAAATAATTTTCAAGGAATTTATGGGCTGTTGAACATAGGACGGTCAGCATTCCTGAAAATGGCAAAAATCCCGGATATTGAATATTTACCTAAATATTTAGTAATGAAATGAAATTTTCTCCATAAATTAACAAAAAGTCATAAAAGCTGTTAAGTTTATAACTTTTGTTCTAAAAAAGATAATCTCTTTTAGTTTGGGCTGGTAATACAATCAAGTCATGTTTTTCCAAGTGGGTTACAATTTTTGACAAAATTGGCAAAATTGTGTTGTTTCCATGGTAGCCAAAAATCTGAGGTTCGGTAATATTTGGGGAAAAATATTATATTAACATTCCAAATAGAATGTTTTTAAAAGAAAATGGAATATTTAGAGTAGGATCACTGAATTCTACACAAAAAGTTGGTTTAGGACATTTTCATCCCTATTTTTCACAAATCTACCCATATCTCCCTTAAAATTACCTGTAGAGATTAAGATATATCCCTCTCAGAGCATCCTTTCTGTGTGGGGAGACACACATAGGCCCTATGTAGGGACCATAATCAATTCCTTGTTTTCTCCTCGTCCTCACATGGCTATCTAATACTAAGCATATCAAGTAATGTTGTCAAGCATAATTACAGTTTACGTACATTGCCGAATTCCAGCAGTCTGTCGTAATCAACCATGGAAAGTGACTACGGCATAATCCCCCCGGCACCTGGCCTACGGCCAGGTGGCCGCTTCGCAGCTGATTTTTACGAAACCATTGTGCAATGGGCCACAGTGGCCCATTGCACAATGGGTTCATAACAACGAAAATAATTCTTTTGAAAAAAAATAATATTTTCGTAACAAGGATGGTTTACACACATTGTTTTTCTATATTTAGAATGCAGCCAGAGAGCTGTAACTTTTACTGATTTGTCCTTAATTCTTTTCCTTTTTACATCAATTTATAGAATTCAATTTCATTCATTAGAACAAGAGATTTTACTATGTTTGTAAAATTGTAACAAAGATATCTTTAACAAAGATATCTTTATTTAATCCTAACAACGAAATTCTATTGTGCAACGGGCCACAGTGGTGCACAATGAAAATATTGTAAACAACTAAACATTTCGTTGTTACTTTTATCGTAACAACGATGGTTTTGTACAATTTTTTTTCTATATTTAGAATGTTCCCAAAGAGCTGTAATTTTTACTGAATTTTTTATAATGTTTTCTTAGTTCATAACACTTTACAGAATTTAATTTCATTCATTAGATCCCGAGATATTGCATTTTCGTAACATCGAAACTTTTCGTTACTAAGCTTTTAGTTTGTTGTGCTTTCGTTGTTTTATCTTAGTAACGAAATTCTATTGTGCAACGGGCCACTGTGGCCTGTTGCACAATGGATTTTCGTTATCAGGATCAAACAAAGAAACTTTAAAAAAGGTTTCGTTGTTACAATTTACAAAAATAGTAAAATCTCTTGTTCTAATGAATGAAATTGAATTCTGTAAATTGATGTAAAAAGGGAAAAAATTAGAGACAATTCAGTAAAAGTTACAGCCCTCTGGGGGCATTCTGAATATAGAAAAAAAATGTCTCAAAACCATCGTTGTTACGAAAATATTAATTCCGTTAATGAAATTATTCTCGTTGTTACGAAAACCACTGTGCAACAGGCCACAGTGGCTCATTGCACAATGATTTTCGTAACAAAGAAAATAAAAAAAAACGAAACATTTCCTTGTTACTTTTATCTTAAAAACGAACGTTTTGACACATTGTTTTTCTATATTTAGAATGCCCTCAAAGAGCTGTAACTTTTACTGATTTTTTTCTAATTTCTTCCCTTTTTATAACATTTTACAGATTTCAATTTCATTCATTAGAACCAGAGATATTGCATTTTCGTTACAACGAAACATTTCGTTGTTAAGCAAAAGTTCATTGTGCTTTTGTTGTTTGATCCTCACAACGAAAATCCATTGTGCAACGGGCCACAGGTTGTGCAACTATAGCAAATCCGGGTAGGTTAAACGTGAAAAGGTCTGAGGAGGCAAAATGCTGTAGGCATAGACCCTTCTTTATAGCGCATTCGGGAGTCCGGGTTCGCGCATACGTCACACATCGTCACCTTTTGTGCCACTACCTTTGGGTGGTCAAGCAAGACCTCCAGCCAATGAAGAGTGTCCCCTTGTCCGCCTATACCACAACATGGCTGCGCCAAGTGAGAATCTCCTATATGCAGTGTATGCTCAGTGAATCACATTTACTACTGAATATCATACATTCAATATGGGAATTAATTCAGAAACAATAACAGAGCTCCTGTAATTTTCATCCACTTTTTTCAAAATTTGCCGATATCATTTTGAGCAAATGACAGCCATGCACTCTCTTCACCTTGGTTCTGATTTGAATATGACACTACAGAAGGCGCCACATTTAGTTCTCTGAGACCAATTGCTATATTGTTGTTGTTTCTCTAGAAAACAGTCCCTTTATCTAACATTAATGATCCCCAAAAAGAGTCCCAATTCTTGACTTTAAGGTGTATGTTTTAAAATACAGCAAATAATAGGTATAAACAAATACTAAAAACTGTGTTATTGCTGTAAACATATCCATGTGGCTGATTAACAATGCATATCATCTCTGTATATGAGACTATGTCAATAGACCTTGACATCCATCCAAATAGGACACCGAAGGTCTACATTTTTAGGTGGAGGAAATAATTATGCCCTTGCATGGGAGACAGAGCAAAACTGCTGTATGAAGCTTGGGTCAATCTACCACATCATACTTTTCGGCAAAAGCATCAACACATTTCGATTGAAGAGAGTTGGTAGAAAGTTACACAATGTTGAGACTAGGGGTAAGTACATCTTAATTTAACCATTCAATGACCAAACATAATCATTGGGGTAAAGATGTTTAGATACACAAAACTGGCCACAATGTGGTAGACAATTGTTGATTGATATGATAAATCAGATAAAAGAGGTGTGGGCGATTAGCATGTTTCAACTTTCAACAAATGAAGGAAATGAAGAAATGAAGGATACCAGGAATTTTCATTCTATCAAGAGGCAAAGCCTGCCAGGGGTAACCAATAATGATTCATGACTGTGAAATTCAATAATGGTCACAATTCCAAATTAGATACGAGGATGTATTGTTTACAAAGACATGTACTTTCTGAACAGGTTCTTTAATGTTTTAGAATATTCAAGAATGTTCGTGGAGATTTATAAAGGCTTTTTGGGTACAGACATGTTTGTATTGGACAAAATCATTCCCAATAATATTACACGCTCAAAATAAACCTATTTAGTTAGGGAATAACGCACGGAGGGGCGGGGTCAAGGCCTTCTAGTTCCAGGCTACGGTACGGGGCCTGAGACTGATTCGCAGCTAGCTGCAGGCCTGCGGCGAATCAGTCGAAGGCCCTGTGCATTAGCCTGGCACTAGAAGGTCGAGACCCCACCCCGAGTGCGTTATTCACGTTATAACATGGAGATTTGTA
Organism: Lepidonotus clava; assembly: GCA_936440205.1. Taxonomy (NCBI): domain Eukaryota; kingdom Metazoa; phylum Annelida; class Polychaeta; order Phyllodocida; family Polynoidae; genus Lepidonotus; species Lepidonotus clava. The sequence continues at coordinate 37,782,363 of OW387145.1, forward strand.
GCTAAATGTATCCAAATAATGTCACCGTAACTGTAACAACTTAATGTTACAATGTTTCATAATGATTACAGCCGATGACAGCCCAACATTGTAACAACGGCTGGCCTAATTATGTTCCTAGTATTCTCCCTCTTTTCTATTAAAAATTGAAAATAGAATGTGAAATTGTTGTGATATTCTTGTAGCTTACATCCATACAAACAACTTTGTCACTTACTGTACATAGATTAGATCACAATTGAAAGAGATATGGCCAAAATTGTACCAATAGTCTAAGAAAAACTTATCATCCTGTAATACTCCTAGCAACGTAGCAACGCAACATAGCAACACATAGCAACGCGACCTAATTATCTTAACTCTGTGCTTTGATTGGATGTTATCTATGTGTCCATGGAGAGGTGTTTTCTAGCTCAGGATAGATGCACGGCAAGGTGGCAACCAGAAAATCCTTTGACAATGGTTTTATTCAGAATAGATAATCGTTTTGAAATATATTTCATAATAACTACATCATAACAAATCCATTTACAAAGTTTTGTGCTAATTGGGGCATTTAAACCAAGTTTACAACGTTGTTTACATTGTACGGACGTCTAGATCGGCACGTTGCTACCCCCCAGCCGTGTTATAAAATGCTGTAAATGACCTGTAATCTTTACAGGAACTATAGATCATTGCAGCAAATAGCGATCAAAGGATGTACTAAGCTTTTCCAAGGTTTTGAACTGTGATAGGAAAAAGTATCATAAATTATTGGCATATATTATGAAAGATAAATGTACTGAGGACCTTTCCTTTGAGTTTCAGATATTTTAAAGCATTTTCCAGCCTTTAAATTGACAGATTATCCTTAGAATATATACAAAACCTGGCCAGTTATGCACATTATATGTTTAAAGCACCATATTTGAAAACTGATATTTTCTATTTCAAAGCCTGATTGATGGAACTATGGATTAATATTGAGGTATTTTTTTTATAGAATAAAGGCCAATGTAGCATCAGACCTTTATATGTAACTAAATATCAACCTTTTGATATCAATAAGCATGACAAAAGGCAAAAAAATTAGCACAGTTGACCCCTGAGAGCAACCCAAATACGTCAATTATGCTGTATTCGGTAAGATACAAGCAAACAGTTGGACATTATCATCACGTAAAAGTACATGTTACCCTCATAAACTGTTAGGATTGCAATATTTTTTATACTTTCCCATCAGAAAGTCTATTAAATAGTAATAATAGATAATTGTATAAAAAAAACAATGTAGGCAATGTAGGCAAGAAATAAGCAAACATTCTGTAACCAAATTCAAATTGCTTCTCAGCATCCAGATGGCTTATTGGAAAAATCTGTGCAAAATGGTGATATTTCATAATTTCATCTCAGCCTTCCAACTGTGTTCATTTGCTGAATAATGCTTGCATTTAGGTGAATGACACATCGTTAGATTCCAAGTTCAATTCTCTAAACTCAATATTGAAAGAATTGAGATAAAATGTAAATTGAAAATTCTATTTAGAATTAAGTTGATGGAAGTCAGAAAAAATAACAAATTTCGGGAAATTTTGGAGGACATTCCAAACATTCCAAATTATTTGGAATGTTCAGTTGGAACACATTTCATCCAGATTCATAATGTATAGACTCCTAGCTTTAGAATGATACCAAGATGATTAAAATTTATCAAGAATTGTAAGAATTATGAGGATTTCTTTGAAAAATGTTAGGGCAACTTAATGTTTTTGATCGCAATTTACTGCAATGACATAAATTTTCAAAATTTGATCCAGCAGCAATAAATATAGGTGTTTTGCAACAAAGATATCTTAACAAAGATATCTTAACAAAGATATCTTTGTTACGCCATGTGCCTTAAAGTAATCTTAAAGTAATTTCTGTAACAAAATGTCATAGTGTAATGGGTCACTGTGCTCAGTTGCATAATGGGTCTCGCTTTTGGAACACACTGCAAGACCCCTCACTGTTGAAATGCGAGTGTAGCTATGTTATCTTTTTCATAAATGCTTTCGTACAGTAAGAGTTCTGTAATGATACTTAGGAAATAATACAAATAAATGATGTTAAGAAATAATTTATTTTCTAAGCGATTGACCAGTTTTGGATAAATTTGTGGTCGAATCACTGAATGGAAGCACCATTTCTGATTGTTTTCAACTGGTTCTGGTAGTTTTCAGCAACAGTACCGGTCACTTCAGAAATACGAATTTTATTTGAATCTTCAAATAGGTTCTCCTCCTTTACAGGGAAATATTGAAATAATTCTAGCCATGATTGGCCCATGAACACTATTTGGTTCAATAAGTTTTCCCCCAAATTTAGGGGTTTTTATGCAGACGTGCGGATGTTTTATGAATATAAGTTGGTATAAACACAGCAAAATTTTGTCAACATGAATTGGAATTTGTCCTCACTTCAGGTTTGGGGAAAAAATTATTTTATTTTTCTATGAGTCCCAAAAATTGCCATATTTTTACTTTTAGTTACAATTTTTCCCATTTTCATACATTCTTCTCAACTAAAATCTGGTGTAATTAACCTTGATATAATCTTTGGGGTCCTAAAGGACTAAGGATACCAACGATTTCAAGGCTCTAACCACATATTCAGCAGAGATATGGGCCCACAAAGCTGGCATCAGAATTAAGGGCTCCCATTTTGATGCAAAATTTGGCAGAATCTTAGGTCACAAAAATTGGAATATTGTCAAAGTTTTTTTAATTTGATGTTCAAATTTGAAAAATGTTTCCTCAACATGTTCAGGAAGATATTTGTATGGGTTTAAAGAAAATATGAAATAAAATGTGTGGGACTCTCTGAAATTTGTTTGAATTGACATGGAATGAGTGTGAATGTTAATTTACCAATCAACAGTATAAACATTGTTCTTCATTACTCTTATATATTTAGCCACCCGGACCAAGTCGAGATGAGACAAATATATTTGTCATAGAGAAGCCCCCTGATGTTCAGTATCCAAGATTCGGGAAGCCATGGGGGAGGCCATGGGGGAGGCCCAGGGGAGCCAACTTTTACAACAGAAACTATCTTCAACCACCACAGAGGACATCTTATCCAAGTATGAGGTGAGAAACCATTCACGATCTGTAATAAATGGTATGCAGAATAAAACTGTGAGGTTTCACAAATGCATTTTGCAGTGAATCTATTTGCAATTGCTTGTAGCTTCTAGCATTACTTTATGAGAAAGTGTGCATAAGAAGCTCTAGTCAGTTTTGACCAAAATCTAATTTCACCCATGAATTTTATTACAAGTGCTTCTTGTTTTTCCCAAAGGGCAGTAGTGTAACACAAAATAAACAATGAAAATGGCTTTTAAAATTCATAAAAATTAATGTAGCCTGATAACAAGCCTCTTTTTCATTTTTTTTATAATTATTGCTTGATTGCACAATATTGTTGGGACAATACATGGCAAGACTTTTGCTATTTCTAAGCTACTCAACTTTATTCTTAAAATAGTCCATTGGTGAGCCCACATGAGCATCATACCTAGTACAAAAGCTGCATGATAAACTTCACATTAAGGATAGACCCCACTAATGAACAACCAATTCATTTTATAACCAATTCATTCCTTAATAGCGCTCCGATCCTAACATACTAATACTATACATCATTTGAAAGACCTTATCTTTTTTCTATCCATTGATACTAGAAAATTTATTAGGGAATTTAAAAAAGGAGGAAAGGGAGTAGTGTCATTCATACCCCTATCACTGGGGCCTATCCCTAATACAGAGAACATGAGCATGTACGTGTCAGCTTATAGACATTGTGCAAATGGCATCACAATTACCTATTATGGCCTGGCCATCAAATTGGTGATCAAGTTAAAATTATCATTATTTATATTTCTAAAGTATTAAGCATACATGTTTCTTCTCTTTTGTGTTGAAAGAGCTGAATGATAATCATCATTTAACATTCATAAGCTTTAAATTATTCTATGATCATGTGCTCTTGATCACCACTTGGTGATCACCAAATTATGATCACCTTTCCACGTCGGCACAAGGTCTGTACCCATAAAAACATGGTGGCAAAAGCTACAGTGCTAAAGCATATCAGTCCAACTTCCAAACCGTAATTATTGCTTTAGATACTGTATTTTGATTCGCTGGCAAACCTATAAATTTGTCAGTTGATCAAATTTGAGAAGTTGTAATGCATGAGCAGTAATTCGTGGTGTAGACAAGTACAAGTTTTATATCAGTTACCTAACCTGCCTTTATGATGTATCCAGGATCATACACACAATGTGAGACGGGTTTATTAGGCTTAAGGCCATATTACACTACGCGTTGAGGCACATTCGCGTTGGGTCGCATTGCCCAACGCGTTATTTTACCAACATGTTTGTAAATCCAAACGCCAGGTTCTTGCCCAACGCGACCCAATGCATTCCAACGTGACCCCAAAAAATGCCAAAATGCGTAGTATAATATACTTCGTGTTGGGTTGCGTTGGGTTGCGTTGGGACCCAACACGACCCAACGCGTAGTGTGATATAGGCTTATTTCACCCCCAACGTGTGCCAGACACGTGAGGCAACGCGACCCAACACAACCAGAAACCCGACGCGTAGTATAATTAGGGCTTTATAGACAAAATGATAGGCAACAATAGGCAATAGACAATTCCTGATTTCTTCAGATACCCACCAAAATGGGGGTCAAAAGGCCTTTAGACACTACATTACTTGAAATTGTGATACGGTGTTATTGTAGAACAAAGAACAGTTTCTTTAATATGTGCAATTTCTGGTGATAAACTATACCATTAAATGATTTAGAAATTGTTTTTAAATCGTGGGCCATTGGTTTATACATGCAGACTTTACTCACCAATCATCACCCCTGTATGCGGGGACTCTAAGTATGTGCTTGTTAACCACATTGTATGCACAGACATCGTACATACAATGATGCTTATATGCGCAGACATTATATGAAGTGATATATTATACCATGAAATGAATTAGAAAATGTATTCAAATCAGGAGTTATGCCCAGAAGCCCCTTTTTATTTTTTTTCTGCTTTTTTTAAAAACTAGGATACCTTTTTTTGATGTATAGAAAGGCCATGTACATTTAATTTACCATGAAAGCGACGGTCATGACATGATGTCCGTGCATGATACCAGTCTCACAATTTGTCTGCAACATTGTCATATTGCAGCTGATGTCATGAAGTGCAATACCATCTTTAGAGGCAGAAGTAGGGGGCAGATTTAGAGCTGGTTCTCAGGGAATGATCAGGGAGTCCCTGGGTAAAATGTTAGCCTGCTGGGGTATTCAACTACATGACTTGGGCTGTGTTATGAAGATAACAACAATTCTTTGTTACACATATGTATGATGCCCAGAATTGCCAATTTCTAACAATTATATGACTCCTGAATACAAATCTGTTTGTTATATCATCATAATGCAGCCCAAGTTATAGTGGAATACATCATGCTTCATGCCTCACCATGGTCTAGCCTTATTACATTACACTACCTGAGTTGCAATATGACAATTTCGCAGTGAAATCACATATATAAGAGACAAAATTCTTTGTGACACATGTGTAAAAAAACTCTGAATTGCCAGTTTAAAACAAACATATTACTCCCGAGTGCCAATTTTCTGTAATATCATCATATCGCGCCAATAGTTATCACAGTTAAAAATCATGTACGGTAATTACTGCATTATGCCTGTAAGAGACCCATGAACGCAGCACCACCCATCAACCGGTGCAGAGTAAGAATGGTAATGAGCGGCATCACTGTCTGCCGAATGCACGATGCATGGCAACGATCCCTGGTTATACCACATGTCTTATATCTCAAAGTTATCCTTAAAGAACCTACTAATACCTCTGAATCAAGTCCTAAATCATCACAACGCCTAACCTCATTAGATATATTATCCTTCATTTATCATTTGGATAAAGTACCTAGAGAGAGGTAATATTTCTCAAATAACCTCCCCCAGAGGTTTATTGAATCAACCTCCACCAGAGATTTACCAAAATAAACATACTACTATTAAACCGTCTCATAAAATCGTAAGCAGTAGGTTACGCCCTCAAACTTACTTGGCAAACAATTACCACACTGGTATAACTGGTTACATAGCTGAAAGCCAGTTGACCATGGAAATAGAACAGGCTATATCATACGCCTATGTCAAAATAATCATTGGACAGGTATTATTATACACTATACTCCCCGCTGGAGACTCTGAAAATAGGATTGAGCAGACATTGGGTCGAGGTTTACCTTTTAAACCTCCACCTTAGATTATTTTGAAAAGTGTACCAGAAGCATAAAATTTCATGTCAGTTTTCAACTTTATGGAAAATTTGAGCATCTGTTTTTCAGAGTCAATATTCGAATTATTAGATTTATAGTTCCATAGCATAACCACTACCCTACTGAGGCAGCAGACATAAACATGCGATTCTTAAAATGTGGAGGAAAACATAGCTAATTCACTAAATGTTTTTGTGTTCATAGAACAACAACAAAACATTGATAAAGGACACATTTTCAAAACTAAGCCAATGGTTATGTGTTTAAATGGGGTGGTTGATATGCATTTGTTTACAACATAGTCCTATAAAAACCAATAACATATACCTAGGGTTTTGAACCCCAGACCTTTCACATGGGAGTCAAAAATTCTAGTCATGTGGGGAGCAGTTATAGGCCTAGCTACTCAATACAATATAGTTTGACACATCTATTAAGTATACAGTATATATTTATAATACATGAACATATTATTTAATGTATATTTCCCTAACCACAATAGCTCTGCCCATCTCAAATCATGCATCTTTTTTGGTTATGTATTATAGTATAAGTGTGTAAACTGCCTTGGAGATTGAGGTTATGCCATATAACCTCCATGGCTTACGTCTCATAGATTATACAGCATAACCTCTGTCTCTATGGCAGTTTACCTTCACAAATTCTTTATTCTGAACATAAAAGTAAAGTACCTCATTGACATTCATCTCAGCCAATGGTGTGACGTCATAATAACGTTGCAGCAACATTCTGGTTGGTTCCAATTTGGTTCTTTTAACGATCTTTTGATGACTCTTAATTACGTCACTGCGAGCTGGGCGGGATTACTTCAACAAGTTCGGGTAGTGTGATTGAATGAGTGCAAGATAATAGCACATATTTCATATTATGATAGAGCTTGAATATCCTGCATATGCCATATTGACATAATATTTTAGAGATATCACCACATAAAAATGAAATGTAGGTTTTAAGGCAACTTGTTTACGTCTGAACCTAAATCCTAATAAGTGACATAAAAATTTAGGACTAAAATCCCAACACAGGATAAAAACCCAACACCATATTTATTTCACTACACATTATGATATCTCAAAAATAATTATGTATGTTTGTCCAAATCCACACTAGATTAATAATACATATCTAGGTCGTGCCTATATTGAGAAAGTTGTCTGCCTTGGAAATATAATTCATATGGTCATTAGTGACATTAATGGTAATACATAAATGATTTAAAAAAAAATGAATGTGATCTTTGTATAATCAAAAAAAAATATCCAGATCAAATTTATTCATTTTGTAAAGTTATAACTATATAATTATGTTTGGTAAGAATATAGTTGATTATTTCACCCCTAATGGCGTAGTGTCTGTACATTTACTATTTAAATCTTGTATTTCCCGACCAGGGGAATAACCAAAATGATAATGCCTTGATTTAAACTGTTAACTATAGGGGAATAACTAAAAGATATTCCCCTAGAAAACCAAGGAAACATTAAGCCACGCCCCTTTTCTAAGACTAAACCAATAGCAATGCACAGAGCCGGGGAATAACTTTTAGTGAAGCTATGCCCCCTTACTCTATCAGCCAATCAGAGGGTACCAGTGGAACATGTAGGTTGCGTTGCTACGTCACGTTGCTACGACACGATGAAATTCGGCCGTTTGTTTACATTTTTTCGTAACTTTCATCAATTGATATCTCTGCTGAAATAACACCTATTTTCACAATTTAAACAAGAGTATAGTGTAAGTAGTTATAGAATCCTTTAGCCAATCAGTGGTTCACAGCCACTGAATTTTTCTTGTCACCCCTGAGCAGAAAATGTTCTAAAATGGATTTTTTCTAAAACACAATTATACAATTTTCCAGAAATCATTGCAGTACCATTCTTCCATGACAATGCCCTGATAAAGAATGATAATACACTACAACTTTTACAAAATGTATAGAATAAATGTGTCACGAAAAAATGTGTAAAATGATGGGCAAATATTTTGCCATCCATTTTGATAATTGACTCTATATGGGACATGATTAACTGTTTAATTACTCTGTTTGAAAACCAAAAGATTTCACACATGATTTAAAAAAAATGTTTTTTGTTAGGTTTCCGCAATATCGAGCACGGCGTCGGCCAGCAGCTATTGTAAGTAGAAAGTATCATTTGTATATCCCAGAAAACTAAATGTCTCTTGAGATCTGTTCCTTTCATGAGACTGATGTTAAAAGAGATAAGTACATTTCATTACACAAGTAGTTTCTGTAGAATTCAGCTATCATACTTAAAGCATCCAGATTTTAATTGTATACTCGCATTAAGAATGTCAATAGAATGTAATTTTGAAAATAAATTCCTTCTGTTAGGTTACCATGGAATCTTGATCTTAAGAAATTTAAATGAAATATGGTCACAAATTAGGAATTTTTCATATCTATTTTTTCTTCATATTGAAACAGAATTGAAATATTATTTCTAATTTGAATTCATAGATAATATTGTATTTCTGAAGTTTTGTTTCATAGTTATCATAATTTATCTAATAAACAATGGATATTAGGAATTGTAATGACTATTGCATATGTAAAGATATATATAGCTTACTTAGTACTAAGCCCATTAGGATATGTGCAGTAATATTTGAAAGTTAAGCACATGGTCTATAATACTGGAATTAAGGAAATTCCACAATGAGCTTCCTTTCCCTTATCAGATATCACTGTTTATTTCAACATTGTCACTTTATGCCCCATTGCATGATCATAATACATATCTTTGCTTTCATGATACACTCTTGTCGTAATCTTATAATGGCAAACATCAATTACAGTTTAACGTTTTCTATTGATAAAAACTCAGAATTAAGAAATATAGGTAGTTAACTTACTTGTAACTGAAGGAGTAACTGTCACCTGACCTCTTGAAACAACAAAATTAATACAGTCGTATTTTAGTTCTTGGCATCATGAATTGTCAATCTAAGAAGGTTATGAGATAACTGACCTCTAAAAGCCAGTGTGAATCACATTTTATCATGTCCTATTTCCTGCAGTATTCATTTATTCAATACCTGAAAAATTAATTCTCCTGGGGCAAACTTATTTTACCACGATGATTTGTTTTTAGAAATCTGGTCTATAGGCATCGCCAGATTGAAGTGTGAGGTCGCTCTGTCCAAAATGTTAACTCACCAAGCATGATCAGATCCATTAGGGGGTTGACACCAGTTGATGATGTTGTTCTCACTGTGAAATGAGGGTGACAGGGCAGGCATAGAGAAAGGGATCAAAACCTTGAATTATTTGTTTACTGTAGCTCATCCCTCAGTGAACCCAGACACTTGGTCAGTGCTGGGTTCCCCCACCATCACCTTTTACTGTATCCAGTTGTCTGAGACTTTGTTGTGATGTGGCGATATCACTGCTGTATTGCAGTCCCAGTCATGCAGGAGCAAAAACCCCTATTCAGTGACTTGTCCTGTAGCCTGGTGAACCCTGGCCCCATCAGTTAGAACAACCCTTATCAAACTACAGATAAAATCTATGATTTGAGGACCATATTGCACTATTACATTCCCTCATATCGCAAGAAGAGGCGCCAGCTTGTCGAAAGTCTCATAGAGATATTTGCAGCCCTATCATGCACTGTAGGCCTATAGGTGATTTTACACCTGTGCAACTTGAGCTGAGATATGCCTGCAATATCTCTACAATGCAAGTAAGTCGCAGACCACTGATGTCACACCAGTGTTAATGAGAAGTTGCAGTACATTATATATGCTGCAACTTAAGCCCCATACCCACTAGGCGATTTGGGCTTGGTTGCCCATCAGTATGCTATATTGAAATATACATGTGATCAGAATCGCCGGGAAAATTGCCCAAATTTTATCAAATATGTTCATTTCAATATAGCACATTGACGGGTGACCAAGCCCAAATTGCCTAGTGGGTATGGGGCTTTAGGGATCGTGAGATTTTTTTTATTACAGCAAAGTTATCATAGATCACATTGCAAATTGCAATATTTATCTAGCATATTTAACAATGTCACAGGTCTTGGTTGAAAATGGTAGGTCAGAGGAATCTGTGATAATGCAACCAAGAAGGAGGTGGTTATATGTACTAATATTATTAAGCAATATCCTTGTTTTATCTGATGTGTGTAAATGCCTGGATGCCTGCAATACACTGCGATATATGGCTGCGACTTGGGATGGTGGGTTGGAATGAGTATAGATTGCAACATGCAATAATGTCAAATTACAACCTGCGATATGATGGAAATGTCAGAAGCAGCTTATCACACAGATGTAAAAACACCTTATTAGCATTACAGTGAAATGATATTTTTCAGGATTTTTTCTAGACACCTTGTGCAGATGTGGGATAAGGCAGGATACTCACTGGGTGGACTTATTATGTACAAATCAGCCCGGAACTCCCTTTTTTCTTAATGTAATATATTCAAAATAAGAGAAATCGTTTTGCTTCTCTAAGCACAACAATAATGTGAAATACATAAACTCAGATATATAAATGTCCACATGCATACATAAGAGAACCTGTGCGAGCAGACTTTGTGCCCACGTACGTAAGTAGATCAGTGTGCGCAGACTTTACTTCTGTATATATAAGAAATTCTATAATGTGCCGCAGACCTCACACAAGATTATTAAACATGCATGTTGAATAAATGTCATAGTCCAAGTTATGGCTACTATATTTATTTCAAATATGTCACTGCGCTAAAATTCATATCGTACAACTTTGATGTCACATGACATTGCAACTCACCCTAGTATTACTCAACTACAATGGCACCATTCTTGCAGGCAGCAGCAACTTTAGGGTAAGTCCATGTTACATAGTGTAATAGGGCCTTCAGTTGCTGTTAAACCTGCAAGGGCGAACAGCTGAAGTTGTTCCTGGGGGCTGATCCAGGGACATTTTACATAGCATTTGTACTTCAAAATCATGAAATACAAAGCAAATTCTTCAACCAGGGAAAATTTATGATGTAAACAATGTTCTATTTTATGATTCATCACATGGTCACAACCAAATTTCTTGTTTGATATAATCACATTTATATTTTTTCTTTATAAAATGTAACTTTTACATTTTCTCTCCTAGGGTTATTACATTGGTGCTGCAGTACTGATTTTGATTGTCAGCCTTGCAGCAATTCTTGGCACTGTTTTTGCCATCACCAGAGGTTGGTAATCTATATCTCAGATTATCTATCTGTAATGTTTCTTAGATGATGGATCCTATTAGGAATGTTCATAGATCTGGTATATACAGACAGGATTACTACTAAGGATACTATGATATTCTTTAGCAAGGACACAATCTCACATGGTCAAAAATCTAATGTATGCTATTATTTAGCACTTTTAAAAGAACATCCATATACTATGCCTTTTAAACGTGCATTCTGAAATAATCTTAACAAAACATATTTTCGATTGAATTATTATAGCGTATACTCACCAAATAATCTGAAAACCAAACTAATTTTAGTCGTGTGATTGATTTTGGTTTTTACACTACATGAGTGATTATCTCAATTTGTCACACAATAGTTTAAAGTAAAATAAATTTGTTCATAATTGTTATCTGGAATGGATAGGCAAAGCTGCCAGAAGATTGCCCTTTTATGCAGTAGTGGATTTAGGAGGTTAGGGCTAATCAATACATTTCATAGTCTCAGGACGTCCTGTTTTATACCACGTTATGGTGCATTCCATTACCATGGGGAAATGTTAAAATACAATATCATATGAAAAATATATAATTGATAATGTTTTGTTTGATTACCATGAATAAATATGCGTTTTATTATTCTTAAAAAGCATGCTTGTAAAATCGTAAGTCTCATTTAGAATGGCCAGAGTAATTTTGGTCTGGAGACAAAAGCTCCTCATGACTTGATTAAACCTTATTGAAGTGTAGTGAAACCCATAGTTATTTTGAATCTTCCAAATTTGAATTACCTTGAACTTATTTACTTTTCAAAGTCAAGACATTTTTAATTTAACAGATAAACAAATTATCTGTATTATTTTCTGACAGCACCTGAACCAACAACATCAACAACAATGCCAACAACCCTCACAACCACAACAACAATGACCCCTAGCACAACCCCTATGATTACAACAACACGCCCTACAACTACTGAGCCTCCAACCACTACCGAGCCTCCAACCACTACAGAGCCTCCAACCACTACTGAGCCTCCAACAACTACTGAACCTCCAACAACTACTGAGCCTCCAACGACTACTGAGCCTTCAACCATTACTGAACCTTCAACAACGCCTGAGCCTTAAACAACTACAGCAACTTCTTAGCCTTGAGCAACTACTGAGCCTTCAACAACTACTGAGCCCTCAAGAACTACTGAGCCTCCAACAACTACTGAGCCTTCAACAACTATTGAGCCTCCAACAACTATTGAGCCTTCAACCACTACTGAGCCTTCAACCACTACTGAGCTTCTACCGTGAATAACTGCTGTTACGGGATGACTAAGTATGAATCGTTGTTACAATTAAAATTAATGCCAGGTTCAATTGAAAATGAATGTTGTCTCAAATACAAACCATTTGATTTCTTTTCATGAAAAACATTCAGAAATGCTTTATTATAGCATGGATGTACCTATGAAAGGGGCTGTCTCAGAAGTACATTTTTTTTTAGAAAAGGCTGATTATTTGGTTAAGGTGTGAATAAAATGTGTTTGTTTACTGTAAAATAATCATGCAATTTGGTTTATGGCTTTAACGGCATCAAAGAATACTGATTCACACAAATCCTTTCACCTTGACAATGCTTAAGTTACTGGCACCCAAGCTCACTTTTGGGCCCAGTTCAGGGGCTAGCTAGATGGTAGTGGTTCATATCCCTGTGGTCTTTTATAAGCAGCTAGGAAGGTACATGGCATCTGACTGGTCATGTGATGAAAAACACCAAAATGGTTGAGTTTACAACCTCTTAACAATATTAATGAAGTGTGCTATTGTGTTAACTGATAATGCAAGCTGGATTGTCTACAAACATTTGTGTTTCAATTATTTCATGTTATATCAACTTTGTGTCATCAGTTACCTCATACACCACTGTCAACATTCACTAATAGTCACAGCATCAGAGACTACTTTGAATTGGCCTGCAACATCTCCACACTGAAACAACCTGTGGTAGCTCAACTAAACGACCTCTCATCTGCGACAACACCTTTGAATTTATCAATTTTCTACATTGTATGAACCAATCATCTCTCGACATAACACCAGATAAGATCCTTTATCCATCCCAGATCCCATAGTTACTTCAACACTGGTGTTTCCCGACTGCCATTCTCTATCTCTGGCACAACCTGCAACCCACCTGGATGACAGACCGGACTCCACTGTCCACAATACCCACTCATTTGCTTCCAATGACTAAAACACACCTATCCATTTATGTTTGGAATCCCCTAACCACCCAAATTCCCTAGCAGGGGAATTTGTCCAAACATAACACTTCCATCATCTCCACCAGTATGGACAAACTGGTTGACTAACATGTGGGATCGTACTTGTCCACCACGCAGAACTCTATTGAAACTTTAGACTTACTGTTAGCCATTCCCACCCATATGTAATGCACTACTTGTGAACTTACCCCCAGTGAAGAGGATGTCAGAACCACAATCCTTAATATATCCCAACCGGTGGACATGATTCTACCTAGTAGATGACCCATCCTGGGAGAATTTAAATTACACAAGTACCTTGTCAACTGTAAAACCAATTATGTTTTACAGATACTAATATTGCATTTTACGGAACCTATATTACTGGGAAAGTTTTTTTGTGTGAATCCCTGGACTGTTTTACAAGTTATTTTATATCATGCAAGACTATAGAAGCTCAGAAGTTATATACTCAGAGGAAAAGACTATAACATTTTGACATGATATTGACCAAGTTAATTTTTGGACTCCACTGTTATTCTTTAACATTAACACTAAGATTCTACATTGTAACTGCTAACATTCACTGGACTGTTAACCAGTTCAAGAGTGTTATATCCTTACAAATGTTTGGTATGAAACAAATATCTATTATCACAACACCAGATAGATTCTCCATTCATCTATGATCCCAGTTCCTTTGACCCAGTTAATTCCTGACTGCCATTCTCCATCTCTGGTACAACATGTGACCTTCCTTGATGACAGACCAGACTCCAATGCCCATGATACCTTGTAACCCATGTGAAATGACAAAAAAAACACCTGTCAATTCATGGTTGTAATACCCTAACCACCCAAATTCCCTAGCAGGGGAATTTGTCTAAACAGAAACCATTACTCTTGAACTGATTCCCAGTGGACAGGATGTCAGATCCACAATTCTCAACAAATCCCAACAGGTGGACATGATACTACTTTGTAGGTGACCCATCATTGGAGAATTTATATCATTCCAGTATCTTGCCTACTGTAAAACCAATTATGCCTTACAGATACTAATATTTGTGGACCCTGCTTCACATTTTCATGGTAATTGTATCGCTAGAAATTTTCATATGGCAATCCCTGTATGTTCTATGTACATTAATTGTTATAATCTGTTGACATTTTATCAGAAGTTATATCATAGTATTATGCAAGACTACAGAAGCTCAGAAGTTATTGACCAAGTTGACTTTTGGGCTCTAATCTTAATTTTCAACATTGACCCTGTATTGTTGTTAACTACTAAAACTCACAGGTAATTTAACCAGGTCAACAGTTGTTATACCTTGACACATTTTTTGTGTAAATCAAATCCAGATGAACCAAAACATGTTGATGTTACTGCAACTTTACCAATAAAAACAACTTGTCTAACAAAATAGCCTTATAGTTTGATGTGTTTTTTAAATGTATAGCATTTTGAAAGTTAGTTGGAAAGTTAACACTTTCTTTAACCCATAGGTACTTTGTCTTACAGCATCACCAATAGAAATCTACTTCAAATTGATAAAATGTATTCTGACAAAAATAAAGTCCATGTTGTTCCTAATTGTTTACATCACCTGAAAATGCTGAATTGGTTTTAGTTAAAAACAAGTTTTTAAACACATATTGCTAACAAAATAACCATACCACTAATTATTAAGAATCATTCAAAGTATATCACTCTTCCTTTACATCTAGTTATTAAAATTCAGTAAAAATATTATGGTGAGGACTCTTATCCAATCAGTGTCCTGCTTTCCATCACATGATGGACCTTCTTTACATACTTGGAGATTATCTCTTATCTGACTTGTGATGATTGGTCAATCTAGATGCAAATTTGAAATCTAACAATGCCATTCACTGGACAATATGGTAGGCTTTCTGCTGCCATTATCATTTTGTAGTGGGTCTCTATTCTTAAAGGCATGACACAGTTCAGGAAAAAAGGACGAAAATTCTAGTCAGCCACCAATTTTGTCAAAAATCAATGAAGCATTGACTAGGTTATGGACAAACCTGAAACTGACAATGTTGTCATAAGCTGCATAGTTAATTGCTTAATTTTGCAATGCGGTAATGTTGTAATATAAATTATAGTAATTTCTAATACTATAACTCAAATACAATGTGACATCTAATTATCGTAAAAAATTGTGATGTTTCTTGTATAATTGAAATAATTGTGTAATTGAAGAGCGATACAATTGGAATGATACTTCATAGTTAATTTTTTTCCACTATTATGGTTACTCTGTAATCATTATCTGTTTACATTATGTTTTTGACCAATAAGAGTTAAGCATTTGTACCACATGGTAGGCAAACTAAAAAGTATGGTTTTGATTTTTACCAACTTTTCCTCCCACTTAGAAAATATAATATTTTCAAAAGAAAGAAATCAAATAAACAAAGATAAGGGAAAATAAAGAGCACTTTCATATGTTGCATCAGGGCTTTCCAATATTTCACTACAAGAATTACATCTTGCCCCTAACCTGTTTTGTGAATTAAGGAATGTTTTATATACACTTAGGGGTCTCACACATGAACGTTATATTTTGGGAAATAAAACTTGGGACTGCTGGATTTTAACCCTTCCAACTTATTACTTCAAGATGTGTCACATATATGGAGATTTTCTGTATGAGCCTGCAGTATACAGTCATAAGCACTCATGGCAAAAACAGGTGTCTGTTTTTGCACAATATAGGCTTCCATGATTATAAACTTGAGAGTCAATGTAACCATGTATATGATATTACATCTCTGCTCCTTTTACCTCATTCCCTTCATACATCAACATCACATAAGGTGTGATATGTTATACTTATTAGGGCATGGTTAGAAGAACTACTTAGCCAAATGCCAGGTAGTCTGTACTAAAAAAAGAGTAAAATACGAAAACAGAGCACTGCAGCATTTATGCCTAATTGGATGACACATTTTATGCTCTAATTTTCACAAACTGGTGACGCCCATTTCATTGTACATCTATCAAACAGGAGGGCAGGGTATTGGCACTGAGGTAAAGCTCACATTTCATGATCTCAAGAAGACAGGGGTCTCCCATGTTGCATCTTGAATTAAAGAAATTCACGTGTCACCTGTTGCTGTCCCTTAAAAGAGGCCATGTGATGTATTGAATTTAAGAAATTATTTCATTCAGCTTTCATTCTCTCAAAATCAAGACACATAGCTGTGTTAGGGCAGTTATTGTTTTCCCTCTTGTAGCCCAAACAGGGTCATCAAAGGGCTGGTGTGGGGGACCATGTCTATCATACTCTATGGGGCCCTGCACATAAAGACCCCTTGCCATCTTTCAAAAAGGTATTAATCCAAGAGACAAGTTTCTCCTCAAATCACCTAATATTTTTATTCTACATTTACCTATAAATTACAGCATGTAGGCCATGTGTACTAGAATTGTATGCATTTGCACACACACACGTGACATTTTTAGTATATGGGAAGGGCTAAACAAAGGAAACTCTAATACTACTTGCAGGTTTTATGGCACGAGCCCAAGCCTTAAAGGGCAGGACTAACTAGGAGGGATGGGGGAGAATAAGGGACTTTCAATTAATTACATACACATATTTTAACAAATTTCAGATCTACCCTTGGGCTCAAGTATGCAATAGATTTGTACAGGAATAGTTCAAGACCCCCACTCCCACTCCTTGGTGTGCACATACTTAATGGAAGGTCCTGAATGGAGGGGAGAGGGGTGGGAGAAGAAAGAGAGAGAGTGTGTGTGTGTGTGGGGGGGGGGGACAGAGGGAGGGAGGGCTGAGTACAAGGTGGGTGTGTTCATAGAAGTAACTCCCATAGCATGTAATTATGAGGTTAATGCTGAACGACATTATTCATTATTACCTTATATAATAGGTTTTTTTTTCTGAATACACAGGTTTATGTGTCTTTAGTACAAAACATGTCATCATGTGAAGACTGTACAAGTTGCTCTACAAAAATACTACAGCATGTTTGGACATAGTTATTGGAAACCATTAACCATGCTCTAATTCTCACAAACTGATGACGCCCACTGTATATCTATCAACCCTCCCAAATGATCAAACTGTACACAATTGTACATGTTTTATTCTCTCTGAGTAATGTAATGTCACTTTTACACTTACTTACATTTTGCAAATATTTTTACAATTATCTCCCTTTGATCACCAAACTATGATTTTTCTGACTATTTTTGAAAATAGAAGTGGCTGCACCAAAACTAGGCAGCAAGACACAAAATTGGTAAAAGTGGTCCTCATATCTTCCCTTATATTTTTACTATCTGTATGGCTATATCTGTGTAATCTGCGAATATGCATTAACATTTGACTTTGACTATGATTTCCTATAATAACATCTCCTTGATTTTATCCTTTATAATTAGGTCGCAAGAACTTGTGCCATGACATTGAATTGATTACTATAATTCATCAAAAGGCTATCAAAAGGGTCTACCCACTAGGTGACTTTGGGTCAGCCAACGGTGATTGGCGTTGGCAATCAGTGTCAGCGTACTCATCGGCATAAAATTATCAAACATGCTTAATAAGGATCAGCGTATGCGTCAGCGTACTCATCAGCGCTGACGGCTGAAAAGTACGTCATCGGGACTGCCGATTGTGTGTTGGTATGGCTTGTCCAACCAGAGTCAGCCGAGTGTGGACACCGATTCATGTGGTATGGGGCTTAAAGGGCCATACATACTAGGTGATTATCCCTCAGTCGGCCAACAAATCACTGCTAAAAATCAACTGATTCTGCCCTTAGGGGTAGACACGAGGGATGAATTCGGACGCGCGACAATGGGTACGAAACATACGTTTTTTGGGCATGGTCCCTGTCCTGAGTCTAGAAATGTCAGCTTCACGAGGCTGCTAAGCATCTAGGGCAAAACCCCGAAACTGGGCCCGAACCAAATTGTAGCGCAAGCACGTTCATTAATTCCTAGATAATAGCTCGGAGCAGATACAGGGTTTTGAGACGATAGTGGGGGGTCAGCATGTAGGCAATGTCTACTAAAAAGGCATGCACTTACCCACATATGGTCGGGAGGGGTGAAATAACATACTACCCTGTTTCTATGGAACAAACCAAAGGCAAAAAGGGAAGGGAGGGGTGGGGAGAATAAGGAGCCTTAGATTAAGTGTGACACCCCCCCCCCCCCCCCCCCCGCGACTAAAATATACATTGGATTTGTACAGGAATATATGCACATTTTCAAAAATCCCAGACCCTCCACCCCTTGATGTGTATATACTTAATGGAAAGCCCTTATAAAGGGAAGAGGGGTGGGTGCAAGGAGAGGTTGGATGGGGGTGAAAGGGGCGTTAGGTTTGTTGGGGAGAGGCGGGTGCAGGGCCATGTTAACTGGATAACATTTGCTATGTTGATTTTAAGAAAACCCCATGCTATATGTTACTAAGTTTTATGTTGAATGTCTAAATCAAAAAATGCCCTTGTCATCATGTTGAAGTCAGGGGACTGGAGCCATAGCATTAAATGCACTAGGATGCTACCAGCCTGTATGTGGGGCAACACATATATCATCATATCTTGTGTCACCAGGAGTAACCATGCATGTTAACTGAGGGGTAAATACTAGAGGACAATGTGTGGGCCACCCGGGGTCGATCCTTGGCTGGGCTGGGCTGGTTGTCACACCTCTCTGCTTGTGACTCAGGGGAAACAACAAGGTTATCAGAGGTCCCTACAGGACTACCAGCTGTCTGTAAGGCCCTGTCTATAAGACTATGCACATTAAAGAAAACCTGCCTCAGTAAAGGTGTAAGGGTATGGTCCCTACCAAAGGGCAATGGCAGCACAACCCCGACAACCCCGACAAGAAATGAAACTTTATTTTTGAATACACAGCTTTTATGTGCCTTTAGTTCATAAAATGTCATTAAGTCTAGACAAAGTTGCTCTACAAAAATAAAAACGGCATGTTTGGACGTAATTATAGGCAACCATTTACCGTGCTCTAATTCTCACAAACTGATGACGCCCACTGAAGTGTACATCAATCAAGCCTCCCAAATAATCAAACTGTACACACTTGTACATAATAAATATTATGTAGAAGAAATATAATAATATATAATTTATAGGGGGAATGTGGGTTGTATCGCACATGTAGGTTGTATCGCGCACCTCGACTTAAGGGCCTATAATTAGTTTAAGATTTATCTAATTGTTATAATTCAAAAAGGTAGACGTGAAGTATTGTATAGGGCACCCCTTGAATGCTTTTGACTCATGGTTTTCATCATAGTAATTTGTGTATACTCAGTACGTGTTTTCTTCCATGTTTTTATCATTTTGTCTTAACATTTTAGTTAATTTTCTCTCTTATATATTGTATGTTTCCAAAACAATTAACCTGCCAATTCACAGTTGATTTATGTATACAGAAAGTCGGGGATATTCTGAAAATGAATATTTTTTCCAAACACTGAAATAAAAGATTATTTCAGTGAAATTTAAAGATGAAAATGTAACTGTGAAAATGTATTGCGCATTAGATGTTGTTGTACCGCACAGGTAGTTGTCTACTATGAATATATCATTCAAACTATCATATTTTCTGATTTTCTTTAAATTAAAACTTAAAATCACATTTTAAACTGTTTTTCGATACTATGAACACTTTTACTTTATATATTTCAAACCAGAAATAATCCTGAAAATTATTTTAGAATTACTAGAGAAAAAGTCAACATCACCAATAAAGTGAAGTTTTAGATTTTCAAAAATTATAATTTTGCTTATAATTTGTTGTCTTTGCAATTATCAAATCAATCAAAACGTAATTTGTTGAATATTCAAATGGCAAATAATCATGACTTTATATTTCAGCTTATATCTTTTTTTTGCAATGCAATTCAGCCTAATAACTCAAAATTACAAATATTTGGTTTTAATTTGTTTTTGTAAATTATTTAATATCTTCCTATCAAAAATGACATTGTAAAATCCACGATACAATGCTTACATGCGCGATACAACAAATGGCTATAGGTTCTTATGCAAGTGAAAAGGATTTGGGCTTTAAAAACGACAAATTCTAGACTTGCACATAAATAATTTTAAAGTGTTAAATTTAAAACTAGATATTAAAATGTGTCAATATGGGTTACAGAGAATCATAAGAATGTAATCCCCTTCTTGTATTCCATTTCTTTTTTTTTATCACAATAAGATTATATCCTGGACCTTATCTACTTGTCTAGCATAATCTTTTGTTGTTGTATCACGCACCTTATGCGCGATATAACCCGCATTCCCCCTATAACTCTTTTGGATAGCAAGACACTTTTGGAGCTATTTTTCAGTAATCTGAGCTAACATAAATGAGCATTCAGCCTAATACCACTTGAGTTATATACACACAATCCACGTCCAGAGCTTGCAGATGTCATAAATATAATTTAGTTACACTACAGCAGAGTCTAAAAGCCCAATATTAAAGGATATTAAAGGATAAAAGGTTTATTTTTCTAGGAATAAGACAGAGACCTTTAAAGCAATTTTGGAAACCAAAAACACCTTTTGATGTTGATATTCTATTTGGCCCCAGGTTAAAGATATTAGGAACTAGGCATCTATGGGAAGGTTCACTACGCACATTCATGGTGTATATCAGACCTAAACTGACTCACTTCTGAGCCCCTTATCTTAAATATTTTACAACAAGACTTTGTGATGCGATATCAGCATGGGATGATGATGTTACTGAAAATGTAACAAAGAATTTTTTGTCTCTGATATGGATGAATTTTCTGACACCATTATATAGCAGTGCATGCCGTGAGGTGTAATACCACCTTAAAGGGGATGATCCAAGATGCGATTTTGTGCCGATTTTGAACCGATTTAGAAAATTGGGTTGTTAAATAATCCTTTATTCTTATAAATTTTATAATTTCCTAAAGAGTCGCATTGTGGATCATGGCCTTTACTGAGCCAGCATGCAGTTTGATATCTCTCTATACATTCTGAGAGGCCTGACCTTTTTGTGCCATTTGTCCATCTCTTCTTACCTCGATATGATGCTTTAAGACCTGATATGAGCTAGGGGAAGGGGTTATGATATTTTTGATCTTCATGGTATCATTAATTATATTAAACCCTCTGAACCCTAGGTTCTTGTCTCACCCTACTATGCTTTCCTGCCCTCTGGTGGCTGTTCAGGGTAATAACATCACACTGTACCATGTATACTGTTTACCATCTTTTCCCATTCCCCCTCTACCTCTCCCAATGCCCTACACAGCCTGGGTGGTCGATGAAATGAACAAGATTGACCTTAACTGGCCTCCCATTTAGTACACATGCAAATTTTCCTAGATTTTAGACCCCCACTCCCACCCCCATTGCTGCGTACATACTTAATGGAATGCCCCTTAAGTCCATATTCCACTATGCGGTGGGGCGCCCTTTGCGGTGGGCTCATCTCCCACCGCAAGCAATTTGCATTTCAGAAACGAACATGTTGGTTTCTCCTACCGCAAGGACCCAATAGAAGAATCTATCAAATCATTTAAACAACAAATATAAATCATAAGAAAGTCATAAAAAATCATAATAAAGTCATAAAAAGGTCAAAAATGTATTTCATATAAAAGAACATCAAATCATTTCCGGTGGTACTTGCGGTGGCTCACCACAAGTACCTACGCAAGTAATGCCTATATTCCACCTTGCAGTGACCAGATTTACTTGTGGTGGGGCCGATCACTGCTAGGAAAATGCCCGCCACGAGCAGAACACTGCACAGTGGAATATGTCCTTTAGTGACTGAACTGAGTTGGGCCTTCATCAAGTGAAATGTACGCCATTGGCCCTTAAGCCTGGTTTACACATTATGATACTTATTAGTTACCCCTACAATGACAATTGCATTAATGTTGGAAGGGAACTGAGATTGAATTATCCCAGACGTGATTCTCTGGATTGTTATATTTTGGTGTACCTAAATCAAAATGCATTGTGGGAAATAATATGTAGACATCTCCATTTCCTCTTGTAAGCCTTAAGCATAATATGAATAATCAGTATCTTTTGTTCTTAGATGAGCAGGTGAAATTAGGTACTTTTTCCTTTCGTTGCTCTATGTACTTCATATAACTGAAGTTAATTTAAGAATATTTCCATTAGAAATTTTTATATATCCCTAAGATGCATAATTTCTATGGTTTTTCCCATTTTTTTTGTCAACAAAATACGCCAAATTAAGCCTGCAGGTGCATACATTACAGGGAAACTTGGAATTGCGTCTACCTGAATTCTTTTGATGTAAATCCTGGGAATGTTAAGGGCGTTGTCGGGATGTTGTAAGGCCTACAATGAGGGTTATCATAAGCATTTTGATGGTATGTGGAAATGCCCCTTAAGTAGGCACCCAGTTTAGGTAGCATAGTGATATGAAATGATATGATGATGTTGATGATGTGTTGGAGTTTAAGGTCTACTCAGCAATTTTTCAGCTATGTCGAGACAACTCCGGTTTTTGACTGCCAATTGGCTGACCGAATCTATGGGGATGGAAACAAGGTGAAGCAAGGTGGTGTAGCAGGCACAGCCCAGACTCGAACCCAGGTCTCCCACAAGCAAGGTGAGGACATAAGCCACTACACCACCCAGTCCCCCTTGAAATGATATGTGAAATGAACAAAATTAATAGGCACGGTAGAGACTATATGCTCAGATTTAGTAGGCAAAGGGTGGGGTGGGGGGAGTAGGGAGATGCAGCTTAGGGGAGAGGGAGGGAGAGGGAGTAAAAGATAATTTTGCATATTTGTAACACTTGAAATGTTACCAACTTGAAAAGCCACCAAAGGGCATGAGACGTCAGTAGAGTGAAACAGTTAGTTGGACTTAATGGTGTCTTTATAAGAATAATATGGAAACTTTCCATAATCTCTCTCTCATCCCTGCACATTATAATTATGAATACTTTGAATCATTTTAACAATATATTTTCTCGTTTCTCTACAAAACTGTCCCTCAACTAACTTCAATGATCCTCAAAGAAAAGAATCCAAGTTCTTGACTTTAAGGTTGTATTTCTTAATACAACATATAAGTTTAATAATAAACTACTAATAACTGTGTTATTGCTGTATATATATATATCATGTCATACACACATACATACATGTCTCTGTAAATGAGACCAGGGGCGGATCAAGGGGGAGGCCCCTGCCCCGCCCCGCCCCGCCACCAGCTCCCCTGTTAAATTGTGTTTGGGAGGCATAACCTCCCCAGTGCTTTCATGTTTGTGGGTCCCCCCTTTCAATTTCTGCAACCGCCCCTGAAGACTACGTCAATAGACCCTAACATCCATCCAAATAGGACATCTAAGGTCAGTTGCAGGAAATATACCTTGCATGGGAGACAGAGCAAAACTGGCCGCTTGAATTTTGAGTCAATCTACCATTTCATACTTTTCCACAAAAGCATCAACATTCAAAACATTCTGATTGAGGAGACCTGGTTTAAAGTTCACAATGTTTAGAAGAGAGGTAAGAACATTTTACTTTCTCCATTAAGTGATCAATTATAACTATTTGAAATGAGATGTTTAGAAACACAAAACTCGAGCACAGTGTGGTGGACCATAAGTGGGTATATCTCAGGGTTGTATATAAGTTGGACAAGATAACTATTTAGCAATCCTTGTCTCCTGGAGTTGGGGCAAGATTTGGATTTGGAAGTATAAATCCACAAGTACTGCTAAGACATTACAATTTCTTAAATTTTATCAAATTGACAGTTTGTTGGTTTACCAGCCAATCAAACTACTCAATTTCAAGGCAAAATTGGGTTAGACATTATAGGCTGAGGTGACGGGGTACAGCATTGGTTGCTATGGGAAAAATGCCAATGTAATATATTATTGCATTAAACAGATTTTAGGAGCATTCTGTCCACCTAATTGGCAATGGTTAATTTTGTATTATCCAACCCTCTTCTGAGAATAAGCATTGAGGCAAAGTTGGAAATATTTCATGGTAAATTCTAATATGAGTGTGAACTGGGATGGGCATGTTGTTGGATTGATTTAATAAATCAGATAAAAGAGGTATGGGTGATCAGCATGCTTCAACATTTTTATAACCTTCTTCCAATTTATTTAAATCTATGAGAAATGCAGAATATCAGAATTTTTCATTCTATTTAGGAAATAACACACTGAGGGGAGGGGGCAAGGCCTTCTAGTGATCTATAATGGTACAATAGTTTGTGAATGTTCATGGAGATTCGCATAGGTTTTCTAGGTTTGTGAAAGACAAAACTATTTCCACAAATATTCGTGAAATTTTATGGTTGCCACTCCTGGTGCAACAAAACCCTGGGGATGACACGTTTTAAACACTTGACATTGAAAAACAACCCCAGTTTTTGTTGTGCTATATACGTTTTTTTTTAAAGTTTTCCTACAGTAACGTTTCTGTGAATATTGTCCGATCCAGTAAAACTGCAACATTCATATTCTTAGGTTATATGCAGGGTTCGAGCGTGTTGAAATCATTTGAGAAATAAACCTCACTATTGATAGTTTTCTTTTATATCTAAGTGTAATAACATGGATATTTCCTACCAAGGATAGCATATTTCCTGTGTTTGACCTGCAGACTATCCTAGATCAAAGTGCATTCTGGGAAATATGTCAACAAATCACAGGGCCTTAGTATAGAAATTTTCATAAATCATGGCATTATAAATTTGTTGTTTAGGATGAAGGGGTAATGTGGCAAGTCCAATATTCATATAATAGCATTTTCTATTTCCTATTTTCTACATAAATATATTAATCAAATATATCAAATGGTATATAAATGAAAATACTACAAGTGAGCTTATAATTACTTTCTATTTCCTATTTTCCTTCATACCAATACTTTACATTTAAGACTTATGTCATGGAATTGAAAAATGCACAAAACAGAAAAACAGACAATTGGAACCCAGTCTTAATATGCAAATGAGCATACATGATTGACAGGCATCACTCTCCCAGCAGGGTATCACTCTCCCAGCAGGGAACTCTACATGTACCTGTTTCTGCTTGGAGAGTGGAGACTGGTGGTGCGTAATAGGCTGTGTAGTATCAGGGAACCAGCGAAAATGAATATTAATGAGGTGGGCGGAGCCTAATTTGCATATTAATACTGGGTTCAATTGTTTGTTTTCCTGTTTTTCAATTTTATGGCATTAGTGTTAAATATAAACTATAAGTATGAAAGAAAATAGGGAATTGAAAGTTATTTTAAGTTCTGTTGTAGTTATTTCATTTCTATTGCATTTGATATATTTGTTTGATATATTTATATAGAAAATAGAAAATAGAATATGTAATTATATGGATATTAGACTTCCCACATTACCCCTTCATCGCTTAAGATCATTGAAATCAATATGAACTATTTCTCTATTGGCTATCTGTATATATCTACATTTCTTTGGTTGTTTGAAAATTCTTTGATCACAAACAAAAATATACCAAAGATGCATGTATTTTGTATAATTTTTCTTGTGTTTCTCAACAAAATTGGTCCAAACTGACCTGCCAGTGTGTAAAGTAGTGTAAATTACCTATCTGTAAAAGGGAGAATTGGGAAATGATACTATGTTGCATTCGGGTAGTAAAAAGGCAAATTGATAAAATGTTAAATTAAGTTCCAATGTTCATCTTTTCTCAAAGTATAGGTATAATCTGATCTCTTTGAAAAACATTACAGCGTTAATGTCTTTTATTATTATTATTATTATTATTGTTGTTGTTTTTTTTAGATAAGTTTATTATTCTGAGAAGAGTACAATTAGGCTTGTAGCCTGTTTTCATTGACATCTCAGTATGCACATATTACATTAGCCAGATAACGAATTTTTAGTTATTATGAAGATATGACACTTCAAAGATGCAAGTAAAGATGTGAGTTACTAAAGATAAATCCTATTTTAATAGTTCTTTTATAGATGATTTAGAATTAACATGATACCCACCAGAATGAAGGTATATAACTGTTATCAGTTTAACATTGAAATTGACTGTTCTAACTTTCTAAAGACAACAGATTTATCAAAATGTGATGATTATTGACAAAGTTACTTATGTTTAAAAACAGGACTATATATATTCTTGAAACGGTTAAAAAAAAAGCCTTATTTTTGGGCATTCATATATGCATAAAAGGGAGGCAAAATCTTCGTAGATACCATTTTGGTATAACTGTGAAAATCCAAAAGTAATCATAATTCATTTATATATTATAGTCTGAGATTCTATACATTGGAAAAATAGCATGTCACTGCATTCTGATAGGACTGATTATTACAAAGCCGTGAGGTCTGAGCAGTAGATCTATCATTTTGAAACTCTCGTAGATACATCTCTTGTATATAATCATGTTTTTATTAATTTTATCAGCCTGGAGCATTTGATAATAATTGAAAATGAGCAAAATTTGGTAAGCTTTAATCTTATTAGAGTATCTTTCACAAATAAAATATAAATCTCCTCTCAATATCCCTTTGATTATTAAATCAAAGCTTTCGTAGATACCCCCTTTCAATTTACTGATAAAAAGAGCATATTCTAGCTTCCATATAATTTCTATTTCAATAAGAACAGCTATTTTTAGCATTTTTCCTAATTGAACGTGATGTCCTCCATATCTTCAGAAAAGGTTTCAGGCCAATCATAATTTTTCTCACCATGATGCCTTTTTTCTCCTAAAATCTCTCATAGATCCTAAAATAAGTGGACATTTTTGATAAATCTAGAACAAATTTAGATTTTAGGAATATATAATAATATTATAGATATAAAAGTCTATAAAAAAGTGTCAGATTACAGGTGATTGGGAAAGGAATATAAAACAATACACCTTTGGGCAGGATATTGATGGTTTCACACCCTAAATGGTCGCAAAGGAAAAAAAATCACCTGTGGACATGGGTATTTATGGGGTGTTCACCCTTTTAATATCTAAAATGTTAATAAAATTCTTCTTCTAATTGATATCAATGTATATCAAACTCTTTCTCTCCCATGTGCAGATTTTAAAAATAATGATTGCAGAGAGAGGAAAAAGGAATAAACATGTTATGAGCCTTTGCATGTTAAAGACACCTAATGCAACACTTAACGTGGAATGTACCTGTTAACACAACTGGAAAATTTCACATTGTAACCTTACCAACATAAAAAGAAAGAAAGAATAGACCTGTCCACTTTGCCCGCTAGCCCACCCCTTAATTCTATGATATCAACATTATTTTGTAGAATAATGTTCATCATACTTGATTCACAGTAATTTTCCTAGCAGTATTACCCAACACTAAACTTTATAAGCTTTTACTTTCAATATGATGTTAAATATGTAGCTGTAGGACTGGAAAGCAAAAATGACATTTTCCCATAGGAAACAGTGTTAAAGCCCTTCAGTTTTGCTCACAATGTCCAACCCTAAAATCACAAAAACATACCTTATTTTGGAGGTAATTACCCAATTGAGAGAAAATAATAATTCATCCTCATTTATCAACACCTTATTTACTTAGAAAACACAAGTACTAACTCATTCATTCAGATTTATGTCAGTGGCTGACTTTGCAAAAACTGCAATTATGTCCGACCTCTGTATCATGCCAGCAATACACCCTAAAGTGGACAGGTCTATTGCAGCCACTTTCATTTACACCACCGGCTGGACGGGAAAGGAAAATTCTTTTGTTAGGATGGCCTAATTATGTATAATCACAAGCAGTGATATCATTTTGGTTACCATCTGTTTGCTATACTGTATTCGGCAAACAATAAATTATCAATAAGTGGTAGGGGGCCTTCCATTTAGTACGTACGCAAAAAATCACAAATTCTAGACCCCCCACCCCCCTTAGGCCAAAATACGCATTGAATATGTATAGGAACGTACGCAAAATTCCAAAAATTTCAGACCCCCCCCACCCCCCCTTGGTGCGTACGTACTTAATGGAAGGCCCCTAGGGAATTGCAATATAAGGCTGGGAACCCACTGTGTGATACAACTGCACTAATTAGCTGCTTCGTTAGGGAGGTCCACTTTGTAGAAGTTGATCAGGCTCCCACTAGTGAACATGAAGGATATTTGATGTGTGTGTATTGTATAAGTCCAAATAGTTTCTGTTTCTAAATTAAGGTTCAATGTATTCTTACTTTTAGCTCAATATTAGTTAAAGCATCCACAAGGTACACTTGTAATGTTGATGTATTTATTTCCTTAACAGAATATTCCTTTACATAACAAACAGGTGTACCTGAGACCCACCACACATATAACTCACAGGTCTAGCTCATCTCTTCAGTCCAAGCCAAGTCCTTTTATAAGGGGAACTTCTATCTTTCTCCTTTGGTGTTAAGTCCTCCTGTTTATGTCCTCCTTATTGTTAGTCAATGCAACTGTCACTGGGATGTTTCCCGGCAGTCAGGCCGCTGAGTTTATAGCACCATCAACATAATGTTCTCTTCACTTGTACTTGTTGGGGTTTTTATAGGTTCATGGGGATTGGGAAAGCCCCTCGCACTGTATCATATCGATGGGTCATACTAATGGTCTTAACTTATCTGATGGGTAGTCCTGCATGGTACACCTGAGTAGATACATATATCCTACTTCTAGGGGAAAGCCCCAACACAAGTCTAATACAGTGGAAGCCCCTACATACATTATTCATGCCTAGACTGATATTAAAATATATGCTTTGTGTATAAACCAGCACAATGGTTTAGTACACAACTAACATGTTGGTCGAATTGGAGATCCCCAGTGACCAATATCTAACAATGTTAATTATTTTCCGAGTGATTGACCACTTTTTGGATACATTTGTGGTTGAATCGCTCAATAGCAACTCTAATTCTGATCATTTTTAACCAGTTCTATTGGTTTTCAACTAGTTCTGATTTTTTTCATCTCCCGTTTCAGTATTTGGGAGGCCATGAATTCACATGGAATGACTATGAATGTTAATTTACAAATCAACATTATAACCTTGTTCTTCATTACCCTTATATATTTAGACACCTGGACCAAGTCGAGATGTGCTAAATGTATATATCAGAGAGAAGTCCCCTGATGTTGCTCAGAATCCTAGATTTTGGAGGCCATGGGGAGGCAATAGAAACTATCCTCAACCAACAACCGGATTTGATTCAAGGTGAGAAACCATTCACAATCAGAATAGAAATGTGAGATTTCATAAATTCTTTTTGCAATGAATGCATTTGCCATAGATATATGTATGTATATGTATATCCGTTTATATATATATTTATATATATCTATATGATTATGATATATGTATGCACATATATATGTGAAGGTAAACCGCTGCATAGACGGAGTTTATACTATGTTACCTGTGATTCATCAGCTGAGAGGCATGTTTTGGTGGAGAGAGTATCTTTGTAATCAGTCAAATAAAGACACAGTCATGATAATTATACATGTATATATCTGGAGACATTATATTAGTATGTAAGCTAGTGAAACACAGAGAAGACTCTGTGTACTCCTGTCTGCATAATGTGGATCCTGTAGTCTAGTGGGTATCTTGTCAGACTTTCATGTAGAAGGTCCTAGGGTTGAATCCCAAATAAGCCTTCTCAGGATGATGTTTTGTAAAGGCCCTACTGTGACTTTTTCTTGTGCTTTTTGTGTATAATTATGTGATTCCATGCATATGTACAACAAATATAGTTGATTGTATAACTATATATATGAGGTAAATGCTATAAGATCATCCCAATTAAATCCTTTTAAATTTTCGATAACATAAATGCATCATTATGCGGTCACCAGCTGCCTAAATAGGGTAGTGGATACCATTTGCCACTCTTATTCTGAAGGTCTAGCCTTTTGTTAAGATTAGACCAAATTTATGACAATTTTGCATATTAGGATATGATGAGAACATAGAGGTGTAGGATGTCATTGGAAAGCATATCCCTTTAGCTTTAAGATGCTCCTGTTGATTTTGCTTAACAACCTAACATTCTGTGTGGTAACCATGGCAACAGTTTCCATAGCAACAAATTTTCAAAATTATAAAAATGCAGTAAAATTGTGCAAAACAATTCTGACCACTATGCTTATAAATCCTTGGTCATGTGGGGAGCAGTTATAGGCCTACTTAATGCAATATAGGTCACTGCTATGTTATAGCTCTTGTATTCTAGACCTCTTGTGCCTATGTTGAGTATGTTGTCTGCAGTGGAAATATATATGTTCCATTATGTAACATTAATGGTAATACACTATGTTGGCTGAGTTTACACATGGTCGTATCTCAAAGAAAAAAAAATTAAATAATGTTTGAACATGCATCCCTTCCCTCTATATCATCGGGAAATTTAGGGATTTTTTTAAATTTTCCAAATATTTGGAGTGATATAAATCAGTAAACAAAGGTTGCATCTGCATAATTAAACCCTTTAGTGAGTAACATAATGTTGTATCTAAAATAATCAAAGGCTTATTCCCAGTAAAATATGTTAACTTATAAAAGATTAAAATATTTTATGAATCAAAATTTATATTTAATTTTAATTTGTATTTATCTATAATTCATGTTTCCAGATACAATATTTGGTTACTAACTATTTTCCAACTTTTCTACATAAACTGAGTAACATAAGGTCATATTTGAAATAAATTCTGCACTTTTTGCTAAAGTAATATCCTAATAACCTATAGATATTGAAATACCTGACCAGTGAATTTTTTTTTAGCAAATAATTCTTCTTAAAATGGAATATTTCAATTATAAGTTATGGTTAGATTTGTAAAAAATAGGGATGAGAATGTCTTAAACCAACTTTTTGTGTAGAATTCAGTTATCCCACTCTAATAATTCCATATTGTTTGGAAAACATTCTATTTGGAATGTTAATGGAATGTTTTCCCCCCATACATTACCGAACATTAGATGTTTGGTTACCATAGATACTACAACATTTTAGTACTAAATATTCAGATAAATATTCAATATTCGGGCTTTTTGCCATTTTCAGGGATACTGGCAGTCCTGTGTTCTACAGCCTGTAACTTCCTTAAAAATTATCCAATTTTGATGTGCTTGGTATCATTTGAAAGCTTAAAACGTCCTCTGTAATGCTTAATTCCCGCCTGGAGCATCCTTTCTGTGTGGGGAGACGCAATTATGCAAAATGAGGGGCAAATGTTTGGCTATCCAGTTTGATAATTGACTATATATGGGACTTGATTATTTGTTTAATTAATCTGTTAGAAAGCTTAAGATTTCAAACAAGTTTTTGTCAGGTTTCAGCAATATGGAGCACAGCCTCAGCCATACTTCCCAGCATATAGAGCACAGCCTCAGCCATACTTCCCAACAATAAGAGCACAGCCTCAGCCATTCATCCCAGCAAATAGAGCAAATAGTGTGAGTAGATAATATCATTAATTTGTGTATCTCATAAAATTAAATGCCTCTTTAGATATATTTCACTCATAAGACTCATATTCTGGGCTTGCGCTAGCCGCACGCCACCCTCACATTTGCAAGTCCAAACCCTGTGTGGTGAGGACAAGTGGTACATAGATTTGCCACAGTGCTAGTCCCTTATCAAACATCCCAAATGCCCCAAATATCAGGAAAACTCATCTTTTTGTGATACAATATCCTAAAATTTTCTCAGATTGCTTTGTGCATGTGATGTTTTTAACCATATTTTATTCTTGCTAATAGTAGCTAAAAGATCCTGACACAATCAAAATTTGTAAAGGCGGAAACCCATTGAGGGATGGCACCAATTGCAAAATTCTGGTCATTTGGTTCAATTCTGATCGCTTAGTGCTGGTTGAAACAACCTGAAACAACCTGAAAAGGTGCTGACGTTGAGCAATATGACCAAAAATATATCAAAAGGTGGTCGGTCCTTTGTGAAATATTGTATAATATTATATATTAGCCACCTGGAATCTCTAATTTGACCAGAATCTTAGTCAAATCGTTCAATGGGTTCCCACCTTAACTTGTAAAATTTGCAGTTGCATTTTTCTATATAGGTGTTCCCATTCAGTGATTGCATGTCATTAGAGAATACCAAGTATCTAACCCAGCCAAGGCGTAACGTAGCGATCACGTTATGTGACATACTTTTTTGGTTTGTCTGTTACTTACTAAAATGTCACGTAACTGTTACATTATTTTTCTGTGAGGTTGTGACCTAGCCGTCATTCACAACCAAATTGTGTGACATTATTGAACATGTTGAATAAATATCACACCTTAAGATATGGCCCATAATAAACTGGTTGTGATAAAAAACATTAATTTCACCTTCCCCAAATAGAAACACACTGTGACATCCCATTTACACACATGTGACTTCTCCCATATCCACCTGTCTGCGACTTCATTGTGATGTGATCATATCACAGATGTATTGCAGTCCAAGTCGCCCAGGTGTAAAACTCCCTATTCAGTGCAACAGTAGCTGTGACTTTTCCTGTAGCAGGCCCGTACTAATATCAGAAGACCCGCGGGGGCCCTCCAAGGGATGCTGGACGAACCGCCTATGTACGGGACTGTGTTAAGATGCTATCCTACATACAGATGCTATCCAACAAAATTTTGTCACTTAGCATCTTTTTGTAGGATAGCAGCTGCACAAACTGCTAAGCGACAAAATTGCTGCTAAGTGACAAAACAATTGTCACTTAGCATCCACTGCATATGCTAAGCCACAAAGAGATGCTAAGTGACAAATCCTTTGGGGAAGGGGAGGGGGAGGGTTTGATTAGGCGAGTAGTGTACCCAGGGTATGGAGAGGTAGTGTATCCAGGGTATGTAGAGGTAGTGTACCCAGGATATGGAGAGGTAGTGTATCCAGGGTATGGAGGGGTAGTGTACCCAGGGTATGGAGGAGGTATATTGGGGGGTAAGGTGTACCCAGGGTATGGAGGGGTATAAGAGGGTATATAGCATAGTATTCCCAGGGTATGGAGGGGGTTTTAGGAGGGTCGTGTACCCAGGGTATGGAGGGGGTACCAATTTGTCTGCATAAGGAGACCCAAACAATGACAAGGGAATCGGGCTCAATAATGTACCCAATACCCTGGGTACACTACCCCCTCTAAAACCCCCTCCATACCCTGAGTACACTACCCCCCCCCCTAAAACCCCCTCCATACCCTGGGTACACTACCCCCACTAAAACCCCCTCCATACCCTGGGTACACTACCCCCCCCCCTAAAACCCCCTCCATATCCTGGGTACACTACCCCCCCCCCCCCCCTTAAAACCCCCTCCATACCTTGGGTACATTACCCTAGTAAAAAAAAAACCATCCATACCCTGGGTATACTACTCCTTATACCCCCTGTGTACCCTGGGTATTCTATACCCCATATACCACTTCTGTACCCTGGGTATTCTCTGAGCCCAATACCCTATCCTATTTGGCATACCTTTTCCATACCCTAGGTCTACAGTAACCATACCCTGAAACTATAATATTGTGTGTATAAAAATATCAAAATAAAATGCAGGCTTCTGATTGGCTGACTGTGAAGAAGACCCTGTGTATGCATACAGAAAGTGGGTGAATGACCCTCGCGCTAAGGGTGGCCTCCAGACCCCAGGACATGTTATGTAATGCCGACCCCGGTATACGGCCCACACCACCTCTCCCTTATTGGTTAGCATCTGTATGTAGGATAGCAGCAGGTGGCAGATGCTATCCAACAAAATGTTTTGTTAGATAGCGTCTGTATGTAGGATAGCATCCTTATACTGCTGCTAAGTGACAAATACTGGATTTTGTTGGATAGCATCTGTATGTAGGATAGCTCTTAACAGATGGCCCAAGAGTGAAGTCTGCAGGCCGTCCCACACATTAGAGGTTCATCCCAGATCCCAATGACGGCCCCTAAAGGTCTTCTATATTCTATCAACCACGAATTAATCAAATTATGCTGAAAATACTGAAAATAATATGGTACTATTTTGTTGATCATGATATGTACATGCGCATCTTTCCGCGGGACACCGCTCTTCAAGCAGAAGATCTCTTCAGCGATATGGGTTTTCCTGCCAGCAGAACCTTGCTTATGTAAGCACTATTATGACACAGGCTGGCTCTGCTTGGGGAGCTCTTTTCAAGACGAGGAGCAGGTTGTCCACATTGTTTGTACGTTAAATCCTTCTACGACCCGCCCGTCAGCCATGTGGGTGATAAAACCCCCCTCGGACAAACCCCTTTCAAAAATATTCTAACCCCCCAACCCCCTAAGGTGAAATGAATGAATTAGGAAAATTGATATAACTTTGACATTTATTCTTTTTTGTTCATAATTTCCTTTATTTATACTGAAACTATTTCAGAGGGTACTGGTTTTCAATGTAGTTCCAGTGAACGTTCTACAATATACTGCATATATACCGCATAAAATACATATTTAACTAAAGTATAGACAATCAAGTTCTTTTTTTTTCAGATGTAATGTATGGCCCTTCAAATCCCCCAAACACATTTGAGCCCTAATAATTTTGTCAAAAAATGATTCCCCCTCTATAAGCAGGTTACTGGCCTGTGTAGCCTGGTGAACCATGGCCCTATCAATTTCCTGTGTTCAGTCAAGATTCTTCATAAATTCCTTGTCATTTATACCAATTGTTACACTCATCAGTTGCTTGAACTAAAAAAAGGTCATTAAAGGTTTCTGAGAGGAAAATAAATGTTTTAAAGGTCCCAGAGGCAAAAAGAGGACTTTAAAGGTCATGCTTTAAGGCCTCTAAATGTCATGGCCCAAGTTATGGCTACAGCATTTATTTCCACATTTTCACTGTGATAAAACTATTATCATATAACAAATAGATAAAACTATTATCATATAACTTTAATGTCACAAAACCTTTTGTTGTTACAACCAAATTTCTTGTTTGATATCATCAGTTGTACTTTTTCTTATTAAAATCGAACTTTTACATTTTCTATCCTAGGGTTATTACATTTGTGCTGCAGTAATGGTCATGTGCATCCTTGCAGTACTTATCGGCATTGTCTTTGCTGTCATTAGAGGTTGGTGCTCTCTCTCAGATTATCTATCTGTAATGTACTTAGACAATAGATTATATTAGGAATATTTACAGACCTGGTATATGATATAGATAGGATTACTACTAAAATTACTATAATTTTCTTTAACATTGACAAAATCTCACATAGTCCAAAATTTAAGATAATTATATGTAATTATTTTTGATATTCAAAAGAAGACCCACTTACTTTGCCTTTTATAAGTGTATTTTGAAACAATCATGACAAAACTTATTTTCTATTACATCATTATAGCTTATATTCTTCAAGTAATCTAGAAAACAAACTAGACTTAGTTGTATGATTGATTTTAGTTTTTACACTACATATTGATCTTCACCAGAGTGCAATGGATAGGTAAAGCTGCCATTTATATAAAAACTGATAAGGAGACGTGTCAAAATATAATTTTGTATGAAAAATAAATAATTGATAATGTTTTGTTTGATTACCATAAAAGAATATGCATTTCATTAGTTTTAAAGAAAGGCAATGACAAATTTACCAATGCCAAAATAAATTAAACTTAAGAATTTAAGCTTCATGAAATACTATTTCTAATTTTAGAAACTTTCTCATTTTCATCAGGTTTACACTTGACCCTTTAGACCCCAATCCGACCATAGCCACCTGAGGGTAGTTTCCCCAATACAGCCGTAGGTGCCTGGAAAAAAGGCCGTTTTTCCTTAATTTTTGCATATTTTTCCAATGACAATATTTTAATAAGTTTTGATCATACAAATATGGTATAATTATGTTGTTTAAAAGCTTGGAATCCATGGAAATCCTGAATACAACAATTCATAGTCGCAATCTTTGGGGTCTAAAGGGTTAAATATTTTGTTATGATATGCTATTTCAGCATTTTCATAACCTTTATAGTGTAATATATCAGGTATAATTACTATTTGTCATGTCACCTATATAGCACAATGACCCTATCTATACCAGTCATAGTTTTTCTGAGATAAAATAAATCATTTTCAATGTTTGTACTGTTAGCTATACATTATCTAGGATGGTTTCATTTGATGAAATCATGGTCATGACAAATAGTAAATGAACTTGATATATTACACTATAATGGTTATAAAAATGCTGAAATACCATATAAAAAAATTGAAGATAAGCCGTCAGAGGAGGCTTTTGGTGTATACATGGTGGTGATAACCCCAGGCATCTGGTGGGTGGAAAGGGCCTGGAGGGTCTGGCTAAAATTTGTACAATAGGATGCCTCCCTCCTACTTTTGAAAATCTCTGAATCCACCCCTGTTATAGTCTGGACTTGTAGCATTGGTCTGGAGACAAAAACTCCCCCTGGCTTTGAAAATGTAACTATTACCTAATTAAGAACATGTTGTTTATTTATTAATTTAAAACCACTTTCACATACATGTGAGCTTCCAAGTAGGTACAAAATCAATTTTGATTGTTGATAAAGTCACACATGTTGATTCAATAGCTTGGTGATATGAAGTGAGCACAACACAATTATGTATTATATTACATATAATCATAATTATGGAATA
The DNA here is from genome assembly GCA_936440205.1 of Lepidonotus clava. Lineage (NCBI taxonomy): Eukaryota > Metazoa > Annelida > Polychaeta > Phyllodocida > Polynoidae > Lepidonotus > Lepidonotus clava. The sequence continues at coordinate 37,819,885 of OW387145.1, forward strand.
TCACACTAAAGACCATTCACATATCATAACAAAGGATTTGAATATTTATCTATTATACCATTGCTTCCAGTACCCTTGTACGAAAATTGCAGTAGATACATTTTATCCCAGTGTGAAGTTTTTCACAGATTCAGATAAAACTTATTTTATAGGTGTTACAGGCAGAGATCTATTTTGATGCTACGAAAATAGGAAGAAAATTGACAATACAAATTGGCTCAGACTGCAATTTATGCATATTATGTAGCATGCATATTTGCCAATAGAAAAGCCCATATCTATTGTGAATTTTTTTTAAAAAATCTTTGAAATAATCATTGACTTATTCAACTTGCAAAGTCAAGAAATTATCAATTCAACAGATAAACAAATTATCTACATTTCCCCCCCAAAGCACCTGCAAGCTCTACAATGATATCAACAACATCAACCCCCACCACTACTAAACCCACAACAATTTCTTCAACTACAACAACAATGACCCCTAGTACAACCCCTATAACTACCACTACTGAGCCTCCAACAACTACTGAGCCTCCAACAACTATTGAGCCTTCAACCACTACTGAGCCTTCAACCACTACTGAGCCGCCAACAACTACTGAGCCACCAACCACTACTGAGCCTTCAACAACAGCTGGTTTTGATTGAATAACTGCTATTACGGGATGACTAAGTATGAATTGTTGCTACTACTAAATGCCATGAAGTTTGATGGCACCCTTCAGAACCTAATATTGCGATGTTGCATTGTGACATTATTATAATGTTCTAGTTATGTTATTTTCAAGTAAAAAGGTTATTATAACATTCCCTTTTGGTGAGGTCTCAGCAGCACCAGAATATAATGTTATTATAACCCTCTATTTTAGTAAGTCACAACTTTACTAACAATAACACAAGGTCAAGCATGCTGGGTTCTAAAGAACCCAAAAGCTCCGTCTTATCCACCTTATTAAAAAGCTGAAAGTGAGAGACAGAGGGGAGGGAGGGGAGAGAGGGAGGGAGACAGAGAGGGAGACAGAGAGAGACAGAGAAAGACAGAGAGAGACAGACAGAGAGACAGAGACAGAGAGAGAGACAGAGATTTATCGGAGTATCAAGGTTATTGACTGGACAGTTACAGAGCAGGGGTCGAAATAGCACGGGCCCAGGGGCCCAAGGCCCCTAGAAAAATGGTCGGGCCCCCAGATTGGGTTTTAAAGGACCCGACTGGCCCATAGAAAATCCAGTACTTTGAATACAATTGATAATAAGGGCTTTACTAAAGTTGTTTGTGTCCCCTAGATTTTCATAGTAGAGGGCCCGACTGGCCCCTGAATATTTAGACCTTATTTCGACCCCTGCAGAGAACAACACCACCAGCAGATTTTCAATATGGCCGCCTCCAGTGGAGGAAGGGGGTATTTCTGACCTAGTTACAGTCTATTTTTAGAATATTATTATGACATCATCTCGTCAATCTCCAGGTAAGACCTTTTTTATGCAAATTTCTATACTCTCAAGGCATTCTCTATGAGAAAACCATCACTCTCCGACCAGATTCACAATACCACCAATACGCACAGTGTCCCCCCCTCCGCTGGTTACCAGCATTCTCTGCTCACTCTCTACACATATTTTCACTGGTTCCAGCAGTTTGGGACGACCTATGACTCCAATATATTGGACTATCGACGTTATCGAATAGATGAAAACTGAGAATAAGGAACTGGGCAGTATGCTGTACCCGCAATTTAATTGAGCTGTAGCCCCCTAACGAGAGAACAGGGAACCAGCATATTTTCAATATGGCCGCCCCCAGTGGGTGATGGGGGCATTCCCGACCTAGTTTCAGTCTATTTTTAGAATATTATTATGACATCATCTCGTCAATCTCCAGGTAATGCCTTTTTTATGCAAATTTCTCCACTCTCAAGGCATTTTCTATGAGAAAACCATCACTCTCCGACCAGGTTCACAATACCACCGATACGCACAGTGTCCCCACCTCTGCTGGTTACCAGCGATCTCTGGTCACTCTCTACAGATATTTTTGCTGGTTCAAGCAGTTTGGGACAACCTATTACTCCGATATATGGGACTATCGACGTTATCCACTGGACGACAACGGAGAATAACTATTACATAAAAATAGGTAGGTTATGGACGAACCAAAAAAAGTATGGTCACAGAACGTACTTGTTACGTTGCTGCTTGCCTGGGTTACCTCTCAATACCTCCTGGACACCCCTCCTTTGTTCTATGTGCAACTATTCACCACCAGGTCCCCTCAACATGCCCCTTTCTTGGCACCTTGTGGTCGCTGGTGAGGGGTATTGAGGCCATTTGGGACCTTAAAAGTGTGGCTGCTGGCCGTGTCAGAGAGGTGGCCATTGGTGAGGGGTAAATATAGAGAGAAAATTATCTGTGCCAGGATTTTGTGGCCACATAAGAGAGGTGGCCATTGGTGAGGGTGGCCACATATATAGGGATCACTGTAGTTCTTGATCCTTTCACCGTGACATTGATTGAGTTACTGGCACCCAAGCTCACTTCTGGGCCCATCTTGAGGGCTAGCTACAGCCATGATATTATTTCTAAAACTTAAGTTAAATGAACAAACAGGTGTTAATGGTTGAGCACCAGAGATGGTACCAGTCTATTTTCCAACAACTGTGGTCTTTCATAAGCAGCTAGGAAGGTACTTGGCATCTAACTGGACATGTGATGAAAAATGCCAAAATGGTTGAGTCTACTAGTACAACCTCTTAACAATATTGATAAAGTGTGCTATAGACCTTGTGTAGATGTGGTCATGTGACTGCTTTTTGGTGGTCACCATGTGCTTTGCATGACCACGTGGCTTTCCAATAAATGGAGAACTGGAGAATTTTAAATGATAAAAATAGTTTATTGTGATATATCATAATTATTTGGATAAATCTAACACAAATATTTTCATAGAATTTTGTTAAATGTGAATTTTGATCATTTTCAATTAATCATCAAGATGGTGGCCAGTGGAATTGCTGACATTATGACATCATCTGCACAATGTCTATTGTGATAACTGATACTTCGAGACTCTGAGTCTACATATATTTATGTCTGAGTTATTTCATAATATATATCACCTTTGTGTCATCAGTTACCTCATTTCATGTTTTTCAATTTATCTCATGGCCTCGAGCAATTTACTTAATTATTTTTCTAATTAATACAATACATATTCTAGAAATGTGCAGGTGGCTATGTAAACATGGGACCCTGATCTACTAGTCAGAAAATGAATTTAAATCAAAGTTTATATGATGTTAATTAGGTTTAATAATATCAAACCTAATTAACATCATATAAACTTAAATAGCATTCTTTATATTATAAAGAATGTTATTTTTGTGGCATTCCTTTTGAAATTCCAGCAAAAATACCCAAGGAGAAGTACCATTGATGTTTGCAGGGCCTATTGCCAGTGTATTCCACTCTCTAGAGCCCTGTGTATGGGTTATTCATACTTGACAAATAGTCATCTGAGGCACTAGTCAACTCTAATATGACATCATTGATGTATTTTAGGCATATTCTAAACCAATGAAATTCACTTCTGTGCACACTGTTGGTGCACCCCATACACCTACTTTCTGCTTATTTAAGAGGAAGAGGAAGCTATAGCCTCTTCCTCTTTAAGAGCACAGATTCTCCCTCTTATATCTCACATGAGGCTTGAGACATAGAGGTTTAGTATTGATGTATACTACCAGGGGGTGCATGTATGTCCACTTTTTCTTAAAGTGAAATCCCTCACCAAATGAGCTAAACATAAGTATAATAGGGAGTGAAAGGTGTTCTTCAAGAGGATGAGGGGAAACCTTTCTCCTCTCCTTAAAGAGAAAGAGTCTAGGTGTATGGGGAAGCTTCTTATCAGGCACAAGATCAACAAATCACAAATCAACAACATTCAAAAGCGCGCGCGGGGGGGGGGGGCAACCTAACCTTACTATAATTGGAAGTATATTGAATGATGAGCCCACCATTTTTATCGCTGGTTTGGTTATTTTGTTTTAGACAAATGCATGTGTCTAACAGTCAAGTATTGCCCCTATTTTATGACTTTCCATAAAACTGTTATATCATACATTTTGTTAATTTGTTTTTTCAGTGCATTCAGATCCAGTTAAAATCAGTGACCTCACCAGGGTAAAAATCTGGACTATTGCAGCTCAGACTCATACAGTGCACCACTGTAAACATTCACTATGTTCACCCTTTGCATACTGTAAACGACCCAGCAAAGAGGCTTCTTGATAGTGACAGCAAACTTTTTAATAGTAACAGCATCAGAGACTACTTTGAATTGGCATGCAACATCCCTACACTGACACAACCTGTAGTAGCTCCACTAAACGACCCCTAATCTGCGACAATACCTTTCGACTTATCAATTTTTCTACATTGTATGAACCAATCATCCCTTGAAATAACACCAGATAAGGTCTTTCATCCATCCTAGATCCCATAGTTACTTCAACACTATTGATTCCTGACTGCCATTCTCTATATCTGGCACAACCTGCAACCCACCTGCATGACAGACAGGACTCCACTCTCTACAATACTCACTTGCTTCAAATATAAAACACACCTGTCCATTCATGGTCACAAGCAAACAGAACAGTTCCATCATCTCCACCTCCAAGGACAAACTGGTTGACTATGATGTTGGATCTTACTTGTCTACCAAACAGAACTCTAATATTGAAACTGTGGCTTTCATATGGCAATCCATGTATGTTCTATGTACATTTATTCACGGGAAGAATTTGAACTCATACATTCGACAGGCTCGGGCTTGTCTGAAACCACTTCCTCTAAAACGTGTCAAGGAGTGTAAGTCTTACTCCACGATTATCCCTGAAAAATCATAGTATCATTATACCACCCATAGCAGTGGGCGTGTTAGGTAATACTTTTGCGCCCACCTCAAAGTTTCCCTTCCCCTTCTGGCGTGTATATAAGTGTAAGTCAGGGGGTGTTAACTATATTGTGTCACAATAGTCCCATCCGCTCATAGTTCTCTTCACACGCCCAACCTTCTCGGCGTCTTAACGTACCCACACTCCATTCAGGCACCAATATAATTGCCAGCAGTGGCGTATCCAGTTCCCCCCCGCCCCCCCCCCCCCCCCCCAGGGCGGGAGTGGGGGGGGGGGGGGTCCCCATGTTCGGTTGACCCCCCTCCGATTTCTCAAATTTTACGCAATTAAACTACCAATAAAGGGAATTATCCAAATTAGGGGGTCTCTGGAACCCCTCAGATTTAGCAAAGTTTCTATGCCTATAGACCTATACGGGGAATGTGGGTTGTATTTGATGGCCGCGCTTTACCAGTGTTCTACTCTCACTGTACTTAGAAGTTAGTAGGCATTAAAAGACTGTGTTTCACTCTGATCTAGTCTATTTGTAAATTTAGATGAAACATATATTATGACTCACATTATCTGTTCAATATACTCTGTACGATCGGCCGTAGACTGCCAGGTACACACAAAAGGTACACATATAAGATTCTATGCCCTCGTTATTTTTTGCCTAGTAGCATCATCGAAAATCTATTCCATTGCAGTAGTTGCAGCTTTAACAAAACAATCCCCCCTTTCCAGCTTCAACGTGTTAATTCCCTTAATGCGCTTTCCTCTCACAGTTAATCTGACAACCTGTATCCAAAGGTATTCTGTAGGCCTAAGTGTAATTAATGGAGGAAAGCGGGGGGGTGGGATATTGACATGTTTTGAATCGTACAGATTTATGTCTCAAACTTATCAACGTATATATATATCTGGTTTCAATACATATTATAGTAAAAACTCACAAAAGTGGCGAGTGTCATGTTGACGCTGGGGAAACGACAATCGTTTTGTTAGGCCGGGCCTAACGAATCTAGTGGGGGTCGAACCCACGAGGGGCTCGAATAATTCATTAGTGGCCCAGCGTCACGGCTCGCCGGACGGTTGTGGCCGATAGAGGCCTTTTATATCCGAACCACAGGACTGATGCAATACACCGCGTCCTACTTCTAGTATAGTGTAGACAATCTGCGGCGAATGACCCCTCCGCGCCAGAATCGTCATCCATGATTCGCAGTTAGCGAGCGTCGAGGTGGCAGAGTGATAGTGTAGACTGATCTTTCCTCCAGCGACACCTGGTGGATTAAATTGAAACCAGGACGACCATGAACGAAAAAAATGTATTCAAATGGGGATTCGAACACGGGCAGGCCACCATCCAAGTAACAACCGGTCTCAATGTTGCTTAACTTACCCGGGCTAGGGACCATCCAAATACCCACCGGTATGAACAGATCGTAGCTTAGTGAAATTGACTGTATGGATTTAAACATATCAACCAGGAGCCATCAAGAGATAAAGTCTAGTATTGATAGACTTGGATACCTGCCAAACTGAATTAAACCTTCTGCATACCCAGTATTATTAGATTAAGCAGTTTGGGGTTTTTAGGCATATTTCCTGGTACTGACATGTACAGAACCAGAATTTTGGGGGCGGTGATGTGAGTCTTCCCTGACAAACAAGGGGCCCTTGATGGGGGGGTCCCAATGTCGCATGTCAATTTTAAGAAACATCCATGTCGCCCTGTCGAATTTAAGAATTAGCCCTGTCCCATGTCACTAAGCCCAAAAAGGGCCATGTCGCCGTCTCGAATTTAAGGGTCTAGGGCCATAAACAAGAGGTGCACGTGGTCAACTAGAATTTAGGAGGGATCGGTGAGAAAAAGAAGGGGCGGGCGGTAGTTTGGCAGTGGGTAGTATCCTTGAAAGGGCCCCCTTCCCAGTATGAAGTGGAAAAGGAGAAAGTGGAGGATCGGATTCATATGGGGAGTCCCATTGGAATTGCAAATATAAATTTATGCAACATTTTGTTCACACTTTAATTTCAGAAACTAATTTCACATCAGAATGTACTGAGCATTTGTATATATTGTTCATTCTTAGTCCTAACACCAAGGAAAATGTACGTATTTTGTTGTTTTTTCCATATGAAATATTTATAGTTTTATATTCTGAATTTGTAGTCTTATCCCCGTCATGGGTAGCCCTGTGGTCAGGGGTGTCTGGTGACCAGCTGCAGATGGTTATGTGATGTGGGGGAAGAACGGGGGTCGGGCGCTAGACACAGCATGTGGTCTCTTTCCTGTGGAGCATTAAATTATTCCGACAGTGATGATAGAAAAGTCTGAAATCATAAATCAAAGTAGGATTTTTTCTACGGAAAACATTCTTTAACATAATTGTGAACAAATTGATATGTTTAAAGTCAAAAATGAGCAATAATTAAGATAAATACAAAATTCGGAGAATTAAACAAATAATAATATGTTAATACTCGACCCTCCCGTAAATGCATGCAATTCTTGGAGGATGAATTTACACTTTTTTTTTCTCATGGACCACTTTCATCTCTGGAAATCCCCTTAGCTTATTACAGGGGTGCTAAACACTGGTTTTCCCTACCAAGACATATTCGTGAATTAGATAATATTGATATAAAATAGTACAATAATAATGACACTTAAAAATTATGAACAGAAAAAAGGCGTATTGCCGTATGACGGACGATACGTCAAGTTAACCCAGGCATTTACAGGATTCGAACCCGTGCAGAGAAAACACATCAGGTCGCCGGTGAAATGACTTATCCATTTTACCGCCGACTTGATGCTGCAGGTGATTGATTTTCCGACGGGTAGGTTCCTCCACGGGCCTTACGATGGGGTCAAACATTGCCATTTCTCCACGTCTTCACAAATCAAGGCTCCTGCCCCGCTAAAACTAGTAATCTGTCGGGATAGACTGGGAGGGAGTGAGGGAGAGAGCCCTGCGTGATGGAGGATTAATCTCCAGGGCCCGACCCGGGTGCCCGACCCAGAGACCGCCTGACGGTGTAACCCTTACCGGGCCACGCCCCACCACGCCCCGTTGCACTGCGTAAGTAAACCCCGGTCTCAACCGATGATTGGGACGGATTCTGAGCTGTGTCGCAGTTTGCCCCATGAGTTTAATTTGCCCCAGTCTGAGAGGAGCTCTCTGTTGGTCGTTACAGGGGTGTGCACCTGCCATCCGGCTTAAAGCCTGCAGTCTGTAGCAGAATGTATTGAAGGGGGGGGGGGGGGGGTCCCATGTTCGGTTGACCCCCCTCCGATTTCTCAAATTTTACGCAATTAAACTACCAATAAAGGGAATTATCCAAATTAGGGGGTCTCTGGAACCCCTCAGATTTAGCAAAGTTTCTATGCCTATAGACCTATACGGGGAATGTGGGTTGTATTTGATGGCCGCGCTTTACCAGTGTTCTACTCTCACTGTACTTAGAAGTTAGTAGGCATTAAAAGACTGTGTTTCACTCTGATCTAGTATATTTGTAAATTTAGATGAAACATATATTATGACTCACATTATCTGTTCAATATACTCTGTACGATCGGCCGTAGACTGCCAGGTACACACAAAAAACATAGTTTAGCGTGAAGCTGTGATTTAAGGTAAATTCTAACCTATAGCTAGTGTTACTATATAAAAACAAAAATAAAAGGACATTTGACACAAAGTGTAGTTAAAATCTAGTGTACTATTTTATTGCTGAATCGATTCTATTAATCTTTATCCTCGGCGCACCACTCGCACAACACCTCGGAGCACATGATGCTGGCAGGCTCGCCCCCTCACAGTCGGCGTGGTAGCACCGGCCGCAGTAGTTGCAGACCAAGTACATTCTGAAATATTACGGAGGCATGTTTAAATACACATTTTTTTAAATTGTGTGCACGAACTAATCGGACCATCATCAATCACAATTTTTAGTAACCGTACGAAATTCGGCGTTCACTCCAACGTCAACATCAAGATTCTATGCCCTCGTTATTTTTTGCCTAGTAGCATCATCGAAAATCATTGTCGCTATATAATATTATTTATTATGAAAAAAAACCCCGGCGTACCTGTAGTTGCCATCCAAGAATATGGCCTGCGGTTGTGTGGCGTGTTGGTCTTCGGCAAACGTTTTCATCGCCTTCCACCTTTGGTCCGTTAAGTACTCCTCCTGCTCCTGAAAAAAATTGTGTGGTTATAGTTAAATGTGCAAAAGTCAATTTTGCACTTACTACATACCAGCGTGTCCCTCGTAATATTGGCAAATTTCAGAACAATTGTACTCGTGAAATCGCCCCACTCATCATTTTGTTTTGTTTATACATATTTCCCTTCATACGCTTACATGTTTTATTTCCCACTTAGCTTCATCGTGTAAATACAAATGTACCAACCTGGGTCGGATCCTCCGAACAGTAGACGCACGTCCACTCTGATGGGCCGTCCGGGAGCTGTTGTTGGTCGTGCGTCCTGGAAAAAATTTCAAAAATCATCACACCGTCCATCATTTCAACATAGGTGGTCGAAACTACCAAATCATCGGCATCTCAATTTTTCTCATCCAATCTCTATTTCATGTTATTGTGCCAGTCTGACAAATTTGCAATTTTTAAAATGTCCAAAAAAGAGCCTGTTGTTTCAGCATGTTACATGAATTCGAGCGACCACAACTATGTCCGACCGCGAGTCCGTCGTCGGGTTTTAGACAGTGTGCATTATTTGGCATGACGATAGTCATCCTACCAGATAGTAAGTTAATAATTTTCTTTCCATGCTTCTCTTCCATCCCTGTCCATCAATTGCAACAGTGTTGAACAATTTAAACCTACTTAGGGGTGAACAGGGGCGCGCACTCGGTCCATTCGGGTTCCGTCCAGATCGTTTCCTCCTCTTCAATATTTTTCTCCTCACGCGGTGTCCATGCCTGGGATTCCTCTTCCTCCTCCGACCGCACATGGTTGCTTGAATGAGCCAAAAAAAACAACCTTTAAGTGTCTGGAATTGGTTATCTACGTGTATGGGGAGAAAACGAAAAAAAATGGAAAATATCTACCAAACGTAACAGCTATTATCCACACAATTATACATTTGTTAACAAACACTCTATATATGGAAGTGTAACCCCCAAGTCATTCTCCCGCAAAGCCTGAAAAAACACTACTTCTCTATATAGGCATGTTATCTTATCAAATTATAGGCAAGTTATCTGATTCACCTACCGGGTTTTCTGCGCGGTCGCCATTGTTCACAATGTGGTGCTTGTGTTTAATATCAGCAAACTTCTGCGTACGTACGGCTTTTATGGTCGTGAGGCTGGCGCGGGACTGTGTGTGTGCACGTGGTGGGCACCTCCTTATAAAGCTGGTGCCCCCCCCCCCCCCGACCCCCCCGGGGGGCAGGGTAATGAGGGGCCATCTAGGTCAGCCGAGCAGCCTGAGCGACCGGTGTCAGGTGTTACATAAGGTGTCGCTCGCGCAGCGCAGCCCTGGCAGCTGGATGTGCACGTCCTGACACCTGACTCAAGAAACCACCCGTAAATGCACACGGCCCCACACCCCCAGCCTGTGAAATAACTTCAGAAAACGTACCTCAAAGTCGCACATCCTGGCACCGTAACCTTGCGAAGTAATTTCCTCTGGATCAAGCTTATCATTTTCTTCCGTTTCTTGGGAATCTTCCATGGTACCGTAATAGTCTTCCATATCATCACGTGACTCCTCATCGGCTTCCATGGGTACCGCCTCTTCAACAGGCTGATTGCGACCCACAGGCTGACTGTCTGCTTCTCCCGGATTGCCGACTTCAGCCTGCCGCTGATTAGCAGCTGCAGCTTCTTCCCGAATACCAGCTCCAACCTGGATACCACCTTCAGCCCGAATTCCCGCTTCAACCTGCATACCACCTTCAGCCTCAATACCCGCTTCAGCCTGGTTACCTGCCTCAGCCTCAACACCCGCTTCAGCCTTGTTACCTGCCTCAGCCTGAAAACCTGCTTCAGCCTGGTTACCTGCCTCAGCCTGAAAACCTGCTTCCGCCTGGTTACCTGCCTCAGCCTGAAAACCTGCTTCAGCCTGGTTAACTGCCTCAGCCTGAAAACCTGCTTCAGCCTGGTTACCTGCCTGAGCCTGAATATCTGCTTCCGCCTGGTTACCTGCCTCAGCCTGAAAACCTGCTTCAGCCTGGTTAACTGCCTCAGCCTGAAAACCTGCTTCAGCCTGGTTACCTGCCTGAGCCTGAATATCTGCAGCTTCGGCCTCAAGACCCACTTCTGCCTGATTGCCAGCGCGTTGAGGTAAACCAAATGGGATTGGTTCTGCAAGACACATGTATAATAATAAATCAAATGTACAGTCGGGTTTCAGAGTACAGACTTTCCCACCCAATGTTGTTTCTCTGACTCAAAAGCTATGATAGAAAGATGCATGGAGGGATACATATATATAACGTCCATTGTTCAAGTCATTCATTATTTGAACAATTGTTTAATTGTCAAGAAAAGATTTAGGCTGGCGATAATTTTCCAAACACTAACTGATCATTAAGAGTATAGTAGGTATTTGAAAATAATATCTATGCGCGCAAGCTAGCTATGAAGGTTTTGAAGGATATCGATTTCAGGTGAAAGTGACTTTATCCTAGTTATACTATTTATCTGGTACTCACCATGCTCCTTAAGATGCTTCCTGTTATATGTACTTTTTGAAACTGCACGTTTACATGTGTCGCACCATCAGTTTCGGCTAGTGTCCATATTTCTTCTGGTTTCTGCCTGGTCACTGGTCAGACCCTTGAAACACCACGATCGCGAGGCCATGGCGAACTTGAGTTAGACAGCAGCACTTCAGGGCTATGAACCTTCCCCATTTGCGACCGCGACACAAGTATTTATATATGGTACAGACCGACGCCTATGGTCCCACCAGCTGAAAGCCGCGAATTGCCGCGACATGCCACAGCCCCGACCCAGGGGTAGTTGCACTCGAGCTCCTAACCTCAGACACCCGTGTGAAATTAAAGCCGAGAACAGCCTGCCACAGTATTACCAGGAGATTAATGTCGCCTCCAGCCTGGCCGTCACGGTAGCGCGTTGTCGTGATTTGTCGGGCGCGTGAAGTTTCTCCAGCTTTCGAAACGCATCGTCCGCCGTCTGGACTGGTGAGGGCATGACACCTGCCATTAAAACCTAGGGTCTATCCATTAAAGGGCGGTGAAGTTTCCTCAGCTTCCGAAACGCATCGGCTGCCGTCAGGTCGACTGGTCATAGGATTTCATCTGCCTTGAAAACTGAGCTCGAAGTTTAGCTCGAAGGTCAAACCTTAAGCTTTCTGCTACTACTTAGGGTCAGCTTATTTCGTTATATAGTGCGTTTGGTGTACGGCTACGTGAATATCATGAGTGTCAAAATCCTGAGTGCCACCCTTGGTGAGAATCTTCTTAATTACTTTTGTTGTACAAGTGATACGAGTCGATGGCCGACTTTCCAAATTATTCAAAATAGGTAAAACATATGTATTCATTCTGGGGGTCGCCCTTCCTAATTAAATAATATGGCCAGTTTTCTGAATTCTAGGGTGTGGCCATATGGCAGTTATAGTTTATTCTGTCTGTTTGAATAGCCTGGCCATGGTAATTTGGAACGAAGGTGTTTGTTTAAAGTTGAGATGACAACCTTCATGTTCTCTTCTTTCTTTTTTTTTCAATATATAGCTGCCGCGTACTTGGTTCTTGTATCATGCGTGGAATTTGTTCGAGCTGCCAGTGGCGGACACTGGCCTAGGGTCGTTCACAATAAGCCTGGAGTAACCCGTACCCGGTTGGTCAACCTCACTGCTCCATTTACCGGTCACCCTCCACCAAAACACGATGCGATGACCGGCCTCACCTTTCATGACACCCTGCAAGCCTTGTTGGACCAGGACCATACCGTAACTGACACTGGATCTGAAGCCAACCCAGGAGACGGAAACATTAAAGAATTCCCAACTGTGGTACTTCTCTCTTCGTACACTCTTCTTCTTATCCTCGCCGTAGCCATAATTATTAGCATATTCTTTGTTTGCTCCGGAATTAATCGCATCTTCGCAGATGCTCGTTTTCGTGTATACTTGCTTGTCTCGGGCAATCACAGTGTATGGCTTAAAATAGGCACGTTCCCTGGACATTTTGGAGATTATATCTTTCAAACAGACGATCCTATCACACTGACTAAAGCCGAAAATATATGCCTAGGCGCACGATACACATTGAACTGTGTCATCCAAATGACCGACTGCTATACCGGCACATCGACACGACTGCCCACACATTTAAAGGTTAATAAACTGAAGGACATCATGTTGACAAGATTGATGACTAAGGACATTATACGCTACCAGTTGGTTACCATGGGTATAGGCATAGGAGAGCCTGTTCTTTTGGGGAAATACCGGCCCGGTGAGCTTGCAATTAGTACTAATACTTCAGTCGACTTAAGCCGTGTTGACCTTGATTAAGTCTTGTGTGAAAAATGTTGTATTTTTGTGTGTTTACTACCAATATGCTGCCGAACGTGCGTCAATCGATACAAGTGTTATGGTTATAAATTGAATTTGTAGCTAAATAAAATTTCGGTTTTGGAAAGAGCAGTATGACGCTGACAAGAGCGCTTTTACTCTGGCTCGGGCTAGGGTCGACCCCTTAGGTAATCTGCGAGACAGGCCCCTAATTTAGGGGCCTGAGGCTAAACTAGGTCTGCAACCAAAACTAGTAGTGGAATTAAATGTGGTTAACGCCACAATCTGGCGATCGGGCTCCAACCGAAATTATGGCTATAGCTAATTAAGCTATTGTCCCTTAATAAATCTCGACACCTAAATTGACTTGTTTGTTTTTTAAATTATTAATTTTGCAATGTCACAGAAGCTCCAAGTTACCTATACATAACTCCCGGAGAACTCCCACTTTAAAGGGTTACACTATATGCAAGAGGTTTTTTTATTCTCTCACAGAAAGAATATAGGTCACCGTGCCATACAAATCCTAGAAAGTATTTCGGGTTCATCAGGAGACTACATGGTCACTTGTAAATTTTGATAGGTCCTACTGGCAGCGATGTATTTGATCATAATAAAATTTCTGAAAAATTACTTTTGCACCTTACTGCATGGAATCGAACTAAAAAGGATCCACTTGAAAAGAAGTAACAGTTCTTAATTAAAACCGGCTTCATGCAACATTATTTTTTCATGACTGCGAAATAAGTACGAAGAGATGATTCATGTCGCATCATTTTAAAAATCGTATATCGAGCTTATGTTTGTTTAAAATACACTTTTTATGATTGATTTATGTTATTATTGATAACAGGCCTAGGTGTCATTCCATTGCTCTTCTAATGGTAGAGACCTTGTACCATAACACTCATCAAAAAAGTGTTGTATTGTAATCGATTTCAAGTTCGTGGTCTATCTTCAAGAAATAGCACATTCGGGTTTTCAACAAAATGACAGGTCATTATAGTTAAATGCGTTTCGTATCGTAAATAAAAAGTATTCATGAATTTACGATTCACTTATGAGAAGGACCTGTATAACGCGTACGGTTTTAGACTAATATAAGGCGAGTCTTACCAACATATCTATAGAAATACTTCCCTGCTTATCGAGCATGCCACAATCAAAACAAGAAGCGCAAAGTTCTTTGATAAAAGTTTATAAAACGACTTTACAATTGAAGAAAGTACAAAGACCTAACATACAGCGTGACACAGACCATACAATTAAACGTAGTGTAATTATAAAGAAAACATAAAGATGATAAACATAAACATCACATAAAATAGAGCTTTAAACAGACCCTTTAGAAATAAGTTAAATTGGCTGTACATGTGCATCGGCGATACCCGACCGATACCCGGGCTTCACCGCCCAGTCTGGGGTGTTGGGAGGAGGCTGTTGGCGTTTTGGATTATCGTCGGGGACATTGTTCCGCTTCTTTTCCATTCTAACGCCCCGCTGACGGCCGCTAATTTCGTCATACTCAATTTCGTCCAGGTGGGCTTTGTAGGCCCTCAGCTCATCGCTCTCCCACACGAGCGGTTTGACGCGGCGGTGATATCGCTCTTTCGTCTTCCCGTCTTTGTCGACCGCGGCCGGATAATAAAGTCCGCGCTCCTCGTCGCTCGTGTAGTCGGGGGTGAGGAGGCGCCTCACGGAATTCTTTCGAGCTTCGTCCCACGTTTTGACGAAATTTTCCAACCCCACTATCCGTCTTCTGAGCTTCTGCAAAGTTAAAAAGACACTTTTTTTATTTTAATACAGTTACGACATACTTGGTCAAGAACATCCAATAAACACAAACAAGTTTTTCAATATTTCAGTTGCCTTAATTTAAAAGCTGGTCACTGCAGTTAATTTCAAAAGCGTTGCTTTATCCTTGGTCTCTATAACATACAGGCACTTTTTATTAATTGTGTCATATCCATTCTAATTGTATGTCAAGATTATTGTCCAAGGAAGCAAGTAAGGTTACAGTGCTCTATAAAAATTCATAATGTAAAAAAATTATAATTGTTTCCCAAGTTTCAGTGTTACAACCATAAGATCATTTCACAGCCGGGCCCCCTGTTTTAAGCCAAATTGCCGATTCACAGCTACAGCCCCCGGTATAGTTCCGACCGCAGTTTGTACGTATACCCCTTTTTGAACTGAGTGGGTCCCCGGGAAGTCACACCCCCTACACCATAGACCCCCAGTCTGTCTACTCAGATATCAAAGTAGGACATATCATCGTTCTTCAAAATAGAAAACAACCCCTTTCCACTGACATTTATACCAAAAAATCGACCCCTTATTCTTCAAAACGCAGACATTTAGTGGCCAAGAAATACCCTTTTTCGTGAAATTTCATATTTCCCAGGAAAAAAAAGACCCTTATTTTCATATCATGGATATTTGGGATGAAAAAGTAACCTTTTTTCTAGAAACAAGGACATGTGAATGTTGTCAAACTAGACCCTTTCTTCGCGTTTTTTAGAACAATGATGCGTATCCTTCCACCCAAGGAGTGGACAGACTGGGCATAGACCATAGACATTACTCTTTCTCCTCGGCTTTGCACTTGAAAGGTGTAAAATTTCGGCCTGCCTGAATCGAACTACGTCAAACAATGTTGAGAACAATAGTCCGCAAAAGCCATGACGTCGGGCGGGCCCCTAACGGTCACTGCACGCTGCTCCCGTGCCTAAACATGGGCAGGGCTGGGCCGGGGGTCCCCTCTATGAACTTTAGTAGGACCCAGCTGTCAGATTTGCTATTTCCACTAATAATGCTCGCAAACTTATGAAAACATGTATTTTCATAGGGGAATTATCAATGTGCATTATGATATACTTGAAAAGAAAAAGAGTTAATAAATAGCAAAGTTATAGGCAATGTTATTGTCTGTGTGTACGGGTGACCGTGGTCCAGCCGGGTGTTATCGGTGCCCCCTCCAGGGCGGGCCGGGCCGGTGACCGGGGGTGTAGGGTTACCGGGGCCGGTCGTAAAAGGTTTAGGCCCAACACAGGGCCCAACACGTGTTGCGGGAGGGGTCCGTGACGTCAGACTTTTGTGGTCTATAGAGGAAGTCTGTAACAAAAATTTATTTACCTCGTTCACGTGGTGACGGATGATAGCCTTTTCATTGTCAGCCTTAATTCGGTTCTTCCGCATTCTGTTGGCCCTGTTTTGGAGGGTCTTGAAGTAGGTGTTGGCAGAAGCTAGAAAAAGAGGAAGGACATGAAGTGTGCTTAAAACTGGAGCCATTAAGTAGACAAAGGCACTATAAAGGCAATAAATCAAGGGAATACATGTTAAAAATGCAAAGTGAGGGTCAACATATTATTCACGAATTAAAACCATCATTACACTGGTATTATATTTCTTTGTCCAGATAATAGAACTTACGTTTTTTTCAGATGACTGGGAGGATAACTTAAATTATAAAAGTAACAATTTCCAATGTAAGTGGAGCCTATTTAGACACTAAAAACAGATTTCCAGCATTTCAAGCATGTTAAAATTTGTGTTAATTGAAGGACCAATACTTTGGAATCATGGACATTAGATGCATGAAATGTACAGCTGCAGGTTAGTTAACAAAGAAACTTGCTACCTATGGGACTTACCTAACACCTCTTCTCTGGGGGTATCTGGCCCGAGGCACACGTTGTCAACAACGGCCTTGATGATCGGCGCGTTATCCGGGTGTTTGATCCCCGCCCTGAATGTTGGAATATATTTATATTGTTCAATTCATCGGCATCACGTCAAGTGCTCTATGACTCTATTAACATGAAAAAAAACAGCAAAACTTATATTCAGCTGCAGCTTCTGGTGTTCAGGAACACATTACCCATTGCTTACTTAAAAACAATATTATTTTCTGTACTATTCATGTTGTTATGACGTAATCAACTTACCCAGGGTTCAGGTTGAATCCCCAACCAGGCTCACCTCTCTTGGCCTTGTAGGCCGAACGAACGAGTTCCTACAAACAATATAATAAGCCAATAATTAATAGTGGACTTCTAACTATATGTCAGTGTACGAAATCATTACGGATTTTCGTTGTTTTCCGGGATGTTCCCTGGCGGCGGAGAAGAACATCAGGGCTATACTAGGAATGAGATCATTTCTAAACAAACCGAGAACTATATCAAACGGTAACGTTTTCAAGGTGAGATTATTAGTTAATTATAAGCTGTAAAAACAAACTTTAGAACTTACACATATTTCATTGCGTGGTTTGGGTGGTTTGGCAGCTGCAGCTGGCTTCGCTTGGTTCACGAGCACCTCCACCTGGGCCTTTGCCGCAGCCGCTTCAGCCTCCGCCCTTCGGCACTTCTTCTCCAGCTCCTCCATCCTGGCCAGCAAATGGGCCATGGACGGTTCAGCTGTAGACGTGGAGGGGCCGGACGAGGACGAGTATTCGGGCGTGAACGACCTTTGGGACGTCGTCGACGAGAACGACCCTTGCGATGTCAAGGGCCCGGGCGTGAACGACCTTTGGGACGTCGTCGACGAGAACGACCCTTGCGATGTCAAGGGTCCGGGCGTGGACGACGTTCTGGACGTGGAGCTGGGGAACCATGGATGGGATTGCGACGAGGAGGGCGTCATCCCCAAGGGCGTGGATCCGGAGGGCGTGGAGGGCGTGGAGGGCGTGGAGGGCGTGGACGACGATGCGGATGGAGTACCGCCTTGGGAACCACCAAGGCTAAGGTCCACGTCGTTGAGGGTGGATCCCTCTTCCGCGTACAGGGAGTCGTGAAGAGACTGATCCGCAGAGAGATCCGGAAACCCATTCTGTGACCCATACTGACGCGCATCCGCAGACATATCCAACAGCAGAGTACCTACGCCTGCTGATGAATCATGATCGGTTATTTTCTCGCCACCCGGTTTGGGGCTGCTGGTCAAGATCCTGCATGAGCTCGTAGACGGGTTTGACAGAACAGCGTCACTATAATCAGTTGACCCGTTCATGGTGGCAGCAAGTTTTCAAGTGATCTATATAGCCATATGCCACGCCGTATTTATACATGCCGGGCAGGCCCCCCTGTGGATACATGATCTGGTGAAAGCGATCTTTTATCGATGAGGCAAGACTTTGAACATAAGTTACGTGGTAGACGTGACGGGGTGTGGACGGGGTAAGAGAGACTTTTACCATAAGTTACGTGCTAGCCGTGACGGGGAGTACATGGGGTATCAGCGACACCCTCACCGCCGCCCCTTGTGAGGCCTGTTACGTGTCAAGAAGTGTTAAGACTACCCCGCAGGCCGCGTGCCGCGGTACTCCTGTGAGGGACCTGACACAGAAGCTAGTTGACATGCGCCGCCTCAGATGGCCAACAGGTGGACGCGGTCATCACAGACGCGTGTCCCGGTGTCAAACGCGACAGAAGTCATTTCAGATGAACCCCCTGTCGATCGGCTCTCTGAAGAAAATAGCGGCCTATTAGACGTGCTTCGCACTACCCAGTGTAAAAACTTGTGAAGCCCCCGGCTAGAAGAAGTCGTTTTAGTTGTACCTTACCTAGCGTTTAAGTTGTCGACCGAGGGTTAACTTTTCGCTAAAGACTAGACGAAGCCCTTACAGTACCTGGGGAGTTGTGATGTCGTGTGGGGTGGGGGGTATAAATATGTGCCTGTACTATACACTGGTTCAGAACAGCCACTTGATGGCCATGGACATCGAGCGACTGTTAAACGCAAGTCTGCGTCTGCGTCTTGTTCGGGAGGAAAGGCCAGTGCTGAGACCTAGTCACCTCCAACCCGCGGACCAATCCGACCATCAGTGGCTGCTTCTCTTGTTAGTGATATACCTGGGGTGGAAATTTATCGGTATCTTCTGGAAATTGGCAGCAGGCTGTCGCTCGTTGGCGCAGGGTCAACGTCGGAGGGCTACAGTGCAGTGCTGTCTGAGAATCTACTGCCGATGGGAAACGCTCCTTTTTCCACTGGCTCCCATTCCCGCCGAAATGGAAGCCGTAGGAAGTGCTGCCTGCCCACGAATGATCATCCAAAGACCGAGCATCCTGTCCAAGGCCCTGACCGTCGCCTGGTCGGGCCCACTCACGGTCCATCTGAATGGCAGTGACGAACCCTTGACGTTGGAACTCCCGCAAGAAGTCAAGATTCCTCGTACGGAGCGCGTGCGCCTGAACAAATTTTTCAGGCACAGACTTTGTAGAGCGAGCGTTTGCCTGATAAACAACAGGAACAACATGGCCCAAGAACTACTCCCAGCCGAAAAACTGGGCTGCATGCCTGACGTAGACTCTTGGGTGTGATGAACAGTTATATAAAAGTGTACGATATGTTTGAAGTAGATATGGCAAAATTTTAATTGTGAAATGCATATGTTCACGAAGCTTTCGAGTTACATATGTACATTAGTGTATGGTCAGTAAATACAATTATGGGAAAATAGGCGAAACGTTGACACGTGGACATCATAAAACCTTTTCCGCATGCATAACAATAAAACATTTTGATATCATGAACGTGTGTAGTCTTATGTGGCTGTGACTAATTATAAATGGGAATTCATGAGGATAATGTGAATGAATTGCAGCTGTACATGTGTGACGAAATTATGAGGGCGAGTATATATTCTAAACAACAAAAATCGAACATGAATGAGAACTGATAACTTTTGAGCTGCAATAAAAGGAAGAGTTAATAGCTAATGTATATATAACCAACTCAATTTAAAGTCAAGCGTCTGCATGCGCTTTGAATCCTACGTTGTCTGAAATACAGAATTGAGATGAAAACAAAAAGTGCTGGTATCATTATAAAAGTAAGTCCAATGTTCAACAGGTAAACAGTACCGTGCACACTGGGGGGGAGGAATGGTACGTGGGGAAGATGCAAGTCACCACGAAGTTTCTTGTATTCGACCTCATTCAGTCGAATCTCTTTCATGTATGTACGGAGGGAAAGGAAATTGTCTTTTGCTCGCTTAAAAATATCCTCTTGGCGGACTCGCATTTGCGGGCTAAGAGGTAAAATTGGGAATGGTTTATCGTACGAAAAATCCGGGTTCACAAGTCGGCTAAGTGACAGGTTGAGGTGTTGAAGACTAGCAAGGTTGACGGGGAAAACTGTTCTTAAGGGGCCTGCTGTAGAAGGCAAACAGTTAACACTTGAGACTGGAATTTCCCATTCTTTGGCGGACACAGAACAACCACATTCAAAGGCACGAACGCACGATTCACATCCAGGATGGGTTGTTGTTCGGTTGGGGCAGCGCACAACGACCTCGTCTATGTGAGAGAACAAATAGGTCCCTGTTGCAATGACTTGGATGTTCGACCTTCTGAAATTAGACTGAATGAGTATTTTGAAATCACAATAAAGTTTGACAGACTCATGATCACGTAGATAGATAGAAATGAGGCACGACGAGGGAGAAAGCCTGCGAATTGGTAGGTCATAATGACAAAACTGAGAATGGCAATTATCCAGATCTGGGTTGGAGGATACCGTGTATTGGGTTGCGGACACCAATAAATAAGCCGGTGTGTTGGAGAGGCGAGTATAATGCCCATGGAAGGCTAGAGGGAAGGTGTTTACTTTTAGAACCTTGAATATTTTGTCTAAGGAAATAACGGGAATCTTCAAAATTGTTTTCAGAACATTTCGCTGTAAAACCGGGGGGACTAAAACAGTTACACTTCTATACATGTCGCGAGTGTTTGGAATATAAATATTTGAACGATTGGACTTGGAAAGGAAAAGGTACCGAATCTTCCTCATATCAGTCTCCGATATCAAAGAGTTACTCAGCCTGTTCTCCGTTAGGTCGCGAATAGCCTGTAGCAAGACATCAAGGGAATAGTCCAGTTTAAAATCCAGTAGACGCAATTCTTGCAAATCTTGCATCAACCTGACCATCAATTCCCGGTTACTAATGTAAGCCTGGAGTCCTCGGGACAAATTGTATATGGAATGAGTGTTCTCTATGATGGCCTGGAGTTGGATTTCCAAAGTGGAGTCAACTACCTTTAGGACTGCATTTATTTTGCCATCGAGGAAGCCAATTTCATCGGCATTTACCTGGTCAGCACGAGTCTGTTGCTTCAAGTCATCGAGTGTGGCCGTTCCAAATAAAGTCTCGGAGAACTTGCCGATTTCTGGAATCAGAGCCCGCTGCTTCCTGGATTTTGCTGATGGAGGTGTTGGCTGGGCCGTCGATTCCAAAATTGATTGCACTTCCCGGAGTCCTTTGGTGACCTTCGCTGCTATAGTCTTCCCAATAGATGTTATGTTATTCAACATAAGTTGGATTTTTCGACACTGTTCCATTGAACCGGCTGCCAGGGTAGCGCCGTGTCTACAATTTAGTGCGGCTGCCTGTTTGGGAGAAGGAGGAAGTGGTAAAATGATATCGACTTCGGTAGTGAAGTACTCATTACCTATGTGGATGGACGGTTTACTCTCGAATACTACACCATAGTTGGTACGAAAACGGTTTACCGTACTGGTGCATAGGCATGGCTTAGCTGAGACAGTGCCCAGGATAAAGAGTCCACGAAGGAGGAGTATGAATACTGTTGGAGCCATGTCTGATGCAGGCTAGAGACCGCTCTAGTCTTTTATTACTTTTTCCCAGTCACGGGAAGGAGTAGACAGACAGTCGCCACGTGCACCTGGGATCTAAAGGTTTTGACCTCCGTGCAGAAACCTTACGTTAATGCCAAAAGAAAAGCCGTGCGAAGAGTATAAGCTTAGGCGTATGCTTGCTAGTAAGCTTTCGTTGGTTAGGGTGTCGGCTTGTTCTAATTGAATTGGAAGGCAGACTTCAAAATGAATTGTTGGCATGGGGTTCCTTAACTTGTGGATGAGAAGTGAGAAAGCCTGTAAATGCCATTACTGCCTGATATTTATAGGTTTTATTTGCAGGTGGTTTATATGGAGTTCAGGCCGATTTAAGTCTGGACTGGCTGAAATTAGTCTCAAACCCCCGGTCCCGCCACTCTAATTATAAAAGGATACGCATCAGCGTTCTGAAAAACGCGAATAAAGGGTCTGTTTTCAGAGACTTTGCATGTCCCTGTTTTTGAAAAAAAGGGTACATTTTCTGAAAATGTGTCAGCGTTTTGGAAAATAGGGGTCATTTTTCGATAAAAATAAGAAAAAAGGGTCAATTTCAGGTGTCAAATGTCCGCGATTTAAAGAAAAAGGGGTCATTTTTTCAAGGTAAAAATTCGTGGAAAGGGGGTGTTTTCTGTTCTGAAGAACGATGATATGTCCTGCTTTTATACAAGAGTGGCGGGAACTCTTGTATAAATGTTGGAACAGTATGCCGGTGCATGTACGAATGGAACAATCCTTTACTAAATTTAAAACCATGTCTAAACATGCTATGTTGCTCCCCATTACATGAGTTAACTTTTTTCGACATTAGTGTTACTAAAATATGCTCGCTTAGAACCTATTAACTTAACTTCTTTTTTTTCTGATGGTTTGTATGACCCCCAATTTGTTGAATTGACGTGTGTGAACCATACATATTACTTTGTATCAGCACGTGTTATCTTTATATTACTGTTGAGTACTTGCACAAATCCCAATGTCTGCCTCATTGTTTATTAGGGGTGGGTTATAACAATGGTTAAAACTCTATGTATTCTTTGGATTTTTGTTTATTGTGTTTCTTGTGTTTCTTGTATGACCTTGGTTACTTATTACAACTGTTATGTTATATAATTGTATGACTGTTTGATATTAGACTAATGTATTATGGATATGAGATGCTGAGAAGGCAATGAAAACAGGCTTTAGCCTACTTGTATCTTTCTCAGGATAATAAAAATTGATTAAAAAAAAAAATATATCTAACCAGCTTAGACCCAGTTTAAGGTGAATTATTTAGGGTAGTTATATAGGCCGGGAGGTACCTTTTATCCATACAGAAAATGTTTAATGAATTTTTAATTAATCTCATCTCTCACGGATGACTTCAAAAGAAGTTAATTTCAAACACTTTTAATACTCCATCTATGGATGGTAAGGGTAAATGGTTTTCCGGGTGGGAGGGGCGATGGATGGTAGGGTGAAATAGGCCTGTCAAAGATTTAGCTACATGTGCTTTGCAGCTGCAGGCGAACGTAGGTTGGGTATGGAAGTGCCCGACCCAGCAGTAGCCTGCATGGGGCAACTCTGGCCCGTGTTAACTCGATAACTAACCCCTGATTAATGGCGGGGAGTCCGTCAGATGACACCCAGCATGATACCTGTGTCGCTCTTGAGTGGGTTTGGTGTGAGTTATGTGATTACCAAGATTGTGCCCCTGCCCTTGTCAGATGTCAGAGGGGGGTACAGATTAGATGGGGTGCTTCCGGGTACTTATGGGTGTTAATGGATTAAGGCCGGCCATGATGGACGCTTCCAAACTTTGCCGCCGTTAGGAATGGACCTGGTTTATTAGGAAATGTTATGCACAAGGGAACAGGGGAGCGAGGGATAGCTGCAGAATCGCGAAAAT
The DNA here is from genome assembly GCA_936440205.1 of Lepidonotus clava. Taxonomy (NCBI): domain Eukaryota; kingdom Metazoa; phylum Annelida; class Polychaeta; order Phyllodocida; family Polynoidae; genus Lepidonotus; species Lepidonotus clava. The sequence goes on from OW387145.1 coordinate 37,843,826, forward strand.
GCTTTCTGTCATGTTACTTAAAAAGTACATGGAACTTGTTAACTAATGGTCATATTTAGCTGAGACAATTAATTTAAATGAAGTGTGATGCCCAGTGTCTCCTGTTTATTCAGATGCTAAGATCGGGAAAGAAGGTTATTTAGAATGTTTGCAAGAAGTATATATAATAAATTTATAATATTCGGAATTTAAGCCGGATCAGTCTCATTACCATTAGGACTATCATGTTTAAAAGTAGTAGTTGAGGAGAGGGCGGGTTCGAGCAGGTTTTTTTTTTTTTTTTTATAATTTGCCAATTTTTTTTAGGGTCTTTTTGATTTAACAACTTTTTGATTACAAATGGAGAGTTCTCCTTTAAAAAGCGTAACGTCCCGATCCTGTTTAAAATAAGTTAACAATCAACCTCCTCTCTTGACATGACGATTAGGGTTCAGAGTAGTCCTAGCCTTATCATTAAATTGAGGGAATACTGTTACATACAACAGACGCTTCTTCATAGGGTGCGGGTAAAAAAAGTCACTTTTAATTAAAGTTAAACATATGAACATGATCTAGATGGATGAATTAACATTCGCGCAATTCAAGAATACTTAAAAAGAAACAAGACGTACGGAGGGACACTTACAGGATAATTTAACAAATCCAAGTTTTCTGTACATAGTAGTGAGATCATTCTGGGATATAATAGGTTAGGTAGGTATGACACTAAACTGTGGGCTTACAAAGCCTAAACAAATCCGCCAGGTAACATCATAGTATGAGACACTAGCTGAATATACATCAGTTACAGTTAATGTTATTGAGTTATCTAAGGTAGTCAAATGATATGAACTAATGTATATTTATCTGAAGGAAATATAACAGGCCTAGGTACGTACTTCTTGGGCAAACTAGGAAACAGGTTAGCTATAGGGCTTCCGTATAGCAGGATGCATGGTTAGGGCATCGCAAGAAGCCAAGGAAACTAAAAAAATTGCATTTGTTGGCCACTATACCCGGTGTTCTACATCGATGTTGAGTAGTATTCACAATATATTATGTTTAAATAAACATAGGTCAACTCTAGTAAGGCACAAGATGATTCTACATGAGATTACATTTACATGAGGTAGTAACAATGTAATAACAATGTGAACAGAACGGTATTAACTCTCAACTCAAGGAATCAGTGGACTGAAACATGTTCATGAGGTTCCTATACTAGTACTGGTCTATAGTAAGCTTAAGGCTGCAGTTCTTGAGTGCACTTGGCCTGGCCCAGCCTTGAAATAATGTTTGTTTCCTGTTTACCGCCCGAGTGACTATTTTAGGGCCGACTGGAAACTTTTTTTTATCATTTTTTGATTTTTTTTTTTTATCAAAGTTTTCAGTTAAAGCCTTACCAACAAAAGAAAATTTGGAAAAAAAAACAGATTGTCCGACCTCCCGACTGCGTATTTATCTGGTCACCCGCTGGACAGGAAACAATTTTTTTTTTAGGTTGGCCTTGTGCTACAATACCTGATAAATGATGACCCGTAGGGGACCGAGTGGTTTTGGGTTATTTTAATCAAACCTCTTAAATTGGTCAAACTAATGAAATAATAAAAAGTACATGATTTCTATAAACTATTTGAGTCAGTCTTGCATCCTATACCTTAATTATTTTCTCCGTATTGAAGTACTATATCATAGCCACAGCCAAATAAAGACATCCGGAAATCAAGGAAATCTCTATGTGACATCTCCAAATCTCATACGTTTTTTTAATATTTGGGGTAGACAGAAAATTTTGAAACCACTGAATTGCAGTACCTGAGCTATGTTTAGATTTAACAAACGTTAATCAGAGGGTCCATATAAAGTTTTGGAACTGACTAGGAGAACCAGAGGTCTGCAAGATACCAGCAGAGGCTATAAGTTATGTGTTTAAATCACAAGCTAGTCAACGCTTAAAAGGGGGAATTTACCAGGCCCAGCAGCCACTGTAATGTTCCCAAAAACTTGTCCTAGGTCATTCAAACATTAGGTTACAGGTAATTAGGTCAGTAATATAAGAAGAAAAAGATCTTGTGTGGGGGTGTTTACGAGCATTGGTGGCCCAGGTGGGAAAGTTGCTTAGCCCACTTTTCCAAGAGTTGGGGACTAGGACGGAAGCCGTCGGCTAGCAGCTGGTACCTGTGCGACCAAAAGTGGCTCCGCCCACGTTTGGTACGCCTCAGTTTGTGAACCCATTTTCCTAGGAACAAGGACGGTAGCCAGTTGCGTTTGTTGATGGCTGTAATCTCCTGATTCAGTTTTATAATGGCAGCGTTAAGAGTTCTCTGGTGTTGTGGGTCTGTGTCTTGGACGAACGGACAACGGCTCAGGTTACACCCTGTAAAGTCCGCGAACAAGATGTTGGCTGTCGGGAAGTTCCTATGGAAGGCAATGTCAGCGTCGTTTAAATGTCCCAGGATACGGTCGACAGCCTGATCGGCGGACTCCCGTGTGAAGTGATACTTCTTGACAATGTTGTCCCAAAGAAGGAAATCAAACGGACCTCCAATAACTACTACTAGATCGTGAGGGTGGGTGGTTGCATGGATCCACGCTAGTGAAACCAGGTTATTTACCGTTGCATCCGGCAAGTGTGACACGTCTATCTGCGAGTCCGAAAGGTTCAGCTTGTCCACCTGAGCCTGCAGGTCCATGGCCCTCTCGTCGGCAAAAACCCTGATGATCGTCATTGCAAAATTGAAATTAAATGAACGAAAAACGTAGGGCATGAAAGGGACTCGAACCGGGGTCCGACCGAGTTAGCTGGTACCCAAAGATCCACTGGGTCGAATAATACGATGACGTCGCAAACCAGCGAAAGCCGTCTAGAGGTCCTTCCGGTCGCAGGACCAAATACGTCGAAACTACGTTGGGGAAAACGATGATGGGCGATGTAAATTGAAGTTGATAAACTTGCCTTTCCGCCGAAAGAGACACATCAGTGACAATTGAGGGCGATCAAAATTAATAACTTGTGGTATTGCTTGTTTTCAAAATCGGAAAACCCACTGAAACACAAGGACCGAAACTACAAAGTGTCTCTTTTTGGTAAACACCTTTCTCGTTGCCCCGATTACACCCACGGTATATATATGTCGCAAACTCTATACGTAATTGGGTCTGGTTGTGCAAACTAATGAAATGAAATGAACTGAATAATGGCACAGATGAATTCGCCAGACCTGGGTGGTAGGAGCTAATCGAACCTCATGCACTCGATTACCACCTGCCACTCCAAATTTTTTTTTGGGAAGTTTTATTTGTAATAATGATATTGAAATGAAAAGATGGCCCACGGGCCGGTCCGGAGGGATGCAGGGGCGGACCCAGGCATTTCTAGGGGGGAGGGGGGGGGAGAGGCTAATGCATTAATCTACATGGGAGGGGCCCCTTTTTAAACAACATGATTTAACAGGGGAAGGGGGGGGCATGGCCCGTCAGGCTAATATAGCGCATTTATCATTTCTTATGTCGAGAGTTAAATAAGGGTAAAAACTTGAAATCACACAAAATAATAGTTTTATGTGTAGTCAAGGTTATTTAATATTATCATTTTCAGTGAAGACCATTTGCGCTTTCATGCCTTTCACCCTGTATTTCCAAGAAGTTTAAGAATCGAGTTTAGGCAGCCTGGTTTAACTCCTAAATAATGTGTTTCAAGAAAATCTGTTTTAAAAATGCTATATTTCTACCTGTTTTAGTTAAACTAGTACTGTATCTAATAATAAGGGACAGGGGTGGACCCAGGAATTTGTAGAGGGGGGGGGGGGGGGGCCAAAAACATGAATGTACGAGGGGATGGGCCCCCCATCAAACATGATTTAACAGGGGAGGGGGGGGGGAGGGCAAAGCCCGTCTGTCCCCCCCCCCTGGATCTGCCCATGAAGGACCTTAAAACAAAGTTTAGGTGGAGAGTTCTAGTTGAAATGGTAAACAATAAATAGGGCGAAATATACAAATTTAGAATAGGTTTATGAGGCTATAACTTGTGAATTGTATTAGTTAGCGTGTTTTATTCTGTTACTGAGTTCAGTAGCTAGGTTGGGAAAGGTTAACGTTGGGACCAAATTATTTATGCCTTATAATGCTTACACGAGTCTCACAAGCGAGTTTAAGAAATCTGGTTTAAAACAGGCTTAAACCATATTTGCTTTTTGGAAATACGCCCTTAAAATTTTTAGCTACAAGTTTGGTTGAACTAACCCTATTTTTTTTTAGAAATAGGCCTATTGGACATCACTTTCATGGGATGGAAAACCATTATTGATATGATATATGTGATAAGATTTCTCAAAAATATTACTTTCATTTCATGATAAGGGTTGTACCCAACATCATGGGAGACAATTGCTTCATTATTGATTAATCATAGAGGTTATAAAGTTAAATCACGCTTTATCGCTGTTTTTACGCATTTGATTAATTATTATGAATTATTTTGATTTTATATAACTTTTGTTTCTATATGTAAGGGCTATTAAAACTAAATGCGCTAATGATATAGGCCTACCAATGTGAGCGATACAACCCTGTTTTACCCTAGTTGTGTGCACACTATAGGCTACTCCTTCTGCGCTTCATCTATTCTTATTAGGTCAGGAAACTGAGTATTATTTTTGTTGAGCTTGGAAACCAATATCAACCGGCGTTTATAGATTATATGCACAAATGTGGGAAGGCCAGTGTAGCCCTGAAGTGGCCCTTTTTAAAGGTAAATGAATTAGAATGAACGGTCGGTGGTTATGTCACGCATTTAAACTTTGTATGGCGGATTTTTATAGGCTCATTTTTGATAGAACACGAGAAGTAATATAATAAGAAAATCCAAACGAAATTTTCAGATTGTGGAGCCAAATTCCTTAATCCAATCGTGAGTGGGGGGGACTGGGTACGCCACTGCTGGCAATTATATTGGTGCCTGAATGGAGGGTAGGTACGTTAAGACGCCGAGAAGGTTGGGCGTGTGAAGAGAACTATGAGCGGACGGGACTATTGTGACACAATATAGTTAACACCCCCTGACTTACACTTATATACACGCCAGAAGGGGAAGGGAAACTTTGAGGTGGGCGCAAAAGTATTACCTAACACGCCCACTGCTATGGGTAGTATAATGATACTATGATTTTTCAGGGATAATGGTGGAGTAAGACTTACACTCCTTGACACGTTTTAGAGGAAGTGGTTTCAGACAAGCCCGAGCCTGTCGAATGTATGAGTTCAAATTCTTCCCGTGATTGTTATAATCTGTTGATATTTTATCAGAAGTTATATCATGGTATCATGCAAGACTACAGAAGTTCACAGGTTATTGACCAAGTTGGCTTTGGACTCTCAAAGGATACCTTGCACATAAGTAGAGGATAGGTATTTTTCAATATAATGAGTGCAGGATGTCGCTCACCTCTCATGCTTTAATCCTAGAAAAAATCTCAAGAAAATTCCTTATTTGGACACAACCAGGGGACATCCTCAAATTTGTGATGTCTCACGGTGAGTTACTGGGGAACCCCATGGTCCATCAAAGGGAATTCCCCATCCTCAAAAATATATAGAAAGGCAATTGAGATTAGGAACACAATTTTTTCGACTTTGGCCCATACAGGCTATTATCAGTTGTACCATTTACTAACCTTCATTTATTCAGTAACCTGGGATTTCCAATATATTTTGAAAGAGAATTCCCATTATAATAACATAGCAAGGAGAGTACTGAAAGCCCCAAACCAAGGGAATTACCAAATTAAGTTTTCTCTTCTGAATTATTCTCTCATATCTTGATATTTTGCTTTTTTTTTCGTTTATTACTTTCTATAGCTGAATTGAAAAACACAAAAACTGGAGATTTGCAAAATTATGTGCAAGGAACCCTTTAACACCTATACGGAAGATCATTCATGTATGAGTGAGTATGGTTAATAAAAAAACAATATAAAAAATTTTTCAACATTAACCCTGTATTGTTGTTCACTACTAAAACTCACAGGTTATTTAATCTGGTCAAAAGTTGTTATACCTCGAAACATTTTTTGTGTGAATTGAATCCCTATGAACCGAAATATGTTGATGTTACTACAACTTTACCAATAATAATAAAAAACTTGTCTAACAAAATAGCCTTATACTTTGATATGTTTTTTAAATGTATAGCATTTTGAAAGTTAGTTGGGAAGTTAATAATTCACTAGACAATATGGTAGGCTTTCTGCTACCATGATTATTTAGTCGTGGGTCTCTATTTTTAAAGGCATGACACAATTCAGAAATAAACTTCAGGTGACACTTTCTGGGATTTCCAGCTGTATGGAAATGCATATTCATGGCTCTAGAGCCTTTATCTAGCTTAGAAATCATAAAAAAATCATAAAAATAAGCTAAATTCATGCTAGAAATGGAACTTTTCATAGGGGCCTTCCATTTAGTACATACGCACATTTTCAAAAATCTCAGGCAAAAATACGCATTGAATATGTACTAACATGTATGCACATTTTTAAAAAATCTCGGACCCCCCTGCCCCCCTTGTTGCGTATGTACTAAATGGAAGGCCCCATAGATGTCATTAATTTTGTTGTCATGGTAACTGAAATGTTGATAGAATGCCCAAATCTGCTGATACTAAATGCAAGCAAATGATAGTTTCCATGGTAACCATGAAACTAAATTAAGTTTTCAAAATGTGAAATTCTGAATCAAGGGACTGCTTGGCTATTTTTAGCAAAAAACAGATTCTGAATATCTTGAATAGAAAGGACATGGAGTATTCTTCATGAAATCATATTTAGGATTTCAGTTATTGGCCCAGATTATATAGTTATATCTCTATAGATACCAAAGACTGGTCTTTTTTTCTTTTTAGCATATTTCGCATATCCAACCTTTATGTCTTTAAATTAACATATCTTTTTTAGTAATCAGAATATGTACATAATTGTTTCAGTATTAGATTCCTCAAGAGATGTTCTTAATTCAATATTCCAGGCCATAAGACTGCATTTCCCAGAGGAGGTCAAGGACAAAAATTCTAGTCAGCTATTTTGTCAAAAATCACTGAAGCATTGACTAGGTTATGGACAAACCTGAATCTGACAATGTTGTCATATTCTGAATAGTTAATTGCTTAATTTTGCAATGCGGTGATGTTGTATTATGACTATAACTCAAATACGTGACATCTTATTGTCATAAAAAATTGTGATGTTTCTTGCATAATCTAATTAATTGTGTAAATGAAGAGCGATGCAATTGGAATAATATTTCATAATTCTTTTTTTATTTTCTCACTATTATGGTTACTCTGTAACCATTATCTGTTTACATCATGTTTTTGACCAATAAGAGTTAAGCATTTTTACCACATGGTGTAGGCAAATTAAAAAGCATATGGTTTTCATTTTTGCCAACCATTCCTCCCACTTAGAAAATATAATATTTTGAAAAGAAAGAAATCAAATAAACAAAGATAAGGGAAAATAAAGGGTATTTTCATATGTTACATCAGGGCTTTCTGATATTTCACTACAATAATTACATCTTGTCCTATTAGAACCTGTTGAGTGAATTAAGGAATGTTTAATATACACCTAGGGGTCTCACACATGAACGTTATATTTTGGAAAATATAATTTGGGACTGCTGGATTTTAACCTCTCTAACTCATTACTTCAAGATGCATCACATATATGGAGATGTTCTGTATGAACCTGCAGTAATCAGACATAAGCACTCATGGTAAAAACAGGTGTCTGATTTTGAACAATATAAGCTTCCATGATTATAAACTTGAGAGTCAATGTGACCATGTATATGATATTACATCTCTGCTCCTTTTACCTCATTCCCTTCATACATCAACATCACATAAGGTGTGATATGTTATACTTATTAGGGCATGGTTGGAAGAACTACTTAGCCAAATGCCAGGTAGTCTGTACTAAAAAAAAGAGTAAAATACGAAAACAGAGCACTGCAGCATTTATGCCTAATTGGATGACACATTTTATGCTCTAATTTTCACAAACTGGTGACGCCCAATTAATTGTACATCTATCAAACAGGAGGGCAGGGTAGTGGTGCTGAGGTAAAGCTCACATTTCATGATCTCAAGAAGACAGGGGTCTCCCATGTTGCATCTTGAACTAAAGAAATTCACCTGTCACCTGTTGCTGTCCCTTAAAAGAGGCCATGTGATGTATTGAATTTAAGAAATTATTTCATTCAGCTTTCATTCTCTCAAAATCAAGGGGTCTAGACACATGGCTGTGTTAGGACAGATTTTTTTTCCCTCCTGTAGCCCAAACAGGGTCATCAAAGGGCTGGTGTGAGTACCATGTCTATCATACTCTATGGGGCCCTGCACATAAAGACCCCTTGCCATCTTTCAAAAAGGTATCGATCCACGAGACAAGTTTCTACTCAAATCACCTAATTCTTTATTCTGCATTTACCTATAAATTACAGCATGTAGGCCATGTGTACTAATAAAGCATGTAGGCCATGTGTACTAATACAGGAATGTTCACATAGTTCAAGACCCCCACCCCCACTCCTTGGTGTGCACATACTTAATGAAAGGTCCCTAATAGAGGGGAGAGGGGTGGGAGAAGAGTGTGTGTGTGGGGGGGGGGGGGGGACAGAGGGAGGGAGGGCTGAGTGCAAGGTGGGTGTGTTCATAGAAGTAATTCCCATAGCATGTAATAATGTGGTTAATGCTTACTGACATTATTCATTATTACCTTATATAACAGGTTTTTTTTTCTGAATACACAGCTTTATGTGTCTTTAGTTCGAAACATGTCACCATGTGAAGACTGTACAGGTTGCTCTATAAAAATACTACAGCATGTTTGGACATAATTGTGACCCACCAGGGGGAAAGGATGCTCCAGGTGGATATTCAACAGTTACGATGATGGAATAAGCTTCCAAATGATACCAATATTGTTAAATTGTGTTGATTATCAAAGAAGGTATAAAAAAGGTTATAGAACATATGAACATCAATGTTCCTGAAAATGATAACAACATGAATTATTCAGTATTACTGAGTTATTTGATAACAAAAATAATTCTTGAAAAATATAAATGGCTATTTATAAAATACTATTGTGAACATAACTCTTGATCTAAAAATGGTATTGTTTATCTGTTTGACGTGGGAATATTTTCAAGTTATATTTTTCAACATGATGTCACAATTTTTTTAATAAATCACTAAAATTCTTGTCTCCATGGCAACCAAATTACTATTGTTGGGTAAATTTTTGGAATAAAACGTTCCATTGACATTCCAAATAAGAATATTTTGGAATAAGATAGAATCTTTTGAGTAGGTCAGCTGAATTGTACACAAAAAGGTGGTCTAGAACAGTTTTAACACTATTTTTCATTAAATTACTCAAAATTTATTATCTCCTTAAACATTAGTCCTAGGGCATAGGAAAAATCCCCCTTGGAGCATCATTTCCCCCTGTTGAGTCACAATTATTGGGAACCATTTACCATGCTCTAATTCTCGCAAACTGATGATGCCCACTGTATATCTATCAACCCTCCCAAATGATCAAACTGTACACATATGTACATGTTTTAATCTCTCTGAGTAATGTTTACAGTCACTTTTACACTTACTTACATTTTGCAAATATTTTTATAATTATCGCCCTTTGATCACCAAACTATGTATTTTCTGACTATTTTTTAAAATAGAAGCTGCTGCACCAAAACTAGGCAGCAAGACACAACATCGGCTAAAGTGGTCCTCATATCTTCCCACACTTTATTGCTATCTGTGTGGCTATATCCTTAATGTTTTTGACAATTTTATGTAATGGCTAGCGGGAGCAGCAGTACATATAGTGCAGTTAAGAATTAAATAAGCCCTGCTGTAGGCAAGGTGAATATATCCTGAATTATACTAACCCAAAGACATTCCAAATCAAAAGTGACCTGCTCTGCGATTTTGGGGCTACTTGACATAAATAGTGAATGTAGAACAAGGCACAGGCTTTCTAAAAATGTAAACAGCTCTTAAATATTCTGAATAGAAGCTGAGCTGTGAGCTTCTGAACATGGCATGGAAAAACACCTAAAATCCATTAAAATTGTGATATATATGGTGTTGACAGAATGACCAACAGTTAAATATAGAGTAAAATATGAACAGAATTAATTATGATGCAAATAAAATACTCTCAATTTTTTTCTAATGAAGATAGCTACAATCTGTTTTTTGTATAATGAAGCTTGAAAGTTCTACTATTAATTTTTACTAATCCTAGAATAAAGATCACATGACCTGGTTTCCATGGAAACCATATGCTTTATCACAGCAGTAATTCTACATTTTGACATTTTATAAACATTCCGGTTACCATGGCAACGACATGTAAAATTTTAGAACATTTTGAAGTTTCATATATTAAACTACACAAAATTTGATTTTTAGTCAAATTTTGCTTATTTTATCATTTTTTGTTATTTTCTGTCTAAATATTGAACATAGACCTATCAAAGTGTATGTTATTAGGCCCCAAATTCGCAGAGTTGGTATTTATTTTAAATGAGAATTGACAACTGGGTATGTTGCTATGAATACATCACTGTTCGCACTATGACATTGCCGTTTTTACAATAAATTCATGAGATCTTTAGGTTTGTAGTTACCACAGGAGTTAAAGCAGATGATTTATGTCATATAATATGGTCAGGAATAATGGCTGTGGCGTCATAGCTAAGAAAATAAACAAGATTTTCACACTACAACATCATGGTAACATCATTACGACCACTTGACTGCTTTTACCATAGTAATGGCCGATCAGCATCGAGCATTAGGTAAACAAGATGTCCACATCGCCGCTGCTACCAAAACATTGCCAAAAATAAAGAAGACACATTTATGTTGTATTCTGTCAGAGATTTACCTCTGGGTCCATAATAGTCTCTTCTTATTATGATATTAGCAAAACAGACAAGTGCCAGATGCACAAATTGAATAAAGTCTTTGGATGCAGCCTCCCATCCCTCTGAAAGATGGAGCCCTGGTGAGCTGAAACAAAGGTGAGGGGGGGGGACTATGGTCACACCCTCATTTATGACACAAATTGTAACCTTGAGATGCTTTATCTGATAAAAACAGCCTTGCTGACAGATCTAGATGAAAGGAAATCCACAGAGGACCGCAGAGGTGCATACAGGATTTCTTAAAGGGATAAGTACTGTGCCACCTGGATTTAAAATGTCAAAATTCTCAATTCTTGAAAATGCACATCCTAAATTGATGACAGTTGACTTAAAATTTAGGGGAATAGATAAGATAGATTTATAAAGGATTATACAGAAATAATCGACTATATAGGAAAACTACATGAGGATGTGGGATGATGCAGAATACGAGCTGGTAGTAAAAAGCAATTATTTTACTACCAGTGAGTAGTCTGCATCATCCCACCATCCGAGTGTAGTTTTCCTTTTATTATTCGTCATATTTGGTGAATAAATCCCCAAAAATAGCCTGAAATGTTCAGATTTTCAAAGTGTGTAGTATCACAGAATACTCAACGGACTGCTTCAGTGCTTGTGCTGTAACTATGCTGCTGCTTAACACCGTGTGGTATGAACAAATACTCACTGCGCTTGTTATAGTGCTTCAGGTTGAATTTTTTGAGTCTAGTGTGAATTAGATGCATTGGAATAACCCGTTTCTTATAAATTGAAAAAAAGAATCATATAAATCCATTGAAAATTGCCAAAATTAGAAACTAAACAACTTCCGATGTTCGCGTTCGCCGTAGCTGCACGACCTTCACCTTGGTTACAGCGCGGACAGCGTAGGGAGCGCACATCGCATGACCACTCTGTCATGGCTGTCGGGCTGTCCGCCCGGTAGGGGGAGGCCTCAGGGGGAATGTCCCGTCAGTGCTGTGCGGGACACACTCACATACCAAATCACGCGTAACAAGGGATGCTTGCCTAGTACACGCGCACCGACGTATAATAATTAAGGTTTCATTAACCCTTTAGACCCCAATCCAGCCATAGCCACCTGATGGTGTGGTCCCCTATCCGGCCGTAGCCGTCCGGAAAAACAGCTATCTTTCCATTATTTTTCCACATTTTTCCAAGGAAAACACATTTATGGGTATTTAACATACAAAATCGGCCAATATATCATTTTAAAGCTGGTACAATTTCTTATCCAATGCCACAAGTCTCATTCCAATAACGTTCATTGATGGGCTATGGTCAATCTTTGAACTTCCTTGAATACAAGGAATTTAGGGAATCCTGGAGGGAAATCCATGAAAATCCTGGGGAAATCAAGGAATTCATGTATGCAACCTGTGGGGTCTAAAGGGTTAACCTCCAGCAATTGAATAGCATCGGTGACCCCTACTTTTTAAGCTTTAAAAATTTGCTATAGACCTAAGCTACATAATCCTAGGGCTTGGGAAGTCTGTGATGGATTTAAATGTGCTAGAGTCAGTTGAATATCACTCCATAGACTCCTATAATTAAGCAGGGATGTAAGTCAGGGCCAGTGAAAAAATCTGAAACCCCACAAAGGAAATCTGAAATCATCTTGAAAAGCCTCAAAACGTGATGTAAGAAACTAATTTTGAAATTATTTTTTGAGATGATGATGTGAAAAAATCTGAAATCAGACAAAAATCTGAAAACTTACACCCCTGATTAAGAACATTATCCTTCTTAATCCCTTAATCAGGAATGGGCATGTTGACATGTATTTTTTTTTTGTTTTAATGGAATCTCCTCAGACCAACATAAATTTCTGGTTTTGAGAACCTGTAATGGATATAGAATTATGATGAATTATAGCACAATTCTGATTCAGCGAAAATTTGCCTAGTGGGTATGGGGCTTTAAGGGCCATACATACTAGGTGATTATCCCTCAGTCGGCCAACAAATCGCTGCTAAAAATCAACTGATTCTGTCCTTAGGGGTAGACACGAGGGACGAATTCAGACGCGCGACAATGGGTACGGAACATACGTTTTTTGGGCATGGTCCCTGTCCTGAGTCTAGAAATGTCAGCTTCACGAGGCTGCTAAGCATCTAGCGCACAACCCTGAATCCGGACCCCAACCAAACTGTAGCGCCAGTACGTTCATTAATTCCTAGATCATAGCTTGGAGCAGATACAGGGTTTTGACATGATAGTGGGGGGTCAGCATGTAGGCCATGTCTACTATAAAAGGCATGCACTTACCCACATATGAAGGATTTTTAGTACATGGGAAGGGGTTAAATAACATACTACCCTGTTTCTATGGAACAAACCAAAGGCTTAAAGGGAAGGCCTACCCAGGAGGGGGTGGGAAGATTAAGGGGCCTTCCATTAAGTGTGACATACATTTAAAAAAATTCAGAACCCCCTTGGACTAAAATATACATTGGATTTGTATAGGAATATATGCACATTTTCAAAAATACCAGACCATCCCACCCCTTGATGTGTATATACTTAATGGAAAGCCCTTATAAAGGGGAGAGGGGTGGGTGCAAGGAGAGGGTGGATGGGGGTGAAAGAGAGGAAAGGGGGGGAATGCAAGGAGAGGGTGGGGGGAAGAGGTGGGGGGGGGGGTAGGAATCATGAAGGGGGCTGGAGGTTAGTTGGGAAGAGGCGGGTGCAGGGCCATGTTAACTGGATGACATCCGCTATGTTGATTTTAAGAAAACCCCATGCTACATGTCACCAAGTTTTATGTTGAATATCTAATTCAAAAAATGCTCCTGTCATCATGTTGAATTCAGGGGTCTGGAGCATTAAATTGCCTGTATGTGGGGCAACACATATATCATCATATCTTGTGTCACCAGGAGTAACCATGCATGTTAACTGAGGGGTAAATACTAGAGAACAATGTGTGGGCCACCCGGGGTCGATCCTAGGCTGGGCTGGGCTGGCTGTCACACCCCTCTGCTTGTCCCTCAGTGGAAACAACAAGGTTATCAGAGGTCCCTACAGGACTACCAGCTGTTGTGTGTATAGGTTTATGATTTTAGGAATAGACAGAGACACGTAAAACAATTTTGGAACCGAAAACACCTTTTAATGTTGATATTCTATTTGGCCCCAGGTTAAAGATATTGGGAACTAGGCATCTATGGGAGGGTTCACTGCGCACACTCATGAAAAAGGTGCATATCAGACCTTCTACACTGACTCACTTCCTAGCCCCTTATCTTATATATTTTACAAGTGGCCCTGCCATATACCTCCATGGGATGCCACTGGTCATTATAGTTCGCTCTACCTTCACTGATTTCTCAGGGTTGCACTATCCTGTTGTGTTCAGGCCCTATTACACTACATGACTTTGAGATGCGATATCAGCGTAGTACCAAAAATGTAACAAAGAATTTTGTCTCTGATATGTATGATTTTTCTGACACCATCTTACCACGGTGCATGTTGTGAGGTGTAATACCACCTTTACTGAGCCAGCATGCAATTTGGTATCTCTTTATACATTATGAGAGGCCTGATCTTTTCTGTGGTATTTGTCCATCTCTTCTTACCCCTATATGATGGTTTAAGACAGGGGGCCATTCCATAAAAATTTTGCAATCATTGTCTTTAGGATACGATACAATACCGAAAACATTATCGCCATATGGATTTCTTTCATATTCAATTTTTCTTTTCAATTTTCTTTTCAATTAAACTTAAACTATATAGCGTTCTTCCTTGGTCACATACATATATTTTGATATATAATCATATCTTTAAAACCGCAATATTTTGAAATTATCGTTGCGATGCTGTGAGGCCTTGGCAATAATTTTTCGAGTATCGTGAGTTTTTATGGGCGCGCTTTGACTTGCGACAATTATCACCAAATTTTTATTAAAGTTTAAACGCTATCCTGATATGAGCTAGGAGATGGGTTATGATATTTTTTTTATCTTCATGGTGTCATTGGAAGCCCTCTGAACCCTACGTTCTTGTCCCACCCTACTATGCTTTCCTGCCCTCTGGTGGCTTTTCAGCTAGTGACTGAACTGAGTTGGGCATTCATCAAGTGAAAATCACGCCATTGGCCCTAAAGTCTGTCTTACAAATTACGATAGGTACCCCTACAATGCCAATTACAAAAATATTGGAAGGGAACTGACATTGAATTCTATAGGATTTAATGTAAACCCTCCATAAGAATATCATAATGTTAGAAATGTTGTCTGGGCTGTCATGAGGCAGCTGGGAATGTTAAGGGAATTGTTGGGAATGTCGTAAGGCCTACAATTAGGGTTATCATAAACATTTTGATGGTATGTTGAAATGCCCCTTAAGTAGGCAGCCAGTCCAGGTAACATAATGATATGAAATGATATATGAAATGAAAAAAACTAATAGGCACGGTAGAGATTGTGTGCTCAGACTTAGTAGACATTGAGGGCCCTTCCATTAAGTACATACGCACCAAGGGGGGTTGGGGGGGTCTAAAATGTTTGAAAATTTGTGTACATACCTGTACAAATCCAATGCGTATTTTAGCCCAAGAGGGGGGGAGGGGGGGTCTAGAATTTCAGAAATTTTGCGTACGTAATAAATGGAAGGCCCCCAAGGGGTGGGGGGTCGGGGTCGGGGTAGGCGGCTTAGGGGAGGGGGAGAGAGAGGGAGGAGGGGATAATTTAGCATATTTGTAACATTTGAAAATGTCACCAACCTGAAAAGCCACCAGGGGATGAGACGTCAGTAGAGTGAAAGAGTAAGTTGGACTTGATGGGGTGTTTATAACAATTAATGAGGAACTTTCCATAATCTCTCTTACCCCTGGACATTATGAATACTTTGAATCATTTTGACAATGTATTTTTCTTGTTTTTCTACAAAACTGTCCCTTAACTAACTTCAACGATCCTCCAAGAAAAGAATCCAAGTTCTTAACTTTAAAGTTATATTTCTTAATACAACATATAAGTTTGATAATAAACTACTAATAGCTGTGTTATTGCTGTATATATATCATGTCATACATGTCTCTATAAATGAAACCAGGGGTGGATCTAGGGGGAGGTCCCCCAGCTCTCCTGTTAAATCATATTTGGGGGGCGCTACTTCCCCAGTACATTCAAGTTTGTAACCACCGCCTTTAAATTTCTGCATCTGCCCCTGGAGACTACGTCAATAGACCATAACATCCATCCAAACATCCAAACAAGGTCAGTTGGAGGAAATATGCCTTGCATGGGAGACAGAGCAAAACTGCCCGCTTGAATCTTGAGTCAATCTACCATATATAATACTTTTCATCATAAGCATCAACATTCAGAATTCTTTGGTTGAAGAGAGCTGGTTTAAAGTTCACAATGTTTAGGAGAGAGGTAAGAACATTTTACTTTCTCAATTGTAATTATTTGAAATGAGATGTTTAGAAACACAAAACTCGGGCACAATGCTTTGGACCATAAGCCCATCACACATATATCTCAATATTATATACCAATGCCAAAATACATAATGAATACTAACTGGACACTGCCATTCAGTATTGTTGGTGTATTGGCACAGTGGGCAGTATTTGTGTATACTGCCCACCTTGCTTTACTGTGTAAAATGTTTTTCTCCTTATTTTGTAAATTCTGAATGGATTTGCATGATTATTTTTTTAATTTCAGGTAAAATAATTCAGTCTAATTAAATGGAGATAGTGATAGAGTCCTAATTTAAGAGAAAATAATGAATATTAGGGAAAACTGCTTGACACCAGTCAAAGTGTGTGCATAATCAATACATTGGAATACTGTCCACTTTGCTCCACTGGTGATTTCCTTTCTCTTTTGCTTATAATATAAGGAAAACTTACCTTGGTTGACAGAACAACCCTGTATACTCGGTGGGATGTCAGAAAAATTACTGCCCTCAGCCTAACAGCCTCTGGCACTAATTTTTCAACACCCACGTCTTATTCAGGGTTGTACTGTCAACCTCTGTATGTTTTCCTATAGGGTTGGACATGAGTTACTGTGTAAGCAATCCTTGTCTCCTGGAGTTGGGCTTACAAAAATTGGCAAGAATCGTATTTTTCTATACTCCAAGTAATGCTAAAACATTACGATTTCTTAAATTGACAGATTCATAGGTTTGCCAGCCAATCAAACTACTCTATTTCAGGCCAAAATAGGGTTAGACATTATAGGTTGAGGTGACGGACTTCAGCAATGGTTGGTATGGGACAAATGCTAATGTAATATAACATTGTTTTATACAGGATTTAGGAACATTCTGTCAACCTTATTGCTTTGGTTAATTTTGTATTGTTCCCTCTTGTGGGAATAAGCAAAAAGCAATTTTAAAAATATTTCATTGTAAATTCTGTTGTTAGTGTGAAGTGGGATGGGCTCGTTGTTGGATTGATTTGATGAATCATATAAAAGAGGTATGGGTGATTAGCAGGCTTCAACATTTTTACAACCTTCTTCCAATTTATTTGATTCTTAAATCTATGAGAAATGTAGAATATCAGAATTTTTCATTCTATTTAGAGAATAATGCACAGAGGGGTGGGATCGAGGCCTTCTAGTGCTTGGCTAGAGCAGGCCTGTGGCATGCTGCGAATCTGTCTCAGGCCCCATGCTCTAGCCCCCGTTCTAGCCAAGCCCTAGGAGGTCGAGACCCCACCCCTCCATGCATTATTCACATTATAACACAGAGAAATCTAGCAAAATTGATACAAAATGATTGTAAATGATCTTCTAATGATAAAAAATAGGCAACAACCTTGTTCTATTTTGTTGCAACTTTTTTTATATTCAGTTCACCCTGTTCTTCCGTTATTCTGTTAAAAACGAATTATAGAAATCTGGAAATTTTGAGATATTCTGGTAGTTAGATTATGGGGGTGACTCGTTTTTAACACTTGACATTGAAAAGCAACCCCAGCTTTTGTTGTGCTATATACTGCTTTTTTAAGGTTTTCTTACAGTAACAGTTCTGTGAAGACTGTCCAATCCAATAAAACTGCAACATTTATATTCAAAGGTTATAAGCAGGGTTTGAGCATGTTGAAATCATTTGAGAAATAAACCTCACCACTGATGGTTTTATTTTATATCTTAGTGTAATAAAATTGATATTTCCTACCACGGATAGCATAATATGCTATCCGTGGTAGGAAATATCAATTTTAAATATTATTTCCTGTGTTTAACCTGCAGACTAGCGTAGATCAAAGTGCATTCTGGGAAATATGTCTACAAATCACAGAGCTTTAGTACAGACATTTTCATTAATTATGACATTATAAATCTGTCGTTTAAGATCATGGAAATCAACATGAACTATTTTTCTATTGGTTATCTTTATATATTCATCATTTCTTGGGTGGTTTGAAAATTCTTTGATCACACACAAAAATATAACAAAAATTCATGTATCAGAGATGCCACTCCATGAACATGAAAAATCCGGAAAACTGTTGAAACAAGCATTCCAGATTTTAGGCAGGAAAATCCGGAATTTAAGCAGGAAGAAATAAAAAGAATAGAATAACATAATACATCATACAAATCTTTTAGAGATACTGTATCTTGTCTAAGAATATAAATGTAATGTTGTTTCCCTAAAATTACTTCTGTCTGAAAAGTTTGCTGAAATCAAAAATCCGGAAATCCGGAAAAAGAAGGAAAAGTGGCATCTCTGATGTATTCTCTATAGTTTTTCATGTGTTTTCTCAACAAAATTGGTCTAAACTGACCTGCAGGTGTGTAAAGTAGTGTAGATTACCTATCTGTGGTAGGGAGAATTGGGAAATGATACTAAGTTAACACAACCGAAAAGTTTCACATTATAACCTTACCAACCCAGCCAAGGATATGACGTTCTAATAACATTCTAATAATGTTCTGGATTGGTTCTTGTTACATCACACTGTTAGGTTACAGCGACATTCTTTTGATGACTCCCAGACAAGATATTGTGACGTTCTGACAACGTTCTTGTCACGTTATTTATAAGGCTAAGATTTAATAAGAATGTCACAATAACATTCTGTTTAGGTGTGGTTGAGATCTCACTGAATGAGGCTGTCACAATAACATTCTGTTTAGGTTAGGGTGACACCTAACATAATAAGATGCTCACAGAAACAGTCTGTCTAGGTAAGGTTAAGACCTGACATAATCAGAACTTCACAATAATGTTCTGTTTAGGTAAGGTTTGGGCCTCCCCTGGTCAGGAGGTGACAACAATGTTCTGTTTAAGTCAGGTCTAGACCTCACCTAATCAGAATGTCACAATGTCGAATTGAAGATCTGATCATTTTTAACTAGTCCTGTTTGTTTCAACTCCCGTTCCAGTATCCTCGATTTAGGAGGCCATTTGGGACGCCAAACTATCCTCAACAGGTACAGAGGGGATATGGTCCAAGGTGAGAAACCATTCACAATCAGAATAGAAATGTGAGATTTGACATACTTTTTGCGATGCGTTTGCCATTGCTTCTTGCTTCTAGCATTACTAGCTTTGTCTTTGATATGAGCAATTTCTGGCCGAGTTTATCACGTGGATATATACGTATGTATATGTAGAGAAGTTATATTTTAGTTGCTTTCCATGGAAACCAACCATTTTCTACATTCTATACATATTATTTCATTAGATTTTCTCTTTTCAAAAAGAAAGGATGTTTACCTTAATCAAGTTTTTTCTTGTTTGCTATACCTTTATATTTGTGGTTGCTATGGTAACAGAAACCAACTAGATACTGAAATTTGGGTAACATTTTAGGCCTTTTCTGGTTACCATGGCAACAGAGTAACTAGGGCAACCAATTACAATCCTTCAGCTTATAGAACTCTCAGAATGCATCTCATTTGTGTTTCTATCTTGTATATTGAGGAAATTATGGCCAAAATATGATTGTATTTGTGATTCTTTATAAAATTTGACCTTTGACCTTGAAACTACCTTGAAATAACCTTGAACCATCATAGAAAAATTCACACCAAAACCTTTCTGAAACCTCAAAGTCTGTAGATTATGAAAACCACCACAGATATAAATTAACATGGATTTTGAAAAATAGCCTATTTTTGGACACAACAGCCACTACTTTTATGGGTCATAGCACAAGCTTGTTAACTGCCTTGGAGATGGAGGTTATTTTATATAACCTCCTTGCTGATGGCTCGGAGATTATATAGCGTAACCTAAGTCTTTGTGGCAGTTTAGTTTCACAAATTCTTTATTCTGAACATAAATGGGTCAGGATTTTTAAAGCACCTCATTTATATCCATTACTTCAATGAGTTCAGGGTGAATGATTGAACAAATACAAGATAATCGCAAATATTTCATAATGTAATAAAGCTTGAATAGCATACATATGGCATATTAACCCTTTCCCTATGACACCTACATTTCATTCAGGATTTAAAATACTACCAGTGTACTCCAGTAAATAGCCTCAAAGTACACCACATAAAGCACACATGACCTCATTAGGCCTAAAATAAGCTCTATATGACATATGAAAAATTAGTTCCAACCTTCTTATTGGTAGATATACATTATTATGGATGTTTTAATGATTTTAGAACAGTAACTGATATTTTTTCTTGAATAGTTAAATAGTTAGCTTCAAATTCACAATTTTGGAATTCAGTGAAAAATACTTCAATGCATCTGGCGTGTTTTGGGTGGCAATGCCTCAATGCATCTGGCGTGATTTGGCAGGTAATGCCTCAGATCATCTGGCAGGTGGAAAGGGTTAACATGATATTTCAGCAATATCACCATATACAAATGAGATGTAGGACCCTGAAGCAACTTGTTTATCTCTTCATCTGAATTTTAATATGTGACAGAAACATTCAGGATTAAAAAAACAACACTATGTTTGTCTCACTACACGTTATGATATTTCAAAAATGATAAGAATATGTCTGTCCAAATCCAAGGTAGAGTAGAAATACATTCCTCTCTGTTTATCAGCAATACTACTACAAAGTCCAGTACAAGGATTCATATTCAATCTGCTATTTTATTGGTCTTGTTTTCTAGACCTCTTGTACCTATGTTGAGAATGTTGTGTGCCATGGAAATATATATGTTTACTAGTAACATTAGTGGTAATACACTATGTTGGCTGAGTAACACATAGTCGTATCTAAAAGAAATTACTTTTTTTAACTATTTTTAAACATGCATCCCTTCCCCCTATATTATCTGGAATTTTTGGAATTTTTGGAATTTTCCTAATATTTCGAATGATATAAACCAGTAAACAAAGTTCGTATCTGCACAACTAATCTTTTTAGTGAGTAACGTAATGTTGTATCAAAAATAATCCAAAGTTCATTCCCAGTAAAATATGTTAATTTTTCAGATAACTACCCTGAAGACTTTGTTGTACAATATTATGGCTGAATTGATTGAAAAAGCAAAAACCGATAATAGCAATATCATTTTGAAATGTTGGATGTGATGTTTGTTTACTGAAGCAATGGTTTAGGTGTTGAGTAACATAAGATCTTATTTGTCTGTATTTAAATATGATAGTGTATCATATCACATAAATCCTTACTATTTTAGTGAAATCAATGTAGTAAATCTTAGCATACTTACTTTGGAATATTTGCCAGATACAACCTTTGGTTACTAACTAATTTCCAACTGTTCTCCATAAAACTGACTAACATAAGGTCATATCTGATATAAATTCTGTACTATTTGCTATAGTAATATCCTAATTACCTATAGATATTAAAGTACCTGACTAATGATTCTTTTTAGCAAATCATTCTTCTAGAAATGGAATAATTATTTTAATCATTGAGCAGATATTTAGAATCATGAAACTCTTTGTCAGATACGACATTATTTTACTCAACCAACCATTAGCATATAGATGATTCTTAGAAAATTGAATGTGATCTTTGTATAATCAAAAATATATCCAAATCAAATTTATTCATTTTGTAACATTATAACTCTATAATTATGTCTGTTAAGAATATACTTCAGTATTATTTATCAAACTGGGTAAGTTAAATAGTAGAGCAAGAGACACAACTAACTTATTTTTCTATGCTGGGAAAATTGAGCATGATAATTATAGTCATTGACTTCCAAATAACAGTTTGCAAAATAAAACTAATGTCCAGAATCTTTTGTAGTTTTATTACTTCAGAAAACATTAATCCATAAAGGCCCTGCTATTGTTCTAAGCATAAAACATCCTAAAATGGATTTTCTGTCTAAAACACATTTACATATAATTTTCCAGAAATAGTTGCAGTATTTTTCATCCATCACAATGCCCTGATAAATAATGATAGGACACTAGAACTTGTACATGTATAGAATAAAAGTGTCAAGAAGAATGTGTAAAATGAGGGGCAAATATTTGGCTACCCATTTTGATAATTGACTATATATGGGACATGATTATTTGTTTATTTAATCTGTGAGAAAAGCAAAAGATTTCAAACAAGATTTTAAAAAAATATTTTTTGTCAGGTTTCAGCAATATGGACCACAGCCTCAGCCATACTTCCTACCAACTAGAGCACAGCCTCAGCCATACTTCCTAGCAAATAGAGCACAGCCTCAGCCATACTTCCCAGCAAATAGAGCAAATAGGGTGAGTAGATAATATCATTTGTTTATCTCATAAAACTGAATGCCTCTTGAGATCTATTCCTCTCATCAGACTCATATTTATAATTTATAATTAGATGTAAGAACATCTATGATATTGGATGTAAGGGAATCCCATACTGAGCTTTCTTTCCCCTAATCTGGTTACATATGTTTAGGCAAAATATAAGAAACATAAGCCTCCCCTTCAATAAACACTGTATGACCCTACCTTTTAACATTTCTCAGGGGTCTACTCAATAAACAATTGGTAATTCAAAGGTCTTGAATTAGATGATGCTTTATTAAGTTTTCCCTCACCTTTGGCCCACTACCCAATACCTATCTTTGATACTATAAACATGGTTATTACGGCAACTTTTGTAAGAAACTTTGAGCGTAATAACATTTTTGAAACTCAAAAAAAGAAACCTATTTTGAATACCATTGATGAGCTTCTATTTTAATAATTTATAGCCCTACAGTGCCCCTTTCTATATCAATTTACAGAATTCAATTTGATTCGGAAAAAACAGGGATATTAGAGAGTATTGTAATAATGATAACTATCATTGTTACAACAACTTTCTTAAAATTATCTTACAGTTGTCATTGTTACGCAAAGTCATTGTGCAATGGCCAAAAACAGCAAAAACCTATGTAGTTTGCACTTTGTCAACAGGTTGGGTACATTACAGATTTTTAAAACACTGTCAGTTTATGTCCCATAGAATGATCATAATATACTTCTATGCTTTTGTGATACACTCTTGAAAAATCATATAACGGCAGGAACCATTAAATGGTTCCTGCCGTTTTCCTGCATCATTTTTCTATTCAATACCTAAACAAATACTTCTCTAAAGGCTAACTTATTTTGCTGTGGTGTTTTTTTAGACATCCAAGTCCAAATCGTTTCTTGTTCTCCCCTTTCAGGTTGGGCTGGGCCCCTTTATACTAACCATTATCAATATTTATGTATACCTGTGTTCCCCTATGCAGTGCTGCCGCTGGCAGGCAGGACCACCATGTGGTCATCGGTCCTATGGTTGTCTCATCTCCAGTTGACACTGCCTCTAGCCATCAATAGGCTTTTACTATTGTTTTAAACTCTTTTCTTAACCCTGTTAAAAGTTTATTCCAATGTATCACAGTCTGGTGACCATTTTCCTTTCTTATATTCACATAGCCGTTATTGTAAGCATTCTAATAATGAAATCATATCATTTACCTTAATCTAATTTTTGCCATGCTTGAGGTACTGACCTCAGTGCTGTATATCAAATCCTTACAACTGCTCAAGTTGCATCTATAATGCTGCGACATTATTAAACATGTCAAATAAATATCACACCTTAAGATATGGTCTATGATAAATTTGTGATGAAAAACATTAATTGCACCTTCCCTAAGCACCAGCACACTGTGACATCCCATTTACACTTATGTAACATCTCCTGTATCAAGTGGTGACTTGGTTGCAAAGTCTTATATATCACAACTGTATTGCAGTCCCAGTTGACCAGGTGTAAAACCCGCAATTCAGCGCAACAGCAGCTGTGAGTTGTTCTGTAGCCTGCTTATCCATGGCCCTATATGCTTGTATAACCCTTCTTAAACTACAGATAAAATCTGACTATGATATGAGGATCCATACCGCACGATTACATTCCTTCTAATTGCAAGAGGAGGAACCATGCAGGTTGTCAAACATCTCATAGGGAAATTGGCAGCCCTATCATGCCCTGTAAGCCTATAGGCCCTTTTACACTATTGCGACTTGGGCTGCGATATGCCTGCGATATGACCATATCTCAAGCAAGTCGCAGACCACTGCGATACTCGTGATGTCGCACCAGTGTAAATGAGTTATCGCAGGGGGCTGCGACTTGGAGAGGGTGCGACAATCCGTTACTATCGCAGCCGCGTTATCGCAGCCCGTATCACAAGCTGCGATAATTATTTAGCATGTTTAATAATGTCGCAGCAGATGGTTGAAAATAACAGTGTGCGATATGCTGCGATATCTCAGTGGTATCGCAGACAGAGAAGGGGTCCTTATATCAACAAGTATACACGCGATATCTTTGTTTTTATCTCATGTGTGTAAAAGCCTGAATGCCTGCGATATGCTGCGATATGGCTGCGACTTGACTTGGGGGGGGGGGGGAATTTAAAAAACATCGCAGGGTGCGATATCTTCAAATCGCAAGCTGCGATATTGTTGTATTGTCGCAAGCATCATCGCATAGGTGTAAAAACACCTTATAGGTGATTTTACACCTGTGCGACTTGAGTTGAGATAAGTCTGTGATATCTCCACATCGCAAGCAAGTTGACAATTACTTCAATATAGGGGATGTCCTACCAGTGTGAATGAGAGGACACATCATTTCATATCAAATACAAAGTGTCCATAGGGTTAACCCTGGTCTTTTCATGTGGGTTGAATATTTTGTTAAATATTCAACTCGCGTTGAATTTGTTTTTGGGGGAAATGTACTATTGTTGGTATGTTTGAGTGTCAATAATGCAAACCATCAGACTGATTTTACCTGATACAAAAGAAAATATGAATTGTCATTGAAAAATAATGAATGAGCACATAAGCAGGATACCTGAACTTCACGCTGCCACCGATTTTTCAACTGAGAATTGCTGAATTGCCAGGATTTGCCATTTTTTCTACATTGTTTACATGCGTTTGAAGAGCAAGACAATTGCTGCTCGGGAGTCTTTGGGGATGCCTGACGTAAGCAGTTCAGCTAAACTTCTTATTTACGGGTTTCAATGTACTATTTTGATCAATTCATTCACAATTTTTCATATTTTGATGAATTTATATGCTAAAACACATGAAGAATGCATAGAATTGTGAATTTAAAAAAATTATGGTGCTCATGAATATTCAGTCAAAACTGGAGTATCACTTCCGTTGCATCATAAAATATTTTAACATAGCGATGAAGGGATTGTAACGGAGCTTGTGAGGGTAAATAAATTGTTTCTCTGTTGTTATTTCACCTGGATGACATGAAATAAACATAAAACCCAACTCATGAGTGTTGTACTCATAAATATTCTCATGAGTGGAAGAGTGGAGTAATTCACAAGTTGAAGATGAGTGAAGTATGTAGCAAATCCACTCGTGAGAATATTTCGAGTATGTCACTCACTTGTTGAGTTTTGCCTATGTGTGCCGCGACTTAGAGCCTTTTATTGAAGGAAATTTATCATAGTTCCCATTGCAAGGTGTGATATTTATTTAGAATGTAATAATGTGGCAGATCTTGGTTGAAAGTGATAGGTCACAGCAATCTGCAATAACACAGTGATGTCGCAGCCAGGAAGGAGGTGGTTATGTGTACTATCGTATCATGCAATATCCTTGTTTTCATTTCATATGTGTAAATGCCTGGATGCCTGTGATACACTGTAGTATGGCTGCCACTTGAGATAGTGGGGTGGAATTAGTATAGATCGCAACATACAATAATCTCGAATTGCAACCTACAATATAATGGAAATGTCGCAAGCAGCTTATTGCATAGGTGTAAAAACACCTCATTAGTATTACACTGAAATGATGTTTTTTCAGGCTTTTGTCTATATCCCCAATGACATGAGACACAACGTCACTGTGATAAAATTCATATCATACAACTTGAATGTCACATGACCCTGCAACTCACCCTAGTATTACTCAACTACAATGACGGAACTATTGCAGGCAGCTGCAACTTTAGGTAAGATGTGGTCTTATCATGCCCACATCACAGCCCATGTTATATATTGTAATAGGGCCTTCAGTTGCTCTTAAACCTGCAGGGTTGACCAGCTGATGTTGTTCACAATTGTTGCATGTTGGCTGTTGTTACACAATAATATAGGAAACATAACCAAATTTCTTATTTAATATCATTACAGTTATATTTTTTCTTTTTAAAATATATCTTTTACATTTTCTATCCTAGGCTTGTTGCATGGCTGCACTATTGGTTTTCGTGGCCTTATGCATCCTTGCAGCAATAACTGGTGGCGCTGTCTATGCCGTCACTAGAGGTTTGTAATCTATCTCTGATTATTTATCTGTCATATATCTTAGATGATGGATCATATTAGGAATGTTCATAGACCTGGTTTATGAAGACAGAATTACTACTGAAGTTACTATAATGCTTTTTAGCATGGACAAAATCTCACATGGTCCAAAATCTAAGATATATGTAATTGTTCATGACATTCAAAAGAAGACCCCCATACCAGGGTGAAAAAGTCTTGACCCAAATAGCATTCTAGGTGATGATCTCAATTTGTCATACAATAGTTTAAACTAAAATAAATTTAATAATTGTTATCTGCAATGAATGGGCAAACTGCCAGAAGATTACCCTTTTATATACAGTAGTGGATACAGCAGGTTAGGGAAAATCAACATGGTCTGTTATCTCAGGACGTCCAGTTTTAAACCATGTAATGGTGCATTCCATTTCCATGGGGAAATGTCAAAATACAATATTGTATGAAAAATGAATAATTGTTAATGCTTTGTTTGATTACCATAGATAAAATATGCATTTTATTACTTTTAAAAAGCATGCCTGTAAAATTGGGACGTCCTGTGATTCCAGGACACCAAAATGTCCTGTTATTTCAGGACAGTCTGTGATTATGGTGCAATTTTATCAATGGAAATAAACTTATAAAGAGTAAAATTATTTTTTTTAAAAACGCAACGATAAATTTGCAAATGCCTTGATTAAATTAAACTAATGAATTTAGTCATTCATAAGATACTATTTCTAATTATAGCAATTTTCTCATTTTCATCAGGTTTACACTTAAATATTTGAAAGTTGAATTTTATAAAATCATGGTCATATGAATAAGTAAATAAACATGATAAATCACATTTTAAAAGTCTTTAAATGCATTGTTTCTAACAATTGAAGATAAAATGAATAATATACCATAAGGAAAAGGGGATATTTAAAGGATTTTAAATATTTTACTGATAATTCAGGATGGCCTATTATTTCTGGACACTTAGTGGGACAGTTTAACTGTCCATACCATTATGACAGGACAGACTGTTTTGCCATGGTAACCCCAAGCTGTTTAGAGGTAGGAGCAGGGGTCACACCCCTCCTCTATTTGTGGTAGAATGCTAACTTTTTTTAATGTAAAATTCTTGGGCCTGGAGGGTCTGCTGATTTTTTTTGCAACAGGATACCTCCCTCCTGCTTTTGAAAATGATTGGAATCACCCCTGTCATAGTATGGACTTGGCTAGATGAGGTAAAATTTGAAGTCTCATTTAGAATGATCTGCTTTGAAAAACAATTGTTACCTAATTCAGAATTGATTAAACCTTATTGAAGTATTTTATGGTCAATACAAATTGGCTCAGACTGCAATTCATGAATATGATGTAAAATTAATAGATGCCAATAGAAAAACCCATAATTATTTTGAATCTTCAAAAAATCTTTACAAATTCAAATTACCATGAACTTATAAACAAATTATCTAATTTTTTCCCAAAGTACCTGAAACTTCAACAACAACATCAACCCCCACCACTACCAAAATGACAACAATATCTTCAACTACAACAACAATGACCCCTAGCACAACCCCTATGACTACCACTACTGAGCCTCCAACAACTACTGAGCCTCCAACAACTACTGAGCCTCCAACAACTACAGAGCCTCCAACAACTACTGAGCCTCCAACCACTACTGAGCCTCCAACCACTACTGAGCCTCCAACCACTACTGAGTCCCCATAACAACAACTGTTATGGGATGAATAAGTATGAATTGTTGCTACTACTAAATGCCAGGTTCAATTGAAAATTAATGTTGCCTCAAATACAAAGCATTTGTTTTCTTTTCATGAAACGCATTCAGAAATGCTATATTACAGTATAAAGTTAAAGGATAGACTAATGTGATGAGCTACTGATTTAGGAGATCTAGACTGGTGTGATAACTCCAGTAATAAATATTGGATCTAGACAAACAATATTATACCAAATGAAAAGTAGTATTTTTCTCTGAGCAATGACATAGATCTACATAATGCTAAGCATGATGTCATTAATGAGGTAATGAAGACAGAGAATAGGGGAATATCTTACTTTTCATCATAGTTCATGTTTTGAGCTTAGGCTGTGTGTGCATGGATGGGACCATGAAGGGGGTGTCCCAGAAATACATTATTTTTGAGAAAAGGCTGATTATTTGGTTAAGGCGTGAATAAAAAGTATTTGTTTATTGTAAAATAATCATACAATTCCGAATGGTTATGGAGTATATAACAATATTTGATTTGGCTTTATGGCTTTAATGGCATTAAAGAATAATGATTCACATAAATAAAATAGTTCTTATTTTTTTCACCGTGACAATGATTGAGTTACCGGCAACCAAGCTCACTTCTGGGCCCATCTTCAGGGGTTACCTACAGCCATGACATCATTTCTCAAAGTTAAATGAACAAGCAGGTGTTAATGGTTGAGCACCAGAGATGGTACTGGTCTATTTTCCAACAACTGTGGTCTTTTATAAGCAGCTAGGAAGGTACATGGCATCTAACTTGTCATATGATGAAAAACGTCAAAATGTCTACAACCTCTCAACAATATCAATAAAGTGTGCTTGTGTGATAACTGATACTTCGAGACTTACATACATTTATCTCTAAAATATTTCATAATAATTATATCAACTTTGTGTCATCAGTTACCTCATTTCATGTTTGTCAATTTTGCTCGTGGCTTCGAATAATTTACCTAATTAATTATTCACTTCTGTCCACTACTTAATTATTCACTTCTGTCCCAATGTTCTTATCAGGCACACAACAGTATAAGGGAAATCAACAACATTGAAAGCGGGGGTGCCCTAATCTAACTGTAATTAGAGGTATTTTGTATGACGAGGCCACCATTATTATCTGCTGGTTTGGTTTTTTTGTTTTAGACAAATGTGTGTCTAACAGTCAAGTATTGCCCCTATTTTGTGACTCTTTCATTTTGACTACATTTTGCAGGTAAGGGGCAAGACCTAATTCTTACAATGATGCACAATTGTGCACCAATGAAAGAATGTCCTTTACTTTCCTTAATACTGTTCTAATATACATTTTGTATTTTGTTGTTCTTTTTCAGTGCATACAGCTAACAGACCCATTACAAACTCTACGAGCCCTTCTGCCAATCAAAATAGAGACTTACGATGTCCAAGGATCCAGTTAAAATCAGTGACCTCACCAAGGTTACATTTTAGACTGTAGCAGCTCGGACTCCACCAGAGTAACTCACTTTCAACATTAACTATGTTCACCCTTCGTGTGATGTCAGTACCCCACTGTAGAAGCTTCTTAATAGTGACAGCATCAGAGACTTCTTTAATTGGCCTGCAGCATTTCTACACCAAACCAACCTTTGGTAGCTCAACTGAATGACCCCTGATCAGCAACAGCACCTTTCAACTTTTTAATTCTACTACATTACGTGAACCAATCATCCCTTGACACAACACCAGATAAGATCCTTTCATACATCCAGGATCCCACAGCCATTCAGTTGATTCCTGACTGCCATTCTCTATCTCTGACACAACCTGCAACCCATCTGGATGACACACAAGACACCATTGGCCAAAATACCCACTCACTCACTTCAAATGACTAAAACCCACCAGTAGGTTCATGGTGGGAATCCCCTAACCATCCAAACTCCCTAGCAGGTGAATTTGTCCAGATAGACCAAACACTTGCAACATCTTCACTTCTACAAACAAACTGGTCGACTATGATGTGGGATCTTACTTGTCTGATTTTAGCACCAAACAGAACTCAATTAAACCTGTGAACTTGCTGTCATGCATGCCCACCCCTATGTAATCCACTACTCATTAACAGACCTCCAGTGAAGAGGATATCAGATCAACATTCCTCAATATATCCCTACAAGTAGCCATGATTTTACCTAGTAGATGACCCATCATATAGATTATTCCAGTATCTTGTCAATTGTAAAACCAATTATATTTTGCAAAAACTAATTTGATGGAAGCTGTTCCACTTTTATATTACCATGAAAATGTTTAACTGGAATCCCTAGACATTTTATGCACATTTATTGTTCTAACCTATTGACATGTTCATTACAAGTTATATCATAGTATGCAAGACTACAGAAGATCAGAAGTTACATACTCCGAGGAAAAGACTATACAATTTGGACACATATTGTCCAAGTATTTCTTGATATATCCCAACAGGTGGACATGATTCTACTTGGTAGATGACCCATCATTGGAGAATTTATATCCAGTGCCCCTTAAACCCTTCAGACACTGTCTCATGGTGAGTGGCACCACAATGGAAGGTGTGAAAGTAGATATTTTGTGTGGCTTAGTTTTCACGTAACTAGCTTTACTGCTGGAATTTTGAATCAAAATATTTTTGCTTGATTTTGATTGGACAACAATATCATTTCGACATTCAAATCAAATTGTCAACAATTATTTTCTGGATAGGAAATGTGCAAATATTATTCAGTGCGAAAAATTCTTATAATAGGAGTACAGTCTCTCAGGGGTTTGAGGTAGGACTTCATCATTCGTCTATCTTGTAATCTATTAATCCAATTATACTTAGATACTTATATTAATAGACCCATTCCACCTTTATTTGTAATGGTGTTACTTGGAAAACTTTATATGTGAATAACTGGACATTCTTTGAACATTTATTGTTCTAACCAATTGATGTTTTATCAGAAGTTGTTATATTGTGCAAGACTAGAGACTCTCACAAGTTACGTGTTCAGAGGAAAAGAAGATACAATTTGAACATAATTATATTGACCATGTTAATTTTTGGACTCTACTGTTTATTTTCAAGTTTAACCCTGAAGATCCTCGGGTTGTTTTTAACTGCTAAAAGTCATTGGTAATTTAACCATGTCAAAAGTTGTTATACCTATATACACATTTTGGGAATGAATCAAATTCTGATGAACCCGAAACATGTTCATGTCACTGTCAGTTTTTAAACCTTTCTATTTTGTCTTATTATCAATAATTTCACTTACAAAATACATGTTCTTCCAGTCGTATCATGTAGTTTAGTTGAATAGTTCAAGAGATACTTAATTGTTAGTAACTATAGAATGAAAATCATCTAATACATTGTATAACATTTTGAAATTAAATACTTTCTTTAACCCATAAAGACTTCGTTTTACAACATCAGCAATAGAAATTTGCTCTAAAATGTGAAATATGTGTCCTGACAAAAACCGCTTGTTGCTCCTAATTGTCTACACACCTGATACAAATATTAATGCTGAAAAAGTTTTGGTAAAAACATGATCATAAACAGATAGCAAATTTTAAAAAAGAAATTATTATTCAAATTATATCGATCATCCTTTACATTATGATTATTTAGCCCTTACCATTCGCCAGATGCTTCAAGGCATCACGACCATATATGCACACCATTGCCTGGAGGCATCCCCATCATATAAACGCCAGATGCTTTGAGGCACCTTTTGTATAAATGTCATAATTGGGAATTTCTCCATTAAATAGCAGAATTTAACATATATTTCATAATAATGTTATAGGTGGATGTCTTAGCTTTTGGTTGGTGTAGCTACTGATATTTACTTTGTCCAATTTCAATTGCAAGACCTTAAAACAAATATCAGAACACTGCCAGCATTGGGTCGGATCCTTGCTCCAAAGCAAAGGATTTCGGGTATCATCTGGAGCGAGGAACTGTAATACAGCGAATCGCCATGCCACCTGTCCCTATATTCACCCTATCGATTTTAGGGGGCTACACCGATACAATGGGATGACACATTTTATGCTCTAGTTTTCACAAACTGGCGACGCCCATAGCAGTGCACATCTATCATATATACAGCTTGCAGTGTCCTTCAAAATGTATTATATATATATATATATATATATATATATATATATATATATATATATACATGAGGCAGTAGGGTGGAGTGGGGTGTTGCCAAGCAAACCAACTGGACCATACGACTGTCCTTGGGATGACACTTTTTATGCCCTAGTTTTTACAACCTGGCGACGCCCATACCAGTGTAAATCTATCCAACATGAGGCAGTAGGGTGGATGGGATGTCCCCCTGGAGGGGGGCGACTTCCCTTCTAAACGAACGGATGTGTGCGTTTGAGTTTTGAAAACAGACCCATTTTGAAGGACACTGCAAGCTGTAAAACCTACCCATACTGAAGGGATGTGGAATTATATTTTATACCCCTATTAGATGATTTAATTGAAATATATATCATTTTACATTAATTCCTATATCTATTGATCTATAATCCCTAATTCACATGCAGTGTGTTCACTCTCAGCACTTTTATATGTCACGATATAAGAATTATCTTGAATTCCTAACCCGTATTGAGTGAGGAGGCAGATTTCACATCCATTTTGAGTGAAATCTTCTCACTCATCTCACTCACTTGAGGCCAAAAAAGGACCCATCTCCTTCATTTTTCGACACACACTTGGGCAGGTTTGAGACCAAGTTGCCTCCCGATCCCACCCCCACCACCGCCGCAGGGTTGGGCCGAGGAAACCAACTGGAGCATACGACTGTATGGTCGTCGGAAAGAAACTCAATCTGGCTGCATTGAAGCCCCAGTTAGGAATCACCTCAGTAGGCAACGTGTTGACGGAAGATAATCCCCTGTTGTTTGTCTTTGGGGGCACAGCCTAACAAATATTTTACAACAAATATTCAACAAAACACAATAATCGGTTCAATATTCTTGCCTAAAGTATTTGTGTAATTCTTTTACACTTTGACTGGCACTGCCATCTGACCCTAATACCTGAGTGTTGTGTAAGGTTGACTAGTGAATGGCAGACCCAAGTTAAACTGCCCAACTCTACTCATCTCGACAGTTGAGTTGGGTTGAGTTGGTCTCAGCAGTCGTAGAGTGGGGCCGTGGCGTCGTAGCTCAACCTACCACAGTTGAGTTGAGTCCTACATCTTGGAAAGATGAAGATGTGCGACTCGATCTGATCGT
This sequence comes from Lepidonotus clava, assembly GCA_936440205.1. NCBI lineage: Eukaryota > Metazoa > Annelida > Polychaeta > Phyllodocida > Polynoidae > Lepidonotus > Lepidonotus clava. Next base: position 37,877,550 of record OW387145.1, read on the forward strand.
CAGGTCTTGAGGGGATGTGCCTATACTTATAATATTATGTTATATGTATATATAAGAAGGGACAATGAGGGTGTTTCACACTGGTCATAATTTTTAAGATCGCAATTTTGGTTAAGATATTTCAATTTTCTGATGGTTGAGTTTCAGACTTTATGATCTTACATTCCTATTGTTATCTATATATTATTAGAGTTAAGATTATTGATTATCAAGAACATCTTTTCTTAAATTTTGTGAGATGTGAGAAACGCATTTACGATTCCCCTGGTGTGAAACGCGCCCTATGACTGCATGTCCAGTCTTTTCCTATGGCAAGGTGGAGTTAAATCAGGGCTATGACTATAGCTCTGTTCAGCAAGAAACAGCTAATTTTCAGTTCCTTTAATTGTTGCATTGCAATAGTTAGGAGTTGGCTAGATATTATACATGTTATTTTATATGAAGTGTTGAGCATTAACAGGACACATGATAATATCATTGTCATTACACTTTGAATTTGCCATTAGAGTTGCATTGTGGTGAATTTATGAGAACATAGATAAAGACAAACTAACAGGAGGTGACAGAAAATGGTATGGACAGTCGTACACACTCTGGCGTTGAGGTGGTAAAGAAGGCTGGGGCTAGACTGCCCCACTTTTATCATATAATATCATACGATCCAGTGTCACCATACCCCGTTTTTCATTCCTTTTGTATTTTTCTCTCAAATAGAGGAGACGCGCCTGCTGTGCCCCTCCCTCTCCCCTCGCTGGATCCGCCAATGGCATTTACTAGTTTATTATATACGTGACGGTTGCGGCGCGAGGTCTTCTCATGTTACTCATCTAATTCCCCAGACGGGATAATCAAAGGCCGCGTTTGGGGGAGCCCTGGCTATTGGACCCTGCACAGAAAAGACCCCTTGCCATCTTTCAAAACGAGTAGGCTAGCCTACACTGAAAAAAGTGAAAAGTTAGAAAGTTAGTCAAATCCGGCTTTTACCAACCAAATTGTGGGTTAGTCAGCCTAAGTCTAACATTCTAACCTTTTGTTTTGTGCATATTTGTATTATTTGACTAACCCCTTCGTCATATTGACTAACTTTCCAACCCTAAGGTTAGTCAAGATATTAAAATACTTAATTATCATTAGTGAGATTTCTAAATTGCATTTACATTGTAATCATGCAAGATCATCAAGCAAATTATGATTATTTCATGACATTCTAAATTTGACAAATTCCTTAGTCAAACTGACTAACCTTCTGATTAATGGTTCTGTGACATGAGTTTTTTTAAATCATGAAATACAGACCTGCTGTGACATGGAACAAAACTAACCTAATTCCAAGCCCATCATATGTATTGCATTGATATTGTACCAGAAAAATAATGAACAACTGTTTTTAGAATTATTCCATGCATGATATACCATTATAAGTGTAAACATCTCATTACAACGCATTGGTTTGGTCAATATTGGCTGTTGATATGTCTAAGGTTCTCAAAATGCTCAGAAAAATACGTACAGAAAAATATATCTCTATGAAAATCATAAAGTATTAATAGGAATAGCCTCACTCCTTAATGCGTACATACTTAATGGAAGGCCCCTACCTAAATTCCAACGTCTGATTCTTAACCATTGTCTCCATCTCACACCAGTCCCACTTCTACAGATCGCACAAGAATTGTTAGTGTAGTGGTTATAGCACTTGCCTGGTGTTTGGGCGGCCGGGGTTCAATTCCCCAAGCAAACTACGTTTTTCGTCAACAATGACTAACTTTTTTGTTTTGGGGTTAGTCAATCTGACTATCAGTTAGTCAAAAAAGGGTTAGAAACTTCGGACAAAAATGCACCGTCAAATGTCCGAAGGTTTTGGCCAAAAGTTCGGACATTTGACTAAGGTTCTAAGCCCCACTTTTTTCAGTGTACTTCAGGCAATAATCCACCTTACCACGATTTTCCAAAAGGACAAATAACTGATCTGAGGACCGACGACTTTTTGTCGTTCGAATGCATGATCATTATCGGTTTGGCAGTTAATCTGGTGATCCATGATGCCCTGTTTCCACCAACCAATTTAACCACCGATCATTTGGTAATTTATTACTTTTAACTTTTAACAAAATATTATATATCTTACATACCATTTGAAAGAGAATTAAAAATGCTTTCTAGTGGTATATAACATGTTCGTGATAAACTAATATTTCCACTGCCAATTTTTGAAATTGGTAATAAAATCGGCTGGTGGAAACAGTGCTTGAGACATTTTTCAAAGCGACGAAAAAGAGTTAGGGCAAACCGACTTTAGGAGCGACGGGTTTTGGATGGTCCTGAATCGGTTTTGCTAAATTTTACAACTTTGGGTCCTGAAATCGGTCCAAAATCAGTCTCCTGCCTATGATCCATGGTGCATTTGAAAACCAACAGCTCTCTTGTCTCCTAAATTAATAGAAATACTATAGAAAAAAGTTGGTTCGGTTGAGCTAGACTGATGTTATTGTCTTTATTTAATTCCAAGGATGTTTCGTCGTTAAAGTTCGTATCTGATAGTATCCCATATCGGGATGTCTCATTGTTATTTGACTGCGTGATGTTTTACTGCTTGTCATTTATGTTTCATTTACTCAGAGATATTAATAAAGTTTGTTATGTTGATGTAAGGGGAGTTTTTCGTAATTAATCATTGAAGTAGCTAGCTTAGTCCAGGTAGATCGTTATCCTAGATCATAGTTCGTTCCTTAGTGGTAGAGATTCTAAGTAAAGGGGCTCAAACCTACACAAAGAACACCCGCTTGGCAAGAGGTAAGTTTATTATATCCATGTAGACATTCTGAAGATACAGGTATATAGTTCTTCCATCCATACAGTACATGTCATTCATCTCACAATTCTAACACATCAGTAACATTCCAACCAGGTATAGCTATGGTTAAGCTTCCCCCTTCATAAGGTATATACGCTCCGTCACTGTTGGGAGAGTCACGTCCCGTCTGTGCCGGAGACCATTGGTAGGGTCTCCGTCACGTCCAGTACATCGTCCGGCTAAGCCAAAGCCGTCCCAATCCTTACTATCACCTAATCGTAGTGGTTACTACCATCTCGACACTACCCGTTTTGATCCGTATGTTAGACTATTGCTCCCATGTGTTCTGATCGAACTCTGCTCGACCACATAGACATAATACAATCGGTCCAGAAATATTAAAATATTAAACATACTCAAGGTGGTGATCCACGAGACGACATGTTTCCAACCGACGATTTTTTGTTGGTTCAAGCCCCATTCGCTGTGGCCGATGATTATATCGCTTTAGAGGTCCGACAAAGTTATCGCTGAAGAAGACGATATTCTAGTGGCCAATAAAATTATCGCATGGGAGCGAAATTCAAGAAATAGCATTCACACTGACCAAAGGGGGTCCTTGCGATTGCAACCGACCATTTTCTCAAGTACTTCTGACCAAGAATCGGTTGGAATCCAACCGAATTGATCCAACATGTTGGATCAATTCGTTGAACTCCAAGCGATAACTTTATTGTTTTGTGTGAGCAAGGGAACGGTAGTACAGCGTTTCCAACGTTAGCATGTCGTTTGCACCCCCGTAGGCCAGGGCGAATGGGGCTTCAAAGTCGTTCTGATAATCAAACTTGTCGGTCCTAAAATCGGTTCAGAACCGGTTATTTACCCATGACCCATTGTGTATTTGAAAACCGATAGTTTTTTTGTACTCTAGACTATGAATTAATAGAAATACCAAAGAAAAAAAAAGGTTGGGTTAATACTTATCAAAAAACATTAACAAATATGTCCCGAGACAGAAAATTCATATTTCAGTAACATTTTTATTGTAATATACACAAAAATGATTTAAATAACATTGGAAATACATAGACATAATAAAATCGGTCCAGAATAGGTCCAGGATCGGTCCAAAAATATTAAACAAGATTAAAAATTTCGTCGGTTCCTTGTCAGTTTAAAATCGGTAGGTAAAATTTTCTATTTCAATCATCAGCTCTGAAATCTGTTTGAAAAAATCGGTTGGCATGATCCACAAGACGATTGTGAGCCCATTCTGAGCCGATTCTTGAGATAGAAAATATTTTGAATGGATTTTGAAATCAGTCCACTGTCGGTCCACTTTCGTTGTGTCGTGGATCACCAGCTTTAATAAATTCGTTGGTCCAACGTCAGTTGGAAATTGGTTGGAATGTTTTTCTTTTTTATTTGTCTTCTCCAAAATTGGTTTTTAAAAAATTGGTTGACATGATATTGAACCGATTGTGAATCATAGTGAGCCGATTTTGAGCCGATTTTTGAGATAGAAAAATATTTTGAACCGATTTTGAAATTGGTCCACTGTTGGACAATTTTTGTCGTGGATCACCACCTTCAAACCTATTGGTCCTAAAGTGCGTCCAGAATCGGTCCACTATAGCTATGACCCACGATGATGTTAAAAATTGTCTCCGTGATTTTTGACTAGAAGTAAATAGTGAACGTATGAAAAAAAAGCATGGTTTGCATTTAGCACGTAGCATTAATGGAACCTGAAAAATAATATATAATATTTAGTGGGTACAAACAGAAATGGGTGAGAACAATCAATTTTCATCAAGGGGAATCAAATAAAGTATTAAATGAATGTGCATTAATTTCTCTATGTTATAATGAAGTATGCAGAAAATAAATTTGAATTCAGGATATTCAGGAGATAAAGAATCAATAAAAAAACATGGTATAGACGCCAAGTCAATGTATACCTCCCTGGCCAATATACTACTGGTAACTTTATCATACTGTTGTGAACCATTATCTGACAGTATTATAAGGGCTAAAGTGCCTCGCCCACGGCAATGGAAATGTCGTGCGTACATTATTATCGGAGTACGCAACTGGCGTACACTGTATGCCTGAATCAGGGTTTGCGACAATTATTGTAATCCTGAGATAAAATAGAAAGACAAATTGAGAAATATTTCTCACACCTAAACAGTGATTTTATCTGTCTTTTAAGAAATCAGGTTAATCATCTATGATATCATTATGATATTATCATTATATGTTATATGTTATCACAATTTATTAATCCTATATCGATTTATTATTCAATCTGAAATACAAAACAATAGATTTAAGATATATTTGAGGATCTCTTTGCATAAATTGATTTATCAGAGGCATCTATGAGAGAAATTTTGAATTTATCATAAACAGATAAATATATTGCAGGAAACAATAAGGAAAATTGATAAAATGAGTAATTTCTAAATGCACAAATATATTTATAATTACCTGCATGATAAAATCAGAGGTATCTACGACAAAAATATCAAACATGCTTGATAATTTATCGGGGCATTTGTCTTGGTAAAATCGTGAAAAAAAGCCCCTTAAGATAAAATTATCAGAGTTACAATTGCGTACTACGTTCGCAGACGTTACATTTTGATCGTGTATATATTGTCGTAGTTACATTTGATAAGATAAAGTCGAAGATTTCACAATTTTACGACATTTTGACCCCGTGGGCGAGGGCCTTAACTCTTGAGAGAACAAGGGTGTGACCCAGCTGGTGGTGTGACGTTATAATAATGTCGCAGCAAAATTCTGTGTTGGTTCTTGTTACATTCTTTTGATGACTCCCATTTACATTGCTGCGACCTACTGCTGTGATGTTGCGCTGCAACGTTATAATAGCGTTCTGATTATGTTCATCAACCTAAACAGAATGTTCTTATAACGTTCTGTTTTGGTTTCGTCCTAGCCTCACCAAAAAATAATGTTATAATAACATTCTAATTTGGTGAGGTTTCAACCTCACCGTCAATAACGTAATTGTTATGTGCGATCTTAGTAAGTAACAGAGTGACTAAAAAAAAGGTAGGGTTGCAGAACGTTTCTGTAACATCGCAAGCTGGCTGGGGAGGACACTCACAGGATATAGAGAAACAGTACCAGATGATTTACTGTTAAATAAACGCTTGAATGCTGCCCCCCTTCTGAGCCCTGGGCAGGGGTGGTGAGCTAGGGCAAAAGTGATTAGTGGATGATGGTCACACCCTGATTGGCAATGTCAACTGTAACATTTGAAAAGCTTTAGCTGAAAGAAGAGCTTTTCAGATAAATCTAGTTGAAAGAGAACCCATGGAGAACCCATGGAGAACCCATTAAGAATTGGTTAAAAAGAAATAGAAGAAGGTGTGTCCAGAATCGTGACATGCATTCCATCAGAGCTAGGTGTACTGCGTGTAGAAAAGACATACATATATAATTATAATTATACAGTTGTCTAAATGTAGCTGGATGATCAGTTTTTGTGTCACACTCATGATGTGCTAACTAACTTGGTTTGTGATCTTCTTGTAGGAGGATCATACATATATAATTATATACAGTTGTCTAAATGTAGCTGGATGATCAGTTTTTGTGTCACACTCATGATGTCCTAACTAACTTGGTTTGTGATCTTCTTGTAGGGGGATCTACATTGGATTTTCTATTTCAAAAGGTCTTCCATGGTTTTTAGATGTAGATCTAAATTTCAGATATCTATGTATACAGGTGATACTCAGAAAGAAGCAGTGGCCAAAAGTGATGAACTGAAAACAAATGTATTAGGTAGTGCGAAAAGAGAAGATTATAGTTGAGGATAAAAGACAAAGCAAATACTTTAGGGGCTGCAAAATTTGGATAAGGGGGAAATAACTGTAATTTGTACATTAAGTACTTTCATTATATTTTTTATATTCCTGTCCATGTTTTGTAGAATACAATACTCTGCCTCTGCGACCATTCTTTCAATAACCACTAAGTAAAATAATTCCTGGCTACTTGTGGATGCTCACAATAAGGAAAGATATATAGAATTAACTGTGTACCATTGAGGATTGTTACAATTTATGAAAACCTTGAGATCATTTCTAAACATATATACTGCAAATAAGCATGGGGTAACAGGGTAACTATTGTACAGTGATAATACTACATTACATCCCCATCCTCTAAAAAAGCGTTACTTTTTCATCCTTTTACATCCATTTATACAGAATGTAAAACACATTATAGGAAGTCCAAATTCCATCATTGAATGCTTGAGGAAGTAGAAGACATCATCACATTTCTTTAAAGTGGCCACAAAAATTATTTGCCGATTTTTCATGATTGACATTCAAAACACCTTTAATAATCATTTATATATTTATTATATGTAGCATTGCAAAATCATTAAGTAAGTGATAAATTGGAGCCATTAATTATTTTGATGAATTAGACATTTTCACATGACAATTTTCTCACCCTAAAGTCGCCACTCAGTCGTGACTACCCTGGGGTTGTTATTTCACCATAAAATATTAAATGAATACCTCGGGACAACTGTTAGGGTTGTTATAGTGTTATCGCTTAACATCAGCAAGACGGATTCATAAGGAAGGCCATCGACAACCCATTGTCATTGGTGACTATATTACAACCCTTTGAGAACCTTTCAGGGGGCCGCTAACGACTTTATGTTTTCAGTGTAATGTCAGTATTAAAGCTTAAATGTTAGGATGTACAACTATACGACTAGGAAATTAACAATGGTTATGTCCAATGCTTCAACCAGTTATGGGTTATTTATTCAAAATGGGTGGAGACGTCGCTTGGGTGTGAACTCCATAATACGGCCTCGGGCAGTAATTTTTCTGACATCCCACCGAGTATTCAGGGTTGTACTGTCAACCTCTGTATGTTTTCCTATAGTATTGTTGCGTCATGGTTGATGAGCTGACTAAATTGATATCCACGCCCTTCAACGTTTCTTATGATCATCTGGTCTCATAACACATCTATATTATCTCTACTTAGACCACAGGAGCAGACACAGGATTTCTGAAAGTATGTGTGTGTTTGTGAGGGGGGGGGGAGGGATTGGGCGGCAGCCAGCATGTAAGCCATAATTATGTACTAAAATAGCACGCATTTGCACCTACACATGCACATGGCATTTTATGCACATGGGCAGTAGTGGATCCAGTTGGGGGTGGGGGGGGGGAGCAGGAAGGGGTTGTATATGTCATTCCGTTATGTTTAGCGGATGCCTTACGGATCCATGATGGAGACTTAACTGTTGCCAGACGAATTACGGATACCTGTGTATTGTGAAAAAAGAAATTTCCTCTAATGCTTTTTAGCAGGTCTTCTGCTAATGAATTTTGCTATTGCCATAGAATATATATAAGAAATAATGGTTAACGGATAGGGTGTGTGCGAGGAGAGGGTGGATGGACGGGGGAGGAGAGGGTGGGTGGGGTTGGAAGGAGAGTTAGTCGGTTATTGGTTACTTTACGCCCTGATTAACTCACCCTACAACGGAAAGCTTATTCATAGTATTTCATGCACCTACAGGCTAATTTTCAGGGATTCTGTCGACAAATCCACTGGAAAAACTACAGAAAATACAGAAATATTTGCTCTGTATCCAATTGTAATGACAATATGTTCAAACCATCCTAAAAAAAACATTAGATGTATATATCGATACAAACAGAAAATATTAATGTTGAAATATTACTTTTACATATTGCCAACAACAAAATAATGCCATGATGAATGGAAATTCCTATACTTAAGCCTTGTGACTTGTCGACATATTACTCAGCATGCACCTGGATCTAGGCTAACCTGCAGATACAGTAATAAGAAAATGGCTATCCGTGGTAGCCAGAACTGCCAGGGTCATATTAAGGGTGGTGATGGTGATCAAATCTATGAGAAGGTGCCCCTACACTTTTACTGGGGCAAGGGTTCTTTTACTTCTAATACTACATATATATTACTCAGTATGAAAAGAAAGAACAGGCCTTTGATAAACCAGCATGCCTACACAACCTGGGGTAGAATAGTCGATCTGACAGCACTGGTATTTAAACCCCTGACCTCTCATGCTTATGTTCTCACTCTGCAACCCCACCCCCTATAATCATCATGAATCGTTTCTTCAAAGGTAACCATGCATACAGGTAGGAAATACGAGAGGGCAATGAACCGGTACCCCCTCACATGACACTCTCAATGAGAAAAGGGCCTTCCATTTAGTACGTACGCCTATTTTCAGAAAATTCAGACCCCCAAAAAAATACGAAAATACGCATTGGATATATGCTAGAAAGTACGTAAATTTTACAACTTCTGGATCCCCCTCCCTCCCTTGATGCGTACATACTTAATGGAAGGCCAAAAAAAGAAAAAGACAGTCATCGTGTTTAGCTCTGGGACTCATTTATACAGCACTTCCCATGCAGTATTTAAAGTTCAGACAACAAGAAATATTTTTAAACCTAGATAACCTCATAATCTGTTCCATTACTGTATAATTGAATCAGACAGGTTTATGTGTGACCTTTGTACTTAAACAAAAGGCTTAGAGTTTATTTTTGTAAGTGTGAAGCTAACCTTTAAACCTCAGGTGTGAATTTACAGGAGGTAACAAACAAATCAAAAGAGTATAGTTACATAATGTGATCGTTACATTGCACCTTGGCTGGAAGGGGTCCACCAAGAGTGGGTGATATTAAGGATGAATCATTGAATGCAGAATATCCTATATCAAAGTCATCTTACCTGTCGGCACACCGTAAGGACTCCAGTCATGTAACTTCTCAAGAGTAATTCTACTATTGATATTGACAATCAAAAATGTATTACCCAGTTAAAAATATGACGTTATGATAATTATCTTTGTAGTTACGTCATTTTGACATTCTATAGAATCTGATGTAGAATTGTTGGCTCCCAATCACATCTCTGAGATCAACAATATGACATCACAAAATAACATTCTTATTCTCACATGATTGTTTCTTTGACGTTACATTGCAACTTTCAAAGAAGTTGTGATTATGTGACTTAGAAACTACTGCTGCCACATTGCAACATAACATACTGGTGACATAATAACAACATCATAATTCTCGCTACCACGGATAGCTGATTTTCAATATTTAAGCACCTGCAGGCTAATTTTCACTGATTTTGTCGACAAAATCCCCGAAAAAAAGCTATAGAAAATCAGCAAATAATTGTTATATAAACATCTGCAGTGAATGGATTTTCAAACAACTTAAGAAATATTAATGATTATGGATACTAATTTTAAAAATAATGATGGTTAGTTTTTCCAAATGTTGATCTACAAAATTAATAATAGTACAATTCATGAAAATTCTTATACTAAAGCTATAAGTTTTGTCGACATATTACCCAGCATGCACCTTGTTTGTGGCTAACTTGCAGGTAAAACTCACAAAAGTGGCTATCCGTGGTTGGGAGAATTTATTATTGTAACCAAATATGTTCCAGTACTTAAGGTTACTTTATTGCATGTTCTTTTAAGGTTAACTTAATTATGACCAAACATTACTGTTTCAAAAGGGTCATCACACAGCTACAGCATTACAGACAAAAAAATCTCAGTTTCCACCTTTGATCACATGTGACATGGGCCCCTCTGCATAGCTAGCAAATGCCAGATATTGTAAGGCTAGGGAAAACATTCAGTAACCTCTGATGAGGGCTGAGGTTATAAACGTACAGATGTCCGCGTATATATAAGCTGCATGTGCAATCTGCATGCACGGACTTAACATGTCCGTGTATCTAAGAAATTCTATACATGCGATAGTCACAGCGTGACGGCCGTGCGAGGTTATAAACGTGGGTATACACCCTTCTTATGAACCTGCGCAGAGCAGCCTGCTGAGCCCCAGACCAAGGTGATGGGAGTCCCCTCACTGGGACACTGCCCTCCATATAGGCTAACACACGGACTATTCTGAACTTTTTCTGCACTCCCCTCACCAGGGTTCACATTTCTGCCAAGAGGGGGTGCCACCTTTAAAAAGAAGGGTGTATGGCGATGTGAATCTCACGCACACAGTAAGTCTTATACACGCGGGGGTGGGGTTCTGTTGATAACCTTTGTGCCTGCGTGTGCATGAAGTTATGCATGGGTGTCCACGTCCACAAAATTCCTTGTATACACGGACACACCGTTTGTTAAAAAAGCATAATGCTTTAGATACTATTTAAAACGGGGGCTATGCCCCCGAACCTCCTTTTTCTGTTCATTTTGTCTTTCTTTTTTAAAACAAACCAAACATTTCCGGATTTTCAAGATATTAAAAGGGTGGAAATATCCACGGAAAAACGTCAATGTATGGTTTAAATAGCTTAGAAACAATAAAGAGACAATTTGAAAAGCAAATTTTTTGACTTATGTAAAGAGAAATGTAAATTCTTTTATACTGAACTTGCAAAAATACGGAAATCGGGAAAAGGAAGGAAAAATGGCATCTCTGTAATTGTTAAATGGGGGCAGACCCTTAAAATTGGCAGTGCGACAGACATGGCCATTTCTTGAATTCAATATGCAGCATGGAGCTTAAAGACATAGAGGAAAAAAACAACATGAAATGGGGTATTTTATATTTGACATTCGACATGGGGGATTCTTAAAATCAACATGAATATTAAAAACATAGGGGCATGCGACATAGTCATTTCTTATTTTAACATGCGACATGGGGACCCCCCCCCCCCATCTACACCACTAGTTAACCTTTAGGCCTATCTTACATTAACCCTATATAAAGTTATAGACTCCATATTTATTGCATACTACTATGGCGTTAGGTAGTTGTTTTTATGATGTGTAGTTTTCTAAAAAAAATTATTCCCAAACTTTGACAATCTAATTCAAGCCTCATACAATTAAGATCTCTGGATATCTAAAATATACTCCAGAATGGAGGGGAACTCACATAGACCTTATGTTCAATGTACTTTGTTACGTGGCTGGATATAATTATTATTACATCCACATTTAAAAAGACCATTTTAATACTTTTTACAAAGCATCCTGGGGGACATGGTAAAGGAGCGCGATCGCTCAGAATATTTTCTAGGGGTGAGCCTCTAAAACTTTAAAAAGACCACTTGAACTGCATGGTAGAATAATTGTGATCATGAGTAAAGGTTCTTTCTTGGTTCAGCCTTGATAATGAGAAGGAGAACTACATTTCTGGGCCTACGGGCACCAGCCATAGGTTATCAGTTTACCACGCTGGGATCTTTCTTTGCCACTGGTTCCCAGCGAGGTATGCCAATAGCCTATGGCCAATACCCAGCCAAGAGGTGGTGGGGTGGGTACTTTTTATTATTATTGAAAAACCACTTCTTACAAGTTGAAGATTAGTAAAACTAATAATATAATAATTGTTCTATAAATGGGTTCCGACTGCGGTTGGACCTTTGTGGAACTCTAGCTGTTGATCACCAATAATTGGCACAAAAAATGGGACTGTCGGCTTATACCCATTACAGAAAAATTGGGGCTGTATAGTTTTGCAGTTGAAATCTACATTTAAAGACTTGAGTGACCTCGGGATACATTGGAATACTGCCCACTTTGCCCCACTGGCAATTTCCTTTCTATTTTCCTTATAACATATAAAATTATGGTATATAATATGAGGAAAACTAACCTCGGTTGACAGTATGACCCTGTATACTCAGTGGGATGTCAGAAAGATTACAGCCCTTAGGTTAACGACCCTGGGCAGTAATTTTTCCACACCCACCTTGTATCCAGGGTTGTACTGTCAACCTCTGTATGTTTTCCTGTGATATATGAGCGGTCCCGAGGGCACTATGATTCAGTCCTGTCAAGTTTTCTGGGACTTGAAAGGGGTGAACTGAACACCATGGGCGTTGAATTGGGTGAGGCTTGTTAATAATAATTTTAGTTATGTCTCGGGTAATGCTAATATCCACAGAGTAGCAAGACTTCTATCACATAAATATGAGTTTCCCTACAGTCTTACCACTGCTAACGTGACTTGAATAGATATCTGTCCTTATTTGAACATAACAATGTTATGATCAATCTAATAAATTAATTATAAATTTATTAGATTGATCAATCTAATAAATGAATTATTAATTTCATTCTTACCAAAAATCAGATGCTCGTGTGTTAAAAGTGCAGTTTCAAAACATGACCATCATTGTAATTGTATCCTAACACATACATTTAATATGGTAGGTCTAATGTATATGTCAATGGCGCCCACTGGCGGATTAGGTGAAAACTAAAAGAAATAATGCCAACTCGGGTACATTTGTGAATAAATAGAATACTACATTGACCTGATTAAATTGATCAAAGTTACATAATCATTCTGACCAGAAAGCAATATTTCCGCAATTAACTGCCAATCATGTCTACATTGATTTCCACAGATCTTCCAATTTAGCAATTATAAGATATTTTTTCCTCCATTGGATTAGGCCAAGGTTGGAGGCGGGGGGGATCAATAAGCCCATCGCACATTAGATATATCCCAGGGTTGGACAAGGGTTGGGCAGAATTTCTATTTAAGTCATCCTTGTTTCCTAGAGTTGGGTTGACTAAAATAGGGAAATAATTATATGTTTCTTTATCCCAAAGTGTTGATAAAACACTATGATTTCTTAAATTTTGTCAATTGACAGTTTAGCAGGTTTGCCAGCTGATCAAAATGCTGCATTTCAGGGAAAAATAAACTTGGACATTATAGGTTGAGCTGACAGTCTTTTACATTAATTCCCATGGGAAAAAAGCAAAATTTATAGACATATAAAGCTGCATTTTACAAATAATTATTGTAGGAGAAATTTGTCAACGAAATTGCTTTGGTTAAAATTGTATTATGTATCTGTTTTCATGGGAAAGCATGGAGGCAATATTTCATTGTAGATCTGTTTTTAACATAGGGATCATGTACACCCCCCCCCCTCCCTTTCTTGAATCCCTGGATCCACGTACCCCTCCCCTTTGCCCTCCTTACATCCGCCACTCCCCATAATGCATTCAATCTTACCTAGACTGTGACCGTCTCCTTTATTTGTAATAGCAAGATACTTTGTCTAGTATCTAAACCATACAACTGGAGCCAAATTCATGGCGGGAATCCCTGTTGTGGAACTCTTCGCGCACTTGCCAAAAGGAGGCGCAGAGACAAGCCGACTACTTCCGGGGACTTTAGGCCGACATAATGGTGTAAAGCATCCTAGAAACAAGTCTGAAAATGAAAATAAACCGCAACCTATGATGAAACATCCCAAATGAGTGAGTATATTTCTGTCCGATAATCTTTTTAAAAAGGGTAACATAATCTGGATAGGATATATGGTCTAAAATTGCCGTCTTTGTGATTTTCACAAAATTTAGGTCACACCTCGATTGCAGCCATTTTGCGTTGTGACTGCAAGTTCGGGCAAGAAGCAAACATTTCCTCGAGTCTGTCCTGACCAATTGTTGGTTCTTTTTTCCTCGAATCTTGGCTAGTTCATCTGTTTAACAGCTTCAGACTAAATATATAGTACGTAGAGCAAGTGCTTTATTGGTTATAAGCCTGAGAATTCAGAGAAGCTAACAAATAGAATCGATGAGATGCCACTCCCCCTTCGTAAATTTTATTGTCCCCCAAGCTTAGTAGCTAGTAGACTTCTAGTTGTACGGTACTACCTGCTTCCTAGGGAATAAATAACGTTACTCACTTCTTAGTTCTACTATTACAAGTAGTTATACCAGTTGCTGGTGTCCTGCTCTTGTGCCCCCCCCCCCCCCCTCAGAGAACTGGGGCAAAAAAGAAACAACTTCTTTTTAGGAATTTTTTTATTTGACCTAAAATAGCATGGGAAACCATAAAACAGCGCATAGATACTCAGGACATGTATTTTAGATGCTTAAAATGTTATTAGAGGATATTTGGAATATTTCTTTTTATTTCTGACACTGCCTGGTTGTCTTTGGTAAGTATAAAAAAAAAAGGGGGGGGGGGATCGACCTACCTGCCCTGTTTTTTTCGACCTATGTTACCTGAGCACAACAAATTTTCTTTTGGCCTGATCACGATGGATACAAGTCAAGAATATTCGGAAATGTGTTTTTGCACAAACTGTGTTGTTGTTCTCATGATTGACACATTACTTAGCTAAGCGGGACTCACAACCTCTGTTTTGCAAAAAAAAAAAAAAAAAAAAAAAAAAAGAGTTAGGGTTTCATGCCTAAAAAACATAGCCTACTTAATAAATAGGGTCGGCAGGTCGTGTTTTTATTTATTTATTTTGTAAAGTGTGGTAGAATTAGATCTAGATGGCGTTGGAATTTATTGCCAATTCTTAAAATTTAAAAAGATTTGGGAAAAAATCCCCCAAAAAAGTAGGGTAGGGCTAAAAAGATAGGGGTTGGTCGGGTTACCTTAAGACAACCCTTTTTCTTTTTTTAGGCCTAATACATATTTGAATACTGAAACTTGTGCTTTAAACCTGATTTTTCCCTGACGTCAGCACTGAGCAATCCCAGACAACTGCTAGACAAATTAGAATTTCCTTGTAGTAAAATGCTTCCTCAAGTGTGAATTTGAAATTTGTTCAAAATAAATCCCTAAAATCTTTTGCCTTAAGAATATAAAATGTTATGTTCATCCTTGCTTTTTTCAATTTCAGATATATGCTGAACCAGAAAAACATTACACTAAAGGGACAACTATCCCGTCATGGAGGATTCTCATTGGGAAGATCCTAGATTGGCCGCAATGCCTTTGACTTCAGAGGGCAATTTCAACAGCGGTCAAGATAGCCAAAGTACAAAGAAAGATGAGCTTCAGTGGTCAGCCGATATGAACACCGATACCAAAAATGACTTAAATTATCCTACAAAATGTGATTCTGAATTGTCTCAGCCCCAGGTAGATCAACAAGGAGAAAGCAATGGAGAAAATCCTATTTCTTCATTGAGTGAAGTTAATGCACAGAGTATTACATCAACATTGCCTCTAGATGATACACAAAATGTAGACCCTCATACTGATGCTGATGAGTCTGATGCTATGGGGTTTGGTGCGATTGAGTCGCACCCGGTCGAGTCACATTCAGTCAAATCCCATTCGGTTGAGTCACATCCAGTTGAGTTGAATCTGGTAGAGCCTGGTACTGCACAAAATGAAACCGTCATGCAAGGGACAGTAGAGAGTCTTCAAATTTCTAGCACAGTCAGTGATGATCATTCTGATGCAAAGCAAAGAGAGTATATCGACAGCGTAATCAATTCACTGACAGATGACCAGACCGAGAATACCGACAAAATCGTTGAATCCAATTTTTCTCCTTCTGACAAGAAAGCAGAAGACCAGACTGAGAAAAAGAATCAGATTAATGAAGTGAATAACCAAGATCAAACAACAGAACAAAATTTGATGAGTGATATTGAAACAAATAAGCCTGAAGAGTGTGAGGTCTCTTCACCTGGACAAACAGTAAGTGAAGAAAATACCTCAGATCCCAAGCCAGAGCTATTAGAATCACCTAACCACTCACCAGCTCAAGCCACAGCCAGTGTTAATCCTGCTGGCATAGGGAACATTGAGGCAAATCTCTTACTCCATATGTATAACAAGGTCCTTGAGGAAAATATAGAAAATCTGGAAAAGACGAAGGAAACCCCGAACGAAGAAACCAAGAATGTCAACAGTGCGATCACAGAAATGGAAACTGATGAGGATCCGGAGTGTAATGCGAATGACAATGAACATCCAAGCGAAGAACCTGAGCTGGAGGAAACCATGGAGGAGACCGAGATCTTTGAAGTCGAGGCGGGCGAACCGTTTAGACAGGAAATCTGCAAGGCGCTGGAAAATGTGTGTCGGCGAATGCTGTTGGCTGAAAAGTTTGTCCGTATCACAGGGGACCTCAACTTTTGTATTGATGCGAGGGAGTCAGTGAAAATGCCTGAAGTCAACCACTATATTGATAAATCAACTGGTAGGTGAATCTCCTATCCTTTATATTTCTAATTACCTTGTGCAAAGGTGGTCGCAAGATCTGCTAAGATCACTTTATGTTGATCACCATGCAATCATTATAAACATGTTGTGATTTCAAATACCTTGGATAGATCGATTCTAGGTAATAAGTGTATAAAATCAGAATGTCTCGTGAAACCTGGAAAAATATGTCATTATTTATTTTTTAAATGTTAATTATAATGATCGTACATTGATCACCAAGATGGCGCCCTCCTTATTTTGGGATCCAAATTAAAACTAGATTAATATTTCTCATGTACTTTGAACGAGCGGGGAAGAACGTTTGAAAGAAATTAAATTAATTAAATTGCAACGTGATGGGCAAAGATAATGTATCTAAACTGATTTTAATATTTTATTTTGTTCTTTTAGTCCACCGTGCAAAACGAGGGAGACCGAGGAAGAACCGAGCACCGCTAAGAAAAAACAAAAGTAAGGGATTACAGTGTATCTCTGTTTTAGTATTAAAAACTGTTTTAATTAAATATAAAGAAGTCAACAACTCTTGAGATTGAATTTTGTAGGAAACATGGTGTGGTATTGCGTAGATTTTCGATACCACAAAGGTTTAAGCCTTAGTTTAGTGTACATCGTCCAAAATTGGTTAAGTGAAATTGAATGTATGATATTGTTCATGCAGATACCCAAGCTAATAAGTAAAGGCTTTGGATACAGAAAAAGGATCACACCCTTTCACCTTGCAGGGATATTCCAAGTCTCAAAAGCCACTTTGGGTCCAATTAGGTCTAAAATTCTGAGGTCTGATTGTGTTCAGGTAACCCGACCTACCCCATATTTTTGGCCCTACTCTAACTTTTTTTCAGGAATCTTTTTTCAAAAAAAGTTATAAAAATCCAATAGAATTGTCCAAATAGCATGGTACAGCATATTTCTCCTATTTTCAGCACTGGCACAAAGCCCAACTGTGCATGTAAAAAGAAAAAGAAATAAAAAAGAGAATAAAATCGACCTACCTACCCACATTTTTTCAACCTATGTTACCAGAACCACAACTTTTCTCTCTCTTTTGGTCTTGTGATAGGCCTTTTCCCATCAAAGTACGTGCCAGAAAATTTGGTAGCAATAAGGGACATTATGGGGGAAGGGCCCATCGAAAGTAAGCACAGTGCAGCGTTTTAAAATCAAATAGTGACTAAAGCCGCATACTGAAGGGTTTGGAATATCCCTTCCTTGGCACCACCTGGTGTTAAATTAGCGAACTAAGAAAGCTGATCGGTCAAGCCAACTTGAGTAGACTTGGCCCTTCTATTCTCGTTGGTTAAGTGTAGCCGCTAGTGGCAGGGTGTCTACCTCTTAGATTCAATCTATAAATGATGTTAAGAGAACCACAATGATCAAATTTCCTTTATGCAAAAGTACAGTGATTTCGAGAGGACCATTATGAAGAATTTTCTTTTCAATTGAATTAGATATTCAGATAGCATTACAGACCAGTAGTCAGAATTAGCCCGCCACGATTTAACATTATTAGTTTCGTTGAAGCTGTCAATAATGAAATTTCATATATGTAATATTTAACCGCCATCTAATCTAGTTGATTGCTGGTTTTGACTACTAGGAAAGCTGTGCCGAGCCTGTAGAAAACACGAAAAAAAATGTGATTGTAGACTCTTTGAATAACCCTACAAATGACACAGGAATTGCTGCAGCGTATATATCACGCATTAAGATTAATTTATCAAATGTTCACTAAAATTGTGCATTGAAGCAGAAAAGGCTAAACTAGAGATAGAAGAGCCGGGCCCGAAAAATGACACAACTTGTAGTACATTTCTGGCAGCCACTGAGTCGCCTTAACTGCAAAAGCTAAATTAAATCATTTAATTTTACACAGTTTTATGTGGCACTTAATTATGATTTGGCTATAATTGTTAATATGTTTGAAATATATTAATAATTATTTACATAACACTTATAAGGACCCTCTCTATTACAGTGCGCCGTGCTGCGCAGCCCGAGCCGCCCCAGCCACCCCAAGCAGATGGTCCAGAGGTATCAACTAACATGGAAGAACAAACTGAAGGTATGTATGGAGTGTAACCAGAAAAGTTAACAACACTGACGCATCTCATTGATAGGAATAACATAGTAAACGTAATATTTTCTTTTATCTCAGCTTTGATAACACATTTTTTTAAATATATCATTGTGAGAATTAAATTCTCACATACTTATGGAGGAAATCTAAACTGTCAAATTCTATAAATGAGCCAACAAATGATCTTTAAAGATATTTACAACAAAAAATAAATCCTGTATTTTTCTGTCAATGACACCTGAACATAACCATTTATTTTCTTGCCTACGCTTTACAGTCGGGCTGTACGAACATTTGTCCCATTGTGTTCCTCGAGATCTGATCAGATATTGTACAGGATCGGAAAATTCAGAGGATATTAATTATTTTGTGGTTTGCCCAGAATGTATCAAAGTCGGCCATCATTGACGTTAAAGAAACTTATCCTCGAAGATTAGCTTTGTAATGAACATGCAAAAAAGAGAAAAGAAATTAAACAAGATGAGTCGTTCAAAGGAATTTTCTGGTCGTCCTCATGACATTATTTTTCAAACTACTGACGAAATAAGACACTTTTCACTTTTGGAAATTTGTCTTCTTAAAAGACGTCTGCAAAGGTGCAAGGCCCTTCATGGATATAGATACCCCTTGAGATATCATGTATTCCTCACATAAATATGTTTGCATTTCTCACCTACATAAGTACCGTTAAGTGACATTTAAATAGGTCTGTGACGGACTTTATAAAATAAACTCCTTTTAAACCGTACTTATCCTTCACATGCAAATCAGATCTCATTCAAATACCTCTTTATTTTTTAGAACAACCTTCCCTACCACTATTACCCGAGCAGCCCCCCGACACACCTCCATCATACAAGTGTCCACAGTGTAACTATGTTACTCGCCACGCGGGGTTCTACAAGAAACACCAACGCACCAAACATTCCACGCGAAGTGTCAGAGTAATCAGAGAGAAGCCGCAAGGCACAGAAAAGATGCAGGTTTGTGTCTTCTTTGGGATACACTTTCAAGTTCATTAATGCAAAAGAAAAAGAAAAAAATGTTGCCTTCAGGTTTTATTGGCCGAAAGAAACAAGGTCGGTTGGTCAATTTTTTTGGGGGGTTATGTGGGGGAGGGGGGTATTCTTTTAAACACCATTTATAGAGTCCAATTATTGACACATGGTTTTTTGGACATTAATAATTTCCTTCATTGACATTCCGCAAGACCTTTTATCATCCAGAATGAGTTTTCTGACATAAAACAGGTCATATCCTGTCTGAAAATTAGTTCTTACTTAATTTTATAAAATTTTGAAATTCAAAAAGAATAGGGTTGGTCAAGAAAATAAGGATCGGCCAGGAAACCTGAACACAACTTTTTTTTACTTTTTTCTTTCCTTTTTTTTTTTTTATTTTTTTATTTTTACATGTTAGAGGTTACCTTCACTTAGCAGTTTATATCTATGTCTACTTTCATCAAAGCACCTTTAGTTGCTAAATAGACACATACAATTATATTCACCGTTTTTGTATGTACAAACGTGATTTCATCCCATAGGTACCATTGTAACAAGTCCGTGTTTTTAAACCCATGTGCTTAAATTTACTTGAATATTTACAATGTATAAAAAAAAGACTGTTCTAAATACTGAGTCGCTTGTGGCTTAAATTTTTCATGTTTATGTTTGGATTTAGTTGAAACAATTATATTCAGACTAGAATTTCTTTCTAATTTTTCAGCCACCCAGGAAACGTGGCAGACCAAAGAAGTATCTAACTGCCCCTACCATCAAAGAAGAACTGCCCAAAGAAGAGGTAGTGGAGGATCTCCAGGGCGATGACAGCGCCACTGATGTTGACGACGAAATAACAGACGCAACCTTTGACCCCGAAGAAACCGTTGACAACCAAGATGGTACCACGGGCCAATCTAAGCGGACAACTCGGTCTTCCGGGCCAGGAAAATTCAAGTGTGAGGAGTGCTCATACGAGACGGACCACAGTGGGCATTACCGCGATCATCTGAACCGGCATCGTGGGGTAAAACCTCATCCATGTTCAAAATGCTCCCGGTCCTTTATACGCATCGATGATCTTAAAAAGCACGAGGACATTCACAATAGGAAATATGAGTGCACCATGTGTGCGGAGGAGTTTCAATACCGAGCGAACTTAAAGACACATATGAAGGAGGCACATAATGAGACCGGTCCCCTCCAACTCTTCCCATGTGAAATTTGCAAGAAAAACCTACCCACACATGCTGAGCTTGAAAAACATATGGAGGTTAAGCACAACCACATTTGTGTCCACTGTGGGGAGAATTTCACCTACATTTCTCAGTTGAAGAAGCATAAGAGCCAACAACACCCGAACGAGAACCTAACCTGCACGATTTGCCTCAAGATGTGCGCTAGTCAGGGTGCGCTCCGGAAACACATTCATCGACATCGTGCAGGTAACAGTTTCCCATGCGATATATGTGGGCGGTGTTTTACAGCGCAGAGCACGCTGTACCACCACAAGCGAGGTGTCCACAGTGACTTGAAGCCGTACAAATGCACGCAGTGCGATAAGCGCTTTAACTTCCACCATAGTCTAAAACTCCATGTGCTACAGCACGATGGAGTCAGGCCCTATAAGTGTGATATCTGTGACAAGACCTATCTGACGGCCACACATCTTAAAAGTCACAAACAGGCAGTGCATTCAGAGTCCAAGAAGTTTCTGTGTGTCATCTGCAATAAGCGCTTCCCGTACGAGAACTCGCTCAAGATGCATATGATGCTTCACACTGGTGACCGACCCTTCTTGTGTAACCAGTGCGGCCGCGGCTTTGTCAACCACAGTGCCTTAAAGGTAAACAATTATACCAATATTACACATATTTTTTTAGAAAGCTAGCCAAATCATCTCCCAAAATTACAAATTAATGATTCTTCATAATGAACAGGGTTCCCACGCAGGTCTTAAAAGATCTTAAAAGGTCTTAAATTGATTTTCTCAAATTTAAGGCCTTAAAAAGGTCTTAACTTTGGCATTTTTGTAGTTAGAGGTCTTAAAATGGTCTTAAATTGAATATTTTGATAAGTTAAAATGAAGTTACCAAATCCAACTTTCAGATAATTACTCTCAGTTGAAATTTAAATCATATGATATTTCTGAAATTTGTCTTTGCACGCGGTTGATAGGCCTTAATCAGTGTTGGAAATTAACTTTTTTAGACGTCAGCCATCCGGGCTGACATTCATAGAAATCAGTCAGCCCTGACAGAAAACTGTTAGCCCAGGTATTTATGTTGAAAAACTTTGACTTGAAAATATGAACACTAAAACGAGGCTCCCTCAAGGATAGGATAATAACAAGAATAGATAGGGAAAAGAAAAAAAATATTAGGAGATTAAAAAAAAAAATCGTCAGCCATCCGGGCTTATAATCTAATATTTCAGCTGAAAATTGTCAGCCCTGATCAGGAAATATCAACCTGGGGCTGACGGGCTGACGTTAATTTCCAACACTGGCCTTAATTTTTCCAAATTTTGGTCTTAAATTGGTCTTAAAAAGGTCTTAAATCGATTTTCGAAAATGTGTGGGAACCCTGATGAAGCAATTTGGGGATAAAGGGTACAATCTGCACCTTGTTTATCAGAATCTGCATTTAGTTCATGATTTTGAGAGCATCAATACATTGATATGATACATGCAATATGCCGGGCTCGTGTTTTAGGGCCTTATGCACCTGGAAAAGAACAATATTCACAGAATATTATCTAATAAATTAATCATTAATTGTTAATTCTTAGTTTCGAAAACTGATTAAGACATAGGGTAGATGAGCTGACAAAGTTTTAGTTAGTACCGGTACACAAATTCACAAAATGTGCTAATTTTTTTATTTTTCTCTGGGTTTAAACCACATCTGTGTTATATAGAAATTCGTAATCATAATAGTCCTAATTGTGAATCGCCTTCCTGTGGATACGTTAATGATTCTTCTGTGATGTAAGCATTTCATGTCACCGCTGGATGGAAAAATAATTTTGGTCGTTTCTATTGTTTAAACAGTTTATTGGATACTTTAACGCTATTTCCCCAAAATTATGTATTTTAGAAATGTTGAATACAGTAACGTTGTTTCTCCATTTTACAATGATATATGCTATTTCCAGTCACAAGAAAATTATTTATTTATCAAATATTCTGGTTACACCTAAAATCTATCATTCTATCCACCCAGACTCACGAGGCTTCACACGTGGACTCGAAGGAGTGGCAGTGCGACATTTGTAAGAAGATGTACAAGACCGAAGCCCTCATGCGTGCTCACCAAAGACGACATACACAGGATGGGTCTCGCTTCATGTGTGATATCTGCGGTCATACATTCATGTATAAGAGTAACCTAGAGGCCCATTATACGGTTCACTCCAACGAGAGAAACTATGCATGTACGGAGTGCGGTGCCAACTTTAAGACAGCTGCAACGCTTTATTCACATCGCCTTGTGCACAAGATCGAAACACCCTTTCATTGCGCTGTGTGCTCTAAGGCATTTAAAAGCAAGGAAAGGAAGATTGCTCACGAAAGGAGGCATTTAGGGGATAAGCCATTCCAGTGTGAAATCTGTGGCAGGAGTTTCCCAGACAAGGGAGGTTTGAGTAAACACACCAAAACAGTGCACTCAAAAGTGAAGCGCTTTTCTTGTCCGGTGTGTAAGAAAACCTGCTCGCGTGCCGATAACCTCCGTGTTCATATGCGAATTCATCGCGATCCCAACCTGCTCAAAATGGACTGGAAGGCACTTATGACAAATGATGGTGAAGAAGGGGGAGCTACGGACGATGTGGATTTCTTCGCGACTGGGTCTGGG
Source organism: Lepidonotus clava (assembly GCA_936440205.1). Classification (NCBI taxonomy): domain Eukaryota; kingdom Metazoa; phylum Annelida; class Polychaeta; order Phyllodocida; family Polynoidae; genus Lepidonotus; species Lepidonotus clava. The sequence goes on from OW387145.1 coordinate 37,901,348, forward strand.
TCTGGTACAGCGAGTGAACAGAGTGGGTTAGTGGATGGGGTTGTGAGCGGGGAGGTAGGGCAGGGGTCAACTGGGACCCCACCAATGCAGCTTCACCTGCAGAACCCACCTTCCGACCCACTGCAACCGTGTGACTTGCGACAACATAGCGACATGCGACAGGCTCAACAACAGCAACACCATCCTGAACAACAACGACATCACTCAGGATCCCAACACCACCAGCACCACCATTCACACCACCACCACCAACAGGCACCGCCATCGCACCACCAGGTGCATCTTCATCCGCACCACTCTGCGCACCACCACTCGGTGCACCATCCGCCGCACCACCACAGCCTTTTAGTGGTGCCAGACCCCAACCTTCCACACCACCTTCACTCCTCCCTCGGAGCGATCGGTGCACCCACGACCTCGTCCGCGACACCCCAGCAGCACCATCTAGTGTCACAAGTCATTTCGTCAGCGCACGGTTTGCCCGTTCCACCACCCGCTCACCACCAACAGCCTTCAGTCTCTGCCTCCTCCAGTGCTCTCCAGACACCCCTCACTTCAGCCCAGGAGTATGAGACACTATGTACACCAACCACCCAGGATAGTCTCCGGACGATCCAGGTAGTCATGCCTCCGGCTGCCCACTCGGGTTCGGTTGACGATAGCAGTTCGGGCGGAGCGGGTATTACTGGACAGAACATACAGAATGCTGTATCCCACAGTATGAGGGACTATGCAGATGCCCTCTTCATGCAGTTTCATACTCTTCAACAACAGCAGCAACAACAACAGCAACAGCAACAGCAACAACAACATGGCCACCATCAGTGATCTAAATTAATGCAGCTGATGGTCACAATCTAGGGATACTCTGAAAGGTCATAATTTGTAGTTTAACAAAAAGAACCTGTACATGATGTATGTGTACATTTGGTAAGGATGTGTATGTGAGTAACCTTCAGTATGTTAATGTTATATAAAGAAATAACTTTGAACGTAGATATTCTCATGTGTTCAAATTCTCACGGATGAAGCAAAATTGCAATTTCACGTGTAAATAAATATGCGTTTGTTCTGCAAGTAGTAGAATCTATTTGTGGTATAATAAGATTAATTTACGCAGAAGACATAAATTCCCGGAAATTTATGCAATTTCCTAGAATTAAGCCAAAAGATGTACAAAGTGAAATTGTGTACGTTCAAAGTTTTCCTTGGTATTCAATTAAAGAGAGGATGGCAAAAGAATCGTCACATTTATACTGGACCAATTATGCTTGATACAAGGTGTAGAGATATTTATATGGTGTCTATAGTGACAACAGGTTTGGTCATTACTGATTTATACGCACACATTTGTTGCAAATTACATGTTGTTATGGGATGAAGCTTTATCATAAATGTTGAAGTGAGACACAATCACAAGTGCAAAATTTGAAAAATCGCTATGATATTGTAAAAGAACACATGTTAACTTGAATTTCCATACCTCAAAAATGTAAACAAGGCATACTATTTGCTCCAGTCGTTTGCAAATTCATGAAAGTCCTTATAGTATAGATACTTTTTGTATGTTATCTAGATTTACATCTTTAAACAAAATCAGACTCATCTTTATCTTTGGAAAGCAAGATTAATATAGTCTGTTATTGATTCAGTATTGATTTTCCTTTTAGTCTATTTTGTTTTACTCTTTCTGTAATTGACAACGTCATAATTTTGACTTGGTCTTAGGAACTGTTTTATGTTCAAAGAAAGGGGCAGAACAATTCTTGTTTCTTTGTAGTCTTTTAGTATTTTTTTAAAAGTGAAGTCAGCATTTTGACGGGCCACTAGATGTACAGAGATGCCTTTTTACACTTCTTTTTCTATAATTTTGGCTATATTATTATTCACAAATCAGTTTAAGGACAAAACAATCTGTTAACTAAACCTCCAAACGTTGAAATGTATTCATACTGTAAGATTCTTTTCTTTCTACTTAAAATCCGAAATGTTTGTGTTACAATTCTTTGGATTGCTTTGCCTATAGAGTAGCATCTCTGGAAAAAGTTTTAGAACAAAATACTTGAGTCTCTTATTCAACATTGTCGTCGTATTTTGGCATTGTTAATCTTATGTCGTGTCCGCGCTGAAAACCTTGCTGCTGTTGGCTAAACGTTTCGTTTAGTTTATGTTCAAGAATTATCAATGAACTACATTGTTGGCACTGATTTACTCTCAAATCGAGAATCTAGCGTAATCTGCCGACAAATATTATCTTATGGTATTTTTTACTGTTACTGTCTCCATTGAACAATGGCAAAATTGTTGACTTTTTTTACTCAAAAAGTAATCTGTTGTTGATGTAAGGATGGAAAGAAGTACATGGAAAATGACGGATGAATTCACCAAGTTTTTTTGATTTGCCACACATTTTGATGCACCTTGACATCAATGTATCAGTGTTATTCTCTGGATTATAAGACGTATAACGGTCAATTATTAAGATTAATACACCAAATGATTCTTTTTGTCAAGCATCTTTATTTAAGATTAAATATTGTCAGAAGGGCATTATTTAATCACCTAATTCAGTCATAAAATTAGCCTTATCCTTTATTATATGAAATGCTCATAATACTGACAATCAAGTATACTAAATGCATTAAAAATGGCATTTATTGTATGACTTCATTAATCAACTATCAATTAAGTATTGAATTAAGTCCAACTGATGATATATGAATTGTGATTATGCAACAGTGATTATGGGATAGGGCTTAGAACAGTCGATCGTTTTACGTATATTCTATTTATGTCTAATACCCTTGCTCATTTTACTTTGTGAAACGGTTGTTTCATTGCGTATTATCTGGTTTATTTTCTTAAATAGCGTTTTATTTTCAAGTATTAGTTAGACTTGACTACGGTCGATCTATACTTATAGTCAAATGGGATTTTACGATGTTTTGTTTTTGCTAATACATGTATGTTATTACATGATTATCTAGCGAAGATATCAACGATAGTTCAAAGGACATATGCCAGTGGAATTCCTTGTTTATTGCTCTCTGAATGCTGAAGGCTGGAATGAATTTGTGTTTTCCTGGTCACGAAGAGAGTAATATGAAATCAGTTTTTATTTAATAAATGATGAAATTCACTTTGATAAAGTACAAAAGTATCTAAATAACCTCCCGCTTCTGTGGAATTAATTGCGCACGAGTTGTGACGTTTTAAGGCAGCAATGTCATGTCATGATGAAAGGATTTGTTTGAAAAAACGTTGGATACATGAACTATTCCATATTTATCTTAATCGTATGCATTACTAAGTTTGATTCTGGTTAGGTAACTGCCTTCTTGTTTAACGGGTTTAAATAGTCCACGTCGTATAATATTGTTGCTATGTGTGAATCTGTAATCTCTGAATGTTGAATCATGTGAAATGTCACAAGATGGAAAAAGGGCGATAATGTGATTGTGATTAATTTAAAATTGTTGAAAATAAAAATATATTAATCTTTAATTCTTGTTATTTGCTAAATAGGCTGGTGTGGAGTTTTGAATGTAGATGATAAATGAACTCACTAAATTTCAGACAGCATTTTACGGTTTTTCTGTGATATTTAATTAAGAATAGCTGTATCAAGTCGGTAAAAGAATGTGCTATTGAGCGATATTGTATGAAGAGAACCAAACACAAGGAAGTATATTTTTCAAAGTTTATTAATAAATATAAACATGCAAATATAAATAAAGACAATATTTACAGGTGCATTCCAGACACGTCGCTCACTACTTGCTCAGCTTTACATTCAACAGTAACATAGAGCAGAGTTTTGCATACAGGTTGCATTTAATGCACAGTATATGTTGCATAATATGAATTGCATAAATACATGAATTGTATAAATTACAGATGAATTGCATAAATGACAAATTGCATAAAAATAACATAACATTTATTCTTTATCAGATAAGTAATGATATGTAGTTATCATAGTTGCTCCAAGCGACGACTGCATTATTCTAAAGTTCATTCCACAAATCAGACTTCACAAAGGACAGCTACAAAGTTCATTCCACTCTCAGACGGTGCCGGTGCGCCCCCGGAAGGAGTCGGTCAGCTCCAGGTCCTCGTACTCCCACTCCAGGCCCCCTGCAGGGCGCGTCCTCTCATCGCCATCGTCGCTGAGGTCACTAAGGGCCTCTTCCGGTACAGTGTGCAGCATGTGGTGGTAGGGCGACAGGCCCTCCACCGGCGTCGGCACCGCCGCGCGACGACTTCCGGAAGTCTTGGGCGCTTCCGGTTCCGGTGCGGAATCCACTTCCGGTGCGGCATCGTCGACGGCGGCGAAGTGGATCTGGCGGCGCGCGCGGCGCTGGCTGGGCGCGACCGGAAGTGCCGACGATGGGGCGGTGGAGAGGTCGACGGCGGAAGTGGCGCGGCGGCTGGGTGTGGCGGTGGTACTGGAGGAGGAGTGGTAGTGCGCCGGCAGGTCGAGTTCCTCCAGGGAGCGGGCTTTCTGCTGGTGGTGGTTGTACCCGGTGGATGGGACGGCGTTCCGCTTGGCTGGTCTCACAGGGGTCGGAACCCCCCTGGAGGAGGGACCCACAGGAGCGGAGGGCACTACTCGAACCTGGGACGGCCCCATCACTGGATCTTCCACGGTGACGGCTGGGGACGCAAGCGCAGGCGCAGGAGCGTACGCATTCGCAGTAGCAGGGACGCGCAGACTTCCCACACCAGATGGCGTGCTAGTAGCATTAGGGGTCCCCGCCATCACCAACCCCTCCATGGAGGGCCAGTACTGGGACCCAGCTAACGCCTGGAGGTGGTGGGCGGGAACCTGCAGGAGTCCTGAACTGGTGGGCGGGGCCAGGCCGTGGGTGGGCGGGGCCAGCTGGTGGGTGGGCGTGGCGTACTGGCTGAGGGCGGGGCTGTGGAGCAGGGCCTGGGCGGTGGCGTTGTGCAGGTGGAGGTGGTGAAGGCTGTTACTCAGGGACTGGGAACCGTTGACGCCCAGGAGAGGAAGGTGGGTGTAGCTCTGCATCACTGTAAAAAGAGAAAAAAGGAAGGAGTTATTATGTGCAGTTACCTGTCTATATTAGGCTTATTATCTGCTAAAATGTGACATGGAATGGCTAATATTGATAGCTTAGTGATAGCTTAGCGATGTAAATAAATGTAATTATATATTATTTCATATTGTTGAAATTGTTTTTATATTATTTAAATTTGATACATGTAGTTGAATGCCCTTCCGATTAGCCTATACCATTTACAATTAGTATCTATACTCCTAATACTGCATCACTGTATTCTGTGTTCAAACAGAATTCATAACTGAGATACAATCATTGCTAGAAAATCAATTGCTACAACAATTACCTGTCTATATTAGGCTTATTTTTCTATTATTTTGCTACAATAGTCTATATAAATTGTATCTTTTAGTAGTTAGTAGTTCTGCTCACCTTTGGCCAGCTCGAGCTGCTCGCGGCGCCGGGCCCATCGGCTGTAGCCGCAGTAGGCAAGCAGGACGACGACCACCGACCCCAAACTGACGGCCGCCGCCAGGAGCAGCACCTCCGCCGAGAGGGCCCACGTCAGGGACGAGTCTGTAGGGGGAGAAGGAGAGGGTGGTAAGAATTAGATTAAATGAATGACATAAGCCATATAACCACATATTATTATATACATGGTTGTTGTGGTTTCTATGCATTTTATAATAATGTATCATCATTATATCTATTGTCATTCTTATATGATATATATAATAAATGATGTTAGATGAATTAAATATAAATCAAATAATATTTTTAATCATTAAATATTTGATATCTATCTAATTAAATGATATAATATTATTTAGTGATATATCATAGTTATATAATACATTGAATAATGGTGATATTTAGTCATGATATATCATAGTTATATGATAAAATGAATAAATGTATTAGAAGTAGTTCTTACCATCAGAACTCTGGCTGGCAGGAGGACCGGTCACTTGCTGACCAACCGTACTGGTCATCTTCACTGGAGCAGTAGTAGCCTCAGCAGTAGTAGTCGTAGTCTCAACCACCTTCGTCGTCGTGGGCTTAGTGACCACTGGGGAGGTACGGACCTCTTCAGCTAGTGAGGTCTTGACCTCCGGGCGGACCTGGGCGGGGGGTGGGGCGGGCAGGCAGGTCATGAAGGTGGCGTCAATACGGGGGCAGGTGGGGGTGTAGAAGGCGACGTGGGTTGGTGGTACGTCTACGGCTCCGTCTACGGATACGGTGAGGACGTAGCGCGAGTTGTAGGTCAGCTGAGTCAGGACCACTCGGATCTCCTGCAAGGGAAGAAATGTGAAATTGTAGAAAATCGTTAAATAAATATCATGAAAATCATACTTATTTTAAATGATAATTAAATAATTATAAATGAATATAGATGAAAATAGAAAATGAATATTATATGTATACACAATAATAATAAATATAATATAAAGTATAAATGATATTATAATAAAATAAAATATAATAAATATCATGAAAATCATACATATTCTGAATTATGATTAAATATGTATTAAAAAAAAATTGTAGAAATAGTTACAGTTTTAATTGAATAAAAATGTTGCATACCTCTCTCCCCTTAGACTTGATGTGGGCAGTCATGCTGTTCTCTGGCAGGGGGCAGAACGCCATCAGCGGATCCACGTTGCACGTCACACGTTCCCACGTCACCACGTACGTTACGTGCACGTCACGCTGTCCGGCCCACGTCAGCTCCGTCTCCAGTGCGCCCTCAGTAGTAGTGTGTACGTCCACGGCCACGTCTACGGCTACGGGGGCTGGCTTGGGGCGGGCGGTGGTGGTTGTAGTGGTGGTGGGGTCAGGAGTAGGGGCGGGTAGGGCTGGGTAGGGTGGTACGGCACGGGCTACGGTTCCGGCAGGGGAGGAGGCGATGAGCAGGAATTGGAGGCCGGGGAAGGAGGAGTGGTGTCCGTCGACCTGAGTGATGAAGTCCAGGGTCTAAAAAAATAATGCATTTCAGATATTTAGTACAGGTAAATTATGGAGAGGAATATTGTCTTGGATAAGGGACTAATTTAATTTTTCTAATACAATATATATTACATATATATTGTATTAGAAAAATTATAATTGTAACAAGGATAAATATGGTTAACAAGGTTATATATCATTGACATTATATATTGTTTATATTATTGAAATTATATATTGTTATATATTATTGAAATTAATCATTGTTATATATTATTGAAATTAATCATTGTTATATATTATTGAAATTGTCCACGGCCATTGTTATATATTATCAAAAACTACCCTCTATACTTACAGCAGTGACCCTGCTCCAGCGGGGGTTGTTGTCGTCCCAGAAGAGCAGCGTGTAGACGAGGTAGGGCCGGCCGGTGGGCGTGGCCTCCTTACCCCGGGGGCGGGGCCTGGGAGACTCCCACGACACGTGGAGGGCCGTGTCGCTCACCTCAGTGGTAAGGGGCGTGGTCGGGAACTCCCACGGCATGCTGGACGGAGCTGGAGGGAGAAATAGAAATGGTTAATATATCTAAATGGTTAACTATATCATAATATATACAAAAGTACTATATCTTATTATTATTATTGTGCCGGTAATTATGGATTATATTATAGAACTGCAATAAACTGTAATAGAATAGTAATATTATAATAGAACTGTAATATAGAATTACACGGCAAGGATAGTTTGGAACTTACTGAGGACAGTGTTGAAGCTGAACTTGCAGGCAGTTGTACATCCGACGGTCTATAAGTAAGAGGAAATTATTGGTCATTATTCAATCCTGGTTAAGGTAATAGCGAAGGTTAAGGTAATAATGAACCTTATAGTTATAATTGACTGAAAGATAGCAACTTGGTCTTTATATAGACCTTATGATTTTAATGAATGTGGCATAATTTGAGCTGTAACTTGACGCTTGTAATCCTATTAACTACTTACACAGTCGGCCTGTCCGCACATGCTCCTCCACTCGATCTCGTCCTGGTAGAGCAGCTCACACAACTGCCAGCACTGAAAAACAACAGAAATACATTAGCACTTGATATCATGGACGAGAAACTATGCAATTCGATTGTATGAAGCATTCATAAGTAATTCATTGTAAATTGATTCCCAAAAATCTATTTCCTTTCTACTTTTTCATTGATTCGTTTATTTTTTTCAAAAATTGTTAACATTTATTTTTTTCAAAAATAATTAACATAAAATTTACGATTATTAACATTTATAACTTTTAACAATATATAATATAGAACATTTAATATAAAACAATAAATATATAATATAAACAAATCTTACGGTGAGGCAGTCGCTGTCCTGGAGGCAGGTGTCGTCGGAGGGCGGCCACTCCAGGGTCTGCTCCACACAGGTCGCCCGGCACGCCCCCAGCACCTCGTGGGGGGTCGTGTCCTCACTGACCCCCGACGGACCCTCGTCCGCCATCAGACCCCCCGACGCCCGCCCAGGGGTCACAATCTCAGGGGTCAAGGCTGAGGTCACGGCCGCTGGGGTCGGGGTCAAGGCCGGGGTCGGTAGACCGTGAAGGTGGGTGGTGTGGAGGAGGAGCAGGAGGAAGGTGGGGAAGGTAGGAGACATCTGGAAAGGGAATAATTGAACAAAATAAATAAAAGATACATATGCCCCGTCTAAATATGCATTTACTACTATATACATTTACTACTATATTTTAGCTATATATTTATTTACACATGTTTTACCATGTTACGGCGTAGCATTACTCGAAATTACTATAAATGATGACAAGTGATTAATATTGTATTAGGGCTGTGTTGTATTAGTTAATATTGTATTAGGGCTGTGTATTTATTTTATGGTTATTCATGGGTGAAGACTCGTCACACACTTACAATGCTATCAGGGTCAGGCAACTGGAGATTCACAGGTATGTGGTCAGGTATTGTCTCAAGTACGATCTGAACACTCGGCAAGCAGTCGTCAGTATTTCAGCTACAGGAGGAGCAGGTAGGGTTATCAGGTAGTAACTTCACAGCAGGTATACAGGTCTAAGTTCAGGAGGTGTGTCTTCCTAGAAGGACCAGGAGGAGTGATGACCAGTACCCAGAGAGCTGCTCCTTATGAACCCCTAACCCCACCCGGTCCAGCACTCTGATTGGCTGGTTACAACCACGTGACCGTCCCTTTGAAGTCGCCGGGTGCGACTTTGAAGTCGCCGGGTGCGACCTTTGAAGTCGTCAGGTGCGACCCTTGAAGTCGCCGGGTGCGACCCTTGAAGTCCACTTCAAAGAAGCTGAGCAGGTCGCGCGCGACCGTCGCGTTCTTTGATCGGGTCGCACCCGACCGAGGTGCGACTGAGTCGCGTTCTTTGATCGGGTCGCACCCGGTGAAGGTGCAACGGGGTCGCCCCCGTGAGGGACTCAACACCTTTAGGTGGGGGGTGGGGGGTGTTGTTTGTTTAGTAGAATACTTGCCCAAACATGTTAGGACAAAATATGTTGATAACAAACTAATCAGAATTTGTTACTCACTGTTGGATGGGGTCCCAATCTTTTTTCTACCCAAGTACTACACAAACTTTGGTCAAACTTGAATTTAATGCATACATGTAAGAAGTATGTATGTATGAATACAGACGGATAAATTTAGATTCATTTGCATTAGAATTCCATTTGTACATCTGTGATAAAAATGAATTTTCCACAGATTATTCATATAATTTTATTGTGAAAGGGAAACGTGATTGTTATCATAAAAGACCTACTTTAGTTAGTATACATGTAATACTGTCCAATATGCAGAGACATGGAGTTGTTATTGACATGATTACAGTGCCCTTCATTATAAAGAATTTTCTTTACATGATATATGTTTATATAGCTTTATGATATATATGAACATAAAGAAAACTATTCATATGACATACACAAAGCGCAACACCGATTTCAATACTCTATCTATCCTCCCCAGAGGCACTGCTTATGGTGTGTATATATACGTGTAGTCTATGTAATAGGTAGGACAATGAAGCTAATATTGGCATGGTTCAGCGAAATCCCTGGGTGAGCTATGTATGCCAATCTGTTATTTTATTCGTGGTGTAGTCGACCAGAGATACATATTTATGTACATTTCCGAGTACTCGCTTAATGACTGGACTATATATACAAAAGCGCTATTGTAAACAGGTTTATACTTTCTCTACAAAGCATTTATTTAGTTACTGAACAGCCGATACCAGTGTATGTATTGAAAAGAGGTATGTGTTCAAAGAAGTAAAACTATCTTGCTTAGTGTTTGACGCTCATTGACAGACGTCATTCTGTGTTTTTGTGTGTTTTGGTCAATGTTTAGTCATCGTATTTTATTTCAACGTGTTTTAATACGATGTTATTTTCAATTGTAGATATAAGTCTCAAAATATTGCCTACACATAACTGTTTTTCTGTGTGGGTGTTTTTTTTTAAATTTCTGAATCAATCTTCAGGGGTGACTCCCCTAGTCTTCCAGATCAAGTTTACAACAGAGATGAAAAAATGTGTGTTTTTTCTTTAATATCAATGTTGTAATCTAGGAAAATGATTCTATCATACTCCCTATACATCCTATTGGTATCTCATTGGCAATTTAACCTTACTATTTAAAAAAGGGAGAAACTAACGTAATGAAGACCGCGCCACTGTTTTCTGATTCAGTGCTCAACCAATGGTTACTTGGTGAGACTTTTAGTTCTGCCTAGGAGACCCAGGGGGGGCGAGTGTCAGTCCACAAGAGGAGATAGTAGAGGGGGCGCACAGAAGGATAGACTTGGGCAGATACAGGATTTCGAAAAGGGGGATCCACATATAGGCTTAATACTGAAACTGCATGCATTAATTTTGTGTGCATGCGCGCAACATTGTTTCCTCTTTGGCAAGTTTAAGTCCCCACCAAAAGGGGGAAGGGGAGGGGGTGGTCAGGACCCTCAGGAACTCACCCCCCCTTCCCTGGATCCACCCCTGATAGACTTGTTTGTCAGTGGGTTGTACTGCTTGATTGAACTAATGAAACTGTTGAAATACAACAAACTCGATGACAGGGTCGATGGACAGAGTATTTTGTTTATTATTATTATTATCCAAAATGAGCATTACAATGGCAAAACTACGTTGAATTAAGAACATCTCATATTATGTGATTAGATCTATGGTTGTATGGCGTTGACACACACACACATACACATACACTCAATTGATCTATAAGGCAGAGAGACTGGGATATATACTGAACTGACTATATTGAATTCCTAATTGATATAACTACAGCTCCAAGCAACTAATTACATAATTTCATTGTAAATATCATCTTTACTAAATGATAATACTGATTAATGAATGTATTCCATGAACTATATCATTGTAATGTCTGGAAGAACAGATGTATCTGAAGACAACAAATAAAATATTATCAAAAAAAAAACAAAAACATACGCATACACTTATTTAGTACATAAGGTAGTGACATGTACAATATTTCATTAAGAAACAGCAAGACTATTTTTATAATATTTTACCTCTCAAGTTGTGCTTTTTGGGTATAATACTATGGGGCCTTCCATTTAGTACGTACGCAAGTTTTCCTAGATTTTCGACCCCCCCCCCCTTGAACCAAAGTACTCAATGGAATTTTACAGGAATGTACGCAAATTTTCCTTGATTTAAGACCCCCCCCACCCCACCCCCCCTTGCTGCGTATGTACTTAATGGAAGGCCCCTATCAATGTTTTCGTTTTCTTCTGTTTTTTTCACCTGTGTGTAACCCTTTTATGATATAATGATGCTCCTTGTTTTATCTACAGAGGTCATTGAGTACATAAAGTAAACTATTTATTCACTAATTTACCAAATTGCTCGCCAAATGAATCAGATTGTCAGATTTTTGCGATCACCGTGGTTTCACAATCACCACATGTTGTCTAGAAAAGAAGTGATCAAGGAATTTTCCTCTAAAATTTGAATAAAAGGACCTTAGATACCAATAAATGTGCAATTTTAATGATACCGATGTTATCATAATATTATGCGCTTAAAGTTTGAATGATTAGTTGATCACCAATATGGCGGCCAGTCCTTGGTTTATGTGAATTCACATGCATAACCTCTACAGGTATAGGGCAGGTGACGTCACATCTCTCGAAATAGACTCCCTGTCATATTGGCGACCAACTTGAATATCATGCATGACTTTAGCTCACTGGAATATAATATTGGCCATAGACAACAAGATCACGCATGTCCAGATCTGTCTTTCAAAATCCCAGATTCTAAAGGAATAGTTTTTTTCTTTGTTTGGTGTCCATGTCACGGATGATAGGTTAATCAACAAAAGCTGATAAGGTTAATCAACATTATAATTTGAAGACATTGACTCAGTTTCAAGTGTCCTTGTTGCGAGACACCGCATTGTTCACCCAATCCAGTAAACAACCAAATAACATATAGTCCTATCAAATTTAATTAACCGCATTTTCTCCTAACAAGTACTGCAACTGCAAGGTAAATCTAGACAATTTCCGAATTACCTTACATATCAAAATGCTGCAGCTAATTTACAATTTTCAACTTATTGGCTTAGTCAGAAACATTACGCTTGAGAAAAATGGCGAAGCCATAGAGCTGGCATAGCGCAAATGCCCAACCTAATAGAAATTGAAACTTCTGACCGTAATCTCGGTGCAGTTTTTACTGGGTGTAGAACTTTACTCTAAATCGACTTTACTCTAAATAGCCATTTCCAAAATTGTTTCATTTTTCAGATTCAACATGTGACATCAAAGGTTTTTAAAATAAACCTGACTGGACATGTGTATTAAAAAGATATTGATGCATTCTTAACCATTTCATGCTTTAGAAATGCGACTTGTCCCCCTTCTCTACATCCCTACTTAAGCCCTCAAGATCATGTAAAGCCCATGATTTAAGCAGCAGTTTGCTCTTAGGGATGATTACCTATTAGGCATTAACCCTTGGGTTGCGGTCTAGATACGGGTTTTGCTCAGCCATTAGCACTATGCAACTTCTACAAAAATAAGAATTTCTCGAATAATGGCTAAAGGGGAACTCAAAATTCAGGGTGCAATGTAGAAGGGTATGAGTTAGATTAGTGATTTTACGGTAATCTGCAAGAATTATTTACGTCTTTTAAAGCCCTAGCTCCACTGCCCAACTGAACTCAACTTGACGGTCGACTTGAGTTCAGTCTTACAATGGAGCCAGGGCAGTTGTAGTTGCACCTATGACTGGACCATCAGGTCCTACATGTTGAGAAGATGAAGATGTACGACTGGACTCTCGGGTCGTAGGGAGGCATACAGTAGATTTGTATACATTTTACAATAACCTTTGTATACAACAGTTAAGTCGTAGTCTGTGGCATGGTAGAGTTTTGTTGCCAAGACCAGACAGTCGTAGGGTCTGGCGCCACTTGGACCTAAGACAATCAAGTTGAGTTCAGTTGGGCAGTGGAGCCAGGGCTTAGCTTGTTTTCTATTCCCGTGTTTCTGGAGTCTAATTTCCAACTTATTTATCGCGCTTCTGCTATAGTACTGGGAACATATCTCATTACAATTTGACATATTTGTTATTCAACTTAGGACAATGTGTGGGTGTTGGAAAGGTCAAATGACTACGACGTCCATGCCAAAACCAGTTTTGTCCTGCAATGTGAAAGTTCTTCTAATCTTACAACTGCTAAATTGTGCATTTCAGTTACTTTCGAGACTTTACACTCCACCATACCTAGATTATAGTATTGCAATAATGATAACTATGTACGAAAGCGTTTTCATAAAAATACTTTGCAGATTAGGACATCTCCGCACATAATCTGATGTCTACGTGCCTTAATCATATATATTTATTACATGTTTAACTATAGGTATAAACAGTTGAGTTGGGCAGGGTAGTTGAGTGAGTGAGTAATGGATGTTTGTTCAGACATAGGAAGTATACAGGATTGATATAAATCGATGTGGCCAAAGCCTTTGATTGCATGGAACACAATCTTCTAGAAGAAAAAGTAAAAGCTATGGGTATTACAGACAATATACTCACATGTTCTATGAGCTATTTAGATAGAGACCAATTCGTTTTGTACCTATTTGATCCATTAAAATCAAAACCAGCATTCCACAAGGTACGTGTCTTTGGCCAACCCTCTTCATTCTGTACAAAGATGATGTGATTCATAGAAGTAATTCTTTTCAGACCGGTATGTTTGCAGATGACTATGTATTATACTCAACAGCAAAAATAAAGGACCGACATTTATATTCCAAATTACAGGAGGATCTGAATAACTTTGGGACCTCAAGGTAGACAAAAATATCTGTAATTGATAGTACAAAAATTGTAAAGGTACTGACCATTCTAATAAACGGCATGACGTCACATTTCATGGTTACGCCTGACTGAATGAGGGTTAAACGAATTATTATGTGCCCACTGAAAATAGTGGTGACCAGTGAACCATGACTGAAATCCTAAACTATTAGAGATAGAATTGATCAGAGATTATTTTTGAAAACTACATAATATGTTTGTGAACAATTTTATCACCTATATTGGGGGGTCTATCTTATATAATAAGTATAAGTTATAACCAAATCAATGCTCTCATTTTCCCAACCAGATGTTTGGTCACCATAATTAACAGTAGGGGTTGCCATAGTGATACCACCTATGGTTGGAGAGTGAATTATAGGTTTCTGCAAGATTCAAGTTTTTGTACCCTCGTTGTGCAGAAGGTCCGACTATTAGAATGCCCACTAAATTTATTGTGGGTAATAGACAATTAATTTTCACTGACATTATATGTATTTCCAGACCAGAGCTTGCCTTGATGATGATTTTCCAATTGAAAAAAAAGCCATATTCTTTGTGAGAACAATTAAAGAAAAAATGGCATTAAACTGGTTAGTAGAGCAATATTGTACAGTCACATTAAAAAATACAATTCGTAAATGTTAAAAAGAAAAAGTTGATATTGATATGAGGGTACTTGTCATAGTCACATATTCATCGTCTGTATAAAATGAGCTCGATGCAACGATTAAAATGTGCACGTTTTTAGGCACGAGGCAAATCAAGACATTTTATTGATTGTTATATCAAATTGACATACAATTAATGAAAGTAGTACCATCCTTCCTGAACGTGTCTAATAAGGCACGTTTGGCGAGCCTAATATCATAGGCATCAACCATTTAACATCATTACAACACGTTTTCAGCTAAAGACTCTATTATGTCCATTTATACTTACCAGACTAAGCATTTATCGGTGCATTTAGATCTATTACCTTAATTATGTATTCATTTTAACTACCGTATAATTTCTCATGGCGTTCAATTACCGTGGTTGTTACTTATACACGTGCACATACGTAAAGGGAAATCACGCAAAATGAATTAAACACCCACGTTTGACTATAAGCAATATGATACAAAAACTTATCGTAAAGCATCAAACAAACTGAATCAACATTTATTTTTATTTGAAAATCACAAATATATTTCGCAAAACCTCAACAAATGTGTTCTAGTTTTGTGAAATGTATGCACTTATTCTACTATTTTGGGCAATTACCTTTGTAACCTTTGGCTGTAGACCAGGGCGCTGTTCCACAAAAACTGTTCGTAAGTCTGGGGGTTACCTTTGAATTTGTGCGTAAATAGTGTAAGTAAGGAAAAGTGTTCGTAACGTCACTTACGTACACTTATGTACACTTACGTACACAAATGTGCACATATGATAAAAAATAGATTTAAATTTATTTTCTCTCTTTTCTTTGATAGTTACGTGAGTTCTCATCCGATTCTAATTTGGTTTTCATTAATAATTTCCTTATAAAACAAGCCTTATAATGATATATATTTATAATGATATATATATTATTGTGGCCTTAATATTTCATGATGAAAATAATATTAATAAAAATGGGTTACGAACATTGAATTACATGTCGCAGCTATTTGAGACATACTAACACATTTTTTGTGTTGTGAACAGTGCGCAGAAATATAATTTTGTGAGTATCTTTTTTCTGGAACGAAATATAAAATCTGAAATGTTCGTAACTTTTTATGGAATAGCCCCCTGTCAGAGTGTACATGTCAATAAGCCCCAAATTTGCATGGACGGTTAATCTAGAATCCTATTTCTCATAGGAAATAATCTTGAAGTCAGCTTTGCCAAGTATAATGTCCTACTCTAGAATGTCATTTAAACAGTGCACATGTATCTCTTCCCCAGTGAATCAATATATTAATTTGATTTTCAAAGGTCAATTTGTTTTCACAATATTTTGGAGGATTGGAAAGGGGTCTTCCATAAAGTACGTATGCATCAAGGGGGGGGGGGAGGGGGGGGGTCTGAATTTTTTTGAAAATGTGTGTGCGTTCTAGTACATATTCAATGCGTACTTTAGTCCAAGGGGGGTGGGGGGTCTGGGATTTGTGAAAATATGCGTACGTAGGCCTACTTAATGGAAGGCCCCAAAGATAAAAGCTGCGAATTCCAATCAGTTTACTTATATATATATATATATATATATATATATATATATATATATATATATATATACATATATATATATATATATATAATGGGTTGTGTCCATGATGTTTTTTTTTTGTTCGGGGGCAGATCCAGGGGGGGAAGGGCAGGGGGTCCTGACCCCACCTTTACTCCTTTTCCTTTTGGTGCGGACTTAAACTTGACAAAGACAAAGAATGCACACTTGCTTCTGAATGAGCAGCGTTTACAATTTAGCATATATATGCGGACCCCACCCTTCCCGAAAATCTTTACCCACCCCTGTTGTCCAACACTAACAGCATACTTAAGTAGGAAGGTTGTTTTTTTGAGTAAATTTAAGAAAATCTAAGAAATTCAAATGAATATTGTGTTTGAAATTGCGAAATTGAATATGCAGCAACAGATCAACCAGATCAGTAAACATGTGAGAGCGGTCGCACGTTTCTCATATGTCACGATCAATTAGAACGTAATTGACTCGATGGCGCAAATGCTTTCGCAAACACGAATTTCTCCCAATAATGAATAATAAAAAAAGAAAACTTTAGCCACAGAAAAATTCCCCTCTGGTAACTCTTTTCAATATTGCCCTATACATTAAGTATTGCGCCACTTCCTATCAGAATAACATACACAGAAACCAACCACATGCTTAGTAGAATAGTCATTGACGATGCTATGGCCTTATGATATGCATCTCCCAAAAGCATTATGAATACACAGGAAAGACCAGTGTAAATGCTCACTATTTGAGACTGTGAAGGACCAACTCCTAGCCGCCTCCGGTGACCAGTAGACATCTTTGAAGTGGACTCTTACTTCTATTTCCCCTTCTTTCTCAAGCGAGCAATACATACCGGGAAAGCCAATGCAATGAGCAGCTCCGGAGCGGCCCCTGGCGAGTAACTCACGTACCAGGGGCTTGGTGTATATAAGAGCAGCTCACTCTGAGTGGATTAACACTGGGACTCGGCTGGCGGCACAGCTTGTGAAGGTTGCATGCTGAAAACCAGCGAACCACTCTACATCTCTGTTGCTGCACACAGAAAGTATCTATAGTTGTTGGAGCAGGAGCCCAGCCTTAAGCTTACAGAAAACGCACCAGGTTTTGTTTGTTTTATTTTAGTTTTAAGAAAACACGATCTGACAAACCAGCAATAGTTTTACACCACTCTACGCTTGATTCATTCTAAGGTAAGTCGATATTATAATTTTACTGACATATGGGGTGTTACCTTTATAAATTATAGGGAAATTATTATTCATTATTTTAGTGATGTTATTATGGGTCTTATTCGCTCAGTGAGATGGAAGAGGCGAACTGTGAAAACGAATTAAGGTTTCCTGGAAGCCTCAGGAAAGGGGGAAGCTAGAGATCTGAAATGTTACCTGCTACCAAACGGCCGGCAAAAGTAGCAGGAGCGGATCCAAGGGGCGCGGTCCAAGGGGTACAGGGATCCAGGGGTCCAGGGGGTCCAGCGGTCTAGGGGGTCCCCATCTTTGTTGTGGGGGATCAAACCTCACAAAGAAAGGAAAACATTGCTTGAGTATTCATGAATGTGTGACCTTTGAGTTAGTAGCTTATGTAGACCTATCTCCATCCCCATCCTCACCACCGTTTTTTTATGTGACTGCAAATGTATCAGCATATAATCCAGGGTTGGCAAACTCACATTTTTTGAAAAAAAATGACGGCTGTCAGACGTTTGTGACAGTAAAATATGCGTTTTGTAATAGCCTGCAGAACATTTCAAAAGCAGTAGTTCCAACGAGAGTAGAAGTCCCTTCTACTCTCGTTGGTAGTTCCAAAGAAACAAGCTTCTACCGATTGTAAATGATCAGAAAGAAGTACAGGAGAGTTTAAGGAAGCTGTCAATTAAATCCCTTTCCTCTCAGACAAAAGTTCTGCGTGGACTGACAGATTGTATTCCACATACCGATTTTGCTGCCGATTTTGAAAATCGGCAGTGGGAATGAATGTCAAATATAGATGTGTCATACATCAATGGAAATGTCTAGCAATTATCTTTTTAATGATATAAAATATTTAAAATCTCAAGCCAGATTCTTAGAGAAAATCAAACAAGTACAAAATCGGCAACTTCAAAATCGGTATGTGGAATACGGCCTTTAGACAAAAGAGGAACAGTTGATAGCAACATCTAAAGAGATAGTATCCCCCCCCCCCCCGCCCTCTCCACTTCTCTCGGCAAGCAGGAGGAACTTCCATCTTTCATCCTACATATATGTATTTTCAAGGGTAAGACTATCAAAGTCCTTCAGGACAGCAATTCTAGGTCGACTTGATATATTTTTACAGATGAGATGTCCCTAAAATTTCCTTTAAAGAACTACTGGTGACTTTACAGATACATTTAATGTATCTGTAAAGTCACCAGTAGTTATTTATAGGAACTTTCTTAAGACGCTGCACCACTGGGCCCATATTTGCGTTACTTATTTCAGTGATTAGGCTAATCAAGTGAATTTTAATTAGTGGCTCATTTATATTTATTCTGTCAGTCAATCAAAGTAACTACACCTAATAACGGTCCCTTTTCAAAGTCATTTTGAAATTGCATCACTTCTATTGGTGACAGACATAATTTCACATTTTGAAACACTAATCAAATTTCAGCTGATTAGCCTATGGAGGTATGGGCCCTGGTCACAATTGTGTCAACTATTTATACCATATATTTATTCAAACAAGAAGGTAGGCCTATATGCTTCGAGAAACAAAATAGAGTCACGAGAGATCAATCACTACAACAGTTTTCATGAAAAATAGTAATAAGATCAGAAATAGCCAATAAATCTCCATTCTATAGAGGCGCTCAGCTATAGCTAAAACTACCCGCTACTCTAAAATCCAATAGATTCATCTTATTTCTATACAGGAGCTGTCAAAAACACTTTAGCTCATTACCAGGTATTGTAATGCAATTGCACGAGTTATACATTGGTCACAAGCGCATATATGTTCTTTAATTAGGCCCTACTTAAGCCATCAGTGACTTAAGCCATCGTATATATTCATCAATTACTTAAGCCATCATAATTATTAGTCAAATTAGAGGCTGTCTGTCGGATCTATCTTATTTATTTATTCTGTATTTCATCATCATCATAATGTGCTACTAAACAAGGGGTACATTTTGTACATATACAATTTATGAAGTATATAAATTCATTATACCATGATAATTGTCTACTTGTCATACTGTCCCTATCTATCATCTTTTGTGAGAGAAGCAGGGGGTGGGTAAGAGTCTAATTTGAGAGGTAGCGAACTTAAGTGGGTGGGGGTGGGGTCCCAGCAAACAGGACACGTGTTTCCCTCAGTTTGACACGTGATAAACCAGTGTGATACTTGTGTTTTGAATTCTCAGAGTAATGTTAGCACTTTGATAAGTTTTACTACTAGTTTTCACACGGTAATGCACCTGTGTAATTTTCTATTTTACAACACTATTTATTCATTTCATATGGTCAATTTCATTACGCTACATCAAAATACACTTTATCAAAACTGTATGGATATCTTTACATTCTAGTGTCATTCATGTGACATTCTTGTGTAATGATAATCTCCATGTAAACTATGAATAAAACACCTGTTTTCACACGTGTTTTTTCTATGCAATACTGGTGTTGTGTAAAACCCTGTTAATCCTCTGAGAAAACCCCCCACATGTAACACGAGTTTTAGACATGTGTAAACTCAATGAAAACATGTATTTTTCCTAGGTCCCACTTGAGTTTTATCTGAGTTATGTTGGGTATAGGTAGTGGATAACCCTCAGAAAAACTTTAGTTTCTGTCAGCTTTATTCCTGTTAAACTCATGCTAAACTCATGGGATATACTTTTTTCTTGTGAGAAAACTTTATTTCCTAATCCAAATAAGAAGTTGAATTAAGATGCAGTTTAGAAGTATGCAAATGTTTCATTTCCATAAGACAACAATGTTCTGTATGGTATCTATGCAACTGCCTTGCCTCGATCAGCATCCCCATCCTCAATAGCTCAGTGGTAGAGTGCTGGAAATGTGTGTGAGAGGTCCCCAGTTCGATCCCCACACCATTTTTTAAGCAGAAGAAACAAAAACACGAGTTTTACATGTCAAAACTCGTGTCAAAAACTCGTGTCAAAAACACGTTGGAAACACCAGAAATGTGGTTCACAGAAGCACAAGTATAACTCGAGTTTAAAACACGAGTTTCACCTAATGGATCCCGTGTTACAGACGTCCTAAACACGTGTCCTTGTTACCTGGGGTCATATGATGCGAACAAAGTTTAATTCGAAGGTTGTGGGAGTCACAAAACCATGTAATTCATTGAAAGTAAAATCTCTCCACGTCGCATAAAGATTTTTTGATTACATAGATACCACGCGACAAATAGTTTTTTTTTAATAATCAAACAAATCTTTGACACTTCGCCACCTCTATTCAAATACGCTCAACACCATTCTTCTTTTGCATTAATGATCCTCGTTTCATATTTTATTAATAAAACGATTAGATATCCACCCTGAACACATAAATGCTTGCATGCAAATGCTTCAAAACCCTAGCTTGATTAAAACAGGAAGTTAAGGTTTAATTTCCACCCACGCTTACACTGTAGCTACAAATGTTCTTCACAGATTTTATATCACTTGTGTCTCTATTTAAACGTAATTTTACATTCTAGTGATACCAGATGGAAATTCAGAGGGAAAAATTCAATAAAACTATTTTGTACTTTCTTAAAAAACAGAGAGAAAAAAGTTAGATATCCGCCGGAACAGATGTCACTGAAGTGGGAACTATAGTGCTGTGTATTGTGTAATGTTTTTTCCCCCGCTGAACTAGTGAGCTAGTTATTCGGGTCTTAATGATGAAAGTAGAACATTATGACTTCTTATTTCTTTGATTCGAAAGTGTTAAGAATACGATCTACAGCCAGAGACAAGTATCTGAGACAAGACAGACCTTTTTTTTGCAAAGAGAAGGGGATGTCTATAATTAAAATAGAATTATTTTGCACAATGTCATTTCCGGAACTCTTGCAAATGTTTGTTAATGTCATTATTACAGAGTCTGAAGGACATTTTCAGCATGTAAAACGCCGAGGGTTTTTATCTGAAAGACAAATGTTACACATTTTATTGCGCAGGGAATACATTTTAACCTGTTACCCCCAAAGGGAAAGCCAAGCTCAGTGTACTATAATTAAGCTTTGATTTCACTAGGAGCGCCATTTAAGTATTTTGATAACACTGGAAGGCGTTGAAGAGTACATAATGGCAAAGAGAGCTGAAAGAGCAAACATCGCCACGTAAGCCGCATCCCCACTTGGACGACCAAGGAAGGCGATTAACGTTAGTCACCTGATGATTAAGAAATTAGTACATTGTAGGGCAACTAACTAGTCACTGGGCTACTAAAAGAACTAATCGCCACGTTGGGATGCTCTTACAGTTAGTCTCCAGGCGATGAGAGGATACTTTAGTACGTCACCCGACAACCAACTAGTCGCCTGTGGCTATGGAACAATATTAAGCATGTTCAATATTTTGCTAGAGAACCATGGCGATTAGTGGTTTAGTTGCCAGACATCATGGCACCAGTGTGAAGTTGGTTGCCAGGTGACTAAAAACATTAGTTATCCGCCGACTAAGGAAATCTAGTTGCCCAAGTGGGGACCAGGCTTAATACTTTTGAATTGATGAAGAGAGTGAAACCCCGAAACATGTCAATCGCTTACAATTGTATATAATAAATGCAAGTCTACATCAACTGGTCCTTCAGTTGGATGTACTTTAACAACTTTAATCAATTTGAATTGAGTAAGTTTCTGTGACATTTTGTGTTAATAAAACAAAATTTAAGCAAGATGACCCATCAAGCTCATCACACTTTACAGTTAAATCAAAGTTCAATATGCAATGATATTGCACATCATTATAATTTCAATTCTTAATATGGGTCATATGAAACAAAATAGATCAATATCATTTTGATCATAAGATCACAAAAATAATAAAATGTGCAACTCCTCAAAACATTTCCCTATAGGAAACAATACAATCTGTATCAGGGCGCATATTGTTCCATACTGAATTGCCCTTAATAAACACAGGTATTCTATTGTCTCCTAACTGTAAATCGTTCATTAAATCAAGTATTAAAGGTTAATGTTTAAAGCAGTATTTGATGAAAATAGAAGCAATAGTTTTTGCCATTTTCAGCCTCTCAGTTACAGAGACAGAATTATGCTTTATGGCACAACCCTTTTGATATGGCCTTACTACACTTCTAATTAAAATTGCAATTCTACTCAGTTCTGATAGAGGAAGTACAACCCCAACATTAAGTTCACCACCAATCAATTCATCCTTAATTCAAAGTCAAATCTACAAAAGTGGACATTGAGTTTAAAAAACTAAAAGACTTGTCTATACTTAGCTGCACCCTGACTTGTGATCTAATTTTCACCAATTTGTTTTTTGCAAAATTTAGCTAGAATATTATAAGAATACAAAAACTTCTTCACAGTGAAACATTTCAAGAGCCTAAAACACCAAGATGCAGTATTGGCATGAAGAAACGTGATTAAAAGAAGCCTCAGAATTGTGAAATACTGGAGTGCCATCTTAAATGGCTCCTATTTCCAAGCCAAGCATGTGATGTTATTAAAACGTTGCAGTGATGTTCTGTTTCATTCTGGTTTGCTTCCTGTTACATTATTTTGATGGCTCCCAATAAAGTTTCAGCAACATATATGTGACGACAATGCACTAGTACTGTGGCGGTATTGTAACATTCTGGTCAATTTCCTCAACCATCCCAATGTTGTCATAACATTCTATTCTTACATCACAAAAAGTAACTTCGTTATAACAATGTTCTAACCTAATCGGTGAGGTCTCAACCTCACCATCAAATAAAGTAATATTATATCCCATTTTAGTACAAACCCAGCCAACTTGTGACATAAGAGTTATGTTCTAACCATACTGTTTTAGTCTGTTGCTTACTAAGATTACATGTACCAATTATGTTGTTATTGATGGTGAAGTTGAGACCATAATCACATCAGGACGTATTTATAACATCATCACAAGAATGTAACCAGAATGGTATAACAATGGTGCAGTGCAATGTCACTGCCAAACGTTCCAGCAACATCATGGGAGCCATCAGAATAATGTAACAAAAACCAATACAGAACCATACAGATCATTGCTACAACGTCATAATTATGTCACATGTTTGGCTGGGAAAAGACCGTCCAAACTAAGTAGCTTAGGTCTTAAATTGGCAAAGTGGTAAAGTAATGAAACTCAACTTCCCTATTTATCCTCCTATAATATTAGCTCTTAGACAATCAAAACCTATACTTCTTAAAATACCCATAAGATTGGTAGAAATGGACCACGTAAAAGATACTAGTATGTACGATGAAACTCCGTCATTTCCCTGGCAATGCGAGGCAATGCAACAAGACGTCAGCTTGCCTCAATGGGTTAATCAGGCTAATGTGGGATTATCTAAAAGACCGTAAGTTAGGAGGTTGGGGGTGAGTCCAGAGACAGAGATGGCCTATAGATCTGCACTTGAACACTGAGAATTCACTCGGGGGGGGGGGGGGGCACTCAGTCTTTGAATGTAGGTACCAACTGCAAAACAACAGCCCCCCTTTTTGGGGATAGGAACAGTCTGACAGCCCCCTCTCTTCAGGCTATATCAAGGACAGCCCCTCCCAAAATAGCATTTCAAAAAAAGGTGGTCATTATTTTGATATCTGAATTCAATAATTTAAGAAGCAATATAAAGAAATTGAATTGCATACAATAAACTTTTAATACAGTATGAAGAAAAATATATCATTTGCAGCTCCCCCAAAAGGTGGTCTGATTATTTGACGGCCCCTTTTTTGAGCCAAATTGTCGATTCACAGCTATGCAGTTAGTACCCATTTTTGGGCCGAGTACCCCCCGTCCCCCCAGGGAACTCACCAACAGATGGCCAGTTCCTCCATTCAATCCATGCATGTTAGGTAATCAATACTGATGTGATGGACGTAATCAATCAGTTATTAATGCTTATAAAGAGGTAGGGGTACCTACTGAGTGGTTCAACTAGAATTCTAGTGTTTTAAATGGCTAGAAATTGTTGAAAATAACCAGAAAAATGACCAGAAATCGTTTTCTCAAATTAAGTCAATCGCTTGGAGAATACCATGCAATGTTAGATATTAGTTGTGACCAATCTCTAATTAGGTCAGAATTGCCTTTGCATTGCTCAATGCCCCCCCCCTCCAGTTGGGATTCACTGATTTGCAGCATTATGCACTGAGTGGTAGCCATTTTGCGATTTAAACGTAACTGCATTGAAATCACAAAATTCGCTCAGGGCAGTCTATCCATATATTTGATTGTCAATTGATGCCAGACTGTGTCTCAAAGGGCTTACTTCAAAATAACTTCACTTAGCTTGTGAACATGAGGAGTTGTTTTATATCAGTATTTTTAATCTTATCAGATCGACTTTAAGTATCCTCCAAATGGGAAGGGGATAAATATGTTTAAAACAAATGTCACTCCAATATAAAAGAAGTCCATCTTTTGATTTGTAGATCTGACAAGAAAGGAGAATATAATAAAAGATGGCTATAGGTTATTTTAGTTACTACTTAGTCTCATCAATGAATCGTGTGTACTGTATGATATTACATTGAATTGTCGGTTTCCAGCTTATAGATTTGTGCATCAATTTACAATAGACAATCATTTGCCCATGAAAATATCTTTACCTCCTATTTTAAAAACTTCTATTTTAAAATATGAGGTTAGATAAAAAGAAATAGCATGAGACACCAATTTCCAGTTGAGACCATGGTCCCCTACTAAAGGTATTCCATTACTTCATAATGAATGATATCTGGTCGTTCCTCGAAAGCAATGTTGCCTGGGTAAGTCGTATTTATATAGTAACGCTGTAAATTGCATTCAATTTATCCATAATAGAATACACAACTATTCATGTGCTTATACAAGTCTATATTGACAGAGGTTAGAAGTTGCCTAGCAATAGTTATTCGACAACAACGTGCATTTTTGTTTTTATTAAATCAAAGCTATTTCACAATCAGTTGAATGTAATTAGATTGGAGCTACCAGGAGAAGGGGGATACATAAACTTCGGGTGTATCTAACCAATTCCTAACAGATCCATAATGGAAACTGTTGCGAAAGGAATAACAAATACCTCTGTATTGTAAATTCCGTTGATAATTTCCGTTGATAATCTTCAGCTAAAGGTAGATTTATAGATCATTGCAGCAAATTGCCATCAAACACACCAAAGAGACCTAAAACCAATATAATTGAACAATAATTTCCAAAACTCAGATAACTATAGAAATATATTAGATGAGTATAGTTATGGTCAGTGGTAAAGTATTAGCTGTGAAAACACTGATCCACTCTCTCAAACAAAAGTAGAATTACACAGGAGATGGTAATATTTCCATTTGTTTGTGAACAAACCCCATTTTTGCGACGTTATTGGGAGTCATCAAAAGAACGTCGCTGAATCGTTACAATTTAATGTAAAATGAATCAACCCAGAAAGTTGCTGCAATGCTATTAGAATGTCATATCCTTGGCTGGGATTACAGCAGCTTGAAGAACCCCGGGGCTATATCTGGCTTGGAATATATACCAGGGAAGATTCAATTTGGCCACTCATGGGTAAAGGCGGGTTTACACAGGCCGTCAACGGGTCCTTACGATAATTCCCTTACGTTAGGCTTAGGTTAATGAGATATTGCATGCCAAAAATTAATTATGTAGGTCATTATCGTAGGTTATCGGTGACAATTGTCGCAATATGCAAAGGGCAGAAGGGTTTACACAATCCGATAATTTACTTAAGATAATAAATCCACGACAATTTACAGAAGGCTTACGACAATGAAAGTATCTAATAGATTTGTATAAGAATATTCAGACAGGGGGGTTTACACAGGCCGACAGAGGCTCTTAAGATAAAGTACTTCATTATCGTAAGGTGAATTTTACTATCGTAAGGTAATTATCTTAAGGTTTTTCCAAAAAATTTCAAACAGGTCTGAAATTGTCATTATCGTAAGGAAATGGTCCCGATAAATTATCCTAAGCCTTACGACAGGCTTAAGACAATGAAATCCTTAAGATAAAATGGGTTTACACAAGCCAATAAGGTCGTCGGGACTATCGTAAGGTCGTCGTGACTATCGTAAGGTCGTCGGGACTATCGTAAGCCTTACGTCAAAGACCTATCCTAAGGATTTTGACGGCCTGTGTAAACCCCCCTTAATGCAGCAACCTCAGTGAACTAATTAAGTTAGTATTCTCCCCATTGTCTTTGCCTCCTTAAGGTCCCTGTGACCAGACTGGTAAGGTCACAGAATAAAAGAAAAGGAAATACCATGTTTTTTCGCTAGTTATAGGACAATAACAGATAACAAATGATTTTAGTGGATTGTTACGCATCTTCCTCCAAGAGGAAGGGGACTGGGTTGCTATTACCACTTGACCAGCGAAACAAAGGCGATTGTCTGCCTGAAATGATGGGAAGAGGGCTATTTGTGGGATCGCTTAAATCCTGGCGGAACTGCTTAATTCAACAGCTGTTTAGATGCTCAATGAGACCTATAGTTAATTCTATTTCTTTAGACCATCCAAAATGATATTGTTGCACTGCACTATGCAGTTGTATGACCAACATTTCGTAGTTGATAAGGGCAATCAACCACTATTCAGTGCCCTATGATAAGTGTCTCATGATTAGCAACTCTGTCATCATCAAATAAGAAACCTCACAAAGTTTTGTAGGGCTAAGATTTTAATGTTTATAGACCATCAATAATTATTAATTATGATTAATTAAAGTGTAGAGCCTTATCATCTTTGGCTTCTATCATAGGGCCAAATTGAAAGTACGTATATACTATGGATTAGGGCATAATATCTTTTCAGGCAAAATATGTATTACTTCATTAGAAAAGTCACCTATTTGTCATGACTGAGTGGTGTGGCTGGATTCTCGTCTGAAGGGTTTAATGCAAAAGAAATCTTAAAAGATTTACACGTCTCTGAAATTTCATGATTCTGTCAAAAGAAAATATTTCCTTTCTGATTACGACATTTTAGATAGTTATCGTTTGTGAATTAAACTATGACATGAAGTAAATGGCTCCATATTTTTCTAGACAATTAACTTGGAAACTGTCAAATTGTCTACTTAGATTTTCTATTTGAATTGAAAAATCACATATTCTTTTTGCTTTGAGCAACACACTCATGGGCAGGTATGGTTTGATTGTAGTTTAACAAATAAAATTTGCATCCGTCTCAGAAGAACCTTTTTGCTCCGAATTATAATCTTCATACTTTTGTATAGTGGTCAAATCATCATGGACTTTCGATATGAAATCTAAATTCATAGCTCTAATTGAAAAAACCTCTAGTCTGCAGGTAGGATGTTTTAGCCGGAAAGGGATAAGCTAATTCACACCTTGTGTGCATGTTATCAGAAACCTTTGGCCAAGCGTTTTTTAATGCAATGTTCTCTGACTTTGCCAAACAGACAGACAGGTACAACATCAAACCACATAACAACAAAGATTCTTAACCAAGAAAAGATAACCAACTTCAAATCGTTATAATATTGTGAACATTACAAAGGTGGCGTCACCCATGGCACTCCTTGCATATTTCATTTAGTGGGTGTAGTGTTTAACCCTACTACCCGAAAAGCCACAAAACCTCCACGCCGTAGAAAACTTATTTCTTTGTATTTGACCTGCAGACACGCTTAGATCAAGATAAATGCCTGGAAATATGTCAATAAGTCACATGGCTTATAGACATAGAAGTTTTCAATAATCATTATGACACTATTCATAGCTTAACATGATTGAAAACAAGCAAGGAATTATCTTCTGTTTGTTTATGTATATATTGAGTACTTTTTAAAGTAATTTTATATTCGTTACAGAAAGATATGCAGTAAATATTGATATATTTTCTCAATTTTACCATGTGTTGTTTTATCTACTGCCACCACATACCACATACCATTATCATTGTTCTCGGTCACTTTTAATGTTACGACTATCCTGGTAGTCCCTGCACTGATCAATACAAATAGAAATCTGGGATCATCTTTATCACATCATCAATTATGTATCTATATATAGAATCTCTGATACCTAAGACCATTAGTAAATTGCACACTAAGATACCTGAAACATGCTTGGCCATAGATCCAAAAGTGGATGGGAATCCTCGATGAGTGGCTCATGGCTAAATCTCCTAGAGCGTATTAATATAGAGGGTAATAAATCTCATAAGCTATTGGGGAGAAATTGCCATTAGGTTAATGCATTGGCTATCATTGGGCTATTATGCACTAACCCAATAAAGAAAAGAAAAGAACTTCTTGGAATATGATATCTAAAGATTTCATACCAAAGACAGGTACAGGAATCTCAGTGGCCAAAAGGGTTAATTTTCCAGGGGCGGATCCAGGGGGCCCTAACCCCCTTTTTGGTGCACCCCTAAACTACAAAAAGAGGGGAAAATTAATATTGCTTGCATATGTGCAAATGCACATCGTTTTAGTACTGAGCCTTTATGCTGATCCCCTTTCGAAAATCCTGTATCCGCCCCTGTTTCCATGCGAGCAACAGTGAAACTGCACAACTTGCACAGAGTATTAGCGCCAAAACTGATGGAATGCACACGTTGCAATGAAGATCGGTTTTCAACTGTACAAAAATCTTTTGTCCAAATTAGTTTTTCATCCACCATCACATTGAACCTATAATTCGATAATCCATGTACCAATTGTAACTGATTGTTAACAAAATGTGAAAGTAACATTGCTATCACAATCCCGGTGAAACGTGTGCATTTTCACTGTTTCTAGGCATCCCTCCTGCCCTGCAACGCAGCGAAGCCAACATGATTGTTATAATGCCATAAGAATAATTCCCACCTTAAAGCAATCCAGGAACCTGTATTTAGTAGTGGTGTACTTAAAAACACATCTTTTTACCTAAGTAACTTATTTCTGATTCATTCATCGAAGAATGAATTCTTTACTAATAAAAAGTTGGCCAAAAGATTGAGGAAGAGCGTCACACGTGATAAGGAAGTCGACTCCTGGGGCTTTTCACAAACGGGGCTAAATTTACCTGACAAATCTTTATTGGACATCATTTTGACACTTTCTTAAGCCCAATACGCACTTACCGATTTTCTCACTAGGTGTATCTTAAATGCGTTTCTCACTTCTCACAAAATTTAAGGTAAGATGTTTTTATTTGTCAATAATCTTAAGTCTAAAAATATATAGGAACATAGGGTCAAAACGTCTGAAACTTAACCATGAAAAAATCTTAATATCTTAACTAAATAATTATACGATCTTAAAGTCACCTGTTGTAGAGTGGATATACAGCTATAAGGTTGTGAGTTATTTCATCTTGAACTAAGGGGGTTTACTTTAACATTAATGACATTAATGACTTTAAGCATTATTCTTCAACTCATTATACCATTATGTGAGCTAGTCCAAGTTGCAGTCTTCTCGTCATTAATCTGCAAATCATCTTGAGATGTAGTTCATCATCTGGAACTGACACGAACACTCACATGAAAGGATTTTGTTTATTTAAGTCCAAGATATATGATATAAGTCACTGACTTCCCTTTGACAATCAGGTGAGCCACTAGGCAGAGTACACTGTTGAATGGGGAGCCCCCCACTACACGGTTGCCATCTGAGGAGATAGGAACTTTTCGTTTTTCTCATGATTTCCCATTGACATTCCCCAGTCCATAGATTAATCCACTCAGCCCTCAAAACCAAACACTCCCAGTCACACAGCCAAACCTGTCTGCAGAGTTCTGTTATAAATCCCAGTATCCTGGCCTTTCTCCTGCATGAGATATTACTCGACTAACAACCTTAAACATTCTGCCCACTGCCAGCTGTGCGCCCAGCCTATCTACTGCTTGCTCCAGCCCCTGGCTAGCCTTCACTCTTCAAGCTAAACAAGAATAGATTCACTCTCTAACTTCTTTAACTAGGACTGACGCCACATCAGTACAATCTTATCTAATAATTATTCTGAAATACCAATCCTTCATGAATCCAGAGGAAATCATCATACCATCATATTAACTGTAAGTGAACTTCATTATAAACATTAATTTTACAACACAAATTGTTTTAGACTTTTGTTAGCATTCATTCTACAACTAGGAAGAGAAAATATTGTCTGTAAAGTGTGAATTCTGGAAAAACAAAGCTTGATACTAGAAGCAATGGTTATTTTGTATGTGCCAAGTAGCCTTCAATCAATAGCTGTTCTAGCAAAAACATGGATGTTTCTTGTTCACTTGAATCCAAATCTAGTGTTTTTTTATCATCCACCGAAAGACTACTAGTTGAAAAGATGAGATTTAAATCAGCTATTGAAATTATACCTAGCTCTTTGGCTTTCCCTTTGCTTTCCAGTCTCAATAATTATGTACAATTTTATATGCATAAAGTATGTCTGAAAAAGTGAAGAAATTGATAAATGGCCATACTGATATTGGAGTTAAAACGATTGCAACAGAAATGGCTTAAACTACAGAATTCAATAGGAAAAATACTTCAAATGTATTAATTCCTTATGTCTGACAAGTAATTTAAAATGATTTCTAGAGGAAGAACTTGTACACACAGGAATTAGAAATAATAATTATAAAAAAATCTATGAGCCTAGGTAGTTATGATAAAACAGAAATCGAAGTACTGCTAGGTTGAAACAGTATGCCTTTATCACAGCTGTGAGGTGCTTTAGATGTTGCACATGGCTATCTGATACAAACAAACGAAATTACACATAACTCAGAAATGCTTCTCACTTCCGATTTATCAATGTCGCTGTTGTTTGTTGTTACACACGGGTTTAACTGTGTCCAAAATTAAACTAGGGAACTTTGGATGAAAAAGTGCTTATTGTTGACACTTTTAACTTGGACCAAAACATGAAAAGTTTATTATCCAGCTATCATTTGATCTACTGCAATATATTAGTCTAGTCGGATCTCTATGAGAAATAAGTTTAGGCGGCATTTTTTAGTAAAAGTTGGGAACAAGGCTACTTTAGACAATTTGGACCTGCTGAATCTGAATATTATGTATTCTTATGTCCTTTTCTTTCTAGCATCTTTTGTTTATAGTATCTTAAGCCCCCGCAGGTTCATTTTGAAATACTGTTGACAAAAACACAGGGAAAGCTATAGAAAGTATACAAATATTTGCCACTTATATATCTGTAATGAACAAACATTGAAAGTAACTTGAAGAATTATAATACAGATGAAATCTGAGATAATATTCAATGTTAGTTTTCCATCATTATATTAGAACACGAATAATGCAAAGTTAATGGAAATTTAAACGCCTGTCTCCCATTCAAATACAGAGTGTAACAATTAACAGATGCAAACAGCAAAACCTTTCATTGTACAAAATGACCGATTTTACTCTACTTAAAATGCTGTTTCTGAGCTGTGGTTAAAGATAGTTTAAGATTGACGCTATTACGATCAGTATTATTTTGTGCAATGGGCAGCTTGTGATGTGTCGATATGTTTCCAAACATGCATTTTGATCTTTGTTAGTCTCAGGGGCAGATCCAGAGGGGTCAAAGGGGTCCTGACCCCGCCCCCCTTTTTTTTCTCAGTGAAGCTTAAACTTGCGAAAGAGACAAATATTTTGCTCACAAGCATGCAAATGCACACCATTTTTGTACTTAGCCTATACGCAGAACCCTCCTCTTTCTGCAGCACTTTATCTGCGCCTGAATCTGCAGGTATAATAAAGGAAAGAAACTATCCATGGTAGTTGGAATTCGGCTAAACCTCACACTTGATGAATTGACTAGAGTCTATTGATCCCCAGACAACAGATGGTCAGTGGAAATGACCTCTAGATTATCCAATTTGTCTGCCATTGCTGGACATAACCATTTATTGAAGCATTCTTCTAGGTCTCAGGGTGGGAACCTGAGCATCATTAATCCTGTTGGAGAAAGTGAATAATTGTTTTATACAGATAAGCTTTAAGTTGACTTTTGAATTGTTCTTAAGTATTTCACATAGTATTAAGTTGTATAATGCTGCAGAGTAGAGTTTACCCGCAATTAGAAACCTGAAACATAGCTCTTTGTATCATATATAAAGCGGATATAATATATATACAGGGGTGGATACATGATTTTTGAAAGGGGGGGGGGGGGGTCAGCATAAAGGTTAAGTACTTAAACGGTGTGCATTCACACATACGCATGTGACATTTTGATTGAACAATTATTGTAGTTTAGGGGTCCAGCAAAAGGGGGTTGGGGTCAGGACCCCAGGACCCCCAGGACCCCATCCCCCAGGATCTGCCCCTGATATATATGGGTGAACTTCAGTCAAACCTTCCATTGAAGAGTATTGGAACAGTACGGTTCATATTACGTCTGTGTTAGGTTTCAAACTGTATGCGTGAATGTGTGAGTGATTTGTACGAGCAACATTGTTTATCATAAAAAGGCTAGATCTAAGGCGGATAATGAATCTCTCCTGAGAGTGCGCCTAATTTCAAAATAAATGAGGGAAATGATAACAAGAACATAGTGGAGAAACTGCTGGTTAAGTAGTTACATTAGAAGAGCTTTTACAAAAGAGAATTGGGATAAATGCGTTATTTGAGCCAGCGAGACTCGTTACTCATATTTCCTTTAGCATATAGGATATCTCCTTTAACATTATGATATACCAAAACTTTTCTAGACACAGCAGGGAGAAAAACGCCTTGTTTGCACTGGCTGGATTAATCGTTCATATTTCCTATAACATATTGAATATCCTAACATATGATAAACCACATGAAGCTAATTATTATAATTAGGGATGTAGACTTTACAATAAATGACAAAGGGAAAATAGAAGAAACATTGAGTGAAAGATGAAACTTACCATTATGATTATTTCAAGGATAAAAGTTAGCTTATACAGTGGTAGAGTGATGATCCACTAATTCACAGGTCCCAGGTTTGATTTCCAGCCTAAAGTCTTGTACTGGGATCAAGGATTATGACTGGACATGTTATGTGCATTTTACTCCTGAAATGGTGTACAGCTTAACAAAGGTTGGAAGTGTAGGATTCCTTGTTCCTTACACCAAGGATCCCAGACCCGTATTTGAATTAATAAGATCGGGGGGCAACCCTAGGAATACTACTGTTTTGTCTTGGCAATAGATGTTTGTATGCTACCCTAAGATACTTTTAAATTTGTAAAACACTGCTTAAAAATCTTTAAAATTATATATAGCTACTCCAAGGGCTAAAGAGTAAGTGATTGATGGATGTCCAGACAGCCAGGGTCATTTTCATGGCGAAAATGATTTCTGACTTTTCAGACATGTGCTTTGACTTGGTCAGTCTTTGGTGATTGTATCTATGAGATGGGGTGACAGGGCAGGCAAACAGCAGGGGATCAAAATCTGGAAATCATTTTTGCTGTGCCATATCCCTTAGTGAACCCTGACGCAAACTGGGAATCGAACCCAAAGAACCACTTGGTCAGTGCTGGGTCCCCCCTATCATTGCCTTTTACGATCAGCATTGGCTACTGAGGGCCTATATTCTTCCCATGAGCAGAAGCCCCATCCCGGTACCCCCACAGGGTGGGGCTAAAGAGTGACAGCATGCTGACTTCATGGTTATGTACCAAACCTTTATGACTGTCTCACCTCTATCAAACCTGATGGTGACTTGATGGGTTATTGTAAATTTAGCCACTTTACTGCAATGTATTGAATACTATGAAACACAGGCCTTATTTCACAAACCAATATCATAAATCGCCAGTTATAATAGAGCTGAATTGTAGGCATGTTGTCATCAAAATAAATCTTTAATCCACTTCCAAACTAAATTCTAGATGCACGTTTAATTACCAATATCATTGGACAAAAGTAATAATCAATTTGCTGGCATTAAGATTCGCCTAGTGAAATACAGGCTTCAGATACACGTTTAAAGTGAGGGAACAGTTAGAATGCAGCAAAAACCATGCATATCAAAACATGAACACAGTCTGATAACAAAACAGCATCCTACCTTTTTATTTTCTGCCTACAGTGTGAACTTTCAGCACTGGCAATTTTTTGTCTTGATTCTAGCAAATTTAGTCCAGTTAAATCAATGTGAAATGTAGTCCCAGTAAGCGACATTGTCTGACATTTTAGTATAGTATTTTTCAGGCGGATAGTATACACCATACGAGGGTCCCAACTCAGCCTATCAAAATGACCGGAACTTGTATGATTTCAGCCGGAAGCCACTTTATAGATCTATAATTCTGCTAAATATTAAGAACAAATAATATAACTTCATATTGTTTATTGTTTTGGATTCCTCAATCACAGATCATCACTCGGGAATTGTTCTTAATGATATAAAAAAAAAATTGTTAGACAAATAATATGTTGGCACCAGCCTGGACCCTATACCTTGAGATACCCTTTAAGTATAACAAACTACCCACAGTATGAGCAAACAACACATTGCTTCTGGCAGGCATAATTCAGCTCTGGACATGGAGTAAATGATACGGGAATCCCTGTAAGAGACTCCCCGACAATACGCCTATTCAGGTGTAAGGATGAATTTTGAAACATCTACTTTGCAACTTGCAACTCTCAAAA
This sequence comes from Lepidonotus clava, assembly GCA_936440205.1. Classification (NCBI taxonomy): domain Eukaryota; kingdom Metazoa; phylum Annelida; class Polychaeta; order Phyllodocida; family Polynoidae; genus Lepidonotus; species Lepidonotus clava. Next base: position 37,936,732 of record OW387145.1, read on the forward strand.
CTTTCGCAAATTGAAATTTGATTCAAAGATGCCAGTCTCAACAGGATCGCATATTGTGATACTCTCTGAAACGATCACATTTAAAAGTGTTATCGTTTATTTTTCTTTCGCATATAGAGGTGAGTCATGCCTATATTTCTGACACCTTAATCGATTGAGATAAGGTTATGATATTGTTGTTTATATGCATTGCCAAGCATTTATCATTATCAATGCTCTGTTCATTCAGCAGATAATTTTTCTTGTAAATAGCGAATATTTCCGTACTTGTTTGGGCTTACTAAGTGAATTCTGATAAGTGTATCACGACTGGTGATTTTAATCTAATAAGGCCTAGTAATGGGTGATGTTCGCATCATGGTAGAGTTTTTGTAGGCCTATCCCAATTAGGGTACATGTATCTCAAATAGTGTAGGTTGAAATGGAATGTGCGTATATACATACAGGTATGCATTAAGGCTTTCACAAAGGGAACATTATTTGTACAGGAGGCATTAGGGTTGGAAATGACAACAATGAAACGAATCAATAATGTTGTCTCAGTTCGTGTTGAAAAAAGGACTATTGTTACGCGTAGGCCACTACTAAAATACAATAATGACATTCCCATATCTATAATATTATGGCTTCACCTGGACCGATGCGGCTATATACGCGACGTTAACGTTGTGTATGCGACGTCACTTATACTAGAGGCAGTATACATCACGTCGCCTGTCTTAGAGAACATTGTACGCGACGAGCGCACAGTGATTTATAATTATATGCAAATGCCGCGACCATCTATAAATTCCCTTTTCCATATACTACTTACATCGCGTGTATAATAGAAGCAATGCACGCGCCAACGTGGTATTGTCATGTTTAGGAAAAAAGCTGGATACTAAGATGGATAATTGGATGGATGATTATGAATGTATTTCACGTAGATGGTGCGACAAGCTTCCAATTTCCCTTTCCATACAATACTCACACAGTTATTAATTGTCTCGCATATCGAAAATCAGTCATAGGTGACATTGCGCTTAAAGGCTGCGACACTTTCGCTATACGTCCATGAGACCTAAAACATCGTAATAAAAATCGCATAGCTCGAATACGCCGTAACGTTGTGTGCCTTTTCCTCCCCCTTTCCACCACAAAACGCTTTGGTGATCCCTCTACAGCCTACACACGGCTGTTCTGTGTCTTTTTCTGTGGCTGGAATGTGCTCTTTTTCTGGGGCAATAATTTGTCTTCCCTTAACACTGTTGCACTTTGTAGTTAGTCCTACGGTATTCTCTTACATTGTTCCGTCCGCCCACCTGCCAATTCCCCGACACACTTAAACATCTCTCGACATGAACCAAGTCTAAACTCCGTTTGCGGCATGTTTTATACAAAGAAATACTATTGACCCTTTTCCGATCGCTAAGTTCCTGCAATAAAAGTGTGGTAAAAGCTCTATGCAAAACCAGTTCCGACCCAGTGATTATACTACCTTAACATACTATAAATTGGACACCTTGCTATTGACAAGCTATAACGCTCATGCATATGCAATTTAAAAAGCATAGCTTGTTCCCCTGTTCCTGCATAGTGGACAGAACCTACAACGATCCGTCGATTCATGTCAAAACCATTTAAGTGGGTTAACCCCTTCTGTTTTCTATAGTTTACGTGATTAATCCAAATAGACCATGCAAAAGTTTTGATCTATAGAGAATAAGAAATATTTGTCCTTCTGCCCCCCCCCCCTATGCCACACAACAATGCCGTCACAAACCGGTGCAATTAGTAAATTCGCTATGCCAAACTTACCGATCAATTCAAAATAAAACAAACTGCATAGCCAGGATGAATTGGGTATTGTGATTTATTTTGTGGTGATACGCCTACGACCGGAAGTTTGAACCACGTGGCCGGAAGTTTGAGTCACGTGACCGGAAGTTTGAGTCACATGACCTTTTCGCCTTTTCATAGTGGGTCACAGAATGGCAGCCTAAAAGGTTTTGAAACAATTTGAATTATAGTATCGTATGTAGTATTATCATGTTAAAATGTGTAACGCTTTTGAATAACCTTGCTTTTCTTTCCATAGATTTGTAATAAGCCCATGCAACCGACCGGGCATAATGAATTCCTGCTCTCAGATAGGGCTCTCTCACCACTCTATGCTTTCATAACCCAACTTCATATTAATCATTTCAGGCTGGTTCTTCCAAGGGCGGACCCTACATTGTGGGAAATGACATTAAAAAAAGTTATACAATATGTCATACTATGCCAAACGCATCCATCAGTTTGAATTTTTTACGCATAACATTTTAATGCCAAAATGCCTGCCATTCGTGGGCATTTTACCCACTTTGTCTAGTTTAGTTGTTAAAAAAGGAAAGGGGGTCAGGACCCTATGGACCCATCTAATCCAACAACGTTATCATTACACTATAATATTATATCCCCATAAAAAATCACAATGAGTTACTATAGCCTTTCCAGATAATTAGTACACTGAAGAAACAAAACTAGAATTCTATATCCCAAGTACACGTGTCTAATTAGGTGCATAGGTATTCAAGGGACAAAACCCTTGCAGATTCTGCTCTAACGTAACTTGCTAGGGAATAAAGGCTACAAGTATACTGAGTATATAAACAACGCACATTTGCATGCAGGGGCATGACATTTTCCCATTTTTGAGTTTTTGAGGGAACCCCTACAACTGCCCCTATGTTCAAAGTGGCTGTGACGGAACAGTGACGAGGCAGTTTTAAAAATGTAATGTCTGAAAAGTCTGAAAACACTAGATTACTGTAAGTTCTTGTAGATGCGCCAGGCAGTTTCCCTCTTTTTGTAAAACTGATGTAGCCAACGAGTCCCATAGTGAAAAGTATTACAAACAACTTCACTTCCCACTCTGCCTGCGACTCATGGGTGGATCTGGAGGTGGGGGGGGGGGGATCAGGGGATAATGGGGGTATTTTTATCCTCCAACCATTGATTCATTGGTAACAGACGCAGATGGAATAGTGTTTCAGATGGAAAAGTGTTACATGTTATCTCTCCTAAGTATTTATTTTCCAGTAGGCTGTTCTCTATCTCATAACGAGAACTTTCTATTATTATACTAATTACAATCACAATTACATTTCACACATTTCACATATGGATTTTGATTATGACGTACCTTTTAATTTATTGCAGAACTCCAGGGCGCCGACCATGACGCCTATCCCAGTACCCCTAGTACTGACCCTCGGCCTCCTCCTGGGTGGCTCTCTCTTACCGGAAGTCGCCGCCGGGCCCCTACGTCCCCACCCTGCCGACGATGACGTCACATCCGTCGCCGCTCCCTCCAGGCTCATCCAGGGCAAGTCGTTGACCATCACCAAGGAGAAGGAGCTTCAGTTCACCCGGGAGGAAATGCGCCAGGCCCTCCTGTCCCTGCTCTTCACCTCCTGGAGGAAACTCTACACAGCCATGAGGAAACACGCCCTGGAGAGGCCTGAGAAGCCTGGGAAGAAGGTTAAAACCCTGGAGGAAGATGAGAAGACCCAGGAGGAAATGGGTATAGTACATGGAGGAGCAGGGAGAGATAGTACAAGGAGGGTGGTCAGCAGGAGGTCAGCAGGCCCTGCTTACCAATCCACAGGAGGCATTCCTCCAGAGGTGGTATCCCTGGTCCTCCAGGGTTGGCAGCAGCACCTTGACCGCCAATCAGAGGCAGGGGAGGACCCCCTGACCCCCCACCAGCTGATGGCCAACGGTAGGGGCCGTGGGGACATCTCCATAGGGTTGGATGTTAATGCCTTGAAGTTAGCAATGGCCGATATGGACAGGTTAGACTACCAGGGAAAGATGCGCATGGCCCAAGCCAAACTCATCAATATAGGAAAGCGAAACTGAAAGGAAACCATAAACTGTATTGTATTTATTGATTTCCAAGTACTATGTTTGGGAAAATCTTATACCATGTTCCAGAAAGGGCAACTGCTGTGTTTTATTTAGTTGATGTTACAGTTGTGTATATTACAATTATATTATTGATTATCATAAAATAAATTGTTGATCCTGCATACTTCACATACATAAATGGCGTTGATATGATATCAATAAAAGACAAAGCACTACCAGACAATTATAGGTATTTGAACAATAGTGCAGTCATACTTCAACTTTGACATTTTGTCATTGACCAAAAGAATGTTATGTTATTGATGAATTTCGTGTCCACTGGGGTAAATTGTGATATTAAGTACCCAGTATATTACAACAATAATTTTCTAAATAACAATTATTATTATTCTTTATTTTCCAATTATGTCAATGTTACTTCGGAATAAAAAATATAAGTGTCCACCACTTATTTTGAAGCATTCTGGGCGTGTGGAAAGAAGTATAGGAGGAAATAATTTGAATTTGATAAAGTTTTGTTGACAGTCAGTTTGAGTTTGTTTCATACCTCTATAATCCTACTATTAGAGAATAATATGAAAATCATTAACCACTGAGTCAGTAATTCAAAACCTTGAGAGAACCAAGGATGACCATAGAAATCTGGGGCTTTCATTTATTTTTGGGAGAAAAGAAAGTATATACTGTATTACACATACTCAAAGTGCGCTTGCGATTTGCTGCCGATAATTATATGAAGGCAAATGGCTGTATAAATCAGCCTTACAGTTATATACCAGCGGATAATATTAACAATGTAAATCAGCAGCACTAACTTTCATTGAATTTTCGGGGCACTTTCGTCCTGAATTATGAAAGTACCCCGAGACTGTCACGTTCTATTACTGTTCAAAGTCGACAGCACGTTCTTTCAGTATGTGGGATATAGATCTTTTGAAACTGAGTCAGACAGCCTTATTATGAGCTAAGTATTTACTGAGTGACTCGGAACTACATAGAAATTTATCAAGCTGTTTTTTCTCCTCCACTTAAATTTTCACAACCACCATAGCCCTGGATTACATGGAATAGTCTCATTAAACCATAAAAATGTTCATTTTAAATCAGTTTCCAGTTTGATGACAGAACATTCATTGTATTATTTAAGGCTAATTTCCTTGTCCTAGAATGAGATGTACCCGTGGTTTATACAAGAGGACACGCAGCAGAATTCTTAATGATGTCACATAACTGTACCCATTACACAATCAAATATAAGTAAATGGTAATCCACAATGCGATTTTAAGCCTGTATTCCACATACCGATTTGAATGCTGCATATTTTGTATTTCTTTGATTTCCTCTGAGAATATGACATGAGACCTTACATCCTATATAACATCCAAATGAGAATTGTAGACCTTTCTATTAATGTATGACATACCTTTATTTGACCTTTATTTCCACTGCCGATATTTACAATCGACAGCAAATTCAGTATGTGGAATATGGCTTATTATCAACCGATTTCTGGTGATTCGAAACTTACTTTTACCATAAAATATGTAATTGATCTCAGAGTTTTAAATGGCCAGTTATTCATTACGGAATGGACATTTTGAACCGAAAAAAAGATACCAAAAATGTACATGATTTGTAGGCATACCTCATAATATCCTATACCTGTCTCTGCTAATGTAGATAGTCTGGATTAAGCACCAATAGTTCACTTGCAACTTCCATGTGATTGTACTAGCATTTATAGTTGACATCCTGATACACCCTATTGCCTATTTCTGAGAATATTCAATCCTTTGTGATGCCAACACATGTAATTGATATGAAATAAAGTATGAAGCAGACACTATGTCTATTTTCCTATGATGGTGTTTTGTTCCAATGTCCATTAACATAATGTTTAAATCATCTTCTCTCATCCATCCTATATTTTGTGAGAGCTTATTACAAAGGATGACACTCTAAATTTTAATCTAGATTTTAATTTCAATAAAGATAGATTTTAATCTTTATTATTTGCAAAAACAATCCTGTTACATTCATAACAGAAGGAGATATACCGTAAATAATATAGGTCGATATTACAGCTGGCAGAGATAATGAGATTATAAAATTCATAATACAAACTATAGCTATACTAAAACATCACGATAAAACCTCTGAGCTGAAGTATCATTTAAACAAAATAAACTAGACACTTTCTAGGTAGCTTCTCTGGATGATATCAAAGTACTTACAACATGGATCCCACTTTCGCAGATCTTTTCATGAGTAATTTAATTCCTTAACCCTCTCCTGGCGTATTAGAGATAATCTTTTAGTGCTCTATATAGGTTTTCAATATAGGTCCCCTGTGTTTCGAAAAAAATTATAATTATTACTCAAGACCAAAGCTAACTGAGACTTATACAAAAGTAAAGCCCCATACCCACTAGGCGATTTTACTGTTGATGGGCGATGGGTGACTGGGAGAATCGTCGTCGTCGTTGCTGGGGGAGTGGAATATCAGGTAAGTTTGATAATTTCCTGCTGATTTTCCTGACGATTTTCACGGCGATCCCGTCGTCCGTTGCCCGTCGCCCAAAATGTGCATCATACTCATGGAGAATTGCCTGCCAATTGTGATCACCTTGTGACTTCACCGCTGATTCTCCCAGTTGCCCGGTGCCCGACAACAGTAAAATCACCTAGTGGGTATGGGACTTAAGAATATCAACAGTGTTATTAGTACATGCTAGACGATTTATATCATCAAAACGATATTTGAATTCTCTTTCAAATGGTATGTAGCGTGCATGGGTTCACATAATGTTGCCAATGGACATTTAGAATTTACAATCTTTTACGTAATCAAAATTCCCTGGTTCAGCACAGGGTTAAGTCTGTTATGTTTTACCATCTTTCTTAAATCCATTAGCACACTTTCTTTCCGAACTCAAAGTTGTACCCGAGGGTGTAACGGACGACATCATTAGGCAAATAAATTTGCTTCAAATTGTGTAGATGACATTCAATACGACACACACGATTACTACTCATGCTTCTTATTTATTACAAAATTTATCATTATGTGAACATTGGGGTTTTGTGTGGTATAAATGAGAAGACTTGAAGGCAGGAGATGTTGTTGATGTTAAATATATTCTCTCTACAGAACTCAGGAGTGTGGCCTAAAGGCCTTTTGCTATTTTGTGGTTACATGTTGACTCCTCTGCTGCTGGACCCAGAGTGTCTTACAGCATACCTGCACCTCCCACCTGACCTCTGGTCAGTGACCTAATTACAACTGACCAATCAGGGCAGGGGGAGTGCTAACTGTCTAATTACCATAAACTCTATAATGAAGTAATTAATATGCATATATGATTTATCTTTTGATTATTATAATTTAGACATAAAAATATGCATGTTAATAGAAATTATGATATTAATATATTTTATATAATAGATTTGATGAATTCTTGTAATTGTTAATGGGAGGATATGCCATGCCTAAACTTAGGTATGACATAATGCCCCCCGTCCCTGATGAAAATTTGGCTCTGCACAAATAAATTGGTTCTCTGAATTTGAATAAAAGATTTCAGGGAGTAAAGAGTTTATGATTTTTGTTCTCTCAAGTGTGCCTGGATTTTGTATTCTACACAATGATAGCGATCTTCTATTTGATATCGATTATATAATGATAGCATGAGATCTTAAAACAATGAAAGCTTTAACTTGTATAGCCTTATCTAACTTTTCTAATTTAACTTTTAGTTTAAGTAAACCATGTCGTAGGTGACAAGGTTATAAATGCTAATACAATTAGTTTCACTTAACTTTAAAAATAAAGGTTGAGAAAAATTGTATAGATTATGAATAGTATTAGTATCCCTGACTGATTACCCTGACTAAATCTCTGAAAAAGGAAATCTTAATCCTAGCTGAAATCAAAAGTAGAGAATTAGACATTAGGAACATATTACATGGGTTAGTTTTATGCAGTGAAATTATTTGGAAGGTAATATTGTCCATTGTTGTTGTTGTTGTTGTTGTTGTTGTCCACTTTGAAGTTCTAGTTGTTAAAGGTAAATATGGGTGTTAGGGGTGATTTCTTAAAAACCGTGACAAAATTCTGTAACTCACAGTGTGGTTAGTTAGATGTATAAGGAACATAAAACAACTTTAAAAATCATATGTCACCATATCAATTTCAGAGATATGAGCATCTGAAAAAATAGTTCTTTACTATTGGAGTCTATGGGAAAAAGTAGATTTTTCAACATTTAAAAATAAATAACCATGATTTTTACTTTAAATGCTGACAGTAGGTGTGTAGGTCCCCAATGAGTATTTTATGCTAAAGAAAACCTTAGGTCACCATGGAAAATCTCATTTTATTCTTGAAAATGAGGAAAAAGTGAAGAAAAACTACTTAATTAACTATATTTGACTAATCATCCCTAGTTTTTTTCCATTCAAAAATTCATATTTATCATTCCTAAGTGTTCCTTGAAATATTTCTGAAAGTTGAACAAATTCCTGCAATGAAAATAAAATCACACCAGGTGGCGCTGCTGTGGTCACCCATATTTACCTTTAAGGCATTGATATTGCATTTGGCTTCTGTTGATTGTTTATCATATAGATATTTGGGTAATATTTTTGTGAGTTCAATTGATTGTTCATTGTTTTAGGGGCGAGTTTAATTTCGCTCCAATTTCCAACGATGTGGTTGATTTGAGTATTGAAGGGTTGTCTTGTTGGTTGTCTATTGTAGATTTTCTAGAGGCCTTTCGTAGTTGTGTAGTTTTGATGTTGGGGCATGGTAGGGATTTGGTGTCTTTCACAGCATCTACCGTCTTTCTGAAACTCAATTTAGAAAAATCTTTTAGGGCAGAATATTCAAATTGTTGTAAGTGTACAGTGAGAATAATTTTAATTTATTTTATCTCATTTTCTTGTAAATCATAACTCCAACCTTTAATTTTGTTGTTGTCATTACTTTCGTGAGTTTTGAAAAATTTAAATCATAATCTGTTAATTGTCAGTTTGTCAAAATAATGAGATCAGGGGTGAAACATGCCTTGACAAATCTGGCAAGTATATCCAGGCAGCGATACCATAAATGATACCACGCAACTTAAATCCAGTTGTAAGACATGCCTTATGGACCGGCTGAAATCCATTTAATTTGGTTAATCAGCATTTTGTTGCGGGACTTTTTGTGGACTGAAATCCTTTTCTATGGTTAATCAGTCTGTTTGGGAATGATTTGATTTTGAAGTGTTGACGTTTAGACTTTATACATTAATTCATGCAAAATTTACCCTCACATTTTACCACTCTGAAAAACAGGCTCGAATACCGTCCTGAGAGGTGTCACTGGGAAATGTGTAAACTTATAATAGGATTGATCCTAGTCAAGATGTTGAGTCTTGCAAGATCTACTGTAATTGAGAGTATGTTGAGCCTATTGAACCTCAGGGCGTGTGGGACATCACACCATAGGGGTTTGGCTAGGACCCCGGAGCTTTTGCTCCCTGAGGGTAGGCTTATGGTGGAGATTTGGTTTTTTATGGATAGTCGGTTGCTGCAAGTGGACATGTAGGCTGCGCAACCTACAGTCCTCAATCATCATGGTTCAACAGGCCACTAGACTGTCTGCTTCACCAACTATATAGTTGTGGCAAATTTGCCTGATTAAATTTTTATCATTTGGTTTGTTCTAGTTTGGAGAAGACACAAATGAAACAGTGTCATTGATATGACCAGTGACAGTGGCCCAAAGGATCAGTGGTATCGGCAATCAGAGTGAACATAAAGGTGGCATAAGCAATGGATTAATGAACAGATCATTTTGTATATGCTTTGAATAATGCACTGATAATAATAAAGCAGGTAACTGTGCGCAATCGTTCTCCGTCTCTCAAAGTTACACATAATGTGACTTCTCATGTAGTGATATATAACACAAACCATGCTTTAACTCATCAAGTGCAAACATTCAGATCATATTATGTTGTGAGACAATGTATTTGTTTGGTTGAAATTTGATATTAGTTTCAATTGATTTGTAAATACACATTGTCATTTTGTTGTTAAAGTTTTACTTTTTGAAGTTGAATAATATTTAGCAAACAAGTTTTGAAATATAATAAGTTTTGGAAGAAAAACATCGAGAAAGTTGTAGTCAATGCCTTATGTATTTCAATAATTTGATTGGTAAATTGTGCTGGGTGTGACAGTTGTTGTTTGAGAAAATACTCAGATTATGGTTCTGAAAAATATTTCACATTATTAATATGAATAAGTACGTTTTGTTAGATAATTCTAGAAGCAATGGTCCGACTTCAATGTGGGACCAATATATTGTATAATGGTATAAAAATGAAATGGTATACAAGTAAATTACATGCATGTGGCATTAGCAGCATGGCTGCAATGAAAAGAAATGTTTATAAGAACATTTTCAAGGCCGTTGGTGAGTTTGTTTTTTTAGAGGCTGTGGAGGAATGAGGGGTTGGGCTAAAATGTGGCATCTATGATGACGTCAGGTGTGGCCATTTCCTCAGAAGGTCGGGGTTGCGTCCTTGAAAATGGTCGGTGAAGTGTTGGATGCTGCCGTCTGGTTAATTGGTCGTCAGTGGGGACTACCGGGACATGCACCAGACGTGGCTTGTAGCGGCGTCGTTTTCGCGGGAATTGCACGTTGCTCGGCGTCTTTGTAAGTAGACTCACTGGTCGGGGAGATGCTTTGATAATCTTGACTGTTAGATAGGGGCGTCTTGGGTAAGAGGACGCCGAGGGATTAACAGGTGAGGCGCAGGAGAATGCCGCCTGTTAGATACGGGCATCTGGTTAATTGGCCACAGGTCTGGACAAAGGTGCCGGGGATTAATGTGATGGTTAGATAGGGGTCCGTTGAATAAAACACTGCCCTAAGGTGGAAACAAGGGTAGACACCGTTTTCGCTGAGATTTTGCGCGAAGTGGCGGCCATTTGTGGTATACTTCTGTGCGTTCTGAAAGTTTCAAAGTTTTATTACTGATGCATCTCCACCTGCATTTAAGATAGACACGTGCAACCTACTGCAAATAGGAAATCAGTTAGTAGTTGATCTCGAGTTGTATTCAACTTAGAGACATAGTTTAATGAAACACGTGTGACTGCCTGAAAAATGTAACAATGATTCAAGGAAAATTACAGGCTGTGGCAACAATAATATGGGTTTATAACTGCTGTTTTTTTTTGTTTTTTTTTATTGTTGATGGTATCTTCCGCGTTGGTATCTGAAAGCTTTCAAAATTGTTATAGAGACATACCTGGAGCTGTTAATAAGAGTGGTATGCGCAATTTGCAAGAAAATGAGGCTGAAAGAACAGCGTTTCCTTGTGTGGGTTGTGGCCGTTTTTGTTTCTTATGAGGTCGTCTGTATAATTATTTCTTTTACAAATATTGAAAATGTTATAGTTTGGGCTCTGATATGCCTAGAAGTGTAATGATTACTGTAAATGAAAGGTGTGGCCGTGAGGATTTAGCGGGACAGAACTTTTTGAATAAATCAGAAATGATAGTAATGACGATGGATTGTAAGGCAATATTAGATAGGGGGTCTGGACAAAAGTGCCAGTTGTATGTGTCGGCTGGCCCTGTTTGTTAGGTTCTCTGTTTAAGTGGACGCAATGGTCGGTAAAGGGTTTTGATAATTCTGACCGTTAAATACAGGAAGGGGTGCACAGCACACGTGGGTGGTGGACGTACGTATTTCCGCGGTATTTCCGAGAATATTTGTAATTCTTTAAATCGCAATAACTTTGGTTCTAATAGACTTAAGAGACTCGCCGTTTTCACTGGGGGATAGAGCTTTTGATAGAGAAATATCAGAATATGAAATACAACAGCTGGAATATAGGAAATCACGGCCGTTCCTTGTGCCGACTTTGTTTTCTGGAATAGAAAGAAAGTTTCATAGGTTATTATTGGATACAAAATACTCTTACCGGATTTGAAGTTCTTGTGAAGTGTTGTAACGTTGCAGGTTCTTCTCCTGGACTGTACAGGTTGTAGGTTGTAGATTCGTCATCTGCTTCTGTCTTCATCATGTGGGGAGTTGCTAGCTTGGTTTTGGGTAGAGCTTTGCTTGGCAGTGTAGAGGTGAGGTACCCAGGTTCTGTCACCATTGTGAACATTGGGGTTTTGTGTGGTATAAATGAGAAGACTTGAAGGCAGGAGATGTTGTTGATGTTAAATATATTCTCTCTACAGAACTCAGGAGTGTGGCCTAAAGGCCTTTTGCTATTTTGTGGTTACATGTTGACTCCTCTGCTGCTGGACCCAGAGTGTCTTACAGCATACCTGCACCTCCCACCTGACCTCTGGTCAGTGACCTAATTACAACTGACCAATCAGGGCAGGGGGAGTGCTAACTGTCTAATTACCATAAACTCTATAATGAAGTAATTAATATGCATATATGATTTATCTTTTGATTATTATAATTTAGACATAAAAATATGCATGTTAATAGAAATTATGATATTAATATATTTTATATAATAGATTTGATGAATTCTTGTAATTGTTAATGGGAGGATATGCCATGCCTAAACTTAGGTATGACAATTAAAAGATCTTTCAGCGTCATTGTTTGTAATGAAAATAAATATCTACACGATACACATGGTTAGCTGCTTACGATCTAAAGGAGACGCGAAAATGCCGTTGTGATGTTTATGTTATAAGAATACCCATAAAAAAGACTTGGCAGAAGGTCACGCCGTTCGCACTTCCCTGTATGTAGGTGAGCGTAAACAATGGGTTCTGACATCAGGGGGGGCGACCAAGAAAAAGATACGAAAAATCGCGGCCACGAAAAGTTATAAAACCCACGATAGCTTTTTTTTTCCTATCGTGGGATTTTAGAAAAAACAAATTTCGTGGATTTTTTTTTCATTTTTTTTTCAAAATTACACACTCCAAAATTGTCCCAATGTATTTCAAACATCCATTTAACAATGTTTTAGTTTGATTTACATATATTATGAATGGTTTTAGTATGATTTTAACTGAACTTTAAGGTCCACGAAATTTTCGTACATTTTTTCTGGGGAGCTTTTTCTATCGTGGCCACGAAAAATGGGTAAAAACCACTCCACGAAATTTTGTAACTTTTTCTTGGTCGCCCCCCTAGAGGAGGCATGAGGCCTAACTGGCGCATAGTTATGGGTCATGTTTGAAAATTCATAAACAAGAAACTACTGTTTGAAAAATTTGGCAAAAATACTTGGGCACAGAACTTATATATAACTATGAATTCTGAGAGTAACAAAGTATTCTGAATTATGCTTTTTCAGTATCCATTTAAGTTTTGCCCATTGGTTATAATGGAGTGCCAGCGCCTCACATGACGTCATCAAGTGTGTCCAGTATTGCCTCATGCACATTCACACTTAAAGTGTGAGAGTGGTTTTGCACTTACAAAAATAGTCATCTACCTATTGTTTGAGTTCAAAGGTCACGTAATACCTTGGCTATCTTTGATATAGACATCAATATGATAGTACATTAGGTCATCTGAGTCTTGAAACATTTCTTTTCGCGTGAACTTTGAGATAAGTTCCATCTGCAATATGTTGGTTTTAAGTAATTACTTATTAAATATTCCACTTTGATAATATGTATTTCTTGTAATCTTTAGCTCTTAGACATGCTTTTGTTGCATAACTAAAGTATCAGATAGGAGTGAATATTGGACAAGACACTCTCTATATGCACCATAGAAGGGTAACTATACGGTCTAATACATGTCTGAACAGTCAGATACAACGGTATGTCACTGAACCTTGAAGTGACAAGAAAGTCATAATCTCAGTAACAAGCAGACGTATCTGACTATCTAAAAACGATAACATTGGTATAACGATACCTTGATTGCTTCAACGACAACAGTAATAATGTAGCATAATCTCATCTTATCAATAGCTGTATCATTAATTGCTACAATGTAATATGAAGTTCCCCTTTCGAAGTGATTGCCATTCCCACTGTTTCACACTAAAGCCTGGTCCCCACTTGAGCGATTAGATTTTCTTGGTCGGCGGACGACTTAAGCCTGGTCCCCACTTGGGCGACTAGATTTCCTTGGTCGGCGGATGACTAAGGTTGTTAGTAGCCCGGCGACCAACTCTTCGCTGGTGCCCTGATGTCTGGTGACCAAACCACTAGTCGCCCTGGGTTTGGGGCAAAATATTTGACATGTTTTATATCGTTCTATGCCTGCCAGTGAAAAGTTAATCGTTGGGCGACTAACTAAAGTTTTGTCTCGTCGTCCGGCGACTAACTACAAGAGCGTCCCAACGTGGCGATTAACCTTTTTTTCCACCAGCCACTTAGTTAGTCGCCCAACGACGTACTAATTCCTTAGTCGTCCGGCTACTAAAGTTATTCGCCGTCGTTAGTCGGCCAAGTGGGGACGCGGCATAAGGCTGTTAGTAGCCCGGCGACCAACTCCCCACTGGCATCGTGATGTCTGGGGACCAAACCATTAGTCGCCGTGGTTTCTGAGCAAAATATTTGACATGTTTAATATTTTTCACTAGTCGCCGCCATTTAGAGCAGTTGGTCGCCGAGCTAGGGGACTAAAGTCACCCCTAATCGCTGGCAGTTTGATGGCAAGAGCATCCCAACGTGGCGACTAACTTTTATCTTTCACCGACATCTAGTTGGTCGCCCGACGACGTACTATTTTGTTAATCGGTGGGCGACTAACGTTAGTCGCCGTCGTTAATCGCCCAAGTGGGGACACGGCATTACATTGCTGCAACATATTGCTGTGAGATCGCAAGGTTATTGTAACATTCTGCTACATTCTTCATCCAAAACTGAATATTGTAAAAGTGTTTTGGTTCAGTCTTAACATCACCCAAAAAAGCATTATGAAAACATTCTCATTTGCAAAGGGGTCAACCTCATCATCAAATAGCGTAACTGTTTTGTGCCATTTTAATAAAGAGACTGACGAAAAACGTGCGGTGGTAGAACATAACAACACTGTTATGGCACAACTTGGCTTGGTGTTTTTTGGTTGATTGTGTACAGTCAATTAAGAAAATGTGGCCAAAGACGAATTTTCCAGGTGGTGAAATGTTTGAAATTTACGACGATAAATGTTTAATAAAGTATTCTTTCCTCACTTATGTTTTTTACCCAATAGCTAATAATGATACCAAGCCTTTGCTTCTGAGTCTCATACAACCGAAATCTTAATGAAGTAAGGAACTCGGTTAGTTTGTCTTGACAGCGCCTACTAGGAAAGCATGCTTTGTTCATGCTGAGATGATGTATTTTTTCAATAAAGAATAACAAGTCTGACCTAAAGAAAAACATAATTATTTGAATCATTCTGGGATTTTTGTTACAGACGTCTTTCGAATGCATTGTTATTTGAAGGTTACCACTCAACTTATTTACATAGCCTTTGAGATGCAATTGTTATAATTCTTCATAGTGCTTGGAGCCCAAGGCAGAATCCAAAATCAGTAGAAGTCAGCATTCTACAAAACGATATTAAACATTCGTGACATTAGAACGAATTGCTATGACCATCATATGGGTATAGACCCCTAAAATCGACAGGGCGACATGGCCATATCCTAAATTCGACATGCGACATGAGCCTTAGTGACATGAAGAAAATAATAAGGCACATGACATTGGCTATTTCTTAAATTCGACATGGGACATGGACAATTCTTAAAATCGACATGAAAATTCAACATATAGTGACAGGGGACATGGCCATTTCTTAAAGTCGACATGCGACATTGGGACCCCCCATCAACACCCCTCATCATGGTAATTTCTTTACAGTATCATGATACTCATAATTTTGTTACTTGTTACGTGTCAAATGGCAATGATGAGGTATATTTCCATAACTATACTACTTGCTATGTGTCAAATGGCAATTTGAGGTACATTTTCATATACAACTTGCTATGTGTCAAAATGGCGATATATGGTACTTTTCCATATACTACTTACGTATGGCATCTATGTCAATGTAGGGCACATTCCTATATCCTACTCACTATGTGTCAAATAGCAATATGCGGTACCTTTTGATACATGTGAATATGTACATGTACAGTGAATGTAGAGAGCACACTTAGATGTCTTGATACATGTACTTGATATATAGATCACGTCAAATGTGAAGATAAAACTTATGAACATCTGATAAACTATTCTATGGTAAACATTAATGTTGATAATAACCGATGTGTGCATTTTACAAAGCACCTATTATAAAAAAAGGAATACCAACTTAGTACTTATTAATATTTTTTCAGTAGCCAACCGCTCTTATTCTTCAACTTTGAACCTTTTCCTTGCTAATTGATCATCCTTATTCAAAGGGGCCCATTGGTTACGGATCGTGGACTGAAGAGGGATGAGGCAAGAGTGCCAATTACCTAATAAACGTTACGTTACTTCTGGCCATAAGCCCACATGGACTTTGGGTCTACTTTGAGCCAACGGACTTAATGACCCTTTTGACTGTAGACTTGGGCTTTGAAGATTCCCTTTTGCACTGGCCAAGTATTATGAAATTGTTCAAAATCCCTTGATTGTACCTTAGGAACGAATTACTATTTTGGTTTACCTCGGTAATAGTTGAGGTCAGCAGGTTATTCTTCACTGAAGATTAGTCTACTATAGTTGGCTACTTCTTTATATTGAAAGGAAAAAGGCTAATGTTTAAAAAAAGAAAAATCACTCTTTTTATAGGATCTTGAAGGTCCTTTTTCTTATATTACACAATCATGATCGGGAATTTTTACCTTTTTAACATAGAAACTCTTCCTTGGGATGAATTGTGCTTGCATGGTTGTAAGTTCATGCTAGTTTAAATATGAACAAAGAATTTATTAATTCATTTTCCATATTTAATTTATAATTATAGGCAAGTTATTATCAACATTTACAACATTAGACTCTTTATTGATCCAATTGTTGTATCTTTATTCTGTCATGAAAGTGTCTGAATAAAAAAAATATTCTGTCACAATCAATACATGTGCTATTGGACCTATTTTGTGCGCCATTGTCCAGTCAGAATAATATATTGGATTTGACAGTGACATATAGTATTTCATTCACATGTAGGAACGACTGGCCTAAAATACCTGGATGCATGTGTATGGGCGCATGGTGATAATTATTTGCAGGGATTTTGTCGGGATTCATTGTACACTGTGAATTAACGTGGGTGCGTTTCTAGCTAATGTAGTGGGTGGCTGTAATATAACGCTTATGTGGACGTGTGTGTAGGCGGGGATTTAGGGGGAGAGGGGCGTTTGAAATAGGGGCCCTATTTTAGCCCAAATTATATAAATCTAATTAATGTAAAATTCTTGCGCCCGGAGGGCGTGACTAAAAACGTTGCTATAGCACGCCTTCCCTCCTTTTTTGTGTCAAATACCCGGATCTGTCCCAGGTGTGTGTGTGTGTGTGTGTGTGTGTGTGTGTGTGTACTTATTGTTACTTCAATGCTGAATAATAAAGATGTATGTGTAGACCTAAATTATCCATATGTAACTGTTTTATCTATCTATCTATCTATCTATCTATCTATCTATCTATCTATCTATCTATCTATCTATCTATCTATCTATCTATCTATCTATCTATCCATCCATCAAACTATCTATCTATCTATCTATCTATCTATCTCTATTCATCTATCTATCCATCTATCTATCCATCGATCTATCTATCCATGATCTATCCATCTATCTATCTATCTATCTATTTATTTATCTATCTAGCTATCTATCTATCTATCCATCTATCTATATTCTTATATACCTCCTAGCCCTAGCTACAACTACACGCACACATAATCAATCTACCTCCACACCTACACCCACCCACACAGACACCTTATTTTGCTTCTGATAATTACATTATGGTAGGTTGCAATGCACTTGGAATGCATTGCCAATAAATTGCCAATAACAAGTTGATTAAAATTTACAGGTGATTATCTACCAGAAATATCTATCTACTGAGCCTCCTGAAAGTAATGTAGGACAACAAAACATAATAATATCAAAGCATAATTGTAATTATTCCCGTTTCAATAATATCTTACTTCAATTTTGTCTTTTACATTTCGTTTTAGATATTTCAAAATTTTGGAAAGTGTGCCCCCCTTAGACGCAAGCTGTTTGTTTGTGAGCTCTGATCATCCATGTCTAATATTCAGTTGCAATTTACGAGGCCATGTTTGATAAACACACTAAAATTATGTGAATCGGCCAGAATCAACAAGAAGCAAAATAGCTACAAAGTTTTGCTCATGCATGAGTGATAGTCGTCCCTCAGTTAACTGAAGGCCCTACTAATACCAGAAGGTATTGTGTAATATAGGCTATAAGTGCTGACCACCACCACCACTCCTGCTGTCACACACAGCTCAGGGAGGGGTTTAGAAAAGGGCTATTACTAGGTCCCTACATGTACTACCACACACCTTGTACTGAGTGACCTATCACTCACCTACCTAGAACTGCCCACCTGCAGGTGAAAGTTGAGGTCCTAATGTGAAGGGGTGAGGGCTGTTTGGCTCGTGTAGTGGTTATGTAACCCACTTCTGGCTTTTCACACTGCCTGTTTCTAACAACCATGGTGGGACAATGCCCTTCATCTGCTGAACATGAGATTGTGTGACCGGTCATTGAGAACAAAGAGAATTAATTGGCTAAAGACATGACTGATTGAGGGAGTCCCCCACCATTAGCTACAATACTATGTGTAGGATAATGGACGAGTAGCAGTGCATTATATCACCCCATACACTACTACGAGGCCATTATCTTACATAAACCATGAGAGAAAGAAAATCTTGTCCCATGAACTTTTATGGGCAGCTAAATTCAGTTGATTGCTCGATTTATGATATACAGAAATTCACTTCACCTCCCTATATCTACAGTAGACTCGAATGAACCTGGGTCACTGCCACTCCTCTCCTCTCCACCTCTATCCCCACCCCCATCCCCTACCTCCTTGCCATGTACAGACTGGCCAGGGGTACATAATATCATACGTTGTACTTATATTCGTGCTGTACACATTTCTGCTTAATTCAGCTTTTTGAAATTTCTGTGAAAACATTGCAACACAAAAATACTATTCAACATATCACCTTATGTTTGTTAACTTGAAATTGAATCCTGGCAAATTTATCTTGTAGGGCAAACCCACGAAAGTGTATACATGTGAAAATATCTACACCACGTGACGTGGGCGGGTTGGGGTGGTTTTGCACACAATAGCCTAGACTGTAGTTATATCCAAAACTGCTAGGTACTCAAGGTATTCTGCAAGGGCATTTAGACCATGGAAGGACTAAAATATAGCCAAGAATCAGTAGCCTTGCTCAATCTCCTAGGAATTGCTCCGCTACAATACCCTCTATAGAACATAGTGGAGTGATCTGCTTGGAGAGTGGGCCTGGCTGCAGGGCTGCTCGCATGTGTAATAGGCACCTACACTCAGTTATAGGTACATTTTCACACAAAGGTCGCATATAGACCTATGCTCTTTGCAAGCAGCCCTCTTAGTAGTGTAGTGGTAAGTTGTGCGCTTTGTATGTGAAAGGTCTGGGGTTCGCTCCCGGTGGGACAAACGTTTTCATATACTCAAAATAATCTATCCTGATGAACTTCTAAGGGTAAATTTCAGAAGCAGTGCATTATTTGGGTTCAACAGTGCATTATTAGGGGCCAACTATGCATTATCAAGTCAGCAGTGCATTCTCACATAAGAATGCACTGGTAGAACAAAGGAAATCCGAGTGTGAGTGGTTTATATCTATATAACTATGGACTCCCCAAAAAAGGTCAGTAGAATATACTCTACTCTGGCAGTTGTCTAGAACGGACAAGCGAACAAAAAGACTGGCGTGGCGTTCTTGTTGATTAAAATGGAAAAGAACAACTCATAAAATGGTCTAGGTATATTAATGTCAGTCAGGATGCGTGCAATGATTTAAAAATAGAGTTAATGAATAGATAGATAAGGGGGTATGTGTGCGAACATATTCATATATACACTTTATGAAGAAAATGATAATACTATATATTCCTATAGAACTTAAAAAAAACACGGTGAATTTGTGTAGTGAGATCTACAAAATGAATTATCTGGCAGTGGCGGTGACGTCACTGGTTCTGGGAACCATACATATAAGCATGGTTATGGGCGCTTGTTGACAACCTACTATAAACATTAGGCCTGTAACTGTTTGAACATTATCAGTTGCTCATCCGTCGCCACCCCAGTAGACACCACAATTTTAAAGTTTTAGCTTTATGTATTAGGAGGATGATTAAAATACAACTATTGTTATTTATTTGTCCAAATATAATTACATCGTTACTTGTTCTTCATAATAATTAACCAATTATTGTATCTTAATATAGCTACAACTACATCGACCATGAAAATGATAAAAATTAAACGTCTTAACATCTATTTGAACAGTTGAAGAAGCGACTATTTTGATTCAAATTTTTATTCCTCGTGCAATATGGTTACCAAAGAGGGTGCACTATGGGTGTACAGTTTTGGGTGTATGTGATATATCACATGAAGGAACGACTATATACAATCCATATACAAATTGCACCAGCTATGCACAGTTTGTTCCAATGCTGCCCAATACCTGGAATGAAATGGAAAAGTGAAATAAAACTCGGTCAAACCAGGGGCCAATTAATTCGCCGGATACCCGCCGAAACAAGATCGTGTGGTTTTCTATTCAATAATGGGTTTAATGAACACGTTTAAGGTATCCACGAGATCAGCATAGAATTTGTGTTTATCAATAGGGTTTCATGGTTTAGTAAATTGTATCATGGCCTCAATATGATGATATTTCATTCTAAGTGTCTATCTGGATGGGGAGAAAGAAGATACAATTAGTTTGAGATCTTCCCACAATAAAAAGACATTTGACTTTTAAAAACAAGAATAAATGAATAATTGAAAAAAAGAAATAATATCAGTTGAACACAAAAGAAAAACACTTTTTTTTGCGTCGCTGTTTCAGTATGACATTGTCTTCAATTAATCTAAAGTATATAAGACTTGGAATGGACATGTCATTCAAAACTCCCAAATAATTGGATCCAGATTCGTTCTGTTAATAAGGGCCTGGTTCGGTTTCTTGGGAACGGTATGGTTTCCCGATGAGAACAATGTAATTCAGGAAATGAATTCTCGCATTTCCAAAAGGAAAGTAGTCGCTGTTGTGGTGCAGTTTTGGAAAAGTGATTGTTTGTAGATAGAGTTCTGCCATTAAACACAGCGGCTTGATATCACCATTTTCATCATTCATAAAAACGAAAACACTACCTGCTATCGTGTTATTATTGGAAACTTTATCAATAAATGGGAGTAAACTTACGAGAGAGGTACGAATCTGAATGAAATTACTGGAACTTCCCAATACCTGTACATGGCGACTGTGTTTACGTTCAATATGAAAATGTTGAATGCTATATCTTGAATTTAGTGTACGTCCTTACATATTTGGCCCCCATATCGTAAATATGATCCAATAACATATTACATCAGATTAAACCTCGCGTACAAACAGACTGTGAAGGCGGTGATCCACGTTGCAACAAAATTGAACCAATTTTCAACCAATTTTCAAAATAATTCAAAATATCTCCAAAATCGGTCCAAAATCGGTCCACTTTGGAAAATTATCGCAATGCAAATCATGTCAACCGATTTTTTCAAACCTATTTCCAACCGACATAATATTATGTGAGACTAACCGATTTCAAATCTATTTCCAACCGACAATGGCCCAACAAAATTATTTTGGACTGATTGTGGACCAATTCTATCATGTCTATGCATTTTCAATGTTATTTCATTCATTTTGGGTCGATTAGATTGCAAACTTCAACATACATTTGGAAAATTGATATTCATTCATTTAATATGTTATCTGAGTTTCTCTGATGGATAGTTATCATTTTTACTTATTTTACCTCATACAGATTAAATATTATATGTTTCTGATTGCATTAATGCTATAAATGTGTTTAATGCAAAATAATTTCTCAAATTTCAATTTTTAAATGATACAATATTGTTTACATACATTAACTAGGTATTCTAGTCTAAAACACAAGGAAACTGTCGCTTTTGAGCTTCACAGTGGATGATGGGTAGGGGACCAATTCTGGATCGATTCTGGACTGATTCTAGGACCAATAGGTTTGATTACCCAACCGATTCAGGACCGACAAACACGTCGGTCCAAAAATCAGTTTGCTCCTAGTTTTTTCGTCGGTCAAGAAAATATCGCAACGTGGATCACCGGCTTTACTGTGTGAAATTGTGGTTCAGATTAATCTTATGTTAAGTATATTGTATTATCAGGGATCGTCGATTAAGTTCGTGCACATTATGATATGATTCAGTCTAGACCCCTCAATCCCCATAAGCATGTAATACTCATTAGAAATGTATGAGATTACAATCCAAAGCACACAGGTTCGAATCCACTGAATGGCAATGCTTGATCTCTATATGTGGTGTATGTGTTGTGAATAGTTCCTATTAAATATGATAGCTGTATCTTAAAACATTCTATCTTATTGACATCTTAGAGAGTGTCATTTAATAGAAAGTTTTATTTCATAATACCTAATATAATGTCTGTTACATAAACGTTCATTTTGATTAACTAGTCAGATAATTCATTTCACTCCTTGAGGTGGGCCTCCACACTGGCGGATTCAGGATTTTGAAAAGGGGGGGGGGGGGGGGCGTTATTAGAAAATGTGTTCCTTAATTGCTTTTAGGCCGAGTTTTACATTAAAAAAATGCAAAATTTTCCTGAAAAAGGGTGGGGCGCGCGCCCCCGCGCCCCCCTCTGGATCCGCCACTGCTCCAGTATTCATTCATTGCACCTACCTAGATTTGGACTAAGTATTGTCTTCTTTTGTCTTCTCTAAAACTGACACTCTGATCAGTAAAATGCAACAGACTTGTGTCAGTATTTACTCTGTATGGTTCACAGGTTGCTGTAGGCAAAGACTTACGTTGATGTAACTGAGAGGTTAGTTATACAAAAAAGGTGTCTTCATTGTTTTAGACAAAAAGAAGCATTTGCACCAATGTTTTTCAGACATGAGCTCTTGCATAGGTACCATGATACAAACAAGCAACTGTGTAGATTACTTTTCTAAACTTAAAACGATTCCATTATGAAATATGGCAAAAAATACAAATGCATACACTAAATTTTCACAAAACATGATTCCGATGCAGGGTTCTGCTGTACACTCCCACTGCCCAGTTGGGTTAGAAAATAGTTCTGGATATATGCAAATGAGATCAACATGCAGGAGTTTGTGGCAGAGATTATACAACTTAGTGGAGTGATCTGCTTGGAGAGTGGGTGACAACATTTAGTACATGTGTTAGATGTTTGGGGGCGCCACTGGGTTTAAACATTATTGATACCTATTCGTTTCACTAGGTGGCGTGGTGGTATCGGTCCTGTTCTGTTGTAGAACGTCCATGTCCTTCTGGTGGCCCTCGTACCCACTCCAGCCTTTCTTTGGTATTGAGGAGGGAAAGTGTCTCTACCACTGCTAACCAACTATTAGCTATTTGCTACACTGATTAACTGGTATAAGTGGCCAAGAAAAAATATGTTCCTCCTAGTAAAATCCATCGGGAGATCTGCAATATTTTGATGAATTCAGGATATAGATACATATTAGCACACACTAGGTTACTTGGCGAGAGAGACTGTAGTAGGAACTACATTAGGGTCCTTTAAATATCAGCTTCAATTAGAATTATGTGATATAGTTTTCTCAATTTAATGGGAAAAAAAAATTAAAAAAAAAATCATTTCCACATAATAGCCATGACCAAGTTCACGACTCACAGGAGAAAAAGTAAGATCACAATGAGCCGTGTAATACATTTTTGACAATGCTTATCAACGCAGTATAGATATGTCACGTATAGGTGACAACATTATCACGATTTTATGTTTATTGGGGCCCCCCTCCCCCTGTACATTCATGCTTGTGGCCCCCCCCCCCCCCCCCCCCTCTATGAAGTTCTGGATACGCCCCCGAATCGTCTATTGCTTTTCATTGTAGTCCCACATCTTTTTCCTCAGTTTGCGACGTAGACCATCCAATAAAGCCCTTGAGGCATCACTATATAACATCCTGTTCTCCTGGATCATAATTCTTTCAGCCAATTTGGGGTCGTATATGAAGGATTATTACCAAAGTTTCAGACCCCTTACTCACGTTGGACTGAAGTACACATTGGACAGAAACGTACGCACACCCCCTACAAAGGGAACGTACTTAATGGAAGTCCCCCCCCTCCCCCCCACATGTCTGTCCCCTTTTCCCACGTGTATATTTTGTCCCTTCTTACAACGTTCAGTACTTAGTTGGTCCCATTTTACAACATGTAGTATAATGTATCCCTTGTTTAGAATATGTAGTAATTTATCCCTTTTTATACAATGCAGAACTTTGTACTAATTTCAAACACCCCAATACATCTGCATATCCCTGGGCCTTCTGCGACCGTCCGAGAACTACCAAACTCCTCCGTCGGGCGGCGGCGGCGTTCCTGGGGACCGGGGGACGACTTATCGCCCGGATCATCTGCCTCCTGTCCCCGTCAAGGCCGATGGATCATCCCGGCCTGTCACCTCCTTGTCCCCGGCTGTCGGGGGCCGGCCGCCCGGCCAACCCCCCGCCCGGTCCCGGGGGGCTGTCTCCCGGCGGAGAAGGCCGGGGGGTCGGGAGGAAGGAGCCGGGGGTCGGGCGGAGAGGGCGGAGGGTCCCCCGGGTTAGGGGCCGGTCCCCTCTCTCCGGGCGCGGTCCCCGGACGCCCGGTGGCCAGTCGCTGACCCCGCCACCTCCTGTATGCCTCCAGGGCTGCCTCCAGGGTGAGACGCTTCCGTGAGGGCAGGGTGTGGGGAAAGAATGGCTGGTTGTCCAAGTTGTGGATTTCAGGCAATTCTCCCTATAGATAGCCAATTTCTTGAGTTTTGCCTGCAGGTTAGCCTAGATCAGGATGCATGCTGTAGAAAATCCCAAGGCTTTAGTATAGGAATTTTCATGAATCATTTCATTATTAAACATTATACATGATGTAAATCTTTTTTTTTTCATCTGTATCCATATACATTTAACATTTTCAAAGTATTTTGAAAATTCATTCATTATAGATAGATATATATAACAATTATTTGGTTATTTTCTATTGTTTCTTAAGGGATTTTGTCTACAAATTCAGTCCAAATAGCCTGCAGGTGCTTAGAAAACTGTAAATCAGCTATCCGTGGTAGGGACAATTCTTGAATGAACAGTCAGAGGAGAACTTGAAATGCTCAAACACTGAGACCTTACACGCATGTATTTGTCTAGAAACGCATAGATTTTCCTCAAATGAAATATTCTCATAATTATACAAAGGATTATTTTGCACTGAGTACTAGGCAAAACATGAACCATAAAGACTATGGTAATCACATGACCATGGGGATGTCAACAATCTCGACACTGCCATGGCCCTCAAAACTCCAGTCCCGCCTCTGACTCCCATGTGGATCCAACCTAGTCAGTGTATTAGGCTATGGGGGGGTGGGGGGGGGGGTGCCTGTGGTTCCGGACGCTATTCATCAGAAATAATAAAATGTACCCCTTTCCTAAAGAATCTTGGAGGTAGGTCTAACAAAGAAGTGTATGTGAGCGGGGGAGGCATATGACGTCGAGAGGGCCGATAGAGCCGGCCGACAGGGCCGACAGGGCCGACAGGGCCGACAGGGCCGACAGGGCCGACAGGGCCGACAGGGCCGATAAGCCCCACCCCTATGCCCCCTCCCACCCCCGTGTAGAGTAATTAGGCCCTTCTGATTAACCCAATCAGCTTTCACGCTCCATTGGCGTCGAAAGTGAATTAGTCGACGTTTTTCTGGCCCCAGTCGACCAGGCCGATAAACAGTCGATTGACACCTCATCGGCAGTTTCACTTATTATCGTGTTCAATCGACCGAGAGGCTCTCGGCCTAATGCGACAATGGCGAACGAAGGTGGCGAATTAATTCCATCCCCGTTTGGATGGGCCATAATTAATAGTCGGTTTTCAGGCGGGGCGCCCCCTATTGAGCTAAAAGCGCATTATTGAGTCTCACCAAAGGCGCCAGGGGGCGTGACGATCGTCCCTGCCGCCAGGGGTCAGGGCAATCAATGTCCACCAGAAGTCACTGTATTTTAATGGGAGTTTACATTGGGTTGGCAAAGTGGGCCTGTGATGGAGATAACCTTCAATGAATGGGTTGAGAAGTGTGTTTTGAAAATAGACTCAGTTAACATTGATGTGCAAACTCTCTGTTTAATCGGCATTGTCAATCATTAATAATATTATTTGTGTTCACATCAGTGGTCTACATGCATGGTTCAAGCATAGATACATTAAGATAAAGATATTATGTACGTGTCTATATGGTTCAAGATATTATAATCCAGTGGCCGATCAAGCTTCTTGAAAAGGTGAGATGCGCTAATAGAAAGAGGGGTACCCCTTTATTCCAGGATTTTATATTTAAGAATCTAGATTTGTTCAAAAAGGTGGGGGCCTCACCCCTGAATCCTTCCACTGCCATCTGCTAATATTGAGACTGCATGGTGTAAGAACCGAACACTATGGGTGGCTTGAGGAAGGTGTTTCATAAGAAAATAGGAAACATAGCTTACAATGATAAATTTGCCTCTTTTAGCAACTCGTTAGCTTATGAAACACAACTTAATAGCGGCTTTGTCAGTAACACCGTGTATATACACATTTCCTACTTACATAGGCCTATACTTAACTGTTTTTGAAATTTCTGGATACCTCCCTGTGGATATAAGCCTATTATGCTGTATTCTATACGAAAATCGGGATCACGACAAGGCCTACCATTATAACGTTATGCAAGGCATGTGTATGATTGATCTTGATTTACAGTATTCAAAACATCATATTATTATTTCTACTGTCGTTCTCATCCTCTGATGACTACATTGTTGGTCTCCCTATATTATAGAACTTGCGAAGCATTGAGGAGAAGAAAAATATAAAGAAGGAATTTTCAACAAATGTCGGGGATGAATCTACCTTAGCTTGAAGTTGTATCTTGTTCTACGTAATGATCCTTCCTCGGGGATCCATCCCTTACGTTTAGCATTTATCATATTTGACAGGTTGTCCAGTTAAGCATAAACAGGAAATAGCAAATTGATGTTGACAGTTTCAATTCAAAGTGATGGTTTTCAGACCAAAACCAAAGTCTTTAGATATTCAGATCGACCACAACCTCGATGATTATATATATTCAATTTATGTACATGTATGACTTTGTTTTCTCTTGAAATGATGTATTTACCGGTGTGTATATGTAAGTGCGCCTCCTAGAAACTGATATTGGTAAGAAAGAGTCTGCATTTACTGGTAGTTAATAGAGAGAGACAGGTGCATATATATTGGCCAGAGGACAAGTAGTCAATCTTTCTTTTTTTGCCATTCTATTTACTCTGGCTGGGGATGGGATTTCTCCAGTATTCCTCTCTGACCAGCCAAATCCTTTATCTCAATATAAGAATTAATCTTTTATAGCAACAAAACTTGTTGTAGGTTTGGAAATTTTCCTGAGGTATACCAGTCATCATTATTAATAAGAGATAACTAGTCAACAACATTAAAACAAATGCTCTTGCAGTCATCACTCCTCTGTAACGAAATAATATTATCATGCCTTACTATTTTTCTTATAATAAAACTCATAATTTTGACTGTAAAATAAAACAGTAATATATCGCATTAGAATAAATAAGATTGGATGTTTTACGATGAATATTATAAGGCATACAATCACTTTTGTTTATTTTATCTTACTGTGGGAAATTCCGAAAGTAAACTTGATAGTATAAGTAGATATACGATGCAGATGCATGCTCATCATGCAACACACCATACATATTAGCATTAAGATATAGAAGCTAAGGAATGTAGACACCTATACTTCTCACACCTTTTTTGTCACCCTTTAAATCCTAAATGTGACCCCGCACCACTAAATGAGGCAGAAGTCGTTGTGTAAAATTTCTGAGAAAATTGCCTATAATAATAGAAAGAAGTCAAAAAGTCTAAAAATGAGTTTTCTTCAGAAATTACATGAAAAATACCTCAACAATAATTTATACATTTTACTACAACGTATAATCTATTTTACATACATATTTCACAGTCTTTCAAGAGTATGATATATTTGGTCTATAGAGATATGCATTGCAAAACAGATAATGCCTGATGCCTGATACTTGAAACGATCATAGCCCAAGTTCTATAAATGTTAGAAACAAAGTTTATTTCACCTTCTCCAATAGCCAAAAGGTCAAAAACTCATTTCTGTGACTTATGCCTCGCTATGTGGTGGGGGGTCACAAATATTCAATCACATGCTAACAAACTCATGAAAACCTGTTAAACCTCTCATACAAACATCAGAACCACTCGCTTCCATTTTCCCAGCATAAAAGAGTAAGCCTGATTTGCTACTCTTCCAAGTCAATAAGAAAAACATCATGAAAGAGGCAGGTTGGGTCTAAACTCCCCCAGTAATAGGGTAATAGTCTAAACAGCCACTGGTTTCTGGGCACCAGATTGCAGGTTGCTATGGGCGCCGTTGCCTCCAGCGACAAATACCTGTCGATGGCGGATCTGGCCATCAGGTGAAATTACCCGTGCGACTTGGTGCGATTGTTCAATTTATATCTCATTAGCGGGTCGATGAGAGGGGTGGCCAGAAAACGGGGATCGACCAGCGGGGAACTGGAGATGGTCGGAGGTTGGGTTCTAAATTTGGAAGCTATCGAGGACGGGGGTACTTCCTCGCTGAAGGCGGTTTCCCATCCATAGTGCTTTTCATTTTGAAGGTATTTAGGGTGTCAGTTGTCAAGTGTATGTGCAGTTATACAATTGAGTTTACAGTCCTATGTTAGGACAGAACTCAATGAGAGTCAATATTTACTACTGGTTAAGTTGATTTGTTACACTTGGAAAGGAAGGTCAACATATATGTAATACCTAATATGTATACCTGCTATTCTATAATGGTAACCACCAGTGGCGGATCCAAGGGGGTGAGGAAAAAGGGGCAATTGCCCCCCCACCCCCAGACCCAAGGTAGAAAATTATATGATGTTAAAATTGGAAGATCTGTGTAAAATTGTGTTTTTATTTTTCATTTTTATAAGGGGGTTAATGGTTAGCCTGGCTCTGGGATATTGGGGGTATATTGGGGGTATAACGCGCATTTAATTCAATAACCCCAGAATATTGCATTCTACATATTAGGTTTTGCAAGGAATCGACGGGCGATATACCACTGTGCGCGGTACAAGGCCATACAAACCTGTTTTACCAAACAACGCTTTAGTTTAGACAAGGAAACCTTTTCATTCATCGAGCAATTAACGTGTTACAGGGCGGATTTAGCCCATTGGGTGCGCGCCCCTCCCGATAATTGCCCCTCGAAACATATAACCTAGCTTTCTTAATGTGAGAGGTTGAAGCTAGCCCAGCTGGGAGATGGTCTTGGATCGATCAAGTGCAGTGAATGTTGAACGATTAAAAGATATTTAAGCCACCATTTCATTGCAATAAGAAGTACCCCCGCCTCTACCCAACACCTACTCATAAGATCGAGCAGCTCTAAAGGTATAGCCCCCAAAGTCGTTGAGCAGCTCAATGCCAAAGGAGGAAATGCGGAATTATTCATATCGGCCCACGGCACTCCCCCACCATTATCGAATTTCGAATTTGCGTACGAATCATTTATTTTATAACTGTCATCGACCAAACGATTACGGCCAGCCCGCGTAAGAAATTGGCGCAATAAACTTCTGGCGCACTCGCTCCGTACCCGATACAACGACGTGAAAATTGCCAACACAAATTAAGTCGCCGCCGCCCGCCGCTTGGGGGCGCGTCGAGCTTAACACTGCCACCTAGCGGTAATTGGGCGTAATTCGGGTCGGTCACGCTTCAGTGGTTTTGTTCTGAGCAGCTCGTCATAGCTGAGTGAGTCCACAAAGAAAGTTTTCCTCTTCAACTGCGTTTTGGTTTTGGTTTGCGCAGCCCTTAAGCGATGGTCGATTGGCGTTATTATTCTACCTGAGCGGATTTTGGGCCACAGAGTCCAACCCTATCACGCATCATAAGGTGAAAAACTTATAGGTATTATAACTGTAAATATGTATATTTTTTCGCTCCTAGATTTTCACGCATTTAGAACCGAGTGACATTTTTCGCATCATCATGATTTCACGCAGGTTATGGTTGTCTCCGACGTACCCATTATATTTCATGTTTTGACTCACAAAATGTTTTTACGCTTTCTCGGTAATGCGCAAAATGCGCAAAATATATAAAGCGCATTAATACATTCACATTATTTGGCTTGTTATCAAGGTGTTGGGTGCTCCGTGTCAGCTTAAGGTCACTCAGGTAAATTAGCGTTAATTATTTGACACTGATTTGAATGATTGATGCCAAAGGTTTGAGTGCATTTTTGATTGCCCATTCAATGATAATTATAATTATTGGGCGTCAATGCATTTTGACGGGGTAGTAATTTTCAGCACAATGTAATGCAATTATACAATAGTGCAAATAGTAAATTATGAGGCGTTTTAGTATCTACAACACATTACGTAACGTAAACGTAAGGAAACTCTTATTTCAGGTATAGTACAGGTCTATTAACAAATAAGTTATACACGTATATATATATAGGGCATATCGTCCTGACTTTAGGATTCATTGCAAGTGGTAGAGTGATAGTCTGTTGGTTTCGCTACCTTCTGGGTAAGGAGTTTTAGCAACTCCAACCAACGAAAGTAGAAGCTAATCCAAGCTAAGGGCTCGTTGCTCCAACGCATCCCGTAACGTAATGTATCCTGTTTCTCAGCTGTTTATGAATCATTTCAAAATTCAACCAATAGAAGTGTGTTATTATGTCAAGTTCATTTACAAATATCTAGCTACTAGCTTCATTTGCCAAGAATTGTATTAATGTTTGGAGACGTCGACACATCGAGATGCATCACTCAGGGTTGCTAAACTCCCTAATGTCCCATAAGGGAGTATAACCTGTGTATCCTTATATATATATATATATATATATATATATATATATATATATATTCAAATGGCATTGATATTATAGTAATTGTATATAATGTTATGGAATTGCTCTCCTTTTGATACAATATCAAATTAAAGATGATTAGAATGCTCTTGTAAAAGGCTACATCTGATACATTACGGCAGATGTTAAAATTTATGATAAAATGTCGCACCAGTTGAAGGCCGAATTTGGAATAGCGTGTCCTATTCCCCACGACTTGATATTTTCATTCTTTATGATGTAGGAAATGGATGGTACCAACTTACCAAGGGCTCATTTTGGCTTATTTTTCCGCGTCTGTTTTGATTCCAACAACTTAACAATTGGTACAATTGAACAAAGGTAGACAGTATCTTGTTCACTTTGTGCATATAACCAATTGTATGAGTATGAAATGGAAAGGATGTTACCAGACGTACATAAGGGAATAACCAAGCATTCCAAAAGTATATAGATTATCACATCACATAGTATAAATAGGGCACGAGCCACTGGTAGGTGTAAATATACCTGACGGACGGTAGCTGACAGAACACACCTCCCAGCAGGCGTGATGCCGGGGAAAATCAATACTAGACTGCTATATAATGAGCAGTATGTTCATTGTTAGGGAGAGAGAACCACTTACTGTTTGGACTATATGGATCGAGAGATTCGAGGGGTTTTGGTTAGCGATACATTTGACAAAGGGACATCTGGTGACTAATAGAAGATCTACTGTATTATTGCTGGATGTGAGCTAAGCAGACTCTATGGGAAACTTACGCTCCATCGGATTGGAATTGTGAAACTTAGGAGGCTTATCATCATCTCACTGGCACATGTATGCATCACCGTATCCGCCAAATAAACCTGACTTACTGCCAAGCTTTGTTCATGTTGTGGATTGAGCGCCTATCTCGTGAACCCACTCATCACTTGACTAGCGACGATTAAAGGAATAAGTAGTAACAGAGACTGCGAATACAATAAACAGTTCCCCATTTATTAATCAATACCATAAACAACAAGTAGCGTTCACAATAATATGGTAAGAATGCATGATGTTTCTGTAGAAAAAACATTCACTCAATACAGATAGAAGTACATATGCTATAACAGATAGGAATTAACTCACCAATTTACAAGCATCATTGATAAACTAATTACATCTAATTAAATCATTAATCGATACGAACTTAACCTATTCTCTGTCATATAGTGAGTTGATGAGCTTGCCACGATTTTGAGCGCTGAAACAATATTGAAACGATCAAGTTCAATTAAGCCATTCAATGAGTAATCCTTATCCGAAACCACTAAATCTAATAAATCACTTTATAATCTATGTAGCTTCTGAGTGACCCAACCGATAAGGTAAACTTTACAGTTCAGTGAGCAGCTCAGGGATTAAGTATTGCTCACAGCAGTAACTCACGAGTCACTCAATGACTAATAACAACCTACACCTAATATAATGAGCTGATAGGGAAAACATCCACTGATTAGCCTGATTAGCCTACTAATTTAGCCTGCTAATTTAGCCGAGTTAATTAGCCTAACGACATCATTTTGTGTGCATCCTCCGTGGGGCTCAACGATAACCCCCCGATCATCTCCCAAACTGACGGTTTCCATTTAATTCGGCTATCTTCACTCTGACCCCCCTGACATCAACCCCCGACCCCTCGGCGCCCCGATATTATCATGTCAGTCCGTCATATACACCGAATTATGTTGGCGGGGGCCCAGGCCCCAGCCGCAATTAAGTCCTCTTAATATATCGAATTAGATGATTCCCTGGCTAGCTGATAAGCCGTGACAGTTGCGCCTATCGAGTTTTGCCCGCCTACCCTTCCACTGGTAAATAAGCCCCGTTCTTATCTTATCTCTGCCCGCCGCAGCCCACTGGATTAATATAATGATCCTTGTCGTCAGCGGCCATTAAGCTGCGATAACACGGGTATGGGAGGGTATGGGGGGATTAGTGGAGGGTAGGAGGGATTTAGGGGGGTGGTCGTCGTTTAGTTATTGATTATCAATCCTGGGCCGTAGATTTAGGGAGTTGTCAGTGCCTCGCTGGGGGCGGGGCGCATCCCCCGCCACTGGGACTCACGGCCTTGGCATGACGGCGTCGGGCAGTCGACCCCTAAATAACGTTACACCCCCTCCCTACCCTCAACCAACCAAATGATACTTTAGCAATCCGCACAACCTTTGGTGAACAGCTGAAGTACAGAATGAGGGGTAACTTGACTCAAATGAGCTAATACATTTTCATGTGATATAAGTACTTTAGTCCTTGTTGTCTGCAGGGACGGATCCAGAAATTTTGAAAAGGGGGCGCCCCCGTGGCGCCCATATTAAAGAGGCTCCCGGGGTCCCTCAAAGGAAACAAGTAGCGACAAGAGGCCTCTCAGGTTTGACATGGGACATTGACATGTTTTAAACAATGGAAAGGGCCATCAGCGCCAGTAAAACCGATGAAATGAAGGGTTTCTAGACCGATATAATATTATTATGACCTTACCCATAAGCCAATACACAGATGGATAGCCATGCAACATATAGCCAGCCTTACTCAAGGTGCTTAGAGCAGTTCGGCCACTATTTGAGCAACTCCTGAGCAACTCCGAGCAGTTCGTTCTATCCCCTTTTAGAAACTCGGAGAAGTTCAGTCCTTTAAGAGCAGTTCACCTCAGGTACCCATGCACCATCTTATGAGAACAATAGAAATCAATTAAGAAGCTGTGTTATGAAGTAAATTCATGTGTTTAATAGGCTTTCTTTCATGGCAGATAAAAAAACCCATAAAATTTAATTTTAATTTGATAAAAGACATTAAATGTCTTTGCCGTGAGATCGGGGAGCACTAAGCAAAAGCCGGTGATCCACAGCCATTAGGGAAATACACACCGTTTAAAATTGATCTCTCTCTTATGTATTAGTGTGAGTATATTCCCGGGTACAAATTGCCTTTTTGTGACAACATTTATCCAAAATGCTAAAATAAATTACGTATGAAATTAAAATCAACATGTTTACCGAACAACCTTCGAAAACGGTTCAAAATCGGTTAATAATCGCATCTTGCTTCACCCCCTTAGTTATAAGCCGGAATATTGCCAAAAGGCAGAGGGGGGTGTGTAGAGTGGCACTTACCCCGGGCCTATTTAGTGGTTCACTTAGCAGGGGGAGTAAGATGGATCACCCCATTGGACACCGGCAACAAGCGGCGCCCACCTCGTTACCATAACAACGTGTACACAGCGCCGATCTACCCTCCCCCACCACCCCCCACCGCCCCTCCTCCTGTTTCTGACGCCCAGGTAATTAGATGGATATATGTGTGTTTTTGTATGGGATTCTCAAAAAAAATAATATATAATTATATAAGCTGAAGAGATGGATTTATCTATTGCCGCTTGTACTAGTGGTGGATCGTTTTTCAACACTTCAGGTATTCTATTTTTATCTATAATTATCTACTATAATTAGAGTTTTGACATTGTAAAGATATTAGCAGGTATAAAACGTTTATACTTAACCCAAACAATAACTAGACATGTCCACATCTTATAATGTCCACCAGAGAACCACCAACAGGCAAAGACAGTCATAAGACCACTTTTTCTAGAACTAATTTTTTTTTAAATTGTTGTTCAATATCTCAATTATTAGTGCATTATGTTTATAGTTAATCCAATTGGTAAATTTAATATAGTCAATATAACCATGTCACTTAAATAACATTTAAATATATCTGTCTCTGCGCAATAATACAATATGCTCATCTTTCATACAGATGTAGCTTATCTCACGGAATCAGATCAGTAGGAAAAGTGGGATCTTATATCTAAAACTAACAAATTATTGATACACTTGCCCTGCACTTCTCATAATGCCCTTCAGAAAATTAACGATACAGACCTATACCAGTGACACTGGGATAGATGGCAATAGGTCTTGTATACGTACGGTTTGTCACATAACTGTGCCCCATCCAATAAAAAGTCTAAATTGGATCCAATAGTCTACTCCGCCCCTGTACCCTACCCCTGTCACTACCACTTCTTTTGACCCTTTGGTGATCCCACACGGACGTCCACGAACGGCGTCATAGGGGTTGTGTCGCCATGGTGACCGCCGGTCTAAGACTTATTACATTCCATTACAATGCCATGCCTCACATCTATTTGACATTGTGGTTTTGTCTTGGTATGTGTTGTGTTTCAGGTTAGGCGTGGGAGTAGTGGTATTTCGGACAAGTTCCAAATGTGTCTGATAATATTGTTAATACGTGCTAACGTTGTGTTAGTTACATTACGTTTCACAAAGACGTATTTCGTGCAGAATATTAGGGGCCATCCATAAGTGACGTCATGCTATTTTTGACCATTTTTGACACACACCCCCTCTACCTTTTTCATATTTTTTTCTTCTGCAGGAATGTTAAGTGGACTGGACCCCCCCCCCGGCCTCATGACGTTATTTATGGATGTACTTTTTCTTTTTCTTTTTAAAAACTATGATATATCAATCATTGACCAATTAATTGTCTTAGAAATGCAAAACTATGAATCCTACTGCCACTTCTATGTATAGTAATTTCTATTCATCTTCTATTCTATGCATAAAACATGCAACAACACTAGCAGATCCAGGATTTTGAAGAAAAAAAAAGGGGGGGGGGGGGCGTTGGAAAAATCTTTCTTTAATTACTTTTTGGCCGAATTTTACATTAAAAAATACAAAATTATCAGAGAAAAGGGAGGGGCCCGCGCCAACTCTTAGCCCAAAATTCATATCCTCTCCAAGCCACGCAACAGAAACCCTAGTTACACTCCGTCTACACCAGGGGGCGCCAGCTGCTCACGAGTTCCTCACAACCTGCTCCCCTTCTGCTCGCGGGCACCTGGGGTTAACGAGATCTTGTTCAAGTGAATACGTTTTCATTTTCTCTCATCGGCGGCAAATTAAAAGAGGGCTTGTGAGTGGCTGGTGTGAGCCAGATGTGCAGGCGGCAGGGCTGTGAGCGCCAGGGGAGCAGCTCCTTTGAAGGTGGCGAGCTGCTCAGAGCTGCTCACTGGGAGCTGGTACCCGCCGACAGCCCGCTAACCGCTGGGGATCAGCGGGTCAGGGCTGTCTCGCCCCGCTGGCGCCGCCTCCGGGCTGTGGGGAGGGGAGGGGTAGGGGAGGACACTTCGAATGGGAAATTTTATTGTAGCCATTACTGTTTGTTTCACTGCATGAAAATAGACCTTTAAGTTTCTGTAAATGGGGCCATTGAGGTTTGAAATTCATCAACGACCTTGCAAAGGTATTGGAAAGGTAACATATCCTATGCCTTTAATGAACCTCAATGGCCCCATGTACAAAATTAAAGGTCTTAAAGGTCTATTTTCATGCAGTGTTTGGTCCACAAACTTTTTATTGTTCCTAATATAATATAATGTAATTCAATGATATTAGGTGATGTATAGCGTTACGGTTTATATGACATTGTAGCCGGAAAGCATCGATATTCATGTCGCAACGCTGTAGAAATGCAATTTCTCGGTTGCATCCCGGTTTACATCGAGGCATGCTTCAACTCCAAAATCATGAAGGTGTATCAATAAAGATCTCTAATAAAAGTACGGCATCAACATCATGAATTAAAAACTCGGTATCCTTCCCTTTCCAACTGCCCATGTAAATACCAAACTATTACACTTCTCTTGAGGTTAACCGTACTAAACTATTGACTGCAAGCTTTTAGTACAGGTACGTATTTTCACACAGAGTAATCCCCCTGTCCCCGGGCCCTGCCTCTTCCCACTTGAGGTGAGAGGAAGACGCGTCTGTGGTTGATGGGGGGAGGGAGTCCTAGCTTGATAGGGGGCAGTGTAAGGCAGCAGCAGCTCAGATTTGATTTGCCCAGAGCAGTTCGGCCCTTTGTGCATAGCAAGAGGACAGGTTGTCAAAAAACCCTTGAGCAGTTCATAAGCAGTTCAGAGCAGGTTGTTTCCCTCTTAAACACATCGGCAGAAGTACAGAACGTTTCAGAGCAGCTCATGAGTAGTTAAGAGCACTTTGGTCTCTTTGAGCATCTCAAGAATAGTTCATATACGTCAGGTTCTATTTTGGGTGTTCAGAGCAGTTCAGCTATGGTATGTCTAAACTCCACCTTAGAGAAATTTAGTCACTCTTTGAGCAATTCATGAGTCGCTCGTGCAATTTAAGCCCTCTTTGAGCAACACCTCGGCAGCGCAGAGCCGCTTTGCTCCTCTTTGAACAATACCTGATAGGTAAGAGCAGTTTTTCCCCATTAGAGGAACTCTCAAGAATCTCAGAGCAGTTTGTCCCCTCTTTAAGCAATTCCTGAGCAGCTCAGAGCAGTTCGATCCTCCTATGAGCAGCTCGCGGCAAGCGGCATGCAGACACGCGTCTCGCCTTACCTGAGGTGCCGACCAATACGATCCGCTTCAGCCCGCTCCACCTCCAGATTTTACCGGTCATTAGTCAGAGTTACTCCCTCCAACACCCTGGCGGGGGGGGGGGGGGCACTGACTCCTTGGGGGGTGACCAAAAACTTTCACGAATCCCAAATTCAATAAATAGTCACGATTCCAAATTTTGGGTTCGTGACGGATTCGTGGTCACGAATTTCATGCTCTTGTATTTGTCATTTTTTCCTATTTTTCTCACTTCCAAATTATTTCATTACACGTGAAAGGTATTCTGTTATATAAAGGGATTTATTATAAACAAATATATGCACTTTATGGACACTTTTTTCAATGATTGAAAATGTTCGTGAATACTCTTGAAGATTCGTAAATGTTTTCTGGACACACCCTAGGTTCGTGATGCACAAAACTACTTTCACGAATATTCGTGATAATGTTTTTGTCTCTCACGAACCTAGGGTATGTCCAGAAAACATTCACGAACCTTTGTGAGTGTTCACGAACCTTCTAAAACATGCAAAATGACCCCTATAAAGTATCTCTATAAATTACTTTTTCTTATCCCTTAGAAGGACATTAGAGTATAACAAAATAGTTTGGAAATGGAAAAAATGGAAAAGATGGAAAAAAATTATACCTAAAGATTTGTGATCACGAATCTTTCACAAACCGAAAATTTGGAATCGTGACTATTATTGAGCTTCAGATTCGTGAAACTCTTTTGGTCACCCCCCTTGACTCTCAACCCTCTAAGCCCGCCAATTTTGCAAGATGACAATTCTGTGTGATCTCCATATACAAGTTTACAGCCCCTTGTTTTCTGAGATGCCAAGGACATCCCCTTGTTTTCCATACAGCTACTGTATTCATTCTTCAATCATTATGACACAGTTACCCTCATGAATACTTTGAACGGCCTAAAATGGATTAAAATGTACCCTGATACTTTCTTTTGGTTACAAGATAGCAAGAGTTTGCTATATCTGGCTCTCACATGATAGTAAGCCTGTTTTTTTAGAGTTGTCCAGGAAGTGACATCCCCCATTTTCCTTCCTTTGCCAAAATCCTAGAATTCGTTTTGCACTGGGTACCCAAAATCCAAGTGGATCCCAGCCGGAGGTGTGTTTATAATAACGTTGCAGTAGCGTTCTTTTTGGTTCTGGTTTGGCTCTTGTTATGCTCTTTTGATGACTCCCAATTACGTCGCTGCAACCTACTGCTGCGACGTTCCACCACGACATTATTATAACGTTCTAGTTATGTTCTTTGACCTAAACAGAATGTTCTTATAACATTCTGTTTTGGTTTCATCCTAACCTCCCCAAAAAATAATGTTGTAATAATGTTCTAATTTGGTGCGCTTTCAACCTCACCATCAATAACGTAACTGTTACGTCCATCTTAGCAAGTGACAAACTGACTAAAAAAGTATGGTTGCAGAACGTTTCTGTTACGTCGCAAGCTGGCTGGGAAGTTACCTCCTTTCCCCAGGCTCCAACCCCTTCCCCACCCAAGCCTCCTAAAACCCTCCCCTCCCCCGGACGTCACCTGTGATCTTCTGCCAATTGCCTCTAACTCGCCTCTAACAAATGCGGCGCCACAAAGCCCCTATTGCGTGCGGCCGGTTTATAAGTATTGATGGAGGTGTGGCCGGGGCCAGGGCCAGCGGCGAGACTAAAAGGGAAGATTTAAGACAGGAGGAGACAGAATCAACTAGGCAGGTGGAGGGGTTGAGTAGGGGAAGGTGGGGGAGTGGGATCTGGGTGTGGGGCGTAGACTACACCCCAATGTGTGTGTCGAAAAGTAAAGGACGTCGGATCTTTTTAGCTCTAAGAGTCTAAGAGGGTAAAATGAGTGTGAGCAATTCACAGAAACTTGGTGTAAAATGTATCACTCCACTCTACGTGGTTAATGAATTGGACTTATTTGATAGATTAGAAAACTTCTAGGATTATTCATACTCTATGTAAATAAAAGAGGCTAGGTTATTCATTATCCTTAGAAATATCCACCCGACATAATATTATTTTAATTGATATGTTCAGGAACACTTCTTCATAAATGTTCAACAACCAAAGACGTTCTCCGAAATGGGTCCATTTTCAAACCTGCAATAACCAAACATCGGACCCGGGCAAGTTGCCCCCTTACGGGAGGAGAAGCAAAAACAGACAGAAATGATAGGTCAAATGGAATTCATCGTGTTTATCATGGATTTATTGCAAAGAAATGACGGTAGTTTTTATAACAATAAATTATAATATTATTCCAATTCAGTGTATATATGTGGGAGGTCATTAATTTTCCCACTTCATAAATGATTTATTTCATAGGATAAATTTCATACCCTGATGAATTCATACACAAACTTCAAAAAATGAATTTCATTATGTATAACCATACGAAATATCTGGCTTTATGGGTTGGTAGTGAAGGCAAATAATTGCAGGTTTCCTCTTCAATATGTCATGACTAACAAGGCATGCACAGTGCTAAGTCATGAAAGCATCATTTGGAGTGTTCGAATTCTACAATGCAGAAACTAGGGGCACGTTATTGTACTTGATTCAGTCTTAATTAGCACTGATAATAAATCGACAATATAGCATCA
Source organism: Lepidonotus clava (assembly GCA_936440205.1). Lineage (NCBI taxonomy): Eukaryota > Metazoa > Annelida > Polychaeta > Phyllodocida > Polynoidae > Lepidonotus > Lepidonotus clava. The sequence goes on from OW387145.1 coordinate 37,976,961, forward strand.
GAATGATCCAAATGGTCTCTCTAATCTCTAACTTAGAAGTATTCATCAATTTACTTTATCAACAAAAGTCTCTCTCTCACACACATACAAAATTATACTTTCTATGTTGCAGCCTCTGAGAGGGAAAAAGAATAAATCTAATTTAAGATAAGCCTGAATGGTATTGAGTCTGGTGAATTTAAAAATAATATTTTTAAATTCACCAGACTCAATATTATATCGGCCTATTTTGTTCACGGCTTTAATAACAAACTAACAAATCATAATTATCATAACCTTTACCCCTAAACCCACCCCAGCAAGATGCATACATGTGTTATTGCACAAACTCCGTCCATGAACAAATAGCCAGGGCCATGGGAAAGAGTCTTTTGGGGGGATACCTTTCCGCTGGACACCTTAAATTTGGTGTGACACCATAGGGTTGTCTTGAACTTTACACATGGTAATACCCCCATTGGTTATGACAGCAACTTCCCCTTTAGAGCAGTGTACATACAGAACTGATACCTCTGCAGCAGGTAGATATTATATTATGAAAATTATCTTCATGATATGTCACAAGGTGTCTACACAATTGGAAACATTTGCATGTTTACTTCTGTACACGCTAAGATACCATGATATTATACTAATGAGATGAAATGAAAGTGGCTAGATACGATTTCAAATTAGGCATGTACTTTTGTAATTTCTTTACATACCAAGAATTCTATTTCTTATTATGTCAATTGTGCGGGTATGAAATTGATTTGAATATCAATTATCTACCCACATGTTATCACATTTAGGTTATAAAACCTCGAATTGGTAAAAAAAAACTCTAATAGATCATGAACAGACATCTCACTTCTAGTATATTATATTGAAAATTTGGGTGACTTTTCAACATTTTACTCGAAACTCTTCCCCTTGTTCCTATTTTTAGATCAAACTTTTTAAAAATCTGTTCCTCGAAACAAATATATACTCATTTACAACTTTCACCTCATGATCATAGTCATTACAAATGATAAGTGTGTGATTTGGCACAAATGAGATGTATATATTATCATCTGTGTCATTCGAATATCGTTGTGACTATATAATTATATAACTATATAACAAAACAACAATATAACTATATAACTATGCCTGCTATACCTAATATCATTCAGTGAATACACTATGATATTTATGATAGAATGATCGATGATGTAATCGATGATTTTCTAGTATCTGTAAAATCTATAACCACGTTAATTAGATATATAGCAGTGACTGGATATATTGTACTGACTGGCCATTTGCATTCCATGCATACCAACGAAGAACTTTCCTCAAGGATTCCACCGTAAACAGGAGAGCAATTCAATCTGAACCTGGCACAGAGTCGAGTGGTAATAGGCTCCCACAACAACAGGCAGCAAGCAGAGAGCAGTTTAAACTTGTCTTTTGACCCAGCAAGTTCCTGATTGAACACAGAGTGATTGATAGAGCCTCCATGTTCACGTCAGAGGGAGTCAACCTTCTCCTTCATCAGTTTAAACATGGTAATTTTACCAGCCACTGAGCAGCTCTGAGCAGCTCCAATAGAGAGAGTGGAGCTTGTGGAGCAACTCTATTATGTCCATAGGAGAAAAAGCCCCACATCAAAAGGACATTGGTGATGTCTAATATTGCCAATGGTTGGGGTTTTTAAGGGGTGGCCTGGTGCAGGGTTCCTCCTCCAGGGTCTGGTAGTTAGTCCCCCACGTTCTCTGCCTCCTCCAGGGGGTTATATTCATCACCCCCACACTCCATACAGTGATTACTCTCCGGTCAACATGTCAGACATAACTCAGCAACACCCACTAAACTGGTTTAACATTTCCTCCCAGCTCACCTACAACTATTAGCGAGCGGCCACTCATTATGTTGCACTGCAGGATCCGTGATTCTCCAAGTAACTCTTTGAAGAAGCCATTCTCCTCGGAGCACTCCCAACTCCCCACCTTTCCGACCCACATTCGCCGAGTGAGCCGGGCCAGAATGCGCGGTACATGTGCTGCCACCAGCGGCAAACTTGGCGGATTCCCCGCCGGAAGTAATCACTTACCGCTGCGCAAAAAGCCCGGATGTTAATTGTGGCCCTGACCGCTAGATGTCTCTCCCACTGAGAGCGACGCCATCGCTGATTGGCTAGAAATGTGACGGATGTGTTGGCTCTAATGGAGACAGATAGGCTGGGCACAAAGGCCACATTGCACATTCTGTCCTTGTGAAATGTCATACAGGGAGTTGTAAGTTTCCGATTCCTTATTATCAGATAATGTTATTTGTGTTTATGTTTAGTTACATATATATTAATCTCATATCCAGGTTACATGTCTACACATCATGTATGTCTCATGTTGTTTTATAGGCGCGGTCCTTTTGTAACCCACGGATGGCGCTCGCGTTTTTATATATAATAAATAGTTGTTTACCCATTTACAGGTCTTGTCATTTAATTGTTGTTTATGTGCTATTGCGTTAATGCGACTTTTATATAAACGTATATCAACAGAAGCTATGGTATGACAGTGGAACCTGGACAAGATTCAAGACAGAACTTAACGAGCATTTAATGCTCATTTGGTAATGTTTGAACGTGATGATTATTCGTGTTCAAGAGATGGACCGGACCCTGTTTCGTTAATGCGACTTTTATATAAACGTATATCAACAGAAGCTATGGTATGACAGTGGAACCTGGACAAGATTCAAGACAGAACTTAACGAGCATTTAATGCTCATTTGGTAATGTTTGAACGTGATGATTATTCGTGTTCAAGAGATGGACCGGACCCTGTTGATTTACAGTAACGTTGTCTTGAATATGCGTACAGTCTTCATCATGACCTGATTAAATTTGACATGAAAATACAGTATGGCGAAACCCACTCCGTGGTTAGGTTTGTAGAAAACAAAATATATGTTTAAAGTCTATATTTTAAGTTTAAAAGTTTAGAATGAAAGGTGCCTTTTATAGTAGCACAGCGTGTTTGTCTAGAAATGTGAGAAATTAATATATCTTAACCTAGGAAAATAAACATGTTATTGTATATTTACAAGCAGACTCTCCCTAGCGGTGCATTTCAAATACTTTAAAACCCAGGGGTAACGCTGAAATTCATTTCTTAGCTTTAAAAATGTACAAAAACGTTTTTGAAATGGATGCCTTTGACCTTTTATGGGAACACCACAAGGCCTGCTGGAAACAATAAGGCAGGAGGTTTCACGGTTTGTGCTATTGCAATCGACATCCCCTAATCAGACAGACCGAGTCATGTGATACATGTTACCAATTTACCCCTGACATTAACATCACAACGACACTCTCACCCTTAGTCCTTCCATGACCTAGTTGTCTCTTCTATATTACTTTGTGCGACCAGCGGACTTGGATGTAACTACAGTCTATTTCGCCCTCTTGACCGCTTCGGAAGCGGAAGTAGTTCCACAGAACGTCACGGAGTGGCGCCACCGTCCCAAGTACCATGTGACCCGGAAAGGGACCACGTGAACACCATTACCTTACTGGAGGCAACGTGCAAGGTCAAACCCTGGAGGTGACCCCCTGCAACAAGTCTCAATTTGTGTTTGGGGGGGGGGGGGGGGGGCTGAGGCCCGGGGTGAGGTTGTGGTAGGGGTTGTTCTTTGAAAGTGGGTATAACGATGACGCAGGTTCCTCCATCTTATTCTATTTGAAGTTTTAGCAAATTTTGCCATGAAAATAGAGTGCTTCATATGCTTCATCTGCGGCTAATGCTGTATCATTACAGCAGATTTTACTTTTAGACATCCACAGCATTATGACCTGTGGGCTTAACAATATCCAGTGTGCTATTAATTTACATCAAAATTTGCTGGAACCTTTAAACTTGTTCCCAGAAATGTTTACAGTTGCTTACATGGACAATACTTGAAGTGGTTATTTCTATCCATGGTGGTAGATATTGCTCCGATCTTCATAGAGGGAGAAAGAAACATTTATAGGCAAATTGTGTATTTTTGAGTATAAAAAAAAAGACTTAAAAATACAAATGTAAAAATGAATATGAAGCAAGAACTGTTTTCTGTCTGTCCAAATTATTGTCTCCTACTAACATCACCCTGCGGGAAAGTAGATCTTACATGTAAAAAGTGAATTTCAATTTAAAAGAAAAGGATAAGATTTCAGACAAAGTACCACCCCTTTGCACTGAGAACCAACCCAGTGTAGGTACCAACGTTCCCACAGTACCAATAACCAGTTGCTATATGCCATCCACAAGCCTGTTGGCATTTAATACGTCACGACCACTTTGCCCTGCTCTTTGTCTCCAGTATGTTTGTAAACTTCCAATTTTCTAGGTTCAACCTGGTCTCTGTATAGGCTCACCTTGCCCTGACCTCTCCTGTAAGTGCCTCCTGGGTGCTGGGTGTATGGAGGAGGTACAGGAAGAGGCCAATAAAGATGTACCACCTGGTCAGGGCATGGCGGGCGGAGGGGTTAAGGCCTGGATGGGGTGGAAGGGGGGTGGTTGAGAGGGGAGGGGGAGGTACTCGTTCTCCCAACCACGGATTGCTTAATTATTGAAGCGTACCTGCAGACTAGCCTAAATCAAGGTGCATTCTGGGAAATATGCAGACAAGTCACAAGGCTTAAGTATAGACATTTTCAGAAATCATGGCATAACTTTGGTTTAAGATTATGGAAAACAAGAATTCACCATTTTTCCATTTCATGCCTATAAATATATGATATCTTTCCAGTTGGTTTGAAAATTAATTCATTTTGCATAGAAATAAAGCAAAATGTACACTTTCTAAAGTTTTTCCTGAGTTTCTGTCTACAAAATTAGTCAAAATTAACCTGCAGGTGCATAAGATACAGTAAACCAGGTATCCATGGGGAGAATTGGATGTCGCTGATTTGGAGTAATTAACTTATGGAATTATTTCTGATACAGTGATAGTGTCTGTGCGGAAACAAAGGGCAAGGAGTATTCACAAGCAGAATGTTATATTATTGGGCTGAAATGCTACATGGCTGCAATTCGTCAATATTATTGTGTCCAACACATATGAAAGATCCATAGCGATATATTATTGTCGCCTAGCTATGTACATTATAGGTTCTACTCTTCAGCGTAAAATAAAGGGTAAAGACTTAGAAAGTCAACATTTTAGACAAAATAGGGGTACTTTTTCAGCGAAAAGTCAGTGAAAATGGGTCGTTTTTCAACCAGGAGAACACTGATGGGTTACCGATAATTCAGTGGAGTGGGGGTGCCGGGACCTGCCATCACATTCCTAACAGTATTTTGAAAGCTAAAGGTGGTAGGGAAAATGTTCTGACAAATTGTATCAAAAATCAAATCTCTTCCTTTTTATGAATGTTCATGAATCCTGGTTTGCCTTTCACAATTCTAGAATCTACCCTATAGGCAGTAGCCTTCCACGATAGGCTTCACCAGTAAAAACCTATACTGGTAGTAATACCCTGCGGTTTCCGAAAGTCAGTTTCATTTTCAGACCAAGTACTCCGCCCCTTTCCTCCATCACCCTGGAGCCTTAAGCCACATGGCCGTATTGGCGGAAAATTAATTGCCTCGCTACGGTGGATGGGCTTGACTCGCCAAGTGAACTTCAATATATTTGCCTGACGTCTCGTCGTCGGCGGCGGTGGCACATGTCCACCGGGTGCATGTGTCTGGACATGTGTCTGAGCAGGTGTTGAGCAGAGGCCAGGCACACATTGATAATACTTACCCACAGGATGTGGCTGGCACATGGGGTGCATAGGAAATATATATAAGGTATTAAAAGGGTGAACTGAACTGATTTATAAAAATTAAAAACAAACAAGCAGATGGAAAACGTCCATGGATGATGGCGGCTAAAAATCAAACCATAAACTTGCCGCTCAAAGTGAAACAGGAACAGGGAATGAATTAGTTTATATCGAGACGTTCCCAAGAAATAACAATATATAATGATGAATTATCATAATATAATTATTCATCATTATATATAATAGTAACCTCTGGAGCATATTTCTTAACCTAAATGTTGCATATATATGTAACATTTAGGTAAGGATATATGCTCCGGAGGTTACTATTTTTAGTTCACCTACTAAACGTCAAGTGAATGTTTAAGAACCAGACTCCATTTTATTTAAATATTTATATCTATTAATTTAGTTTTGGAGGCTCTTGACCGGTGAAAAGTATGGTCTATCTTTCCTTAAAATTAAATACGGATTAGAAACGCGACTAACAGGCGATTGACGTTGCAACCCAGCCAATCACAATGGTTTAAGTACGTAATTCATATACACAATTTCTGTTTGGTCAACTTACTGAAAACCAAACTTAGAACAATCTTTCAAAACAAACATTTTATTATCTAATTACTACATCTTGATTCGTAAATATATCACAACATTAGGTACATTCACATACAAAAGATCTCCTAATTCATATCATATCCCAATTCCTCAGCAATTCCCACAACCATTTCTCATGGCAGATTAATCCTAACCTTACAAATAAAACAAATGCCATCCACGCTGATCTACGACGCACTAAACAATACAGCATTTTAAATGCGCCCCAGCTATGTCCCTGGCTGGGTTCCCATGGTTTCTGACGACAGGGGAAATTACAATACAGATTTATCCCACTCATACCCCAGCCTCCCAGCGAGTCCTGACATCCCCTGAATCCTAACCACGCATTCCCTGCTTTAGTTTCCCATCTCTCCCTCATCACCGCTAATATGCGCGCGGTCTTTCCGGTTCCGGTATGCGCAAACAGTCATTTGTCAGTTGTGATCACGTGACTGATAAATCTGGCTGACCCCTGGTGGTAAAAGTTGGAGGTATCTTTTACTTTGGTTGGGGCTAGGGAGAGGTAAAAGGAGAGGTTGGTTATTGGAGAGGGGAGGTTACTGGAGAGGTTATTGGAGAGCAGAAAGTGTTGGGGAGAGCAGGGCCTTTCTGTCCGCACCTCTTCTTTTGTTTCTCCACCTTTCAACAGCTCGTTACTCAAAGATGATGCACCTTCCTGGGCTGTTTACTTATGACTCAGGTTGGCTGGCTTATGAGCTGCTCCTTTGGCCGTAACTATAGTTACGTGTAGATAATGATACAAGAGTAGCTCCATCACCACGCGAAACAATAAAAATGGTTATATTAAAAAAGAATATTGTTTATCATTTTTCTCTCCTTATTCATTTAAGTCTTTCTCTTTTTTTCCCCTTTTTTTCCTTTTCTATTTGTTTATTTTATCTAATGATTTACTTTTTTTAAATGTAATTGAGTATTTATAGATTTTATCTTATCTATCTACTTTTTTAAGCACATTAAGGGGTAAGGGGACTCCGTAGCCTCTATGGTCAGGGTATACTCCGGCCACACCCTTGTAAACCCTAATCCTTTTTTTCTTTTCCTAATTTACGTATATAAACCTATAACCCTCCCTTAACCTTTTCTCTTTTTTCCAGTTTTACAATATTTATAATAATATTTATCATTTATCATTTATTAGCGAAAGGTTGCAATCCTGTTGCTTTCTCATAATTTCCTAAACCACTCATTCTAACTTCAAATAAACAAAAAACAGAAAACGTCGTTTGAGTGCATTTCTCTTATGTTCTCCCTTTTCCTTTTTCCCTTTTTTGTATACTACTTTCTATTTAGGCCACACCCACCTCATTACTATTCATGAGCATTTTTACCACCACGCCACCTTCAGGGTGACTACTCATCCCTTATAATCCTACTGAGTCAATAATCACCCATCCAGCTATTATTTGAATCTCATAGTTAGTTTATATGGGGGAGCTAGGGTTGTATTATGTAAGGACTCAAGTGACTAGTGGGAGGGGTTATGATAATTAGGGGGCGGGATTGAGAGTATTGTAAAACATAAGTTGTGAAAAAAAGAAATAGGGAAAACGAAAATATCTTGTAATATTACAAAAAAAAGGAAAAGGGAAAACGAAAAAGTTGAATAAAACAAAAAAGGGAAAATGGCTTAGGATGGTCAAGGGAGAAAAATGCATTTAAAGGAAAAGGGAAAATGGCTTACGAGGATTACAGAATTGATGAAATAGGGAGGAAAATGGTATGAAAAAAAATTACAAAAAAGGGAAAAAAGAAAACGAAAAATTTAAAAAAAAGGAAAAAGGAAAAAGGAAAATGTAAAATATGTATACAAAAAAGGGGTGGACACTCTATACCTTGATCCTCTATATCCCCCAACCTCACATATCTAATTGATTTGTTTGAGATCTGCCAGGAGACAACATGCTATGTACATCACTAATGCCAGAGGTTTTTTTTAAGATGTTAACTTCTCATCATACAAGTAAAGAAGTGTTTTTTTCCTCAAACCACTAGCACTATTTAATGATTTTTCTATAGTGCCTATATGATATTGCATCTTACTGTACAGACACTATTAGATTACATCCAACTTCCGTTATGAGGGGAACCAATCAGCTATCAATATTGCTTTGTTTATAGCTGTATACCTCTTTCCCTGTTTACTGCGCTATCAAAAGTAGGTAATGTTAACCACATTTTCATGACATCTTAGAATGCATTTGCAAGTTCTTTTAGATTTAAGCAAATTCATTCCATGCAAAGTCTACTTCCGGTTTATTAATCGATGCCAAAATTGCATTACATTATTCCTGGAAGAAAGATCATTATCAGTCTGCATGATGTGCATATCTCAAATATTGCATCGCAATTCAGTGTCATGGACCTCCGCAGGGGGTGGCATTTCTATGTCAGATTATCCTGAGGCATGTTTAAGGTAGATCAGTCTGACAACCAGATTCATATTTTAATCCGAGCACATAACGAAAACCAGGCGTATGATGCAATTCTACGGATTCCTTGATTGAGAATGATTTACTTTTCCCCCAGCGCCAAGAACAAGCTTGATAGGCTCTCCATTGCGCTATAATAACAATAATCTTCCCCAACATCCAGTCTATGCCTGCAGATATTTAATTCTATTTCCAGCATGTTATATCTCAGAGGAATCAGGCGCATAGCATGTTAGGCTGGAACTCAAATCAAAACCATTCCGCTCCAAAGCATTTAAACGGCCCAAAATACTGGTAGGCAGACGCCAACTAGACACCGTGCAATGAGAAATATGGCTGCTGTGGTGGTTTTCGATTCATACCGTCTCTTGTAGTTAGTCTACCACTAGGTCTTCAGACAAGGACCCCCTGAGCCCCTAGGGCCCTGTCTCTGACTGACACATGCAATTATGACCTCGGATTAAAAAGCGCCCTGGAGCCCCCCTCCTAGTCCGACGTATCCGTCCAAGCTATAGACTAAGAATATACGTATACACTATTTCCATCTGGCGTTTTCATGGTTAAGATCTGTAGTCATTAAACTATTGGGTGTGGTTTCCTATATGTAATAACCTACTCTTGTGCGGTGTATCACTTTAGTCGTGATGATAATCTACAGTACATTATTGCCTATTAACATAAACAGTTGAATAAGGCTTATACTTATTTTGCTCCCCATGCATATGCTTTGAAGGGCCTATGAAGCATTCCAAAACCTTGCACATTTCATTGGCACTCTTGAAAGACCAGACATAGCATAATATACTAAAGCATTGCTGTTTTCTAAAACTTAACCTGAAACTAAAAGAAAAAAATAGAACAAAGTAGCTGTCTCAAACAATGTCATACTATATAAACCACATTATTTCAAAAAAATAATTGAAATATGGCAAAGGTTGCACAGGCCATACCTCCTCGATTAGGACCCACAGGGGTCAGTACACCAGTGGGAGTTGGGAACATGGGCGATAAAAAGAGCAAAGAGCAGCTCGGTTATAGGCCCTAACCCTGCGAGTAACTCACTTTCATACTCCACCCCAATCATGAGCTGCTCACCAGCCTACCTTAGAGCTGTCAGGCGGGAAATGTCTCTTGTCTCGCTTTACTGAGCTGCTCCGGGTCGGCGAGCAGCTCAAACGAAGCGTGTAATGGACGGGCATACCGATATGTCTCCGCGCAGGGACGAGCAGGTCCGAGCAACTGACGTATGTAGGTCACTCCCCACCCAGAGGGTTTTAATTTGGAGCTGTGGTAGTGTGTGGGTGTGTGTGTTTGTTTGTGAAAGTTTTGCATCAGATTTTTCGTAGAATTGGAATTTTGAAATATCTTTAGATTGGGCCAAACACAAAGGAAGAGACAGCATGCAATGGTGCATACAATACAGCTCTAGAGATGTATTTCAGTGCTAAATATTAAGAATTACATTCTCCTAGCAGCTCAGTTCAAATGTAAATGACATCACCAAGCTCGAAATGTGTAGATACAAATCCTGCTACACAACATTATATATATGATTATTATTCTAATTTCCACAACTTCACATCATCTAGAACTAGCCGGTTTTCTTTATTCACTTGCATGCTATACGTTCAGTTAAAGGTAGGTTTATCCATTTCTACATGGATTTCAACTGGTTATAACACAATACTCTTTATTTCTTTACTACAAGTCATTCCATGATATCAATGCCTGGTGATTTTAATCCTATGATTCTATTTTCCAAAATTGTATCCATTTTTTATTGCTTTCACCAAACACATAAAGGTGTGCCTATCACTAACCAACATCAGCTTCCCCACTGACCCCCACAAAAAAGCTGGGCAACTAATTCAAGTATAAACACCAACTTCTAGACTCTTTCTGTATTACTTTTCCCCTGTGTCCCCGATCATCTCAACGATTCCTTTACCAAAACATTACCATCAAAACTACAACAAAACTGGACAAATTCACATTTCCCATTCAAGTGGCCCACACCTACTTTTTGTAATTCCTCTACTTGAAAAACTCCCGTCTATCAATTCAAGTGGTAATGAGACCAGAAGTTGCATGGACTAAAGTGTCCATTTAGGGGCTGGACTCCTTCATCACGATCAGGGCATGACGGGTCGAGTTCCTCCAGGGCTCCTCCATGGTCTGGTCCTGATTTGTCCGACAGACATGGCGGGACCATCTCCTAGGGCGAGGCGAGTCAAGTCTTTGTGGTTATTACACGGTCGTTGATAGCGTGGAGATATTCGTCTCTACCCACCCCAAACCTCCCCCAGCCACTCAGTCTACACCCTGGAGATGTATGGGTCTACACCCAGGCTATCACGGACATGGAATGAGGGGGGTGGGTGGGGAGGGTGGGGGGGGGGGGAGTTGGTGCGCTTGATCCCATTGAAATCCCTGCTTTGTAGCCAGCAGTAAAAATAGTTTTAGGTACCTCATGAAAACCTGGGTTCAGGAAAACGTGCTCAGGACCAGGATTGTCAGTTTGAGATGGTGTGAGACCAATGGAACCTCTTTATTCAAAAAAGATCATAATACTTTCGCGTAAGAACTATAAAAAACACTTCCCATAATCAGGAAAAATCAGAAAGTAGTAAGGTGATGAGATTATAATAGATAGGAACAAAAAAAATCTCATGCCATATAACAATTTAAAGATAAAAGTATTAACTTGTCTAACCCACTTGTTTTAATTCAGCGTGAAATCCACGGTGTATTTCTGTTGAATTATATTAGTGTATTTCAGTACGGTTTGCGGTTGACACTGACAGCAAGTATGGTCAGCTTTAATTTCAACTGTAAAACTGTTTTATTATAGAATTTTCAATTGAAGTATTAAGAAAAGAGGCAACGTGGTCTTTTTATATAAATTACATAAAGATATGTACATGTACTACATCCCTCTTGAAATCTGTGCTTGCCTATACCTCAACCGCCACCATTTCCCCCAACCACCGTCCCCACACCGGACTCCCTCTGGTTTCCCGTCGCCAGTCCCCTGCCCCCAGCCCGTTCCGGTCTGCATCCATGGCGCCATCTTTATCAGAGTTTACTTTTATCGCGCGTTGCAAATGACCACGAAATCAACATATTAATTGGTTGCCTTTGATGTGAGCCACTAGGTGGCGCTAAGACAGGCCTCAGCCAATCAGCGACGGCGATGAGCCGTGTAATGGCGGTAAGGTGATCTCGGAGTTTATCGCGAGAGGTCACGTGATACATGGCAGCCGCCATTGCTGGTGTGAAGGATATAAACTATTCAAGGGCTTTGGGTGTGTGTGGATATGTTGTTGTGGTGTGGGGGAGGGTATGCCATGGAGTTCCAACTTTGTGTTCTGAAAGTATTATACTTGGGTCCAGGTCTTATATTTGAGGGGATGCATTTTAATTTATTAGACTTCGAAAAATTGTGTAAATACTTTTGAGCGTGCACTAAATAGCTTTTGGTTCTCTTCTATGTTAGTTTGGTAGAAATAACTCTGAAACATTAGATTTAGTCAGTAACTAGCTTATATATGTTCAGGGCTTAGGTTTGAGGGACGCCACTTTAGTAATATGTAAGTTTGCAAAATAGCATTACTTTTTTAGCATTTTATTGATGGTGGTTCTTCTGCATATAAAATGATTCCAGTAATAAAATAACAGAATATGTTTTATAAATGTGGTGTCGAAGGTTGTGTAGATGGTTCCCCTTGGTGTATTCATTGTTGGCTTATCTAAGAGCTAAATGTTAATACCCTTCAGATAACCTGTAGAGTTATGAGGTTAAACAGATGTGAGGGCACTGACGGCTATCTGAAGTTCACAAGAATGTTTGATAAAAGCTTACCACCATTTAAATCATCCAAGCCAAGGATGTGATGTTATAATAACGTTGCAGCAACGTTCTGGTTGGTTCTGTATTTGGTTCTTTTGATCACTCCCAATTACGTTGCTGTAGCATACTGCTGTGACGTTGCACTGTGACATTATTACAACATTCTGCATGGTTACGTTCTTCAACCCAAACAGAATGTTCCTATAATGTTCTGTTATAATAACATTCTGATTTGGTGAGAGTAGGTTTCATCCTCACCATCAATAATGTAATTGTTACGTGCCATCTTAGTAAGTAACAAAGTGACTTAAAAAGTATGGTTGCAGAATTCAAGCTGGCTGGGATAGTCGATTTGGCATAATCATTAATATTTTGATAAATCCATGTACTTTACAAAAGGCAGCTACAGATGGGATGGCTGTTTTAAAGAAGTCTAGCTCTTCAGGTTCGGTCTTATTAATTTTGAATTTATGATGAAATGGAACCGAAAAATCAAATACAGTGCATACAAATAAATGGGATTTAAAAAGACAATGCTTGTTGTTTCTAGAGACTTAGACTTCTTGTGTGTGTCAATGCTCCTAGGAATGTGTATCTATGTCCCGGATCTATGTTTGTGTCTGTGTACCGGGATGAGATGGAGGGTGGGCGGATACAAACTAAAGGTGGTGGGTTTACATGGTTTACACCCTTTTCATGCATAGGATTATGACTAGTTTTAAAGGTGAACGGGTGTAGTCCAGGTAGTGTGTCACCTGTAAACAGCTTTCCATCCAGGGCTAGACCCTCACTGTCCCAGGCGGAGGATTTTAAGTGTCACACCTTCCACCACTTTAAGGGAAAATGTTACCTGATTAATACAAATTTCACCCCAAGGGTCGTTCAAAAACAGTTTTCAAGAATCCCATCACCCCCCCCCCCCCCCCACCCCGCCAATTTAAAAAAATCATAGATCTGTTACTCCTGCCCCCATCCCCACCCTCTTCCTTTCCCAGTCGCGCATTTGGGGTGGGGGGGGGGGGGGGCGCATGCCCCCCCCCCCCCCCCTTTTTTTGTTGTTGCCAAAATTTAGATTTTTTTCTAATATAAAACTATCCTGCACGCCCCCACCCCCCTTTTTGAAAATTCCTGGACCCGCCCCTGTTTCCACCCCTTAGGCCTACAACCTCACCTACCCACATCCCCCACCCAGGAGGAACACCCCCCCCCCCCCCCCTCCAGCGGCCCCCCATCAATCTGCCCGCCCGCCCGACACCCGCCCCCTCCCGGCGGGGCCCGCCGCTTTCACCGGGGGCAGTCGACTAAAACCTCGGCCTCGGGCCTCGGGCAGATAACATTGTAACGGGCCACAAGACCGTGGGGCCCGGCCGCCACCGTTGGGAGGGTGATAGCATAGAGGTGCGGGTGGACCCAGGGCAAGAGGCGACAATCATAAATAAACTGCGGCCATTCACAATGGAGGTTTCTTGGTCTGTCCCCTGTCGCCGTTTGACACCTCCAGCCGCCTTTAAGGGCAATGGCGCCATTATAGATCTAAAGTTGAGATTTTGTTGAAACTCAGAGAAATACCAGATAGATATGTTTAGAGTCCAAAAGTGGAAAAAAATTAGGGGGTCACCATGCTAACTTTTGATTTACAGGTGGAATAATATGTGCATAATTCCTTCAAAATTAAGGTTTTGCAGAGCCATATTCACCGTTACAAATTTTGTGAAAACGTTCATGCTAATCCTCAAATAAACTATCTAATCACTTAAATCTACAGCTCAGACACATGTTCACAGATTTTATGCATGTCCTGGAAAAAATATGTTTCTTTATAGCATTTTAATCTATTTTCATAGCAAATCAATTTTGTAAAGAAAATCAAATTTCTGACAAGATAGTCCACACAAAAAAAATCAAAGTTGAAAAATCAATAACAATAACACATAATGTGCATTGGACTATTAGCTTTCATTTTAAACAAAGAAAACATGGGGTCACCGCATGAATTTAGCCAGAAAAATTGATTATCTACCTCCAAGTCTGGAATTACCCCACCAGGTCTATTTGTTTTAATGTTGCCTAACCTATCAAAATACAAAATATCCTAAAGTATTATATTCTAATATTGTTCCCTACATCATAAGGATTGTGTTACTGCTTACAGTGTGAAGATTGGATAGATATTAAGAAAGTTAAGCCCATTATTGCAGTGGCCCCTCCCTGCCTTCCACAGGCACCCTGCTGAGGCCACTCAGGGTCACGCTCCACTGAACACCCATACCTACAGGCTGCGTGGCCGTGGTGCGCAGTAACAAATGGCGCGATTGTCTTTAAGGCCGTATTCCACTAGCCGATTTTACTCCCGATATCGAAAATCGACAGTGGTGTGAATTTAGGCGAATCGTATACATGTTACATACTGATAGAACGATCTTCAAATTCTCTTTCAAATGATATATGTAGGATGTGTGGTCTTTTGCGATATAATTGATAAAAGTGTATAAAGTCACCACCAAAATAACCGGTAGCACGCCGTAAGACCTAATGTCCTGCTGCCGGACTAAGGTAGCACAGGTATCACACTCTCGGATCTAAAACATTCCCACCTCAGATCAGAACTATTTTTACGACATGAATATTTTAGTAAAAATTCAGAAAAATTATGTATTCATTACTATATTACTCCTGCGGATTACACATGTGATTCTAGAATATCAGGGAACCAAAATTATATGTGTATATGCTTTCTGCTTACTGTAGGAGAGTGCACAAAAATCAATCCGAGGTGGGACTTTTATTTTTCAAAACTTCAACTTGTGCACTCTATAGCACTCTTGACATGGAGGATAACATAATGATTTATCTTTCAGATAGTGCTTAAGGTTCCATAGAATTCCAATAGTAAGTGTTTGGTCATGTATTTTGTTTGGTTTTGATAATACATTTAATATTCAAGCTGTTGACAGCTACAAGTCTGATCCAGCAGTGTGAGATAAAAGGCATCCTAGTCCGGCAGTGGGACATTAGATCTTACAGCGTGGGTAGGCAGATAGAACCTTCTGAACTAGACTGATAGAATCGTCTTGTGGAAAACAGACTTTAGTCCCAGCCCTGAAAGAAAAGACGCCGGGGGGGAAATGTGCAAACGAGTGACGTGTGTGTGTGTGTGTGTGTGTGTGTTTGTGTGTGTGTGTGTGTGTGTGTGTGTGTGTGTGTGTGTGTGTGCAATATTACTGGTAAAACTTATAAATATTACACCAGCAGTCTGAATCGCCTAGTGGAATACAGGCTTTAAAATAGTCTCAGCCCTGAAAGAAAATAAAAGACTAGGGGGGAAATTTGTAAACGGAGCGGTCCCCTCGGGCGGGGAGGTGGTCGTTCAGAGTTGACCCATTAGGTGGCAGCACTTATACAAGTGGGCGATAATTGGGCGGACACCGAAGCGAGGCTAATCACCGCTAGTGGCGCCACCAGGTGAGCCCGGGAGGTGTAATTGACGGATTCCTGGCCAGCCAAGAGTCCGGCGGGCTCCATTCACAGCACAGTCTCAGAAATCCCCCCATTCACCGCCCCCTTTTCACCCCTACCCAAGTCAATTGAGTCCACAGTGCCTTTTAGCCAATTGCCAATTCAGCACTGCTTTATAATGACAGTCAGCGCCACGCCTTGGCAAGAGAAGCAATCGTACACAAATAGCGCCCCCATAGACTAAACCTAATAGGTATTTTATAGACTTTAATTGGAGACCATCGCGCGCCCAGTCCGCCCAAAGAAGGGGGATTTAAGTGTACATTACTCAGTTGCCTTAAGAATACGACTAAACGTCCCATTTGTGATGCTAAATTTGCCATTGACGCTAGCCGAGCTATGCAGGTGTTTAAATGCCAGTCGATGGCACGTTTTGAGTCGGGGCCAGTAGCCATCGGTTCTGGCTGTTGGCTTGTGTGTGTTTAAGGTCTCTAAGGTGAGACCCTGGGAAAGACTGCTGGCTCCACTGCTGTAGTTTTGTGGTTAATGTTAGGCCCATTTATCCCATTTGATAGCGAAAGAAATTGCCCTGAGGATTATATTTATCTCTAAAAGGTGTACTCTAGTGTTGGAATATATAAGCTATATATGATTATATCAAAGTATTTATATGGTTATATATATAAACCTTTGCAATGACGGAGACAAGAACAATAGTTAAAGTAGGCCTGGAGCCGGCAAAAGTAGTCCGCCGTGTTATAGTTTTTTGGTTAATGTTTGGCCCCTTTATCCCATTTGATGGTGAACCAAATTGACTTGTGGTTATATCCCTGAATTGTGTCTCTTCCGTTTCGTGTATGAAAAGATAGAATAGGCCCTATATCACACTTCTATAGGGAAATATATGAATACATGTATACATATACCAGATTTCAGTTAATATTATCTCTAATAGTGCACAAGCATGCTTTGGGTAAGATTATAGTATAGTATAACTCCCCTTATTCCTCTCAAACGATTCAAAACGCATAGGTAAAAAGTAATTTATAAACCAGGGCGCATAACGTTACCATCACGTCACTCCTTGGGTGCATGGGTAGTCATCTCATTTCTTTCTTTTTCCCCAAATATAAATACAATGTATATTATTGATACAACATGTATAATTATGTATATTGTCTAATGTCTTATTATAACTTAAATCATATTTATTATGTTATGTGGAGATTGTCATGTGTTCTCACTAGGAGGTGTGGTCTGTAATTCCGTCTATTATTTTGGCAACTTGAACTGTTTGAGGAATTTCCTTTGTGATGTGAATTAACGAGGCACTACATAAAAAGTACCCTGAAACAAAGCCCAATTTTCCACCTACTACTTTCTAAGCATGTAGGTCGCGGCGCAAAGCATACGCGTATTTGTAAGAAACATACGGAATGCACAATTAATCAATATTACAATATCAATTGCAATGCAAATACAATGAATTATACAAAATATCTCTTAACTAATATGATACATCAAATTGGATGCTACCTATCCATAAGGTAGTTCAATGGGAGCACAATAAATAGAGAAATAATTAAGCGCTTGAGTAGTGACAAATGACCAATATGACTTTTGAGGCCAGCGACCGGCGCTTGAAAGCCGGTCCAAATTACCATCTTACCAATGGCAGAATTGCGTCTTGAATTCAACCCACGCAGTTGAATCCATAATTGGCCATAATTACACGAAAGTACTCACGAATTTGTATCAATGCAACCAACGTCCATGCATGATAATAACAATAATAAAACCAACCCCACCCCCACGCCTATACAGACCGGCCAACTCTGCGTGGGTCTAGGCTTAGGCGGAATAAGCCTACAGAGCATATTTAAGAGTAGGCCTAATGGTCAGGTCTGTGACACATGTCCGCCTAAAGATTAATGAGCCTGTATCCTTTGTGAAAAGTCCCAGGCCAATTATTGCCGACGCTGGCCTGCCCCTGGCCGCCCGACTCTATTGTACCTACACCGATCCATCTAACAGGCAGCCATGCAAATAATGACAGATTCGGCCATTTTCCTGGCTTGCGTCCACCTTGGAAATTGTCTCGTTTAATTTCTCATGCTTTATTGGTCCTCTGAGGGTTATGTTGTGGGAGGTTTCGGTTAGGGGTGGACGCAGCGATTAGCCTCACACTACTCATCTACTGGAGGAGAGGGTGGTTGTTGGGGGGGGGGGATAGCAGGGGGTGCAAAATGTTATTTGGTTAGCATATTAGCATCAGTCTTCGGAATCACTCTGCAGGCAGCCGCTGTGAAGGTTCCAAGTCAGACAATCATAAGGACCGGGACTATATGTTTTTGACCTGAACTAGTTTTTGCAATTGAGGCCACTCCACACTATTTCTATTTCTTTTTTTTAATCACAGGAGAAAACCTAACCTAGAATCAGGGACGGATCCAGAGATCCAGGCCCCCCCCCCCAAATCCGTCCCTGTAGAATGGTCAATTAATTTTGTCTCGCAATTTCTTATAAAATGTGTTATTTATTATTTTATGACTTCCGCAGAAGGATGCAGGCTTCAACAGACATCCATTTTTATCCATTTTAAGGTCGCAGTTTGCCTTACGTGTATTATAGATATATGAGTGCAATGCCAGATGTAACCCTGGAGTGGACTGTCAAATTGTCCATACTTGTTGTAACATACTTCATCTCTTTAATTACAAATACCCCTAGGATATGACCATTATCTCCCTTATCTCGGAATTGCAAATGCATGTTCCTATTGATACACGTTTTAATATATCACTTATTTATGGCCACCAACATAATTGGGCAAATTCGAAAGTTGGACTATCTCATTTGAAATTGGAAAAGTACTGTGATTTGCAATTTTCCAATGGCCATGCATTTCCTATGAAGTTTTTGCAGCCCATTTGGCATAACTTTACCCAACCATTTATTTAGGGTAATATATGAGATGGTAACTGTTATATGCATGCACACCCTCGCCCCAGGCACAATAGGAAATTGATAGCCTATACTCCTGCTTTACCATAGCAATCATTAGCAATTTTCATGGAAGCAGTTACAAAATATGATAAATACCCTCCATTGGCCGTTTTGCCCCTGGCACACGAAAGCTATCGATTACACACTGCCCATAATTGGCCAAAACAAATACATAATTTGTGGAAAACACAACTGCTGTAAACCTAAACGATGGGAAAGTCATATACCTCGACTGGGGACCCATTTATTTTCGATTGACCACGTTTAAAAATAGATGGGGTTGTGGCTGGGACCCCAGATAGGGGTAAGCTTCCCTGTGGTCCGTTCTGAACCAGATGTACCTTTACGTAATGGGTCTGTAGTCCTACAAGAATCCATGGCTTTTATAAGCCAGTTCAGCTCTTTTAAGAATTATTTTATTGGCCCATTATGATTAGCATGGGTAACACTTTTGTTATTGGGCTGCTGGCTTATTTATGCCCCTACTTGCCATAAACCAGCAGCCCCAAAGCTCCTGCCCAAAGCATGCCGGGATTTATGGCCGCCGCTGTACAGACTGACTTTGGGAAACAGAGGGTTAGGCTTGACAGACTAGCTTTCCCGTCGCATGCCCAATGATAATAAGCATAAGTAATTGTCGCTTTGTGGCCAATTGCAGCGACCGTTGATTTGAGCGCCGCCAGTGCCCCCTGGTGGGAGTAGGGGGTGGTTGTGTGAGTGGGGGCAGTTACATCAACAGGGTGCCTGAGAGGGGAATCGATCCCCGCTTTACATGCCCTCTAACCAGCCCCAAAATGATTTGCCCATTTTGCTATAAGCGTGGAAACAGGTGAACTGCAATTGTTGACTGAGTGACGCATGCATGAACGGCTGCGGCTCTACCACTGAGATGGATAAGATCTTTGCGGATGCATGTATATATACACTGTATACGTATTGGCATTATACTATATGAACTTTCCGTTTTCAATCAATCAGAACGACTGGAACTTGTATGGAAACCCCACTATATAGAATCATAAGTTGATACACATTAAGAAAAAATAGTGATGTCAGTTTGAATAGATAAGTTGCTCAAAAAATACTTCACTGCAACCTGCATTGATATTGTTTTCTCTTGCATTGTTTGTTCGATCTAGGTGTTGCAAAGGTTTACAAAGCTACAAACATGCCCTAAACGTATTAATGTTAAAGTGAAAAGAACTCCTATATATTATCAAAATGCACTACGTATTGGTATATCACATGGTACAGAGAAGCCTATCAGAGACCTTGTATATATATCCTATAGGTACATTCAAGGTCTCTGACCCTATATATTAGTTCTATTCTGGTGTGACTGCATGGCAAGCAGGCGTCCTCGATAGTATAGTGGTTAGTATCCCCGCCTGTCACGCGGGAGACCGGGGTTCAATTCCCCGTCGGGGAGACCGAAACATTTTTCTACATGAAAGGTACTTCCTACTTGATAAGTTTAAGCTCTGACGTTACGTCGAACCATGGAGAGCGAAATTACTCTCCATGGTTGAACGGAACATGACAGATCCCATAAACATCCACCTTCCAATTGAAAAAAAGAATATTGGAAATAAAATTGGGTTCCAAACTCGTGTAAGACAAAGTTGGGACACCTTATAAAAGAATGTCCTTATGATCATGTCCATGTCTGAAGACAGACAAATAAAAGAGGCCCCAGTTTGAATATAAAAGTAAATACGAACTTATATTAAGGGACGGCGGCAGAGGATATCAAAACGGGCGGGCCCTTTTATAAACATTTCCGTCGGACACTTTTGCGTTAAGAAGAAACCTATTTGGCCAAAAGCAGCCCCCCTCTCCCTTACTCCCCCATGGACATACATGTAAGTGCTCCCCCATAAAATCCAACGCTGAAAACTAAATAGAAGTGTGCATAAGTGTGCCTCCCACTTCCTCCAAAAGTCTCAAACATTTGTCAGCGGTACGAAATCGGAGGTGATGCTCAAATGGCCAATGCAGAAGGTGAGTAGATAGAGATGGGTCAGGGTAATGGTAAAGGAGGAGGGTTGGGGGGGGGGGGGCGTGTCCTTCAAACCGGACACCACCAGCCTCCACCCGGCAGATGACCACTGGTCAGCCGGCAGATGACCACTCGTCCCCCGGCCCACCTGCCTGGTCCTGGCCAATTACACCCGGCCACAGGGAACCTAATGGTCGGTAATGGAATAAGGATATGAGCGGCCCTGGAGGCCCAAAGGTTAATGCCACACTTAAGGCGGCCAAATGAGCAGGGGACAGGGTAGGGGGTAGGGTGTAAAACAATCAGTGGTCGGTAGGGTAGGGGGTGAGTAATGGGGAGGGGACCAGTAGGACTCTAAATAGTCTAATAGCCAAGTAACTCCCGCCTCCTGGGCAGGTGATCTCTGAGGGGTGGGGGCAGGGTGTGGAGTGGGGGGTTACTCTAGTGATGGATCTAGGATTTTGAAAAGTAAAGGGTTTGCATACAGTAATATAGGGTTTATATTATATACATGTATAAAGTTTTGCGCATTTTACCAAATTTGTTTATCTTAGGTCACCACCAAAAGAGGGGGCACCCCCTTAACAAATACGCACTCCATGCAGGATCAGCTCTTGCATTCACTACTTGAACCCAATGGCATGTATTTCCAGATAAAGGAAGGAATTGGCGATGCCATACAAGCTTTCACCGAGTGAGGATCAAATACCGAAGTTATCACATACATTAACAAGTTTAATCAATGAGTTATATTTTCAGCTCAAAGTGACCCCTATTCCACCCCCCCCCCCCCCCTCCACCACCACCACCACCACCACCATCCCACTTGATGTCTGCAGCTAGTTACTTGTTGACTTTTCATGTCATAGTTTCCTTATTAGCCTTATGGCAATTTAGACGTACTTATTACCACATAATTTAAGCAGTAAACCAAGGTTCATTCAAACTTGAATTATAACTTTTACATTGACATTATCTATAGATCTGTAAGCACGCTTTGATATTGAGCATCAAATTTGAAAATACTTAGGAAAGTGTGGGGTCATTCGAGTGATGATGGTGTGAAGTTTGAACTTCTTAGTGGTCTCTAATGGGCTCCTGTATCCCCACCCTCAACCTATTGGTGGCTATAACCTGGAGTTAGGCTGGGGGGCAGAGAGAGTATATCAAGCTGTGGGTGGCGGGGGCACTATTCAGTGAAAGCAGTCACCTGATTTTCCGATTCTGTAATCGGTGCTTTCATAGGTGGCGGGTGAATATGGCCCCATTCGTCATATCAGGCAATCTTAAAGGACCAGAATTTTAAGTTTTTAGTTGACGCATTTTATACCTGTGAATATTGTGAGAATTTGAGAATTCTTGGCACCAATTATTCTTTTAGGCTTTCATTGGTGGAATAAACTAGGATTAGGGACGTTTTACCCTAGTGTTGATATATGTATAACCCCCTTTTTTAATTCTTCTGTTATTATCAAAAATACTGGGTTCGCCCTAGTGATATTTCATCAGATGCCATGAGCTTTCTCTTGCGAAAAAAAGTAACCCCTGTTTTGTGGGGCAAACACCTAAGCTCTGCATGGCCAGGGCAGATGTGCGCCTGGTCCACAATGGCCCTTCCCCCTGAAACAATACTGTTGATAATGGCTGGAAATCACAGTGGTGCCCACCAATAAATCCTCAGCCTACCACAGGTGGCCAATTACACGAGGCTCTGATGAGCCTAAATCGGCCTTTGTTTCCAGCCTGAATAAGGCTGATTGCCCGGCCTCGCCGCTCATGACGTCGTTTCCTCAGGTAGTTAAGGGGTTTTCCCGCCAGGTGGTGTCGCCGCGGGATCCCCCCTCAGTCGGATGGTCAAAACGAGGCGCTTCCTGTTTCTGTGGCGTTGGATGCTCTTTGAGGTTGAGAAAACTACCTCCAGATTGGCCTCAGCCGGAAAACTGCCTCGTTTAACTACTGGGGATCGTTTTAAGTTGGTAGTGTGTATCTTCAAGTTTAATTGGACTTGAGGTTTGTTCGCCAAAAAGGATGTTTTACTTGTCAATGAGGTTTGAGTGTACGGCAAGTGCCCTTAGGATGGTTGGTTGATGCCTATTGAAGCACTTTAGTTTTTTTTTGGCTTACAAGAGTGGTTTTAGTTGAGGGATTGAGCAAATAATTTGATTTGAAAACGTAAGGACGTGCACCTGAGGTATTAAGTGGACAGCAGGGTTTATATTTCCAGATCTCAATGTTTGAAGATACTAAGGTTGACATGGAAAACTCGCCATTTTAACAACTAGGCCTATAAAGAAGTCCAAAATAGGGCCTATGATATGAACAATTAGATCTGATGATATAATAAATAACTATAGCGTGCGAATACAGGGTTTCTGGAAGTTGGGGGTGGGGAGCTAAGAACTAAAATGCTTTATCTTCTTTTGGCAGTTTAGTTGCCCATCAAAGGGGGATGGGGTTACCTCCGGGTTGCCTGGACCTCGGGAAGGGGGCAGATAGATCATACAAGATTTCGAAAAGGGGGAAGTCAAGGACCCAATAATAGATCTTTGGGGAAATTATTTGTGAGATTATGTTAAACAGTTGTAGAAGATGAACTCCCTAAAGGCCCGTTCACACCTTATGATTCATTCAGTTAAGACAAGGTTTACGATAGTATCGTGACCGAATCGGAACTCTGAAATTCTGAAAATGAATTTGTTCCAACACTTAAGATAATTTTTCTAACATTCTAGTTTTGTAGACATGTTATTCGCACACTGTTTAATGAGCTCTTCACTGATTTTGCCCAATTTCACCAACAATCCTGCCTTAACCCTTGTTGAAACAGAACAAATCTTAAGGTGCGAACCAGGCTTCAGGTAAAAGAACTGCATCTTAAGACCCGGGCATAAGAAACATCCATAATCACTCACAATCCTTTTTAAAAACAACTGAAAACTGGAGATAGGATTGCAGACATGGGAGTAATCGTACCCGGCTTCGTCTGAGCTGCTAAGCTAAAATTATCCTGTTATAAACTAGGTTAAAAACTCAAATTGGCGTGATTGATGACTTTTCAGAAGAAAACTATTTCTCTCACTTTTTCCTTAAGCCTGGTTTCCACAAAACGATATTGGTAGGATCGCTACTAATGATTGCAAACGATTAAGAATAGATATAATGTTCCCAGAGTCATCTGCCTTTTTAGACATCCACAAAATTAATGAAAGATGATATCTTTCATATAATGTTGTTTCTATTGAACGATTGAAATAAAGATGTCTGGGCGATTCTGGGACATTATGGACAACCATTTCCAACAACTAAAGGGAGAGAACATAAGAAACACTTGACGTAATTGCTTTAAATTGCCTCTGGGAGAAATATGTGGCTTTGGTCGTCAAAAAGATCTTACACAGTAGCTTTTTTTTTGTCGTTGATATAATATCATTCCATTTCTGTCATTGTTTACCGTCGTTTCCCATTGGGTACAGTTGTTTACAGTCGTCCAACCCCCCAACATGATGTTTCCACTGAACGACCATACTAACGGCCACCAAAGATAAGTAAAATTGTACACTCCCAGCCAGCTTGCGACGTAACAGAAACGTTCTGCGACCATACTTTTTAGTCAGTTTGTTACTTACTCAACTGGCACATAACAATTACGTTAGGGATGGTGCAGTTGAAACCTTACCAAATCAGAACATTATCATAACATTACTTTTTGATGAGGTTAGGACGAAACCAAAATAGAACATTATAAGAACATTCTGTTTAGGTCAAAGAACGTAACCAGAATGTTGTAATAACATCACAGTAGTAGGTCACAGCGATGTAATTGGGAGTCATCAAAAGAACGTAACAAGAACCAAGCCAGAACGCTGCTGCAGCATTATAATAACGTCACCTGTTTGGCTTGGGTCGTCCCACATGGTCGTTAGCTAAATGTCGTCTGGTGCGAACCAGGCTTTTCCCGCCCTTTTTGAGGCAGTTTTAAGTTGGCGCATCTCCATTACCCTGATCAATGCCCCCTGGCGGATTTATGACGAACTACCCGACCCGTGCTAATACTTTCTGCGTTGCGTCACGTGATCCGATATCTGAGCGCTGATTGGTCCATATTGACTCCACCTGGTCGCCGCGCCACCAAGCGGGGCCCAAAGGAAACACGAAGATCTGCTAATTGTTCCCAGGTTGCTATGGTGATTCATCACGGAGGTTGTTACCTTGTTACTACTGTAAGATAAATTTTGTTGGGATTTGAATTTTTAGGATAAGTCAAAGAAATGGCTCAGTTGCAAAGGTGGAGCTGGGTTTTAGTATTGCACATCTCCTTTATCTTAGCCTTTTTTTGTTTGAAGTTTATCTATGCACCAACATAATTGCCATTGAAGGGCATTACAGGCCAGGATGTGTAGTGGCATTTCTGAGGGCCATTTCCCTGCAAATCTCTTGTCTTCTCTTAGACGTTGGTGGGCTTCTTCTACAAATGCTCTTCAGGCTTATCATTAGGAATTTTCCATACATCTGATTCTCTGAGTGGTCCACTATCTGCTAAAGGTTGTAGGTGCGTATTATTCTATACCCCATGTATATGGAAATCCAACATTTTTGATCTGATTAATATGAGAAGTGGGAAACCAGGAATTATGATCTCATCTCTACAATATATAAATGGTAGTTTACTCCGAGACTAATCGCTATGCGTGAGACCAGTCAAAGGAGCTGATCAAATGTATGCACCTAATGAATTTCATCGTGCAGTTTTAACCAGCCACGAGGTGTGAGGACGCCCCTGTCTTCAAGGAGCCGCCAAGGGGGTGATTGGGGAGATTTGGGGGCTCCTCGGCGATACTTGATCTTGTCTTTTGAGTGGTCTGTGGGAGGGCACCTTGCTGTTAAACACCTTATTAAACTGCCTTATTTATCGCCCAGCCCTAGAGGCGCCGCCTTAATTGGGCCGACCCTGACCGTCCCGCCCTGGAGGCAAATTGGTCAAATTTGCTCCTGGGTGTTTTGTGAAGCATTTCTTGGATGGAATGGGCGGGGAAGGGCCTCCCTTCTCCTCCTGGGGGTCCAGGGTGTCAGGAGACAAATGTGAGAGGTCTGACATGTGTATGCGTAGATATGTGTGTGTTTGTGGAAAACTGTTAATCAACATTCCAAACAATGCGTCTTATACAAATACAAGTCATCCATTTGAGATTAAGATCTATAGATGATGATCATTGATGATAATTATTGTCTGTACAGTTCCACCACCCCCCATACAGACATCCCCCCCCCCCAAAAAAAAAGAAAAAAGTCCCAGCCCATTCCACAGTGGGAGAGAGTGGGAGTGGGTGGGATTGCATATTAAAGAAAGTAAGTGTTGGGCAGTAGTGAGGCCAGCGGACCTAAATTGTAATAGACCATCCCACACCTTTCTGAAATTCCTGGATGCGCCGCTGAATACCCTTTATAGATTATCCCATTTCACGACAACAACGCTACTGTCAACCTTTTTAACATGACACACTCAGGTTCCGGATTCAAGGTTAGTCATCGCACAGTTACCACTGTCACACAGTGACAGTAACTGTCACGAGCAGCTCAGCGTGTGACGAGCAGCTCAGACCCACTCCAGTGAGCAGTTACAGCGACTCAGAGCATTACACGCCACCACCCCACTAGTCCGTCCCTGACCTACTTAGCTCTTGTATAATAGGTCCGTACACTCACAACAGTCCTTGGTTTTTATTGGTCAGTTAAAATTTGAAAGGAATTCTTTTATTGGCCCTCTATAAATGACATGGGGAACCCCTTTGATGGTTGTTGGGCTGCTGGATGGTTTATGGTCCTACCTGCCACAAACCAGTGGCTGCAAAGCGTGCTGAGATTTGGGTAAGAATTCCCACATAAAAATGGTTGCTGGTGTACAGACTCACTTTGGGAAACAGTGGGTCTGAACTCGACAGACTACCATCCCACCACCCCCGCCCTGCTCGGTCGGCGGTTTCCTCCAGGGCGTCCTCCAGTGAGCCGGGCGCTAACAGCCCTATCAGCCCTCACCCCCTCCTGGGCGGGGTAATGACGCCTCCCGCCGCCCGCCCCGGCCCGCTCCGGCCCCGTACCACCCGGGCCCGGCGCCCTCCTCCAGGGCTCCTCCAGGGCGTGCCCGGGTGATGGATGTGGTCACCGGGGACCGGACCGGCCGCCGCCGACTCCCGCGGCCCGCCCGGCGCCGACGCCCGCCGCGGATTAATTGAGGGCGCGTCGGGCCGCTCCTGGGTCGGGGGTGCAGGAGAGGGGTGTTGATGAGGGGGGGGGGGGGCCGAGGCCTGCTGACAAACGACAAGAACGGCCTCCTTCTAGTCCAGGGGGGAGGGTACTCACTCTTTGATGGTGGGTACCCACTGCAAAACTACAGCCCCCCCCTTTTTTTTTGCGCGCGATATGACAGCTCTGTGAAATTCCAGATTTTGGTTTACAGCCCCCTATTTTCTGACATGTCAAGGTACAGCCTCTTGTTTTTACCGCAGCTGCTGTGTTTGGCTTAAAAATCGGTGAACGTTCTTCAAAGATAATACAATTAACCTTATGAAGGAGCCTGAAATGTGTCCTTGGTGGTTTCTTCTGACTACAAAAGATATCTTATGCAGACAGTAAGCCATGACCGCCCCCATTTTTAGAGTTTTCTGGTCAGTGACAGCCCTCCCTTTTCCTTCCTTTGCCACAATCACAGCCACAGCTCCTGGAGTCTGTTTTGCAGTGGGTACCCAAACCCAAGTAGAGTACCCCCCTCCACCTGGGCTTCTAGTTCTCCTTCTTTCTCCTCCCACCTCCTTCGATTGGGGTGTGGGGTTCAGGGGGCACTTCATACTCAAGTAGGGCGCAACGTAACAGTAACGTTCTGCGACGTTCTAATAATGTTCTGTGTTGTCCTGCAGCACCACCAGAACGTTCTGTGACGTCACAACTTTGGCTTGGTACTTGAAAAAATGAGTCAAGAAATTCTGTACTCTTTGCTCGAAGGTAAGGTTTGTCACCTGCAGCTATCAGAGAAAGAATATGTTTAAATGGAGGAAGCTTTTGCAAAATGACTATTTTTGGTTTACCAATATTCTCCTGTCGTCCTTCTAAACATCTTCCCTGCGGTGGTTTCAGATGGGAGAAGGAGGCCAGGGGTTAGAACCCTCTGGTCTGGAACCCCCTTCCCACTCTGACATTCACTGAAAGAATAATATGCATACATGCATGTGTTAATTAAACCAAGGGCTTTCGTCACTAGAGATGAACTATGCCTATGTCTAGCTGCTCCATTTCCACGCTTAAGCCCTGTGTCCACCAACCGATTTAACGACCGATTATTTTGAAATTTCTTGATTTTAACTAGTATCATAACAAAACATTTTCTATCTAATATATCATTTAAAAAAGAATTAAAAACTCTTCCTATAGGTATATAACATGTTCGTGATTAACTAATATTCACACTGCTGATTTTTGAAATCTGTAGTAAAATCGGCTGGTGGAAACAGGGCTCTAGGTTTCACACTTTATTTTCACACCTAAGTGCCCCCCCCACCCCCACCTCCAACCCCACCTACCTGCTCCCATCCCACCAACGCCTCCTGCGCCTCCCCCGCCCTCCTCACCGCTTAACGCCGGCTCCTCCAGGGTCTGAGGGCTACACGTGGGCCTCCTGGGTCGGCCCGGAGACGGCTGAGAAGATTGGTTGAGGCCGACCGTGAAACGACTGGTGACCATCAGGTGGGGACCAGAGGGGCTGCAGGGTACAGGAGGAGAGAGGGGTCCCTGGTAGTGGATGGTCGGGGTACATGGTATATTGTCTATTGTACATTAAAGGGAGGCAAAGTATGACAATTTTTTGCAAACTTAAATAACTATGAAAATACATTCTAAGAGTCTAAGTTTAGCCA
Organism: Lepidonotus clava; assembly: GCA_936440205.1. Lineage (NCBI taxonomy): Eukaryota > Metazoa > Annelida > Polychaeta > Phyllodocida > Polynoidae > Lepidonotus > Lepidonotus clava. The sequence continues at coordinate 38,006,005 of OW387145.1, forward strand.
TTGGTACAGTATAAATCATGACAACTAGCTATAACTTTACTTGAATTTCAGAACCAATTTTGGTGGGTCACAAAATTGACTGGGGAAGAGTTTTACTGTATTTAATGTAGTTCAAGGGTGTATTCACAGCCTATATTTTACTACAGGTCTAGTTTATGACCATAGATTATGTTTCAATAGTTAACTGAATTTACAAAATTTTGACCATACATTGCTTTTGGCTCCCTGCCTGCTTATACTTCTTCTAATTTCTTTAAACGTACACAATATTTTCGCCCTGCTTAATTTTAGCACATATAGTACTGATATTGTCGCGCTGTCATATTGAACCTGTTATAGTAAGTTATTTATATTTGAACCATAATGTTTATTATTTTTACTTGCATTGCATTTCGGGCAGTGACGGTGATGTGTGAAATGCTCGAAAATTATGTACACCGCGAAAAATGATAACAAGTATCTAGTTGCTACACTTAGATTTAAATAAATCTAAAGAGGTTTCAGCATTGTCTGAGCAATATTCCGGTCACTGAAGAAGTCCTTGCACAATCAAATAAAAGTAATCTGAAATATAGCACCGATAAAGAAAATGTATGAGGAAAAGTATGGTAGCCATAACGGTTCATCGTCAGCGAAGCCACTTTAGAAGCCGTCCGCTTGTCATGGAAGCCACCGGGGAAGCCACTCCTGAAGTCTTTATTGTAAAACAACACTCAGATTACAGGCTTAGGGAAGAAGCCATTAGACCAGCCTTTCAATTTTTTTTATTTAAAAAAAAGAAGCTTTTATTTAACCTGGATGAGATACAATATCGGTTGTTGACCGTTTTTCACTTGCTTCCAGGGGGGCATTCCATAAAGATTTCGCGATAATCTAGTCTGAAGAAATACCACGATACCAACAATTGTTATCGCCACATAACTTTTTTGTTTGTCATTTTTTTTGTTCAATTTTTTTTTCAATCAAACTCAAACTTTACAGGTTTCTTCCTCGGTCACATATATATATTTTCATATATTAATATTTGTGAATATATATATTTTTAAAACGGCGATATTTTGTAATTATCGCCGCGATACTGATTTGAGGCCCTGGCGATAATATTTTGAGTATCGCCAATCTTTTATGGAAGTGCTTTAGCTGGCGATAATTATCGCCAAATTTTTATGGAATGCATACCAGCACTACAACAATTTCATTGTAACATTGTTATAATAATGATAACATGGACAGCAGAAACAATAGAAAAAAATGTGTTATATGTACAAGTTGTATGATCAGCATCAATTTCTTGACCATGAAGTCCATGTTTAGACTGAGTGATCTAGGATATAGAAACTCTTCCAAGTAACATGTATATTTGTAGATTTGGCACATAAATTACAATAATTAGGGTCATGTCTAAACGTTAGAATCAGCCAGGCTTCATTGCGTTATTTTGTTACAGTTGAATGCTTCTTAGATAGTGGCTTCCACTCCACCCCGGGCTTCCATATTAACACAGGGGCTTCAAGAGGGGCTTCTATGATCATAAGCATGCCAGCCATATTAACCCCGAGGAATGTTTCCTTGTTTGGATTGGGTCCACCGGCCATCTGGGGCTGACGTTCGCCCTCCTAACCCCCCTCGGTCAATGTTTACTTTGCAGTATATGGGGGTTTATATGCTAGCAGTTTGCCGGGTACTATTTTGTGTTCAGCACATACTGTCCACAGTTTATAATGGGGAATAAATTAATTATATATCCTTCTCTTCTGATAGTTCTTTAGGATTCGTACCTAAAAGGCTAACTCATCCCTATTTCTAGTCACTATTTTCCGGCAACCACTTAGCATACAAACCCCCATATATTGCAAAGTAAACAGTGATAGTCTGTCTATACCATGCACTTTATGAAATGCAGTTTTATGACATCTTTATTCTACATATATATTGGTCCTTGACGGGAGATCTCCATGACTTTTTGTTAATTGCCATGTCCCATGGGGTCCCACATCATTGCAATTATCTTTTATGTCCCATGTCCCATGTCAATAGGGTCAATGTATCGGTCCCTATAGGTTCGACATCAGTTAAGGACCCTTTCCCGAACCCACCTGCTATATGCATCCCTCCCCACCCTCCTGGCAGGCACCTGAGGCCCCTCAATAGGTTCATCCCTCCAGGTGAAAGGAGCAGCACATTGAGGCCACCTGGTGAGCAGCTCACGTACCAGGGGATCCTCTCAGAGCAGCTCCAATGTATCGGGTAATGACCTGAGAGCAGCTAATAGGCGGGGGCAGGTTGGGCAGATATCCGAGAGCACCAACATGTGTTTAACATGGCTCCATCACTGTCAAACTCCCCATATCTGTTAATAGCACTGCTATGAGTTACTCTGGAGTGCTATGAGTTACTCCCCCAACTATGAGCTGCTCATTAACTCGCAAGGAGATACCCCCGATCATGACAAAGTACTGGTTCTGATCGGGAATGGTTAGCAGCCAATGGAGGCCCTAGGGGCAATGTGGTCTATGGCGCCGGTGGTAATTCAGCTGAGATTAGTCTATCTTGCTCATAATGAACACAGAGCTGGAAAATAATATCACTCAGCTGTGTGCCTCTGATGAGAGGGGATGCCTGCTCATGTGAATGATTGCTGCAAATATGAAACAACATTGGGCATAATTCCCAAAGAGATTACCCTTAACGTTACTTACAAGTACAACTCTACGCACCCCCTGTTATTTATAAGCAATCATTTATCTTCAAATAAACATCTTGACAGCGAAGTATGGGCCACAAATTGCAATGGACTCAAGCCGAGTTATACATGTAGATAAGAGGTTGGGGACGGCTTATTTCTGAGTCGTTATCAGTGGTTGGCCAACCAGGTGGGCGGGAGCAGCTCACATACCTGGCGAGCTACACGTGTACTGCTCGGCCCAGGTGACACCCCTTTGGCCCTATCAGCTCAGAACTGCTCAGAACTGCTCATATAGTCCACCTCCAGCCAACCCCCGCCGATTATAAATCACCAGGCTGGGCCTGAATGATGATGACAGTAGGGGAGGGGTCAGCATCGATGTACAGTTGGAACTGTTTGATGTGGACATGCATGTATATATGTTCGTACGTATAATTATGGCAGGTAGATCTGGGCAAATAAGGAACCAGGAGAAGCAGCACTTTTTGCAATAGTTTTTTGAGACGTCCCAAATAGGTAGTAGGTATGGCATTACTAGGAACTGACTTCATGTTTATAGATGTGCATCTTTCTCATGAACCTGTGCAGTGAACCTTCCTTTTCCCACTATTGAAAAGATATAGTATGTATGGCTGAATTGTAGAGGGGGCCTCTCTGAGAAAAGTTCAGTAATTTATATGAAAAAGCTGAGGTATGGGTATCCGTGCTGAAAGTGCATGCTAAACTATATACGTTCAACTAAGTTGAATGATATCCTTTTATACCGCGTACGAGAGGGGCCCACTGGGCGGCGCCATTTTGAACAATGGAGAGTCCTGATTGGGTGAAAAGTCGTGCTTGACCACCCACAAGAAGTGGGGCCAAAGGTGTGCGCATGCGCAGACCAGGACTCCTGAATGCGGTATAAACCACATACCCCGACCTAGTTCAAGCCCAATAATGATATAACAGATTGTTATGAGATGTTGTAGGAAAGATTCTATTTCAAACTATTAAAACGTATTCAAAGAATGAAAAATGAAATACACTGTCTTAAGGGCCAGCTTTATACATTATATGGCTCAAAGTAATTACTGACTAAGGTTAGGGTTAGTATATATCTACCGTATAATGTATCTAGCGAGAATTCAATTTTTGACCTAAAACTTATGGAAAAGAATCAGCATCTTACAAGAGTATAACCAACCCTTTACTCCAAGTGTTTCCCCATATCTTACAAGTGGTTCTCATAGACGGCTCCTACTGTAGTCTACGGCCTATCGGAGCTGCTCAGAGCTGCTCATCACAGGGAAATCTGTCAGTTGAAAGGAGCAGCTCAGTAGCCGTGGGAAGCCAAGAGTCCGTATCAGAGGTGATTATTATGATGTGCCCTAGGCATCTCACACCTTATTAATGGTGTGCCCGGGGCATCTCACACCATATTAATGGTGTGTCCAGGGCACCTTCCACCTTATCCCAATCTGTCCGCCCCATCAATCGTCTTATTATTGTAAGCAGAGCATACCTGCTAACTCTGTATCTCTTAGACTTATGCTTACAGCCATGGTATCCTATGAAGGAGCTTTGTGTATTTGGGGGGGGGGGGAGGGGAGTATTGGAGAACCATAGAACTGTACTAACCCCCGGTGGCGGAATTAGAGTAGGCCCCCACCCCCTTTTTTGCTGGGGGGTCGTTAAAATTCTGCCAAAGAGTCATCAAGAATTCTACTAAAGAGTCATCAAGAATTCTACCAAAAAGTCAACAAAGAAGAAATCCCCCACCTATACTTTTCTTCAAAATCATAGATTCGCTACTGGTCACTGGTGGATCAATCATTTTTCAACTGGTGTGAAAACAACTATCTTTAGGATGATAGTTAAACTACTTAGACTTATGCTTACATCCATCTTTTAGTTAAATTACTTCAACTTCCTATAACTTATCTAGTATTTAGATATTATGACAATTTCTTTCCTAATAGGGGGGGGGGGGGGTGGGCACTACCATGGTGCGACAAAACATTTGTGTACTAATTCTTTTCATAAGTACCCACCTGACATCAAGTATATCTAAAAACAGCATTTCTGTATGTGTACATATCTCCAGTCGGTTTATTGTGGTGATTATAAATATTTTTATTGGGTTTACATTAAGCAGCTACGGTTTCTAAATTCAAGTTATAAATGATATGTCATTTTACGTTATGGAATGACAACAATCCCCCAAGGAAAACAGAATTTTAATGTTATTTCATCATTCTGAGCCGCAAAGCAGAGTACTTATGCTAATAATAAGCAGTTGGCTTTTCAACTGGACTAGTGCTAATAGTACATGTACCTCAATTTAGGAGCTTGCAAAAGATGTACACAGGAGTAGAATTTCTGTTATTTCAGACAGTTGCTTTGAACCAGAAAAGCCCCTTATGGAAAGGAAATTGACCATTCGAAAAGAGATATCCGACTAATAAATTCTCTGCTGTGACAGACCGTGCCTGAAGGTCCTTCCTCTTCGTTCCTTGTGGTGCCTATCTCTACAAGAAACAGAATACATATACATAGCCTTTTTCCTCTCAATTTCTCCCAGACACCACTATGTACCCTCCACCACAACAGGTGCTGGAGCATAAACAAATAACTCTCTTATGACCAATATGAGTTGAGCTCAACACATTTCGGTGTTTTTTTTTAAAGAGCCTGAAGTGTTTTATTTTTCTGAGATGGCCGCCCTGTTGTTTGGATTTTGCCCGACACGCACGCCCCCTGGTGTCAGATTGGCCTACTAGGGGGAGGGGACACTCGGTACCAGTAACTGCTCCAATTTGTACCCCTAATGGAACGTAACTGTCTCAGCGTCCTCCACACATGATCTGTGGGCGCCGCGAGCTGCTCGTCTGACCCTGTAGATAGGCTCAGCCCTGGAGGTGTGCTGAGAGGGAGTCGGGCGCCTGGAGGGGGCCGGCGCCTTACCCCGCTGGGGTCGCTCCGGGAGGGGCGGGGCGGAGCAGACCCAGGGCCATCCTGGGCCGGCCCCAGCTATCTTCTAAAGAGCTGCTCGCTCCAGGAGGCGTGAGCAGCTCAGGAGTTGTTCTCTCCAGGCACATATTTCAATCTGAGATGTAGAAAAGCATCTGTCTGTGCTTGGAGATTGAATGTGTAAGTTTATTGCATATGAGCTGCTCGGGAGTTGCTCTCCAGGCACATATTTCAATCTGAGATGTAGAAAAGCATCTGTCTGTGTTTGGAGATTGAATGTGTAAGTTTATTGCATATGAGCTGTTTGGGAGTTGCTCTCCAAGCATATATTTTAATCTGACACATAGATGACAAATAAAGGCTGCTGTCTCTGCTTGAAGATTGAATGAATAAGTCTATTGCATATGAGCAGCTCGGTTGTTGCTCTCTAAGCACAAGTATTTATCATTGCACGACTAAGCATTGCAGCTGTCTCTGCTTGGAGATTGAAAGATTGAATTTATTACAGAAATTACCTGCTCACAAGTTGCCCTTTCCAAGCACATCATTATTTCATTCTAAGCCACATTCAAGCAGTTTTGTGAAGTTACCGCATAATCGGTTGTTCCTCTATTCACTAAGCACTGAGATACATTGAACAATATGAATGGGAGGCAATTAATTTCTGTGTGGAGATTGACTGAATGAGTTATCAAAATGTAAAAGCAAGTATCCTCCTAGCGGAGACGCCAAGAACTGCTCAAACCAATACCCACAACTTCCGGCGAAACCCTGCGCACGCGCACGCTATTCTGATACCACCTTAGAGCTATCAATCCTAGCCCAGCGTCCCCCACGCCATGAAATTCATGGCAAATCGGAGGTGCGCCGCAGCCCCCTCTTTTACCGCCGCCAGGAATTTAATTTAATAACGTTTTGATAAGCTACATACCCACGGTATGTGGCCGGCCCGTCCGAGCTGACACGTCGGTAATAGATTAGTCTTTAGAGCCGACTAACTTAGTCCTTAGAGCCGACTAACGCTGATAGATCTGTAATTTGTGTGCGGATTCCAACCGTGCATTTCATTTCTGCTCGCCAAGGAGAACCGACGCTTGAATTGGTGTCAGCGTTTTTTAGGGGTTCGTACTTAGGATGCTGGTTAGAGATTGGGAAGTCAGGGAAGACCCTTGGGATGTGTGTGCAGGGTGGATATGGTGTATGGCATGATTGGTGGGACCGAAATGTGTAACATGAAATCGAGTATAATGTATATCAAAAAATGAGCCCATATATTGAGACTAACGCCTCCGCCACCCCCACCCCCCAGCCCCCCCCCCCCCCCCCCAAAAAAAAGGGAAAAAAAGAAAAGAATTAAATAGACTTGTAAAACGCAATAATTATAAGTTCAGTCTAAAATGTTTTGCAATAAAACCCCAGTACTCGATGTACTTGGTCCCATATAATAATGGTCTCATATTCTATAGGCCTATGCGATATAATATTTCATGACTATGAAGTCAAATGGCTGGAATATACTCAAAGTGGTTTTATTGTTGTGCTTGAATTGAGATATAAATCATTTTACCATCTTTCAATCCAAAAATTGCTAAGAAACGATAAGGATTGATTTTCACATGGTTGAGGCAAGGAGACCCATAAAATCCTCTTGATTCAAGCAGCGCCTCGCCAGTTTATCTTAATTAAGATAAAATAACGTCCTTTATTGTTATAAAACACGACGTTATGATAGATGGATGAAACTCAGGACTTTCTGGGCTACAAATGAGCGACTAGTACCGCCAGTCGACGTAGGTGGCGCTGTAACGACGAGCATATGTTGCCATGGCAATATTTAACGGGTCTCGGTGACATGCGCAGCGTGTCACCGCGCATGCGCAAACGATCCAAGGTGCCAATTGGATATTGACATATTTCGGAGTTAACGATGACTTGTAATGGACGTTTATTATGGGTAGCAGACCTCTGGGTAATCCTATATACTTGTGCAGCAACCCTCCGCTAATAGAGGTGTTTCCACACCACGCCACCTAGCGTGAAATAGTAGCGATTTAAGTTGAAGAATAGGCCCTGTTCCTCTTGTTAAACTTCAAATAGATTCTATGAGACACGAAAATCATACCAAAATTTAATATATTTAGGTCAAATTTTAGTCGCAGCATAAACATTATAAAAAAGCTACAGACGAATATGCAAGGGGGAAGGGGTGCTGATCAGGATATGCCTTGCACTGCTTATTTGGCTAAATACCCTGATCCTTGATCTTTTAGGGGAGAAGCAAAGTTTAGGGGCCTAGCAAAGTTTAATACCATACACATCTAAACACAACTTAGTATCTTTTTAGTACAATATAATCAGCTTCCTTCAATGCTCCCACCCTCTCAACCCTATTGCCTTCCAAAATCGTAATAACAATAATTTATTTTGTTTTTGTATTATGGGGATAAGCTTCGAAATTCACCCTTGTGGGTGAATGGTCTGCTTGTCAAGTTCAACCATGTCTACTATGCTGAAGAAAATGCTCTATAGCACCTGGATTCACATTGCCTGACTCAAGTCGGGACCAGTCATATAAACTACACCCCCCTTGTCATCAGACGCCAAATTGGCATCACTCTATGCTCTAATATACGCCAGGCCAAAACACACACTTTTATTTGCCATCGTATAAATCTCCTCTTAGCGCCAAAAGAAAATGGCCGCTTTTTTATGACGTCACGACCTCGCGATCTCTCGCGCGACCCCGAGATCAGACGAGAGTTGACGTAGACGTCATCACGTGTCGTATTCTTGGGTTAGCATCAAAGGAACTCCTGTTTGAAGTTGGGAGTAATTCGCCAGGTTTTCGTCGCAGGACGCTAAGGACTGAAAGACGGCTCAACTGGCAGGCAGACGAGAATTAGGCGCCTATTAACAGTGCTGACAAACATGTCCAACATAAACTGTTTTGTCCCGGGGAGGAGGGGGGGGGGGGGCACTTGGGTCTCAATTAAAAGGATGTCGTTACCGTATCCACTGCCAAACAGACTCACAAAGTAGAGCCGGTGAACGGATGCGCTGAACATTAAAATTGAGGGGTGGTCAGTCATTTTTATAAGGATTTCAAGGGGGCGGGGGCGGGGGGGAATACTTCCATAAAATCATATAGAGGCAATAGTTTGAAACTTAACATTATTGATTACTTCACATAAAACAAACTAATACTAATTACATTTTGTCAATCTCATGGCATTGAGACACCCTGATTTTTGGGGGTGGTCATCTGCATACCCAAGAAAATAAGGGGTGGACAACTATAACTTCAGTCGTGAGAAGTAGGGGTGGTAGTTTGGCAGTGAGTACCCAGGCAAGCAGTGACCTAACAAGCACGTTCTGCAACCTACTTTTTTGGTTGGTCTGCCCAATTTTTATGTAACAGTTACGTTATTTTAAGTAAAGTTGCGACTTACTAAAAAGAATGTTATAATAACTTTATATTTTAGTGAAGTCAAGACCTTCCTATTAAAGAACGTTATAATAACGTGAAAGAACATTGCAAGAATGTCACAAGAATGTCACACTGTGATGTCACATTGTTAGGTTCTAAAGACGTTTTTGGGAATCATCAAATTAACCTAACAAGAACCAAAGCAGAAATAAACAGAAAGTTATTATAACGTTATAATAACATTATAATAACGTCATATTCTTGCTTGGGTAGTAAGAGTCAGTACCCCCTCCCCCCCACTCCTCGGGCGTCTGGTAGTCAGCTTGTCGGAACCAGGGAGGGACAGACACACAGACAGACAGCGCCATGTCTATCGCGTCCATCTTTTCATCCCAATGTCTCCTTTTTTTGCTTTAACCCCTTGAAAGCTGGATGCGTTTTCATACTGATTCATACCCGCTGTCCTAAAGTCAGAGGTCGTCTATAAATAATTATTACGTACGCATTTTCACATGTTTTCCTTACCTCTAACCATATTCAGCACGTAATTATACATAGAACATGTATTAAACCCATTCCCCATTTGTGCGTACCTAGTTAATGGACGGTCCTGTAATGTGTTATTACCTGGATTTTTACTCTCCATGGTCTAACTAATCGATGTAAACCCCGACCTAAACACTAATGTTTATTATTCTTTTCAGATGCTCGCGACTTTGTTTGCCCAGGAGCAACGTCAAAAATAACTAAAACCACACCCGTGATGTCTCAATTTCAAAACCCAAGCCCGCCGGACACCATATACCCCACCCCAATGCGGCCATGTATCGGGTACAACAGTTAAGCCCCATACACACTAGGCGATTCTGACGGACTGATCTGAGGTAAATTGGCCGATTGTACCAGCATAATCAGTCGATTCTTGCACTGAATCAAATATGTGTACTGATGCGAAGATGTTGGGTAATAAAACAAAGTAAGGAGAACAAAAGGAAAGTAAATGTAAAATTAAATCACCCATCAATATGGTGTATTCAAATACAAGTACGACTTTAATCTGAATCTGTATAGAAATCGGCCGATTATTATGGTTTTGTCGGCCGATTTTTCGACCAAACTGTCGGCTAATTTGATTTTAAGAAATCGGCTAGTGTGTACGGGGCTTAAGTTGTAGCCACACACCTCCGATATGCCCATAAACCCTGATAACCTTTGCTTCCGGGGAGGGGTCAGGAGGGGAAGTATAAAACCAGACAGGCCTAATTCGAACCACAAGTGTTAATTCCTGGTGAGAGGTGGCAAAACATGACCTCAGAGGGGGCCTTTCCTCCAGTGATCCTCCAGTGTATGTGTCCTGTGCATGTAGGAAATGCCAGTCTCAATTCATCCGGATCGCTCTGGCACATACCCGGTTCCCAGAACGCGAGACGAGCAGTAGGGGCGCCGCTGGAGGCTCATTTATACTCATTTGAGCCTGTGAGCAGTTACTGAGCACCTCACTGACAGCTGGGCTGCTCAGAGCTGCTCGGAGTCGCTCATTGCATTGGTTTTTGCCTGTCGCCTGGCTGGCTGCAAGATTAATACTAATTTGAGCAGTTACTCATTTAAGTCTGTGAACAATTTCTGAGCATCTCACTGACAGCCGAGCTGCTCAGAGATGCTCATTGCATAATTTGTTCCTGTCACCTGGCTAGCTGCAAAATTAATACTTGTTTGAAAATGTGAGCAGTTACTCATTTTAGTTTGTGAGCAGTTACTGAACATCTCACTGACAGCTGAGCTGCTCATTGCATTGTTTTTTGCCTGTCGCCTGGTTGTCTGCAGGATTAATACATGTTTGAGTATGTGAGCAGTTCCCAAGCACCACACTGACAGCTGAGCTGCTCAGAGCTGTCAGCGTTGGAGTTGCTCTTTGCATTGGTTTTTGCCTGTTGCCTGGCTCGTTGCAAGATTAATACTAATTTGAGTCTATGAGCAGTTACTCATTTGAGTCTGTGGGCAGTGACTGAGCATTTTAACTAACAGCTGAAATGCTCGGGCCTGCTCAGAGCTGCTCCTTGGATTGTTTTTTATGTGTCGCCTGCATGGCTCTCTGCAAGATTAATACACATTTGAGTCTGTGAGCAGTTTCCAATCACCACACTGACAGCTGAGCTGCTCTGAGCTGCTAGAAGCTGCTCATTTCATTGTTTTTTGCCTGTCTTCTACATCAATGGAAGATTAATATTCATTTGAGTTACTGAGCAGCTCATTTACAGCTGAGCTGCAAGATTAATACTAATTCGGGTCTGTGGGCAGTTACTCATTTTAGTCTGTGAGCAGTTACTGAGCAGCTCATTAACAGTTGAGCTGCTCAAAGTATCTCATTGCATTGGTTTTTGCCTGTCGCCTGGCCCACTGCCAGATGCAGCCAAGTGTAGGTGGCGCCCCCTGCCAGCAGATGAGCTCTCGTCATGTAGAGAATGACTCACAAATTCAATCAAGTTAAACCATCATAAATTTAGGACAAGTTAAGTGGATATATTACGGCACACCCTGTTGGCTTATCCAACGTTATCTCCCTATTTTCAAACAATTTCTCGGCATTCCAGTGTCATATGTCAATAACTGGAAACATGTATAAAAGTATGATACAAAAGAGAATGAGGCTGAAATGGAATATGTCATATCTGCATTTTACATCGGTCTCTACGTGTATTTCATTGCGTTTATGCAGTTGTTTTGTCTAATTCTAGCTAAATTTAGTGCCATGTCCATTGATATTTTTCCTTTAGGAAAAACAAATATTACGTTCAATTTTAGCAAGTGGCAGTTTACTTTGGTCATGGTAATAAATGTGGTCGACAAACGCATTTAGGTTGAACAAAGCATACTTTATTAGTTGAATTCCCAAGAGGAAAGTCAGGAGACCAGTCTCGGTCTAAAAGTTGATGCATAGACTACCCACAAGAAAGAATCATTGCACTACAGTCTATAAGATAGCACTATCATCAAAATGACATGTTAATCTCAATTGACCATGTTGGATATCTATAGCAATAAACATCCAAATGCAGTCAAGTGAGACCTCTCTAAGCTAAAACAACCCAGCAGATCATAGAGACCGAGATAGTGTAGATCATTTGTTTTTGTGTAACCCTAAACGAGTTGTTTGTTTCTTTATTGCTATTGAATAGGTCAGGGGCCAGCTGTTGGCTGCTGACATGGTGCTGGCATAAGGCAAGTAGGCAAGGTATGACTCGTATACCAGTGTCAGGAGTCAGGGGCTGGCTATCACTGATACTGGAGTCGTTAATGTCAGGACGTATTAACCTGGAGGGACGCAATATGGGATCTCCTTTAATACCATAGAGTAAGACATTACTGGTACATGTTACTTTGGGGGCTGATTGCATTATTTCCTTTGAAATATAAAATCGCTAAATTTGTGATACATACTAACCAAGGCTATATCTTATTATGAATTGTTTTCTTAAAATTTACTTATTTTATTTCAATTGAGAGTAACAATTCATTGCATTGGTGTTTTAACCAGCTGCAGGCTATTAACAAACATTAATAGAAAAATTAGATATACTACTTTCATGGCCTCTATAATATATATATAGTGTAAGAGTAGACGGAATGTAAAACAAGTGTTTAGATTTTTTTTTGGAATACTTGTTGTAGTATCACTTGAAAAAAAATAAAATAAGTACTTCATGTTTTACTCTGTGCAAGTATTTTGAGCCGTTTTGAGAGAAATTTCTTAGGTTAATCGAGAAGGAAATATTTAGATTATCATAATACTTCTTGGTTAAGAAACGTTTAGCCGGACTGTAGATTGCCTTTCCAGTACATAATAAGTTAACATGTTCTTCAAATGCTGCACGAAATAGAATAGTTTCAATAGTTCCCGGGAATAGTTCTCATATTCCATTTTCTGTATTCCCTTATTTCATGATGTTGCAAGTAATGCGTGACTACGTGGACGGAAGCTAGAAACTACGCCTTTAAAAATCAGATGCTGTTATAAAAGGATAAATAAATTCCAAAATAAACGGCCATATCCATATTTCTCAGGGGTAATCATAACGTGTAAATAGATATGTCACGAACAATGATCATTGCCTAATATATCTGTCCTTTCCCATTCAATTGTCACTTTATTGAATTGGCCCAACTGTCAAGCCCAATAATAGAATCTACATGTATGTCACACTGTATGTGCCTGTAAATTTGGGATGAACATAAATCAAATCATATATAATACCCGTAAAATAAACTATTAAAATTACCTCGGTTATTCAAGTTTTTAGAATCATAATTCCAAAAGATATACTGCTATTTTTAACAGTACTAAAATGGCTTAAGAAAGTTTAAAATCTCGAAAAATACAAGCCGCAGAAAACAATGAAGGGTTTAGGCACACGGTACCAATAGAATAGTTGGTCACGGCTGAGTTCCACTTGTCGACCTAGATGCCAGCCTAAAAACATGGCACCAACCGAAGGGGGTGAAAAATGGCCACCCGTTGATCTTATCCCATGGCAGAGACGGTCTAATTGCTTGCACAAGTTAGTGGGGGAAACCATTTGGAGTCATTGCAAACAAAGCATGACATGTTATCACGATTTATTATATTCCGTCCGCGGCTGGAGGAGGCGTGAGAAAATGGAGACCAGATGAGGGGGTTCGAGTCGGTGTTCTGCACGACTTGTAACGAGATGGGAGCAACACAGCTACTCCACTCCACTCTGCGAGCAGCTGGGAGCAGATGCGAGCAGGACATGAGCAGCTCAGTAGTGGTGTATAAGCCTGGGGAGGCGACTTCCAAGCCAAGGATGTGACGTTAATATAATGTTGCAGCAACATTCTGGTTGGTTCTGTATTTGGTTCTTGTTAGATTCTATTGATGACTCCCAATTATGTTGCTCCAACATACTGCTGTGACATTGTACTGTGACGTTATTACAACATTCTGGTTAAATTCTTCAACCCAAACAGAATGTTCTTATAGCGTTCTGTTTTGGTTTCGTCCTAACCTCATCAGAAAATAATGTTATAATAATATTCTGATTTGGTGAGGTTTCAAAATCACCATCAATAATGTAATTGTTACATGCCATCTTGATAAGTAACAAACTGACTAACGTTACATTGGAAGCTGGCTGGGTTGGTCTCAAACCTGCCGAGATGTGTTCGTCGAAATGTGAAGGAGATGGGTCATCTTTCAACCTCAAGTGAGTGAAATGAGTGAGAAGATTTCATTCAAAATGGGTATAAAATCTGCCACCTCACTCGATGTGGGTTAGGAATTCAAGAGGATTTGTATAATGATATATAGTAAAGTTCTGGGACTGAACACATGTAAATAAGGGGAAATAGATAAACATAGATAGGAATTAATTTAGCTTACTAAATGATGATGTACATATTTCAATTAAATCATCCCATAGGGAAATACACTGTATACACAATAGCCATTTATTATGGGTATTGTTTTAGAACTTGTGATATCCTTCAAAATGGGTCTGTTTTCAAAACCTCAACACACACATCCGGGCATTGAGAAGGGAAGTTCCCCCCCCCCTCTGGGTGTATGAGCAACTCGGTACTACTATTTGAGATACTTGGAGTTGGAATTAATAGATACACAGACCTATTATGTATGCAATGCATATAACGATAATTATGAGAGACTGAAAACTGACATTTTGTATATGGATGTGACTCAAAACTATGTGAGAGTAACTCAAAACTACTATGTTGGCAAAGCAGAGCTATTATATGAGTGAAACAATATCACTAGGAGAGCAACTCAAAACCTCTCTACACGTAACTCAGAGCTATCTTATGAATGACTCAGTAGGATGAGTGAAAGTATGATAACAATACGCATTAGATAGGAGAAAGTGTCAATGATATTATAGATATCAAGATTATCTTTCATAGGTTATTTTTGCCTGTTATTTTACCTCAGTACTTTCCTATATGTATCTGGTTATTTAAGAGATAATTGGTATAGAAATAGATGTACAACATTCAAGCTCTAGATACTGGCTGTAGAGATAAGTCTGTCCATCAATCTATTATCCACCGGAAGCAGAACTGATTTAAAGTTTCCTAATTGATGTTATCGTCCACTGGTAAAGAACCGTAGCCAATAGTTTTGATAACATCTGATAGCGAACATACTCAATTTCTGATATCTAATTAGCTTGCTGATTTAACTTCCGGTAAATATTTGATATCTAAATAATAATTCGCCATATATGAAATACGGTCATGAACGACATTGATTTTAACTAAGTGGTACTATTTTATATAATGCATCACAACCCGTGGACACTCATTTTACATATCTTAGCATTCTAATAATAAATTCCACCAATTGACAAGCAGACGACAATTCCGCGCTGACTGTCTCCAAGCCGATTTAGCCTATATATACATCGTACACATACTGCTTCAAAACAGGAATAAACATAAACATATGATTGGAGAGTGCCGGACTGAGGTCACAGTATCCCGGATGACAAACGTGAGTCTCACGAGACTTGGACGGGGACGTCGGGCCCGATAAGGGACGACAAGCATCATTATAATCAGACCCCGGGCCACGAGGGGGGAGAGGGTGGGACCCGTTAGTGGGGGGGGGGGGGGGGTGGGCACTTGTGTGGGATGAACTAGGCGGGTAGAGGGGGGGGGGGGACTTAGAAAACAGAGTAAATGATATCCCAGCCAATGATGCGACGTTATTATAACATTGTAGCAACGCACTGGTTGGTTCTGTATTTGGTTCTTGTTACATTCTTTTGATGACTCCCAATAACTTCACTGCAACGTACTGCCGTGACATTGCACTGTGTTGTTATCACAACATTCTGGATATGTTCTTCAACCAAAGCAGAATGTTTTTACAACATTTTGTTTTGGTTTCATCCTAAACACACCCAAAAAAGAGTTATGATAACATTCTGATCTGGTGAGGTTTAACCTCACCATCCCTAACGTAATTATTATGTGCCACCTTAGTTATTAACAAACTGAGTATGGTCGCAGAATGTTTCTGTTACGTCACAAGCTGGCTGGGATGGACGATGAGAAGGAAAATTAGCAAAAGGGTGTGTATGTCTCTATTTGGAGTGGTTACACATAGGTCGACCCAAGTGAAGGTACACTCTTTGTAAAGGAAATCTCATTAAAGCAATTTTAAATTCAGCCTAGACTTTTGTTTATCCATAGAGTGACCCTCCATCTCATGATCCCTAATTTCGGAGCTCCTGCTTTGGAAGGAACATTGGAAGCTATTTATGATAATATTAGAGTAAAATTAACTTATTGGCTGTAATTTCTTTACAAGTGTGCAGTAACTATTTCTTATTATCAACAGCGACCAGATAATATATAATAATACGACCATTTAGGGAAGTATTTTGTTTAAATTCGTATATCTCTCATTCCTACATCACATCCTATATCTACTGTTCACATTGGAATTGCAAGAATTTACTGTAGGTGACTGTTTTGCATGGTAAGTACCCCCCACCCCCCACCTTGTGCCCCCTATTTTCGTCCACTAAATACCCTCACTAGCCTTCATTACCCGCACTGACCCCCAAACATGTGTCGCTCTCTGCTGACCCAAAGTTGTCGTTCACGACACAGCTTATTTAGTGCAGGCAAAGAGCTTAGACCAGTAAGAGCAGGCATTCAACAATTATTGTTTACTGTTGAGCCACTAGCTATAGGGTACTGGTATTGTCTGTTTGGAGCTGGCCATCAAGCATTGGGTCCGAGGTCATTGAAGAAGAAGTGGGATTGCTTTCCGATTGTAACCAGTATAAAAATATGAAATAGAATTCTTTTTTTAGAAAATTAAAAAAATCCTACACACAAAAAAAAGGGTGGGGGGGGAGGGGTAGTGGTCCGGTGGGTAGCATGTGGTAGGCACAGGTTTTCCCCTGGGTTGTCTATTTGACCACCTTTTCTTGTCATCGTTCTCACTCCCTACAGATTTGATCATAGTCCTTTGTACAAGTCAGAAAGTATGAGCTGTTCCTTATACATGTATAGCTGAAATGCTGCTGATTAGACTTTTAATTCCCAAAGTCATCATCATCACTTTAATTTAGAATGGCCCACTTATCGTCACAGTTTACTAGTGTTGATCATACCAGCACCTTATGAACTGCTCACATGAGTGGCTACAAAGAGTGAGTGAACTGTGGAATCTCAGTGAATTCAAAGTCTCTGATTTAGGGTCCCAAGCCTCTGGTTTCTAAGGATGGCAAGGCACTAATTGAAAATGACATGGCATCAGGAAAAACGGCCCTATTCTAGGCCTCCTAGGATTATAGCTGGCACTTTATATGACTAGTGACAGCCCTAACTGCGACTGATATGAAACTTGAGATTTATTGAGAAGATCCTCAGTTTTTCTTGGCTATCATTTCATCTTGTTTTACTTGGCAGTGAACTTCAATTAGAAAAAAATAACAAAATAAGTTTTGGAGGAATCTCCCATTCAAATGAGATATATAGGCCTATGCAATTTCGTTCTAATCCAGACATATTATTCTATGCATGGCGTAGATTTTATTCCTCATGTTCATTATTTATGTTAAGAATTCTGGCGCCATAGACGCAGACAAATTCTGAACCTGAAGTCTTCCAGTTACTTGCATATATTTAAACATTCAAGAATAATTTCCAAAGTTACTGCCATAGCTTCACCATATTCCAAACATATCTTTTTTCTAAGCCGCCGTCAGAAGCGGAGATATCATCAAATCATCATATTAAAGGAGGCCCGACTGGCAGGAGGAACCTAGTTAAATTTTACCCTCATGATAAGTTTTCCACATTTCCCTGTCAGATACACTTCACCTCCAGCTCCAAACAGCCCCAGCCAACCCCCATAATGGGCCAGTTATAAATCCACTCGCCCCGGTCGCCAACCTGCTTCTGGTTACTGGCCCGATTGGCCCTGGCGCCACCGCCGGCAGCGCCCTCCCGACGGGCGTGGCAGATAGTTAAACTACACGGATGTCTTCCAGATCGTCGGCAATTGGAAACATGTCGCCGGCGGGCGGAAAAAGCCTGGAGTCATCTCTCAAATTGCCCCTCTAGGTTGGGCTGGGGTCAGGCTGAGCAGGGGAAGGCAGTCGTGATACGTTAGGGCTCAGGGCCAAAGTGTGGCTAGTATAATGGTCTAAGTAAAGTCAGGGGATTTCATCTGTCTACCGCCATCAGTCTTCTGTGTGGGGGAGGTGTGGGGATGGTTGTGGGGAGGGGTGTTTGGGGGGGGGGGGGGGGGGAGAGATCTTGACTCTAAAAGGAGCCACTAGAGGCCAGGGCTATTCGTCCTAAGGCCGTTGGCTACAGTGGAAAGTGGATGTAACAACAGAAACGTGAGGTTTAAATATGAATTCAAAGTCACACGGAACATGACATTGTATTAACTCGCACAAACTGAACAGACACACGAAGACACGTGTCCAGTTTTGTCTGCACATTTGGGGCGTGTGTGCATACACACACGCAGACACATAGTTTAAAAGCGTAGATTTATCGAGACCCTTGTCACCAAAGTCACTAAATTAATGTAGGCCTACAGATGTTTATAGTTATCGATAGCCGTCCAATGCTGATTTGTGAGACAGGATCCAATTCCTCAGACAAAAGGTCATGCTGTTGATAAACATGATCTACAACCAATGATAACATATAGACATATTTCTTGCACAGATTTTATTCGTGCTTAATAGTGCCAATATAATTAAAATATTATTGTGAACAATATTAAATTTTGTTAATTCGCAAGGTCTCTCATGGGTGGGTGGGGGTGTTCATTTTACCCTTTCGATTTGGATCACACTTAAACGGCTATG
Source organism: Lepidonotus clava (assembly GCA_936440205.1). Taxonomy (NCBI): domain Eukaryota; kingdom Metazoa; phylum Annelida; class Polychaeta; order Phyllodocida; family Polynoidae; genus Lepidonotus; species Lepidonotus clava. Next base: position 38,024,945 of record OW387145.1, read on the forward strand.
GTGGCGACCTCTACTACCGGAAGTACATAGAGACTGGGCAGCTTTGAAGTTGGCGAGATCCAGGTTGAAACGGCTTGGGGGTCAAGATCAATGTCAGAGGTCAAGGTCAACCTCATGTATCGTCGGACTAAGCCTGGCAGAAATCGCTGCAATGTGGCATCAGCTATGCCAACATTTGGTAATATTTCTCTGATCCTCTGTGACACTTTTCTCTGTCAGATTTCCCTGAGATCAATGTGAAGTGTTTGTGAACGAGAACGTATGGGACAGGGAATCAGCCAAGGTTAAGCCAACAACTTTTGATGCACTGGGGTCACATACCTCATCAATTCTTACTTATGACTTTTCAAAAGGGACTAAATATTTCCTCTGTTGTTGCTGTTTACAGATTATCTATCTTGCAACGTCAGCTTTATCTGTTTTTATATATTTAAAGGGACAGTTTTGCAGACAAATATGGAAATATGTATTTAACAAGTACCCCAGTCGGCGGCTGCAATCTTTCAATTTTTTGGTCTGACGAATTCCACCACCGTTCGTCGACTTTCTCGCGTCATAAACGCGTCGGACCGGAAGGAAACTTTTCACCGCCGACTTCACACCCAACTCCTCCGCCATCGGGGAGAGAAAAGAGAGCGCACTACTTTTTGTGCGCGCACGCGGATGATGGATCCGGCGGTGATCCGTCGCCACTCGTCCAAGCCGGGACCACTGTTCGTATCCCTCCGCCTCATGAGATATTGATTTCACTGATCCTGCCAATTACAGGCCAATAATGGCGGCCAATGACTGGGCATTTTTCACTCGGCTGAGTGTAATTAAATCGAGACTGTTGTCTTCATTGCCATCCAACACAAAGCTCGGCGCAAACCCCCGCGTCCGCGTCCGCTTCATTTGGCCGCGCCCCGCGCGACAATATTGGATGTGGACGCGGAAGTGGATGGGCGCAGTGGAGCATTCTGGGTAATGGCGCGTCGCTACGGGTTCGCCCCTTATCGGAGATGGAGCCAATATTGGTGGGGATGTGTCCGGCACTGACATGGCCGCTAACCGCCTGACATAAAAGACCCCAGCCAGTAATTACTGCCAACACAGATATTTTTGTATGTTTATCAATTTTTACGGTTTTGCCCCAGAGATATTTTGGATTGGATGTATTTTTGCGTCTTTGTACATTTAGGCCTCCTTGTCATATAATCGATTGAATATCCACGTTGGACAAATTTTCGCCGATATTTCACAAACGCAAATTACGCGAAAATATATAATTCGCGAAAATAAGCAACCCCACGGTGCCATCCAAACCCATCCTCCCTATCTGCCTCACTGTCCTCACAACCAAAAAAAGCAACTTTCTCCTTAACTTTAACTCCCCCTACTCTCCCCTAACCCTCCAATTGATGAATTATTATGCTGGCCCGAATGAGGATATTATTAGTTTACGAAATGGTCCGGAAAGCAACGATAAGCGTACAAAGGCCTCTCCGCTCAGTCGGCAAGCCGCGATGACAACGATGTTTTCATTGCCGGGATGGGTGAAGAAATATGGCCGGGGCGCTCCTACTTCAACTGTCCCTCCGTCCCAGTGAGGAGGCGGAGGGGGAGGGGGGGGGGGGCACTGACTCTTTGTGTAAATAACTCCCCGTGGCAGACTACTGCCCATGCGTTTCATGACTGCCCATTCCTGAATTTTAGTTGACCACCCCTTGTTTTTTTGGGGACGTATAGATCACCGCCCCTAGAAATCAGGGTCTGTCAATACCAGAAAATACACAGAAATCACCAAAACTGCCCATGGAAACTTCTGATAACATTCTTTTTTATATGTTGGGGAGGGATGAAATATAGTAGCACCAAGGCTACATTTCAAGTTATTTTTTCTTTATTGTTCTGTGGATGTCATTCATCACCCCCTTTTTAGCCTAAAAAGTGGACCACCCCTCTATATTGAATTGCATCGGTCCCGCTTCGCAGGTCCGTCTGGCAGTGGGGACCTTTTCAAGCCTTAGTGCCCCCCCCCCCCGGCCCTCTGGCCCCTCCCGTCTCCTCTCCCCAGCCCTTACAGTCACCGATTGAGACCTCCGAGGCCTGATATTAGCTCCAAGGCGAAGCTAAAGAGCTCCAAGGCGAGCCTAAAGACGTCGTCCACTTCAGCCCGATTGGGCCCTTATAGAAATGCCCTGAAAGATATAACGTGGACGAGTTGCTTACTGTGTATGAGAAAAAGAGTAAATGCATTTCAAATAGGCAGCACCCTCACTTATAGCAAAGAGGTTGAGATTTGACTATCCCTGACAACTCTTTAAGTGGTCATCACTCAATGGCTAGTTCATGAACGGATCCCTTATAGCACAACATCTGCAACTTGTGCAAATTTAGGAAAACTGTACTTTATACAGTATACTAAAGCAGTTGTTTGGGTATAACATGTTTTGAGAATAAAGATTGTTATCACAAAATGCACGCATCCTTTCTCTTTTTCAAACCATCCTAGTTATATATTAATATGTGTGCATGTATTGGCCGTTTTACTGAATATCCTTCTTTTTATGACTCATGAACGTGCACACTCAAGAAATGATTATTTACACAGACCTGTTCCCATTATAAACTGCTTATCGACATGAACACGTTTCAATTATTTTGCAATGTCAAAAACATATTGCCCTTTGTGATAATACATGTGAATGTGGTTGATATAAAGTTAATAATAATGTTATATTTCACCTGTTTTGTTTGTTTCCATTGAAAATCCAACTACAAAAAGTCATATGATAAGACGTATCTCTGGACAAAAACACATGTATGATTCACCTTGGACATCCTAAGCAGAACGTGTCAGTGCAGTATAATTACATTTGCCGCTCGGCTGCACGTGGCAGGAGCACATTTGTAAACCTTCTACATCTGTTTGTAAAATAGACATCAGCCCTGGGGTCAACGGGAGAGGCGACCTCTAGCGAGCGGCGGAGGAACAATTGCCCCTGGCGGTATCACTCCTGTTGTTTCACTTACCACAAGGTGGGAGAGGGTGTGAATGCATGCACACCAATCAGGGTAAAACACAACGCCCCTCTCTCAGTCTCAGCAATAACGAGCAGCAAAACGCAATTAAAGCCGCCCTCTGTCCTGGATAATTAGCCTGAAAATCATTCCAAATATGTTATAATTAGCACCCAGGAGGAGTGGGGGCTCATTAAGGGGTAGTTAAGATGGATGGGCGTGGCTCGCCCCTTGCACCTGTGACCCTGACGTTAGGGGGGCTACTTTGGCCCCGCTCAGTGCCGCCCCCTGGCGAGGAAACCTCCCCCGCCCCCCGGACCCCCTGCGGTGCCACGTCAGGCCGTATCTTCACACAGAGGTTGCTCAACACAAGTCGAAATGATCACCGGTTTAGCGCCGTTTCAATCAATTAACTCCAACCGGGCGAAAATAGGGAAGTTGATCGTTGCCGGGCCCTGAAACTGGATGCGCAAGACATTGGGGGTCATTTGCGTACGCGCGATTTGTTGTTCCGGTGAGCGATATTAGGAGAAGATGGAAGAAGCAGCGGGGAAGATATGAGTTTTGGCTGATGTGTCACTTACCTGCGCCGCTGGATCCCTCTCTGTGCTCAGCCAAGGCGTTAAAATGAGAGGTGGTACCATGTTCAGGGACGGATTAAGATGGGAAGCATTGGGCGCCTGCCCGCTCCCTTTTTTTTGGGACAAAATGGGCCCATAATACTTATGTGAAAATTGCTTATATATTGATAATTGTGAAATGAGAAAAATACTCGAATCAACTTAACCCTTTTATGCCAGATAAGTAAAGAGTTTTTCAGTTTATATCTGGAAGGGGGAGGGGGGCAGCTGTATTAAAAGGGTCCCCGTCACCCCTCCAGTCCATAGTTCTATATCTAAAAAAATAATATTTGATCCAAAAAAAGGGGGCCCCATGCGCCCCCTTTAAATCCGTCACTGCACTTGAAAGTTGGATGCAATACTTTTACAGCTCGCCGAGGCAAACAGCAACGAAACAAGTATACGTTCTGCAACCATGCTTTTTTTGGTTAGTCTGTAACCTGCCCAATTTTCACGTAACAGGTACGTCATTTTAGGTAAAGTTGAGACTTACTAAAAAGGAATGTTATAGAACCATTACACTTATAATTTAAGTGAAGTTGAGACCCTTCTAATAAAGAATGCTATAACAATGTAATCATAATGTGAAAGAACATTAAAAGAATGTCACAATAACATCACAGTGCAACATCGCAATGTTAGGTTCTGAAGATGTTTTTGAGTGCCATCAAAATAGCCATCAAAAGAACATAACAAGAACCAAAGCATAACTAAACAGAATGTTGCTGCAATCATAGACATACATAACAATAATTACGTCATATTCTTGCTTTGGCGGTTAAGTGGACCACTAGTGGTTTACCCCTGAACTATTACAACTCTCCTCTGGGGCTATAGGTTTCCTTGTCTGACATGTTTAACCAACCAACATGATCGTCTAATGGCCACTGTAGAAGACTAACTTCAAGCTAGCTAAGTGCTGTCATGGTACGGCATCCAGGACATACGTTTGTTTGATTGGAAAAGTAAAGTGTCTGTTGAAATTGCGCTGCCGGCCATCTTGAAATTGGTCCAACCTGGGGGAAAGTGAGACAGAGGTGTGTTGTGAATTGGGAGAACACAATTCATGTTTCTCCTTGCAGACTATACTATTTCTGGAGGCTCAGTCACTAGAAAATAGAGATAATTGGGATTTCTAGATACTTATGACAATTTTCGATTACACTTGATTGGGCCAAGTGTGCCCTAATGAGTGTGCCACTCTAACTGATATCCATTCAAATCTATCAAATTCAAATGAAAACAATTTCATAATTACCCCTATTATTCAGGAAAATCAATATCAATATCATTCACTAAACTAACCTATTTCCTTCCCAACTAAAATCTAAACAACTCAAGCGGTGCGTCACTTCAATCTTGAAACTCCACTGATATTAACTTCACCATGATTGACGGGTGTCCGTGATAAAACTTCCACCCTGCGTACACATTTTCCTTTCTTATCAATCAGGATCTCAAAAATGAAACGGTCGGTTACACGCTCATCAGGCGCTATCTAAATAACGAGCGAGATCATTTTCACAGCTCTCAGATTCAAAGACGGCCAGTCTCGCTATCTCTCGTGAGATAACGCGGTCCGTGTGATCTCGCGAGAAGTGGCGAGGTTTAACAAACTCTGGCACCAGGCGCGGGGTGGTAGTTTTCATTAGGAGCGCCAGGCTCATCGGTGTTGGCAACAGCGTGGCCGTTTTGTCTAATTAATTGTATAATCAGCCAATTTCTAGCGGAGATGCTACCTCAAACAAATAATTAAGGAATTAAGATAAGGGGGGCTGCAGGGATGGTCTGGTATCTGCTTTGTATACACAAAGAGGGCCGTTAGTTCTGGAGATAGGGGATAGAGGTCGTCCTGATTCTATGTTGCTTCCCAAGTGTTAGCAAATGAAGGTTGTGTGTTCATTCTCCATCATGCATTGGATATATACTCTAAATGTCTAATGGCAGTAAACCAAATAATTCTGATTAAATCAACTGTATATTGTGATTATATAATGGTAATATAATTGTAGCCCCACTTGCTTATGAATTGTATGGATAGTTCACGTTTTTTTGATTGAAGGCCGTGTAGAATATTTGCATGACGTTTAGCATTACACGAACAATTATTTGATTTATAACGTTCATTATAATACCTACATAAGGGCGCAATATCCAATATTCTATATGAATAATCATATAGATCTGTTGCATCCATTCACAGTGTTTCCGGAAAACTACAGATTTATGAATCACGTCTACCTTGACGTGTGTGTATTATCTATATCAATTTCCATTTCCCACGGACGATATGCGAACCCATCTGATTTTTCACGATTATATCGTTATCCACGGTCAGGTACAATCAAAACTAGCTGTTTGAGAATCAAACCCACGAGTGAGGCGCAGATGAAAGAAGAAGTACTAAGTGAAAATGTACCTTCTCAATTTTCAAAAACCTGGGACCCTTGATAGGGGCCCCGATGTCACATGTCGATTTTGAGAAATGCTAATGTCACAATGTCTTTTTGGCGCTTGTTTTCCTTACTGTCCCATGTAGAATTCGAGAAAAGTTGACGACCCATGTTGATGTCTCTAAGCTGCAGGTCGCCCCCTCTATTTTTTCTAAAAAAATCCATGTCATCATGTCGAATTTTTTAAAATACCCATGTCGTTATGTCAAATTTAGGGGTCCAGGGCCATAAGCCTTTTGACATTTCGGGACAACAACTTCAATAATAATCCGCCCATCAGCCCAAATAGCCGTCCGGCGGTGCTCGGGAGATCTGAGAGGCTTGCCAGCTGTCTCCCTGCAGGAGGCGAGCTGCTCCGAGCTACTCAGAGCTGCTCACAGCCCCTGGTACCAAGAGGGGAGCCCCGCGCACCCCACGTGGTCACAGCGCAGCCAATTACAGCGCCGCTTACGGCCGGGCGCGGTGTCACACCTCAGTGGCGACCGTCGTGTTTTTGCAATTGTCCGGTAAAGAACGCCGCGAGATGGCGTGGGGGTAGGGGGGTGTCGGGGGAATAATCGACCTCAAGAACTTCCAGGCGTGATCCTCAAGTTTTATCGGGGGCAGGCTAGAAGGAGTGTATGAATGGGAATGACAGTTCACAAGAAAGGTGCACTCATATAAATATATCAGCTATATTACGTTAAAAATTGTATTTAATATTAGTAGAATATGTGACGCTCCATGGGAAACCCATACGAAAGTAATTTTAGTTGCATCCATGAAAGTGAGAATATGAATGCATAATATGAATATATCACACAAATGTTGCTCCTGAATCATTTTGTCGACTCGATGGACAAAATGGATCATGGCGATTCGTCCATTTTGTTTATTCATACTCATTTTTTCAAAAGTTTCTATATCAGATGTTTGTAACTGTAGGTCCATTCAGCTTCATAGTATACGAATATTCTACTAATTGATATAGATAATACACACATTCACTCTATCATAATGTGATCAGAAATATTTTAGTTTCTCAACGCACAACTTGTGACTCGGAGTAGAGATACGACTAATAAATAAGCCTGAGTTAATTTTGTAGCCTGAAACAAGATAGGCTGAACAAAGTATACACAACTTAAATCCCTCTACTTACAGATTGACAAAACGTTTTGAGGTATTCAGAGGAGGAAATATCATGCAATGCAATTGGTCTCGTTTCACATAATTATGAGCAATCGGAATCTCTTTGGACACGCCAAGGATCAAAGCTTTATACGAACGCTCAATGACTTTATGCTTGTTGTTAACAAAGAGGGCCTTGTAGGGATGTCAAGTTGACAAATCGTTGCCTCACCCTGTGTATAGACAAACACATTTAATATCAAGGTAGTTGTGCTCGGGGTGGCCTTTTTTAGTTTGTAAAAACTGGGGGATATTGCCTTGTGTTAGCCAGAGATCGTGATATTTTCAGCTATTAAACTGTACAAGTACTTCAAATGCACATCTTTTCAAGTGTATAAGACATTTATATTTTAGTCGTTTATATTGTTCCAAATTCCTTACTTGCTGATTGCATAATCATTTAAATTAAACATAGGTCACCGAAAAACATACTTGATTTTGCTGGTTGCATAAATCATACATATTTATTTTGAAAACCAAAGTTGATTTTCTCCCCACAATTTTATGATCAGAGAAATATTGCTTGTGAAATAAAGCCTCGAAGTCAAGAAGGATATAACTGAGTTATTTATCAGTGTTTCTCAATTATATCTGTCTTGCACGAACATTAAAGACATCCTATGTATTGAGAAAGAGAAAAATGTTCTAAAGAATACTGTAGGCAAAAACCTTGTTTATAGGCCTATAAAGCTGAAATCCTACTGGAAAGTGCATGGGCAATACAAACAATTTGACCCAACTGGTCTCAGATTTGTAAGTTGACATAACTGAACGCCAGCCTTCTATTTTGTACCGGGACCATATCCTAAACGTCAGGCTTTATTTGAGTTCAATGTCAGCAAATAATTGCCTTCAACTAAGCTGATATAAGGGGAGATTAAAGTGATGTATTTCTCTATTGACTCTTTGATGTTTACTGATGATCTATCAACACAAGTCAATACCAGTGTCGGCAATAGAATGGCCTTATAAGATCTCAAATTTCTTAGCCTTTGTCAATGGTAGGGGAATATTGTTGTAAGCTATTAAGTACCAATCCTAAACATGGGCGGTGAACTGTGAATGTTTTGAATACGTTCAATAGGTTTATAACATGGGCATTGTCCTATTGATTGATTGGTTTTTAATTACAGGTTAATTTCAGGTATTATGGAATACAGATATCTAATTAGGTATCATAGAACATAGGTATTGACTATGTCACGGGCATGCTAATCAAAAATGACTGAGCGGAAATCTATGCGTGTAATCCATATGGATAAACGATCTGCCAAGCATTTTCAATAGCTGTTTTTCAAGCCGTTATTCATTGGTCTAATTATCAATCAGACGAATATGCAGTACTCAAGGAATAGTTTGTTGAATCACTTATAGTCTGTCCTCTGTATGATTAAAGACATCATACTATAATAGAAGTGACTGTGAGATGCAGTCTTGGTAAAACCCAAGTTATTTTCTCGTAATGTTTCTTACAACAACATAGACGTAGCCAAATATGGATTTAAATGTTGACTTCAAGTTCTATCAAGGAAAAACAGGATTTTATCAAACAGGAGAAAAACAAACTAGCTGAAATATTTAATTTTTCTATATCTTCAAAAACTTGATCTAGGGCATCGAGTAATAAGGGGTCGGTCCCAACCCTCAACCCCTCCCCATCAAACCCTTTACATGTCCTGATTTATTTTGACCTAAACTATGTAAAGTGGGGAAAATACCCAATGTTCTAGAACATATTATGTCTTATAATTATTCTATGTGTGTAATTATCATGCCTCCTGCATTACCTGAATAAAATCCTAGATTTTCCAGTGCAAACCATTTCGGTGTGGCCAAAGTCATTGAGGCGTTGGTACCACTCGTTAGTATTGGCACTGCATGGGTTAGCCAACTCGTCATGGGTTCGAGTCCCATGCAGTGCAGTATGGAAAAAGGACATTTGGATGACCCCTGAATGGTATTGGGCCTAAATGGTCCACAGGACTGCAGTGGAAGAACACTTCATTAAGTGAACTGTATAAAAATCCAATAAAAAAACATATAAAAATGTACTTTACCCATTATACCAAGGGAATGACCCTACCCTACGTCATGCAGTCCACAGTCACCCCACCCACCCACACCCTGGAGGAGTGACCCACCGACATGTCAGCTTCACACGTCCCCACCCGGGCCACATGGTGAACACAGATCCGTCAGCAGCGTCCCGGCAGACGACAAACGCCAACTCCCCAAGAGCAGACGACAAACTGCCCGTTTCCCGCCACTCGCCGCGCGCGCCGTCACAACTGATGAGACGGGCGGCGTCCGCCCTTTGAGTCATTGAGAAGTGGTCCTCCATGTTTTGGGTCTGTTTCCGATCGGTGGCGACCGAAAGTGACACTGGTCGCGATAGGGTGCTGGAGGAAGGCGTCGCTCGGCCTGTTTGGTGCTTGCCGCGTCTCGTCTGCCAGGCTCCAAGTCATCTTCAATGTCGTCTGCTACAGGACCTGCGCCGTCCATCACTTCCTGTCCTGCGCAGCAGAGATTGAGTATTTGTAAGTGGTTACACATAAGAGAAGGGTACTTTGATAATCGTGTTACTTATTTTTTGTGCGAAGATTATGCACAGCAGGGGCGGTTCCAGGAATTTGAAAAAGAAGGGGGAGGGGCGTGCTATAGCAACATTTTATTAAATAACTTTTATGAAATAGCGGGAATTTTACATTAAAAAAATCAATATTTGGTCCCCCCACCCTCAAAAAAAAAGGAGGGGTGTGTGTGCAGGGCGCTAAATCCGCGCCTACACAGGTTGTTTCTTTAATATACAAATTATATAATGCAATATTCAGAGCCATTACCATATAAATATTTGTACAGGAATAACATTCCTGGAAGAGGGATCTAATTAATGATTTGCTGAAAAAATGTTCCCCGAAATTTAACTAATAACCACTCATGTTCAAATCTTAGAAGATTATATCTATAACTCTCAAAACAATGAGATTGTGATAATATTGTTTTCTTTTTCTAACCACTTCATTGTTCCATATGAAAACAGGTTATTGAATTTGAAGTGAACATGTGCATTGTATACAAATGGTCTATTTCTAGACCATGACGTCATCGACGTTTCTGCATGCAGTATATTGTAAAACTACACAGGAAAGTGACCCGATCCCCTTGGGGGAGGGGGCAAAACTTAAATTTCACCAACTGTGGGATAAGTCCCCAGTTATTTTTGGGGTTTTAGGAAATCTAACCTCCCACCCCCACCCCACCCCCCGAACTACTGCAAAAAGGCAAAAATTAACCCATTTTTTAAAACTGCATTAGGGCCTATACAAAAACCTGAAAAAAACGACATTATTAGTGTGCGCTTATGTTACTCAATTTCAGCACTAGGTGCATAAATTCGAATAACTTTATACGCCCCCTTTAAATAAAAGCTTATAGACGTTGTGCACATGACGTCACATCTCTCAAATTGGGATGGGCACCATATTAGTGATCAAACTAAATTTACTATTACATGTGTATTTACATTACAAAACCATCTATGTTGTAATTTTTTTGTCTATTTTATCAAAAAAAAGAAGCTTATCAAATCAAAATAAACAATTAGTTTCTATACATTGTTGATATATTTCATAGCCATGTGGTTGTGGTAATCACGTGGTGATCACCAAAATCTGGTCATGTGACCCTGTTTGCACAAGGTCTATAGGGGGAAACATCATTTTCTTTATTGCCAATGCACTGCCACCATGTCTTTCAGTTGTGCCTACGTTCGATACCCAAATGTATCGTGAGTACCCCCCCCCCCCCCTTCCCAGGACACAGTCAGACCATACACATAACGCGATGTGTAGGACCTGGGGGAATGGAGGAAAAATGACCCCTACTTCAACTGCCAACATCTTTACAAGTCAGGCTCAATTGACAAAGCCCTGCTCTGGGATGGTGGATACCTCACGTGACTGTTTTAGTTCATGTAAGGGGTGTAGATTGGGGGGGTCCTTGTGTCACATGTGGAATTCAGGAAATGGCTATGTCGCAGGTGCTAGTTCTAAGGGTAGGGATAAACGTATTTCAGTTGAAGAGGTATTAGGTTGCTACTCAGGGAATAAGTCCAATGTGAGAGGTATATATATCCAATAATGCAGTCTTTATTCCAATGGTTATACGTGTAGTTATGCACAGCACTCTCAAAAAACATAAAACCAAAGGGTTTCATAAATGGCCCCTATATATAAACACTGCCCTGGAGATGGTAAATCTTCATTGATATTCATTAGGGTCAGGGTGTAAGCCAGGAGGGAAACTGGTTTTGGTTTCAATAGTGTACAGAGGAATATGGCTCCATGCCAATTGCTACCTGTTCTGTCTCTGGCTCCTGGCTTCTGGCTTCTGGCCTCTGCAGCTTCTGGCTTCTGATTTCTGGCTTCAGCTTCTGTCTTCTGGCTTCCAGCTACTGGCTTCTGGCTACCTTTAGTTGTTGTTTTGTTTGTTACATCAATGTTGTTCTGTATGTATACTATTTCAAAAGGTAAGTGATTCCGTGTGGGGATTTTATATTAATTTAGCCTGTGTACAGACAGGGCCTAGTACATCCCCATCTGTTTGATGTTCGTATCGAATTTAAAAACTTCAAATTCATATGTCAATTTCAGGGAATTTCCTATGTCCTATCGTTTATTTTTGTTCATGCCGTTAATCTCCATGTCGCATGTCAATTCAAAGAAATAGCCATGTCACCGTGTCGACGTTGGGGGTCTACACCCATGATGTACTCCAATACCGAAACAATGTACCAAAACATAAAACAATTACGTCTCTGTATATGATAGTTTGCCATTCCTTGTTTGCGACGTTCGTTTTATGCTTTTTCTAAGCAACTAATTTATTATATCATGACACTCATCCACCAACCTCACCACCAGCCCTCGGCCTGACCAACACACACACAAAAGAGGTAGCCACATAAACAAATTGGCCTTGGGCGTGTATATAACTATATTGACCGGTAATGTCATATTGCTCGAGGCCCTAGCAAAGGCCAAGGGCTATAATTATAGTGTCAAGCGTAAAATCAATTCACCAGGTGCGACAAGCAATTACCTTTTTTTAGAGTATTAAGATTTAATTGATTATTTTAGAGGTTGACTCATTTGAAGAACCTAAATAAAAATGAACTATTTCAATGATTGGCCAACCACACTTATAGTTATTTTCTATTGAACAATCTCATTGAATGTACTAGATAAGAAATACTTTTGTATATGAAAAATCTACAAAGGTTCTAATAGGCCAACTCCAATGATAATTTGGAAATGAAGTTCATGAATAGCAAAGCTGATTTGCTTTGTAAAAATGGTAAAAATCATGTGAAACCATCACACTTCTGATTAAATAATAGCCCTCCAGAAAATCATCAATAAATAGTAATATTGTTAATCAGAAGGCAATTATGATAACCATGCAGCAATTCCAGAAAGCAGTAAGTAGCCTTCCTGCAAAACATCTTAGTATTAAGTAGGTTACATTTTTAGCCTACAGTGTGTGTATACAAGTCAGCCTCAAATCAGATCAGCTAAATCCACGTGGACATCTCCCGCTGACACGGTTAAATCCATTGAGATGTTGGGGGAAGGGGGGGGGGGACTTAGCCTCAACTATATACAATGTGTGTGTGTTTGTATGTATTTGTGTGTGTCTTTTTGGGTGGAAAGTGTGGGACTGTGATGACATAAAATCAACCCCCCCCCCACTTTTTTCTATTTTCTATTGAATATGTCCAATCCTTTTGTTTTTATAAGTTATATTATCTTTAATTTCTTGAATGATATATAACCTATACAGAGTGAAACAACAAATTTCACATCCATTTTGAATCAAATCTTCACAGTCATTAATATCTTACTCACGTGCAGCTGAAAAAAATAACAAATTATATAAAGGGTCCTTCATTGACTAAGCATCATCCAAAGATATGAACATTGATGAATTCAAGGTCACGTGTGATATGGATTGCATGCTTAATGTCTAATCTTTGCTTCCCAAAAAGAAAAGTTGTTGCTCAGCAGTTTTCAAGTTTGAAGATATTGTGTAAACAAGTTAATCAACAATGCTGAAGCCTCATTCTACCTAGCAGTAGTGTCTTGTGCAATAGTTGCCTACTACAAAAATACCATCATAATACAGCAAATGGATCAATCCTGAACTCCTTGACACATACGCATATATATGCATTCAGGCATAGAAAATACAAGTACCCCCCCCCCCCCCCACCTCCCAGGTTTCTCCTGCCTGCCCACGGTCGACCAGGGCTATACATCAAGCCAGGCAGACGGACTAATACACACATTACAAGCTCAATTGAAGAGCGCTCGTCGGCAAGTTGACAATAGCCCTGGGTTATGTCTTTAAACTTCACTATCACATGAATATATATCACGGTCCCCCAGTGCTGGCCCCCAAAGCAGTGGAAGGGGAGCTGCAAGGGGGGTGATTTCGAAGTATACACTGTAATGATGTTCTTCACGTAGTTGCGACCTTTGCCATTTTGAACGGAGGTACAAGGTGGCTCTATATTATTTGGGATGGTGATTTTCAAAGTTCCATGTGGTTAAGTGTGGCGTGTTGTGCATGATTTATCATTTACTTTAGCGGTCTTTTACAATGTCAAGCCTGTAGGTGAAATGTGAAGGGTGGTTTGAAAGTTGTGGCCATAGTATTTGTGGTCTATGTCTATGTTCAGATTATATTCTACCTTTGAATACATATACTTATAAGGGACATATTCCACTGTGTGAAAGTCTTCTTGTGATTTGCTGCCAACATGTTTTGCAATTGGCTATAAATCATATAATCATGGGTATTGCCAATAAAATTAGAAATAAAATTAACTTGTTAGAAAATATTTCCTTGTGATTGTCTACCAGCAGGCAATAATTATCTACAATAGGTATATATCAGCCTTGCCAATGATTAAGGTCATATTGTAAATAATTGCAGAAGTGTCGCGAAGTGTCACAATAGCTTTGTATCAGCGAATCATAGCAATGTCGACTCTTTCCATTATTGCAAATGAACAATATCAGCATGTAGAGTATAAAGCCTTAAAGGCAATGTTGCACATTACGATTTTGTCTATATCCCATCAATCACAAAAGTCAAGTCCAATATTTCACCAGTCGATTTTATAAATTGTGACGGATTGTCATAGATTGTAAGTAGATCCAGAATCAGGGTAATATCGCAGATAAAATCTCCATATGGTAAATTTTATTGCAATACTTTGTGATTGTGTTGTGTAGTGCTACTTGCCATTGCATATATCAGGAGCACCTCGCAAGGATTACATTGCATAGTCGAATATAAGAAGTATTAAGCTTACTTTTATTATGATTACATTATACATGTAATGTTATCGTGCTACTTGTGAGAGAGTCACAGTTTGCATGAAAAAACAAATGTATTACAATGTATCAAACTATAAATTATGATTGAACTCACTGGTTTATACTGCAGCATTATGATGATGGGTATTGTATTCTGCTGTGTTCATCTTTCTATATGGATATGACCTATAGAACTGTGTCGAGAAGGTACTGACGAATAATTATCAGTAGTGCTATTATCATTATCTTCTACAGTCAATAGATCAATGGTTTATTTGATCTACATTTGAAAACCACGCATGTATGAGCAGTCTGTTAATAACTGTAGTGTAAAGCTTTGGAAACTCAAATCTTAACTTATTACTTTAACACTGTACCTACTTGATATACACATTTAATCTCTCATCAAATTAATTGTGGCCAATAGCCGGGAGGGGGGCTTCTCAATAGTACATCTCAATGTTATCAGAATTCAAATTCTATACACCAAAGCAGGTCAACCATGCCAAAACATCAAAATAAATTATCCCATTCTTAAAACCTCATAAGACTCCATTCTTCACTGACTACCTATAATAGACCAGGACACTTAGCAGAAGGCAATAAAACATGTGCAATTTGGCCAACAAATTACAGTTTCTAAAGCTGCTATGATAGGATGATCCATTCATGGGCAAATACATTCAATTGTGCGCTGAGTCTATTGTGCGCTGGGTTGCGTGTGGCGTGGGGGACCACGGGAGGTATGTATCAGAGTGGGCATATAACGGTGTTTTATAAACTACCTCTGGTAGGGATAAAGGCCCCTTTTATAGGGACGGCAGGGGGCCCGCCAGGTAGATAGAGAGAAGTCACCTTTTATACAGGCTGTCTCTTAAAAGGAGGAGCGGTGCATGCATGGGGAGTGGTGGGGGTTACTTACTGCAAAAGTGGGTGTGTTTGCAATTGCTTGTAAAGTCTGAGAATTCTGTATGATGAATTGCAACTACATGCACTGTCATACTATCATTTATTTCCAGGGTTCTATATCATAATTGCATCATTTGTTTAAGTACGTAACCCATAACATTGTAATAATCTGAAAACCTGGGGAGAGCCTGATATTAAATATCAGGCTCTCCCCATAATTTGCAATAAATTGTATTGCAAATAAAACCTTTTAGCATATTTAAGTCTTGTGGCTTTGTTACATCAGCGAGATATAAGTTTATATGTATACTTCATGGTTACATGCATACAAGAAATCGCCAAGTTAAACGTTGTTTTTACTGATGTACTTGTTCCTTCAAATTAACCTTAAAATGGACTCTATGTTTACGGGAAACTACTAGTTTGTTTTTGCATTGCTTGTAGTATCCAGTAGTGTTTTTTTCTTTTCTGGCCACGTTTTCTTTTGGTCAAATAAAGAAGTATAATGTAGCCTGAGGTATCTGAAGGTGGCGCCGACATATAAGACTGTTTTAGTTTTAAGATGAATAACAATGTTCATTGTAATGGCTTAAGATTTTGACAAGCCCATGACTGAGTAGATAGTCTACTTCAAAAAGGTCTCTCTTCTGACTATTCTTAATGATCATATTATGTCCCTCCGAACTAGGAAATTGGCGAGTCAAGGCTCTAGTGGTTGTATGGACACTTTAGAACATAACAAGAGTACTTTAGGATTTCAAGCATAAAGCTTTTCATCAGAACAAGTTAGCTCTGCCTGAGATCGAACCCATGCCTTTTGCATGGTATCTATTTCACTGGTTACTGGTTGTCCACCTTTCTTTCATAATTACATTTAAAAGTTGCAAACCAGCAATTATCTTGACACCAC
This sequence comes from Lepidonotus clava, assembly GCA_936440205.1. Lineage (NCBI taxonomy): Eukaryota > Metazoa > Annelida > Polychaeta > Phyllodocida > Polynoidae > Lepidonotus > Lepidonotus clava. The sequence continues at coordinate 38,041,392 of OW387145.1, forward strand.
AAGAAGCTCCATCCACTTTCTGCATTCTAACACATTCTTCTTGGGTGTAGTGCTATTGCCATATTAACTATAGGGTAGGTCAACATTTTTGGTACAGATTACTGTTTCAGTTATTTAATATCACCAACATTTGTTTTCAAAAGAATGCAGACACAAAGACAGCCCGGCAAAACATAATGTCTGCCACACCACACCCCATCTACCCATGTCCTACCCCAGCCAGGGGTGTGATGTTATAATAACCTTGCAAGAACGTTGTGTGTTGGTTCGTGTTATGTCTTTTGATGACTCCCAATTACGTTGCTGCGACCTACTGCTGTGATGCTGCACTGCAACATTCTTATAACGTTCTGGTTATGTTCTTCAACCTTAACAGAATGTTTTTATAACTTTCGGTTTCGGTTTCGTCCTAACGTCACTAAAAAATAATGTTATAATAACGTTCTAATTTGGTGAGGTTCCAACCTCACTGTCAATAACGTAATTGTTATGTGCAATCTTAGTAAGTAACAAACTGACTAAAAAAGTCTGGTTGCAGAACGTTTCTGTTACATCGCAAGCTGGCTGGGACCCCTCCTCCCACGTTTTTGATAACAATTTTCAATACAAAGTGCCCCCTCCACCCTTAACTTAAAATCCGAGTGGCCCCCAGCCCCTGGTGGTGTAGGTTACACCTACCTCCGGCCCCTCTCCGCCTGAGAGACGCGCTGTCAAGTCAATTGTTCGCAATTGGCTCCAATTACTGAGAGCCTTTTAAAGGTGTTCACCCAATGAGGAAATTGTTGTATCTTTAGCTGGCCCCACTGCACCGCCTCTGTCAAGGGGAAGGCGACAGCAATTTGCCCGGCACAGGAGGGGGGTAGAGGGTAGGGTTAAAAGGAGAAGCGTCGTTGTCATGCTTTACGAGTGGTGTGATGGGGGGATTGTGCTATTGAATGGTGATAAGGGAGTGTGTGGGGTGTATAGAAAGAGTGGGTGTACTGGTTTAAAGCTCACTGGTATATTGGGTGGGTAGGTTAAGTTGATTGGATTTTAGGGGGATTTTGACATGTATACATACATATAGGGTAGAGGATGAAGTGTAGTTTTTTTGGTCTATTTCAGGTGCAGTAGATCTTATAAATGTTATGAAATAATGGAGTTTTCAGAATTTATCTGGCTCAAAGAAATTGTCGGTTCGTTTGTATCATTTTGTTCTCAGAATGAGAATCGGCTTGTATATGCCTATGGATATCAGAATAGGTGATATTCTCAAGGCTGTTCTGACCTTTCAGCTGCATGTATTGATTGTAACCAAAGTGATTGTGGCCAAGGTTGTAACAAGAATGTTACTAAATTAAAGCTGTAACAAACGTTTTTAGGAAGCAAGATCCAAACCTGTTGTATTCAGTTGGTCAGCTTAGATTGTCAAAACCTAAAATTATAAAAAGAAATAAAGAAATAACAATAAAAACAAGAGAGAGAAAAAAGAGAGGGGTGTTTAGGAGTAAGTATAAAAGGGACCGATCATATATAAGCAATGGGATTAATGACCTTTTAAGATTCCAAAACATTCCAACCCCCTCTATCACCCTCCCCACTCCCCCAACACAACACCAATCCTTTTCCCCCACCAACCAAACCCCCACCACCAACCCAACCCCCACCCCCACCACTACCACCATAGATAGGTTTGTTTAGGAGGTGATTCCCGCTCAGCCAGCGTATCTGTGAAATTTGCCAAATTTGTTTAGCGGGCCTTTTGTCGCTGCGTTTCGGCTCAGCGAGGCTAAATTACTGGGTAGGTGGCTGGCTGGCGCCTGGCCGACCGGCCGTCCCCCCTCTCCTACCCGCTACTTCTTCCCGCCTGGGGGATTCTCTATACGTTAAGCGGACTGCGTCGAGGATAATTTATTAGCCATTTGTCCGGAATGAAAGGTTAAATGAAAATAGTGCTGCCGCCGCATTCAGGCGCACATAATACCTAGTTTATAGTCGCCCGATGCTTAAGTGAGCATTTATTGTTGACAAAAGTCATGAGGCTTGAAAATAGGGGGGCATTGAATTTAAACGTAGTGAGGGGGATTGTTACAAGGGGGGAGATGTATGGAATCAAATTGCTCGTTTTTATGGGGAAATCTCGGAGAGGGAAATAACTAATGTACCTCAGTGTGGTCTTTACTTCAGAGATGAGAGGTACAACTTGATGGTGAATATATCTGTATCTATATATCTATATCTGCGTATCTATATTAATTTTATAGATGAAAAAATCTGCATTTCTATATACATCTACATAACTAAAGCATGGTATATATAAGTATATAGATTTATGTTAGTCAGATTGCATTTATCTATTCATATGTTAGGCCTATTGATTCATATTTGTCCTACTTAATCCTGTTGATTCATATAATCACATATACGTTTATTTTCTATCCATCTTTATTTTTGGAATACGTCCAAACAATTTCCATGTATGGATTCATTCATATTTGTTTTTCTCAGATGTTACGTTAATAAATCTATAAATGATGGACCTTGAAGTTTTGCATACATACACAGTGGGCCGTCCTTCTTGTCTATATTTATCAATTTCTTTTTCATTTTCTTTCTCCTTTTCTATTTTTTTCAGTTTTTCGAGTCAGTAGTAATATATACGTCTGACGTTTTATAGGTCTGCAGGTACTTAGGTAGGCCATTACTTAGGTATAGGTCTGCAGGTACTTAGGTAGGCCATTACTTAGGTAGGACATCTTCTCCGTATGCCCCGGTCAGCGGAGCATGGTATTGGCCGTTGAGAGGTCAATACAGACCAGCGTACTGCCCGGGGCAATGAGCTGAGGAGCCGTCTAATATAAAGGTGACTCAGAGGACCCCCGACCAGTTTATAGACCATCAGCTCAGGGAGGGAGATGAGGTGTGTGTCGAGAGGGGGGGGGGTACTTCAGCTTTAATTTGGTCTATTAGTAAGTGAGTAGTGAGTAATTGTTGCTTTACGCCGTTTTGACAACTAAGGTCATATTCACAGCGAAAACAGGTTGGGATGAATTCTGTCTTGGGTGATCGTATCTATGAGATGAAGGTGACAGGGCGGGTATACAGCAGGGGATCCAAACCTGGAAATAATTTTTGCTGTACCTCATCCCTTAGTGAACCAAGCACCAACTGGGAATTGAACTCAAAGAACCACTTGGTCAATGCTGCGTCCTCCCTGTCGTCACTTTATATGATCCGCAGGGGCTACTGGGGGCCTGTTCTTCCCTGGAACCCCCACAGGATAATTTTGTCTATTATGGTTCTTCAATTTATACCGAATATCGTAGTTTGGGACCACTCATCATTTATACAAGGAAGAACGTTTGGATGTACGATTGGATTTGATGAAAAAAAAGATACAAGCAGTAAAGATTTTTTGTTTGTTTATCCTGAAGCTGTATTCTCTAGAAGTGTTCACTTAGAATGTCATTAAGTTCGAATCCAAGGCATGCCATATATTTGGCTAGAGCATGGTACGTAATACAGCCAATAGTGTTTCTATTTATCGCAGAATTATTTCGAATGACCTGTTGTAATAAAAAATGTTGAACGGCCTCCCATGCCTTAATCCTTCTGCACAGATACACTGTCATTATCTATTAGAGAAGGATGTCACGGCAATAAGTAAAAGATAATAAGTAACGTCTAAATATCTGACACGTAATAATACACAATAGACTGTGTTTTGTGGGTCTATCAAATTTTAACGCTAGATATCTGATGACTTCTACTCGACCACTCTCACGCTTGCACTTTGCTATAGGGTTACTACGTCTTGTCCATGCATTAATTGATATTGAAATTATATTTTACACACACACACACACACACACACACACACACACACACACACACACACATATATATATCTTACATTTTATGTATTTATTTATTATCTATATGAAACACCTGCCATTTCAATGAACAAGTGCCCCCCCCCCCCCGATCCTTCCAATCCCAAGCCCCAAAGTCCTCTAGAGTTGAGTTCATCTTTAGAGACGGCAGGGGGTGTACGGCAGGTGGGAGGGGGGGTAATCAGGCAATTTACCAATTTGGGCCTGGCTCTTCTATGTACACTGTTAAAATGGTGTTTAGAATTTAAATATGTTTAGGGTATAAACATGTTTATAATCTAAATATATTAAACCATATCTGTTAAAAACCTAAACACTTGTAACTTCTAAACATGTGTTGGGTTAACTATGCTTAAAATCTAAACGCATAACATCAGTAGTGTTTAAAAGCTAAACACTTGTAACCTCTAACCATGTTTTGAATGGGACATGTTTAGAATCTAAACACATAATATCAATTGTATACTATGGAAAAGAAAAATGGACACTTTGGGATTAGAACCTACATTCTCTACATTCAAGGTAGAAGCCTAACCAACTAAGCTAACTTGGACTGCTTGCAGTGCACACTGGCAGAGGAAGCACCAATGAATAGGATCTGTACTACTATACAGGTATTCAACATTAGACAGACAATAGTTCAATACTCTCATACCCCTACTTATTCAGTTAAGTAGCAAAGCTGGGCTGTGTGTACCTACAGGCCTCCATAGCTCAGTGGTAGAGCATAGGCTTCATATGTGAGGGGCCCCGGGTTCAAATCTCGACTACTGAAGTTATCAAATTACTACTTTGAGGTAGTTGTACTATTAGTGGTTTGCAACATGCCGTCCATATTTTTGGCCATGGTTAGTAAAATGTTTTTTCATACACTTAGGAATTTGGAACTTTGTGATTAAAAATGTTAGATTTTTAAGTTTTTGTAGCGTCATCAAGATAATCACTTCATTGGCCTGCTATTCTAGGTACGGTCAACCACCCAGAACACCTCTAAAACATTTACAAAACGTTTTAAAACACCTTTTCAGTAGGATTAACATGTAGACACCTTTTTAGTTCAAGAACTTTATTAGCTATACCCTGAAGGTTTTACCTCCAACAATCAAACAAACCATGCAAGGCTAAACCAAGAATGAAGGACATACTTGGTTATTGGCTCAATGATCCTGTAGTGTGATTACAGGAAAAATAAAACTTTAAATGCTGTTAACATTACATCTGGTGTAACCTGTATGGCATAGTACCATAGCAGTGTTTTACATGTAAAATCTACGGTTTTTTTTACACACTACGGTATATTATTGTTAAATTTAAAATGGTTTTCATCCTTAAGAATGAAAGAACACTGGACATATTATGGTATATTACTGTTAAACTTAACACCTAATCCTAAACACCTTGAAGACCTAAATGCTTCATAGATAAACACCTAAACATCATAGATTTCTAAACACTTAACAGCTAAACATCAAAAAAGCATAAGCATTTTGATTCTAAATACCTTGAGGACCTTAACACTTCATGGGTAAACAGCTAAACGTCACACATTTCTAAACACTTAACCCTAAACACCAATAATTCTAAACATGTTTAGGGAAATAAAGTGTTCCAAAACTGGATGCGCCGAAGTGTTTAGGAAAGTGTTTAGGTTCTAAACACTTGTTTTAACAGTGTACCTGTATGAGCGATGGGGACGACTGGCCTTTATTGATTTGGATCGATTCCCAGGTATTGTTCAGTCTTTAGGGGCAGCTGGTAGTCACACCTTTCCCACCTGTAATACCATCAAACCTAGGGGCAAAGAAGTGCAGGTGAAATACCCAATACCTTATCACACCTCTGAGTCTGATATCCCAAATCCATAAACTACATCATACCTTTATAGAGCACCCAATTTAAGGGCCTCTCATTTATATGGCAGACCCCACCTACTTTCCCTGGATTCTTTTTATTGGTTGGGTTTGTGTTGGGCACATAGAGGTGTTTTATTCCACCGAGTTTGGGATTCAAAACGAATTGATCGCCTTAGGGTTTCTAACAGGATACCCAATGCTCTTGTAACACCCACTGGGACAATAACCCATAGAAATTCAGTCGATTGGGGCAAGGCGGTGGTTGGGGTGTTTTGGGTGGTTTTACACCAGGTGACATCTTCAAGTGCACACCGATGCCACGGCGCCATTGAACGGGACGCAACTTTTACATCTCGTCCCAAGTCTCGCGGCCATGTGACACCTCCGCGTTGACTTAAGTAGCCATGACAACAGCCTCTTTTTGGTGTCCGCCATGTTGGCGCCGTCCACAGCAGCCTGGCAGTTGTTGCCGTTTTGGGGGGGATCTCATACTGGAGGAAGTTTCTGGAGGAATCTCTCTGATCTTCTGGGATAAGAGCAAATGCTTGTACAGCTCCGAGTGAATTAGAGTTAAGCTCAATACACAAGGCACACAACACCAATGTCATCTAGTTGTTCGGACATAGAGGTTACAAAGATATGGTGTTTCATTTTCCCTGAATACTGAAGTAAGCCGATAAGGACAAATGCCCTTTAGGGGGTTGGAATAGGGTGGCGTTCAGAGCAAACCTCTCTCGCATAAATAATGTACATGTATTTGGTAATAACAATAATCTTTTGTATGTAGGCCTATAAAATACATGCTATGATTAACTGATCGGGGTCAAGATAATATAAGAAAATCATCGATAGACACTTATAGAAGATATCAGATAGCCTTACTAGATCGCAGCATGGGTGAGGTTATTATATAAACATGAATCAATCATATATACAGGCGCGGATTTGGGGGGGGGGGGCGTGCACCCTATTTTGGACCAAATATTATTTTTCTTAATGTAAAATTCAAGCGCTCGCAGGGCGCAGTAAAACTGTCAATATAGCACACCCACCCCTCCTTTTTGAAAATCTCTGGATCCGCCCCTGATATAGATATTTGAGAATATATATTATGGCTCCTCTATCTGGAACACCTTACCTTATGAAGTACGCATTCTGCATTCAAAAAGCCAATATAAACAGAAAATCAAATCCATGCTTGTTGCTGATGACATTGTTGTCTAAAAACTCCATTCATGTAGTACCTTTATTCACACGATATTGCCTATAGTTGACAAACCTCTTGTTGCAACCCAAGCACATCATCCCATCTCATTCCATACACTGCACCTATCACCCACATGCGAAAATACATTGTTAGACTAAGTACCAGAATAGGCTTCTTTGCCGCCTCCTGAATTGATGTAATACTCACCACCATAACTGGGCGGTGAGGGAGAACAGGTGCAAAACCTGAAATCCACCCAGGATAAATAAATTGAATAAAAAAAATAAAAAAAAAAAAAAAAATATTTTCCTCACAACGGTAGTCTTTTCATTCTGAGTCTCTAGGTCCTATCAGTACTAATAAATAAAAAACAAACAAAATATTCCAAATGCTGATAACCTTTTGTATTCCTTTTTCTCCTTTCACATTCATCTTTTCAGTTAATTATTCCTCTCACTCCTCCATCATCAATTAACATTTAGTTCTCTAACTACACGAGTGGGGGCGTGGTGGTCGATATTTACCCAGAGGTCGGCGGCACATGGCGGGCGGGGTCATGTCGTGTGACGTCATCAGCCAGCAGACGACTTCCACCTCCATTACGCCGCCTTTCCCGCCAATTATGCCGTTTACATTATGTAAATTGGCGCGGTCCAGATTGTTTCTGATGGTGTGCAATTTTCGCCAATTAGCTAATGAGATGAATGATTAAATGAAGCCCTTATCCAAACAACGAGCAGGCGGTTGCTGGGCTGTGTGTTCTCAAAACAAAGCTCGAGTGGCGGCAATTTGGTAGCTGGGTTGAAAGGTTAAATAACTGCTGTCGCCCGCGTACTTGAGTGAGTCAACCGGGGGAGCAGTGACAAGCAATCACGTCAATTCTAAACCACTTAGCCCGACTCGATAACACTTGTGTTTTCCCACAAACTCGGACAGCCGGCTCCGCCACTGAGACAAATCAGCGCGAGCCTTCTCCAGTGTCCATACTCCAGTGCCTGTAGATGTATAGCATTGCTGCCTGGAGGAGGGGGGGGGGGGTGGGGGGTGACTCTCCGAAGGTTACTACCAACGAGTATAGACAAATACTCGTTGTTACTATCAACTGCCAGACTATTGCCCCGTTTTTCAAATTTCGAAACTGACCGCTCCTAGATTTTAGTTGACTGCCCCATAGTTATTTTGGGGGGACAACACACAGAGCACCAGCCCTAGAAATCAGAGAATCAGAAATCCAGAAAATAGTATACAGAAATCACCGAAGCTCTTTAGGAAAACTTCTGATAACATTTTATTCTTCTTCTGGGGGAAATAAAGTAACCATAAGGCTCAATTTCAAGTTATAGCCCCTATATAGTTCTATGGATGCTGTTCACCGTCCCTCTTTTTTTTTTCTTTTTTTTTTTGCCTGAAATGATGTGGTTAACCACTCCTTAAATTTGATGTTCATCACCCCCTGCTTCTTGGGTCCGTTTGTCAATGGGTACTTTTTCAAGCTCAAGTGCCCCCCCCCCCTCTCTCTCTGGAGCAGTACCCACTTCACTCCTCCAATACCCTACGCTCTCCATACCCCCTATCATGGCGTGGGAAGTTTTTCACAAACCATCCCTCAACATGTCGGAGTGGCTGAAGTCAGAGATCACAGTAAACCGAGTTTACACTCAATTTTCAGAAGCTGATGGACCCAGATTTCAAGATTTCATGATAAGGTGTTATAATTAATAGATTTTCTTGAAAGTTATAGTGTAAAGACTTGGCAGGTATGAGATGGAAATCTATGACATAAATTAAGGTTGCCGCCTGTTGAAGCCATGTCTTACATAAAAAGTTTATATGGCATGTACTATATATATGAAATATTTAGTTTTTAGTATTTTGGAAAATATAATTGTATTTATTTCCAGTTACGTAATTCGTAATATCATCACAATTCTGCATACTAGTCACAAACTTGGTGTATATTATATAGTCTAAACATGGCTTAAGGACCTGGGGATATAATCGGCTTTGTGCAGGCGTTTTTCAGAAGACCCCCTCCCCCTCCCCCACCTCCAAAACCTCCTCCAGTGATCAAGAATCACTTAAACACTGGAGGCTCGCAGACACGCTGGTGTAGCTAATTTTATCGGGGCAGAGGTAAGCTGGCGGATAATATCACTCGTCTTCAATTAGGGCTTCTTAATGGTGAACATGAACCAGTGGTAGGGGCCCGGTGTAGGGTTCGGCCTCCAGGCTCCTCCAGGGCGGCTCCTGGCCCGGTCTGCCGCCTCCAGTCCCTTCCAGTTGTGACTGAGGGCGGAGGGCCGCGTGCCGCTCCGGCCAGCTGCTCCTCCTGGGTTGGTTGGTTCCTCCAGGGTTAGAGAGGGTTATGGGTGGTGTCTATGGGGGTGGGGAGGGGTTGGATGGGGGATCTAAAAGTTGATCTGACCTGAGATTTAAGATCCTGAGGATCTTCTTCACCTCCTGGGTTGGTTAATTCCTCCAGGGTTAGAGAGGATTATGGGTGGTGTCTATGGGGTAGGAGGGGTGGGGCGGGGGCGGGAGTGGGCGATTCCGGGGGGCGATTCAAAAGTTTTTCTGACCAGAGATTTTAGGATCCTGGGGATCAGTTGTGTCTTGGTATAAAATACAAAATCCAGATTGGGATAAAGCTACTTCAGATCATTATGTTCAGATATATCATTGCTAATATGGGTTGAAGTCCTCGTCTAAAACAGTGTGTTAAAAGAAATTGATTATCTAATGAAACAATGTATATCATACAACGTAATACAAGAAGTAAAGATTTCACAATTGAGGTACATAGGAGGTTCCTTCCATACGTCCCTGGCTGTTCTTTCCATTTTGAAAAACGTATAGTCAAGCTCTCCAACTGTCGCTAATTATCTATACATTGCATTCATAGAAGATCTTGTGTCAAAGTTCTTAAGAGTCAAAGCACTATAATATACTTTGATGTGGGTTGACCATGCCTCATATATCTCCTTATAGTCCGGAGTTGATACTGGATAGTCAAATAAAGCACATTAAGTCAACAAGAAAGATTAAGTATACTTAATCGAGTAGGCAAAAGCAGACACTTCAAAGTGACCCAAACAGTAGCTAAAACAACATTTACTCACCTCAATAAATACCCAGGCTTATCCTAATTAATTACACCCCAAATATCCACAAATAACCATATATCACGCACAGCCTCTTTGTTTCATTATAGGATTAATTCACCATGACTGGAAAACAATGGACAAATCCATCAAAGGACCTGGAGAAACAATTCAAAGTTGACACAGCCATTATGGCATTATCCCTGTGTTTTATATGGGCCTATAATGGTCCATGAATTCCTCCGTCTCTGTGTCAAGTGTAGGCGGGAAGTCTGGCGCCTGTGACAGAGGGTATAGACTGCACCCACCAACCACTGTCCCCTCTAATCAGTACCAATAGGGGACAACATGGAGGACAACTGGTCTGTGGGATTCTGACTTATTTGTCTTGAAATTCATGTTGCCAAATAGGACTGCATGGTTTGTGCAAATTGCCCAGTCGTTCCCATAACTCTATTGGCACAGATAAAGCTTTGTTTTGTGCATGGGAGATGGCATCGAGTGCATTTAGAATGTTATTTTTAACCTGTGTATACTTCAGGAGGACATTTGTAAGTTATGTATCTAAAGGTTCGTGCTAACATCTAACAGATGTATGATTTTATTTACAATGTATTAATCCCATCCAATTGTGTAATTTGTTCTGTGCCCTCCTTATGTTGTCATGAATGAACAGAAATAAAAGTATAGGCCTTCTGAAGGCAAATTCTCGAAGAAAAAAGGAATGAAGATATATATTCTTCACAATGTCAATCACATCACTGCGGTCAAAAACTCTAGGCCTACTACCCTGATGACAGGTTTCTCATATGGGGACGTGGAGAAGGCGGTGAGGGATCTAGGAGCTCCTGAGCATCCCCCTCCCTCATTATCTTTTGTCTTGTATATAAGGAATCAAACAATACAAGTTTCCACACAATTAATACAAAGCCAGTAGCGGATTTAGGGGGAGGCGTGCCAGGCGCCCCCCCCCCCCCCCCCCCCCGTGACTCCGTAGATCCGACCCTATCATCTGACTCCAATGGCAGATTTACAGGGAGGTGCCCCCACCCCCACCCCTTTTGTTGACGTAAAATTCTGGAAAATAAGGGGCGCCCTTTCTGTTAGCACAACCCCGCCTTTTCTAAAACCTGCATCCGCCACTGGACCTCGGTCTCAGACTCACAGGGCTCCACTTCTCCCTGACAACCAACCATTCAAAATGGCCGCTCCGTTGACAAGGACCTGGCACTGAACCATTGACTCCATACATTAGGCCTATGGAGCATCACGCGCACGTCGCTCTATCGCCGATAAATAATCATCCAATCAGTTCTCACGGCTCATCCAACCAATGACGTGTGATGTCTCTTATCAGGGTCGGCCATTGTTAGTCCATATGATGCGACCAATCTCCGCTAGAGGGCTAACCGGGAGATAGGTCCATACAACAGTGACAAAGCATGACCGTGATTGGTCAATCACTGACAGCCATGGGACTGTCACAACGAATTTTCTGATTGGCTGAACCATATTTTGAACAGGGAATACCCCCACATGGACGAGCAACCAACGTGGATGCAAAGTGGCAACTTCAATTTACGTTTATAGACTGTTTCCCTCCACCACAATCGTACAACAACTTCTGTCTGGCATCTGTAGGCCTATAGGCCTAGTGACAGATCGTGAGTGAGGTGGTGTTTTCCAGTAGCAGCGAGATTGGCAGTAATTTTCGGTAAACAGAGCTGCGATGTCGACATCAAAGATTGGGATACCACATGTAAGTATTAGTATGTTACTGATAACGTCAATAATTTTAAAAGGGGGGGGGGCGCAACCAACATAAATGTAGATTTAGTCTACAGGTAAGGTGGGGGGGGGGGGCATAAACTAGGTACTACCACGTGAAAAAGTTTTTTTTTCCTTTTGCATCTTTCTATACTCCAATGGAAAGAGCGTTTCATTTGTATTCTCATGCTTTTTGCCAAATATTTTTATCTTATGTAGAACCAGAGATATTGGAAAAAAAATAGTACCGTAGTGAAAATGAGGTGTAAATTCTGTCACATTTTGCCAAATCCACCACGGATTATGCATTTTTATAAACGCATTTTTTGAAAATATCTGCCAGGTTCAACTTTACTTTTCTGTCAAAGGGGCCATTACTATGGAGCAAATGACGGATTTTTTTTTAGTTGATATCTTTAAAAATGTGTGTTTTATAGGAAAAGATATAATTTAAGTTTAAGCTTCCTTAAAATTGATGAAATGATTGGAGCCTTACAAATTATTATTGAAAACTGATGAATTAACCTACAGTAGTAATGTAGTTTTTCATTAGAACAATATTTTTCCAATTCGATATTTTTAAAATTATTTCATGTTCACGGATATTTTACCATTTACCATACATTACCATAAAAAACGTATTGGCAATGTTGTATTATAAAGTTTAAAGTTTATAAAAATTTGTGTTTATAGTAAATACTGGAACTAATTTATCTGCTCACGATAAATCATTCATTCATGATTTACTTCTTTTACTTGTAGGAAGACACCCTGAGAACGAAAGATACAGTACTAAGGCCATTGGTTCGCTCCATATTCCTAAAAATCACTCTTTCCCGCCTAAACAAGACGAGAGACATCCCAATTACGTATCTGAAACCAAAGCAGGTACAGTGTATAATATCGGCAGCAGCTGACAAGGATGTACTTGGAATTTTGCCTACAGGCTACGGCAAATCATTGATCTTCGAGGCGATTCCAATATATCAGAGCCTGACACAGCAAAGACATTCAAAGACAATAGTACTGAGCCCACTCAACGTCATCATAGAGCAGCAGATGTCTATCCTGGGAGAAGATGCCATTAGAGTACAGTCTGACGGCTTAGAGTCATTTGCTGGTATGTGATAATAATATACAATGTAAAAAACGAATTGCAGATAGTATAGATTCTATATCATGTTTGAGGATGGTACGTCAAAGTTAGTAGACTGATAGTCTCATTAATGATGAGTTTTTACAATAACGTAACAATAACTAAAATAATTCTTTCAAGTTCAGAATTATTTTCTGGGGTGATTACAATTTTTTCAGGGTGATTGCCCCATTTTCTTGTTAGCAACAACATAGCCCCAGACCCCTAAATTCGACATGTCAACATGGCCCTTTTTGGGCTTACTGATATGTGACAATTGTGATAGATGAGGTTATTTCTTAAATTGGACAGGCGGACATAGATGTATCTTAAATTCGACAGGGGGACGTGGGCGTTTCTTAAATTTGACAGGGGGACGTGGTTGTCTGAAATTTGACGTATGACATTGGGACCCCCCCAGCAAGGTCCCCACATTCTGCTAGTGCGTGTTCGCATGGCACATTTAAGTAGAAGTCTGTAGGTTCCTATAGCAGTGACCTTTTTCATCCCCGAACACAACCTAATCATTACAATAAATTCTGGGGATCGTTGAGCCTTTCTCCTCCCATGTAATTGATCACTTACTTGAAAGTTGGTCCATTCTTTTATTTCAATATTCTCACTTTATTTACAGAGGAAACCCGGTCTATTGACAGTGATACTGAAGCTGATGACGCTTGTTGGTCAACACAGTCATTCTCTCAACTTAAGAAGGGTGATTTCCGGTTTCTACTCGGCCATCCAGAGGACATTTTGGCTAAGAGTGTAATGGACACCATGCGGAACTCCAAGTGGGCTTCAAAGGTGTCTACAGTTGTGATAGATGAGGCACATTGTGTAGTACAGTGGTCAACAGATTTCCGTCCAAAATATAGGGAAATAGAACACTTGAGAGCAATATTTCCTAGTGCTACTTTTATTGCACTCACTGCCACAGCATCTGTGCGTATGCGCAAGGACATATTACGCCTACTTAACATGGGTTCTGCTACCATAATCTCTGCCCAGAATGATCGAGTGAACATAAAGTATTCAGTTCAGAAACGGCCATCCAATGCAGCTGGGGTTGAAACCTCCTATACTTCTGTTTTTGTACCAATAATGAAGGAGCTCAAGAAAGAAGGAGACAAATTTCCCAAAACTATTATCTATACAGCTCTGAAGTGGTGTGGCTTTGCCAATGAAATTGGAGTAAGAATCCTCTCGCCTGGCAAACTGACCCTTGCTGGAGTGCCGCAGATTGCACAGTTCCACGCACCATTGTCACCAGAGGTGGGTTGTCTTAAACTGACGTTTCATTAATAGTTTATTCTGCTTGTAAATAGATTTTGGATCTTACGTAATACTGTTTCTCTAAAAACCTTGCCATTTCTATTAATATCAAATTTGGATTAATTAAAAGTAGAACAAAAAAAATTCACAAAGTAGATTAAAGCTATGTATATATATATATTGACAGGGGGACGTGGTTGTCTGAAATTTGGTTGTCTATGCAATTTAGGAGAAAGTGTTGTGATTTATTATTATTTTTCTTAGGTCAAGAAAGCTGTGGCAGATGAGATGGCATCACAAGATGCTGATCTGAAACTCCTCCTCGCAACAGAAGCCTATGGAATGGGCGTTGATACCCCAGACGTACGCCATGTCATTCATGCTGGTCCACCCTGTACACTTGAAAGTAAGATCTATAAGGAATCCTGTCACAAAGTAAAGACTACTTAAAGGGTATTAGACGAGTCATCATTACAACAAACACCCCTTAATGAATTAATTCAAAACCAAATTGATTCCAAGCCCCTTTAGATCTACATTTTAAAAACTCTCCTCACCAGTTATAGCTAGGCTAAAGAAAAAAATATGTATGAATCGGCTTACTCATTAGAGTTTGAATTTAGTGTTATGATACAGAAATTATCAGGAATATCTGGTGATTTTGTTAATTACCTCTCATAAATTGCAGAAATCAAGAATGCCTTGGCCAAAAATAATGTATAGACTTGTTGATTGGACGTTTTTGGTGTTGAGATTTTCATAACTTCATGACGTCACATGGTGAACCTCATTTCTCCCTCAAAGGGCATCCCCGATCTTAAATTATGTAAACTGTGGAATAGTTGCTTTAACACTGAATACACATTGTTGATGACATACAGCTTTTTCTAACATTCAGATGTCATTTGAAGTTGCCGCTGTGAGGTGATCCCTTTCTTAAAGGAACAACTCTTCCTTGTGTGCACATATCAGACGTGAACCCTACAGATCTGATGTACTTATAATAAGAATCATATTTCCGTTTGTATAGTGCATTTTGCACATGCAAAGACCCACTTGATCTAAATTCATTTCGAAAAGGGAGACTGAAGCATGATTCTTGAGAAACATGCTTTGTGACTTATTTGGTTTGACTTTTGCATTACAGATTATATGAACAAAGGGGGGGATCCATACAATTTATAAGAGATATGTATAATACATTGAAATGGTATAAGTAGGAAAAAATGAGCTGTCATTTCAGACCCTTATATTTCTAATGTACATTCATTTGAAACCTAGCAATATATATTATTTACTCAAACTTTATTTCTTCTCTCAGCCTACATGCAGACAACGGGTCGGGGAGGACGTGACGGGGGTGACTGTGAGGCCACCCTTTTCTACAACAACGAAGACCTGGGAAAAAAGATCGTAACAGAAGAGATGCGAACGTTTTGCCGCTTGGAAACCTGTAGGCGAAAGTACTTGTCCGAGTACTTTGGGACGGAGCCAATTTTTAAAGGACCTCTGCACAGGTGCTGTGACAACTGTGAACTAACGTGTGAATGTAAAGAGTGTTATCATGATAGCTGTTTAGGAGATAACGGCCCAGTCCTTAGTGTAACAACAGAAGGTGATGTCTCACATGAAACTATACACAATCACAGTACAGAGTTGATCATTTTCGATGCACTCCAACAGGTGTTTGATGAAATCAATTCCGATTTAGGATTTCAAATTGATCCAGCCCTGTTCAGTGGCCTGACACTCTCTCTTGCTAAAGATGTATCTGCACATTATGAACTCTTCACCAGCGAGGATTTGCTACAGATGAATTACTTCAGGTTAAGTCCAAAGTATATAAATACTATCTATCAAATCATTAGTGTTTGCAAAACTATTCCTCTAGACAACCCTATATAGATAATGGAAATAGTAATGCTGTCCTGAATTACTGGTTTTAGGCTTTGGCAAATATTGGGAAATATTTCCTGATGTCATAGGAGATGTGTAAATACGTTTTTAGATGCCTTATCTTTCTTCTGTTTACATTTACAATCTCAGAAAATGTCAGACTTTTTGCTATTAATGAGAACATTTTAAGTATATGGCGTTGATTAAGTAGTTCTTCACCATCCTCTGTAAAGAACAGGATGTGACATAAAACGAGGCCCCACTTATAATTGATCCATAGTTGTGAATTTTGTTTTAAAGTTTTTTTTTAAGTCTAAAGGCCATATTACGCTATGTGTCTGGTCATGGTCATGTTGCCCAATTCGTCTGGTTTAGGTTATTTTACCAACTACCCAACTTGTAGTGTAATAAAGACTTAAAGGCCGTATTCCATAATATCAGAAGTGTACTAGTGATTTCCCACTGACATACTATTGGCAGTGAAGATTTGACTGTAAAAATTATGTAAAGATGTGCATATTTACATACGTTTTTATAGTACAATAGATTGAATTTCTGACATTCCTATTTGACGCACTGTTCATAGTGAGATGAAAGGCATTCTCACAAGTTGTTACACCTATATTCGCACTTAAGGTGTGAGTCTGGCTATGCACTTATTTTTAAAGATACATTAAAGTCATTATGTGGAAGTCAGGCAAATCTGATCGAGTATTATTGAAGATTATTCCCTTTTTTCATGTTTTTTGTGTGTGCATGGCTCTATTGAATTTCTAATATTCACGATAAATTACACTGTACTGGTGTGAAATGGAGAAAACATTAATCAATTGTTTCAGGTTGTCAAATTAAACATAATAACGTTTATTAGCAATGCCAGAAGGTCGCCCATTCAATCTTGGATTTTCCCTCTTTTTCTCAGATTTCCGACCTTACCTTATACATTACGATATTTAAACGACTTATACCCATAAGAAATGAATGATCTTGGGCTTATTTTAAAGTTAAGGTAACACAGTTTTCAGATTTCACATAAAGAAGCTTGGAAGTGTCATTTATTAGAGTTTCTAAAAAGTGTCAAATTATGTTTTCTATCAAAAATCTGTGGTTCAAGAGAGGGGGTTTATCTTTATCTGTCATATTTACTGTAATCAGCAAAACTACAACTTTAAGACACTTTCAGATTTTTTTCCCTATGATAATTGGATCAAAAACTGTTTTATGTGGAACAGAATATCAAACACTGTGTCCTTACGAAATGGTCTCAGATTTTTATCTTATGAAGAAGATAATCATTTCAAGCTATTAAAAACGTATCTAATTGTGCAAATAGTGAATCTGAGTGAACTTTTATCTTCAAGGCACTTTTTGAATGAAGTTTTTAATATGGTGAAAAGTAATTGCAACTTGAATTTTGGACACCTTAAATTATTCTCTTAAATGGTCAAATACTTTTATATAACAATAAAAATCCGCGGTCCAAAGCAAAAGTATCCTAACTTCCTGTGATACTAGTTAAAAGGGATAAAATCCAAGCTTTCTAGCACCTTTTGAATTCATTTGATAGATGAGTAGATCAAAAGTTATCGTTTTTCCAATCTTAAAATTCTATTAATTTAGGGGTCAATTTTAAGCTGTTTTTTTTTTTTACATACAATCACCTGATAATTTGGCTAATTTTGCAGGGTAAAATCGTCAATAACTTTTGACTGAATTAGCCAATTGTGATGAAATAAAAACCGATTATCTTAGAATCATGAGACATTTTGAAAAATAATGATGTAAAACTGATAGGAGTAAATCCGTATTTTGGTCTGGCATTGCTAACCGTTTATAGCAAACAGATTAGAAATTCTGGTTTGTTGGTTTTATTTTTTTAGCCTTGAGATCATAGTAGGTTAACCCTAAAGACAAAATACAGAAAAACAGTTTGTATAATAATATAAATTATGGCCGATATGAAAATTTTGCCCTGATGAGAGGAATGCATTCCTACAGAAATGAGTCCCGTTTTTGTTGATTTAATAAAAGATTCCAGTGCTTAACAAAATCGGAAAACAGTATCACTCAGTACCAATCACACTTGTTTAAGAGATCTAATGTTACGTAATAAGTAAACATGATACATTATATAAAAAAAGACGGTATTGAATACGCAGGCTTCTTGCATGAGTCTTTCAGGGATAAATTTGTCCTCTATTTAAACAGAAACCTTCCATTGTAAACTTTCGTTGTGCTGTTTTTAGGTCTAGTCATCAGAAATTTTTAATCTAGTTTTAGTCTTGCAATCAGGCCCATCACAGCGGTGTGTTCAGAAAGTTCCACATAGGCAGGTCAGTTCTTACACTTCTGCAGTTCTAGACAAATGATAGGCTAGGCCTCGGTATTTTAGTGCCCTGCTGCACCTATTCTATATTTGTAAATGTGGTTACAAACGTGATGGATCTTAATTTCCGAGATTTACCAGATGAGTTGGCCACCTTCCTGCCATCCAGTCCGTGAACCATCCATAATCGAGATATCCTAGGAGGGATTCATGCAGCCTGGGAAAGTGTGCATGTGCACGACCAGCTTGTGGTTCAAATGGCCTGAGGTTTCTCATATCACGAATCATCTCCAACTCTTCTGCTTCTGAAGATGGGGTTGAGTGGCCATGATTTCTTTGAATCGTGTCAGTCTCTGCATCATAGTTGCGAATCACATCATTCACAGCAGCAAGTGCACCAGTCTTCCTTCTGATGTTATCCTCTGTCTTGTTGGAGTACATGTGCTTGATGTGTTTCTTGCAAACGCGCACAATGTACTCCATTTGGAGGTCGCAGGGAATGTTTGTGTCGATCCTTCCCTTTGTGTTCACGAAGAGAGAATAGAACATTACATGTGCATCATGTTCTGATAGTATACACAGCTGGTGTATGAGGAATCGAAGGATCTCATCTGCGTACTTTGATAGGGTGTTGTGGGCCTTAAACAGCACCATCATGACCTTCAGTGTGCGAATCATCCTTTTGCGGTTGGGCACCTTGATGCTCTCAAGGAAATTCTTGAACAGGAATCCCATTTCAAGAATTTGCTGGGCATGATGTAGTACTTGGTCAGTTTTACGTCTTTCAACCACTGGGAGTTGGCGGCGGAGGACAAATTGGTATCTCCTTCCATCCACTGTTACAGCATACATTTGCACAGCTGTGAACAAAAAAAGTATATTTTAGGTACGCGAAAATAATGTCAATACTCTAAATATATTCATATATATGGGGCCTTCCATTTAGTACGTACGCAATTTTTCATAAATTCTAGACCCCCCCACCCCGCATTGGACAAAAATATTACGTATTGAAATTGTACAGGAACGTACGCAAATTTTCAAAAATCTCAGACCCCCCACCCCCCCTTGCTGCGTACATACTTAATGGAAGGCCCCTATGGTATATAGATGGCTGTTATTCATGAGTTTCGTGATGAGTTGCTTATGTGATTTACCCCCCGGGATTTACATGGATTATGTGAATAACATGGACAAATCTACTCACTACATTGTAATATTTGTCCCCCCCCTCCCCCCATACTAATTATCTAATGAAGTGCGTTTCAAAATTAGTTACTGCATGGAGGGAAAGTTGACTCTTTACTGAGCCTTAAAAGATTTAAATCTGTACCAATTTAGAATAAATATTTACCACAATATTCATATAAATTGACATTGCACAATATGATCCACAGACGTTACAGTCCACCATACTGTGTTAGATAAATAAGAAATTAGTGATAAATAAGTGATAAATAAGTGACTGACACTGTAGGAGGCAAAAAATCAATTACCTTCCCCGTTGGGCTGTTGGGCAGGTTCTTGATTCTGTTGATCTTGATGCCCTGCTCGATCTGGAAATGAAATATTTTGACCAAATTAATTCCCTTATAAATTATGACCAGAGGTCAGACTGAAAAGAAAATTCTATGATGTCGCTCCTAAAGGAATCTGTAACCAGAGTGATGTCAATCATCAGGTGTAAGGAGTGAAAACTTTAGCCTCCTATAAAATCGTATGTAATTAGATTTATGTAAATATCTTTTAGCTCAAACAAAATCAAGGAGATAACAGACATTGGACGTTTTGCAGATAAAGTCACAACTGCCCATAATGGGCTGGCTGACATATTGGAGATCAGTTTATGATGATTATTATTTACAATTCTGATCAATTCAAAATAAAGTATTATGCTGCACATATTATAAATAGTGTCATGTAATAATATCATCATTCAGAATTCATAAAAATTACTTTTTTTCTGTAGCCACATGGTCCTGATCACCACGTGGTAATCACCAAAAAGTGGTGCACAAGGTCTATAGGGATAACAATTGGGTGGCAGGGGTAAATGTGCAGAAATGTACATAACCTACAATTGTCCTTTTGAGAATGAATTATTGCAATTCTTATGAAAATTTCTCAAGGAAGGGAAATGCGCCCTCAGCCAGGAACAGTACCTGTATACAGGCCTGTAACCTTATCAACTCATGCAGAATAATTTGGCAATTTTTACCCTGAAGAATGAAGTTATTATAAAAATTCAGCATAAATTGAGATGCCCAGGACGGTCTGGTAATTAGAACTGTCTCAGGACATTTGGCAGCCTAGAGATAGTGGGGATGAGGGGAATTTACTATAAAAACGTACATACTTGATTTTCACAAAGTAGAGTGACTTACTGTTACAGCGGTAAGAGAAAGTCCCAACATTCTCGCGAATGGCCCTAGCAAACTCGTTCTGTGCCCAGGCATAAGTTGGATCCCCGTCAGGGAGGTTCTGAGTTGGCATTGCATCAATGTCATCCATGCCGAAGTGGGTACAAATGAGCTCAACTATATGGGCATCTACAAATGATGTAAAGAATTCTTTATCGGCCGAATATGCATCCTTTACACTAGATTTCACGTTTTTTAGCCCAAGCCTTGATGCAGCTGCTGCGAGAGTGCCAATCTCCTTGAGGCTGCCAGCATGCCAGAGCCTAGTGAATGGAACCTGCAACCAGTTCATTGCCATGTGAAAGAACTCGGCTGTTATTGGTGTGAGCAGCTCGAACCCTTCTGCCAGGTTATGCCGTCCTATGAACATACGCTTCGCCCCAGAGAATCGTTCCCTAGTGAGCTGGTCTCCACCAATATGCACGCGTGGAATGAGCTCTACTGGAATGCCAGCCTTGGTGTAAACTTCCCTTAAGGTCTGAACGTAGTACCTGAAATGATAGGAGTGGCCAAAAGTTTTTTTTAGGACATATTAACTATAAGCCGTTCTTAACATCAAGCATATGAAATTTCCAATTTCTTCTGGCACTGAAAGAAACCAAACGTTTGGACAAATACAGACATGCCAATCAATTACACTGCCATTTCGACCTATTATATCATACAAAAGAGGGAAATATCCACTTCCTTTTAAAATACAGCAAGAAATAGATTTAACAAAATTTGTATTTTCGTCAGCAACATTTATCAGGACCCATCCCTCCACCCCCTATAAACAAAAAAATTCTCGGTTCTGGGAGAACTTCAGAAACGACCTAATATATTTCAAAAATGCAGAATTCTATCATTCCATGGTAGTCTGGCAAGCCTGAACATAATGTTAGCAAACAAGTAATGATTGCAATTTGTTATAGCACGAGGTGCGAAAGTTTTAATTTGCCATATCATTTACCCTACTTGTGTTACCTACCCAAACAGCATATCTTCCCACTCCTTTAACTACCACACAACCAAACAAATGTGCAAACCCCAAACCTACTGAGCAAATAACGTAATATCAACCTGCTGTTAAGTAACTTAAGCAAAATTGTGCTAAATTTTTCATAAATATTACCTGAGAATCTCAGCCACCTCTGCATGGTATTGTTCATTTCGGGGAAGGGCGGCCAAGGGAACCACCAATGTCTTCTGCATACACTGCTTACTATGTTCATCTGTCAAGTGAGGGGGGATTTCTTTCTGAAGAAAACTGAAGTAGGGCATTCTTTTCGAAGCCAGCTTCATTGCTAGGTAGACATAATCGTCAACAAGGTTTTCAGACTCTTGAAGGTCGGGCAAGAGGACAGCAGCAGTTACCTCATTGTTTAACATTTGAGGTCCTTCTGCACTTAGATCTGGAAAAGCGAGTTCTTTGACAAGGATGGCTGAACCAAAGTAGTGCTTCATCTCTGGGTGTCGTGCTTTTCGCTCGTCACGAACCCCAAGGTAGAAGTTAATGTTATCCCCTACAATGCGAAGACACTTCCCTGACTTGATGGCATCAATCAGTTTCACATTGAAGTTTCCCTGGAAATGCTCTATCAGCTGATTGCTTTTGTTGTAGCTTAAACAGATACCAACTTTCGAGAGTCTGTCATAAAGCTGAAGTGTTAAAATGAAAAGAAAATTGTAGATTTTATTCCAAGGCTAGTATCAAATAAACTATAATTCATGTAATATGTATACTACAAGCCTAAAGGGTAACGTGCGTAATTAATAAATGGATGGTTTATTAGTGTCGAAAATTTCTTTTATCCATGTTTGTCATGCTTGACAGGGAAAGAAGGGTTCTAGAAAGTATTCTATGTAGAACTCTTATATTCACGTTATAGGGTATCACTGAATGACTTTACTTAACGTGTTATAGCTATTAGTATAGTTGTTGTCAAATACACACTGGGGAACCCATTTTTCCTATGTATCCTATTAAAAGAGTACATTCATTATTTAAACTTACATTAGATTATTTTCTTTACCTTGACATTAATGGAATACTTACTTTCTTTTTACCCATCAGTGGAACATGTCTTGAATTCCTAGAGTATCATCAAGAATTGCATGCCATGCTAAAATGAAAAAACAATACCTCCATCTGACTCACACATAATACTCTTATATAAAGAAAAATGGGATCGTACTAACCACTCACTAAATCACCATGGGTGAATTCACTATTAATTTGGCTCAAAGTATGCTATTTGTTTACCAGAAAGACAAGATAGTTCTGAATGTGAATTTGGCTAATCAGAATTGCCATAAATTTGCCAAATTGGTAAGCCTAAACTCAGTCCTAGCATGAATCCAGGAACAAAAGTGTATAGCTCTGAAGACATATGATAGCAAGAAGAAGAGATTCGATGATTGTGAGACAAGTACAGTCTAGGAGGTTTTTCCAAGTCACAAATATGGAACATGCCATGCCAATCTAAATGATCATGCTGACAATCTATGAAGTTTAAACCTTGGGCAGTTAACCTTTTATATTAAAATGAACACATGAAATGACATTTTGCACATAAAGTAACTGGCGTTTGATATGTGTATTTCTCACATTAAAATCTCGGGAATTGTTAACTTTGGAACAAAGTTGATACAGACGCAAAAAGGTACTTTGATTTAATAAAAATTGATAACTTTGTCTGAAATCTGAAGGACCTTGTCCGATTTTTTTCATATTAACATGAGCTTTTCACTAAGAAACTTTTATTTACATTCAACCTACTTTATTTTATTTAGGGATTTACCAAGATTTATTGTATTAATGAAAGAGAAAAAGTTTATATATTATACACTTACTTGCACTGGTGCCAAACTATCAGTTAACAGTGTTGACATGAGGCGCTGAACCATGCTCAGTTCTGGATGTCTAGACTGGATGACGACTGAGAAGACAAGCCCAAGTCTTGGAACTATCGATGACAGTGATGACGTTTTTGCCCTTTCACAGGGTGGCAGCATCATGTTCACCAGTAACTGTAAAGAAAGAAACTGAAAATGTTTAGAATTAATTCAGGAATAATGATAATTATGTGCTTACAACCTGTATAATCTCTATAATGATGTCTGCACAAATCTATGTTAAGTACAAGCTGATGTCTATTTTCAAAAGTTAGTGAAAATGATACCACCAAAACACATGGATGCCTCCATCTGGGGAATCAACTGGCTTTTTTTGTAATTGTAGGGTATATTCAAAGGAATAGAGACCCAACGGGATAATGGTTTTTAACATTTAAATAGTAGGAATTATATACACACCGCAAAAATACATGGAAACTTTTCTGCTGCCTCTTCACAAACGCTCCTCCATGTGAAGTTTTTCAGTGTGTCATAGGGCCCCTCCTGTCTGTATGTCTGGAGGACAGACACGGGTTGATGTTTTCGATTAGTCATGTGCTTTAGACCTTTCTCATTTTCGGCGAGTATGTACTGAAGCGCTGGTGAGTTAGAGCACTGCTGGATCTGCGTAACCAACCGTGTAGTGATAGCATCGGCTGGAGGGAGTGTTGGGCTCGTACTGTACCTGTTTAGGGAGCAAAATAAATTGTCACATTACTGGAAACCTTTTAAATACAATGTTTCTTGTGGTTCAAAAATGTTCCGTAATGTTGCAATAAATTTCTTAGACAGATAATGCCAATTTTGGGATCCGATCCTTAGAAAGTGCATACCTCGGATAATGCTACTTCGGGAGGTGAAACGCTGGGATGGAATTCCACTGCTTTCTTTTTTTTATAATACCAAATATTTATTACATCTAGCATGCCCACGGATTATTTCTGGATATTGAACTCATATTTGTATTATGTTTTTTAGGAAAATATATGTACATACTTGGGAAAAGTGTGGGACAAAATATGAGGATGGGGAAAGTTAGGTCCGATCAGCCACTGAATAATCACACAATTTTCTTGTGAAATTACAATCAACAAAATAATATTATATTGAATGTTTCAATCTATATCTAGGATTAGTGTTGCATTCCGTTATTCAGAATATAATGATATTTTGATTTTGTGAATAAGAACATTTTGTTCATGTAGTGAAAATGTGGGAGGCTCTGAAGTATGCATGATCAGCCCCAATGTTAGCTCTTTCCGAAGGCTGGCTCCCGAAGTAGCATTATCCGTCCACCAGTGTGAATAAATTGTTATAAAATATGTCAAAATTGCACGTTTGTTTTAATTTTATTATTTTTTAACAAATAATGAAATGACGTTATGACAATATCTACATGTCTAGATCCAGTTTACATTTGATTTCAGTCAATGATTTATACCTCTTTAAAACCAATATGACTAGTCTAACCCCCCCCCCCCTCCCCTCCCCCCCCTCCCCTCCCCCCCCTCCCCCCCCCCCTCCCCCCCTCCCCCCCCCCCTCCCCCCCCTCCCCCCCCCAAAAAAAAAAAAAACAACAACATTACCCATGATCATGCGCAGATGGTGTTGAGTTGGCAGGGGGCAGGCAAATATCCTGACCAGTGGTCTTTTTCCTTGGGAGCACTTTCCTGGGCGCTGGTGTTGTTGGTGCCAGTGGAACAGAGAACAGTTTCTTCTTTGTAACCCGATTTTGTGATGAAGTTGGTGTAGATTCATCATGTGAAGTAAAGGGCGTTGATGCTGCCAGGGGTGTAGCCAAACCCTGCAGCTGGGAACCAGGTGTGGCAATGGAAGTCTGCCTGGGACCTTAAGAAACAGGAAATATTGATTAATGCACTCGGGCCCTACTCAGAAATACTATATATATATAAAACAAATGGGCA
Organism: Lepidonotus clava; assembly: GCA_936440205.1. Taxonomy (NCBI): domain Eukaryota; kingdom Metazoa; phylum Annelida; class Polychaeta; order Phyllodocida; family Polynoidae; genus Lepidonotus; species Lepidonotus clava. The sequence continues at coordinate 38,067,043 of OW387145.1, forward strand.
AACGAGCGAACGGGCTGAGAAAAATACAATCTATAGTTTAAATATTGTAGGAATGGGGTGATGGATAGGGGGGTTCCATGTCGCATGTCAAATTTAAAAAATGGTCTTGTCACCTGTCGCTTTAATTCAGTTGAGACCCGTGTCACATGTCAAATTTCAGAAATAACCATGTCGCATGTCACTATATTTCTATAGCTTCTGTCCCATATCTAATTTAAGAAAAGGGCTATGTCATTTGTCACAAAGTTGCCCTGTCGTATGTAGAATCTAAAAAATGGCTGTCTCCCCGTGGCAAATTTAAGAAATGCCTGTAGATCTATGTGTCATAGTGTCGATTGTAAAGGAACTACACCCCCAGGAATATGGATGAAAACTAACATTTGAGTCGATTTGAAATTTGGGGGTTAGGTATGTTTATAACTTCTTATATCACCTCTTGAAAATACAACTTAGCGAAATCATTCCAATATCGTTTGTTTCTTCACTTGAAATTTCTAGTAATATTAAGGTATAACGCCTAGGCCTAAGCACAGACATACGTCCATACGAGGTTTGATGAATATATGGATCAAAAACTGAGACAAAATAAAATAAAATAAGGTAAGTAAGAAAGTTCAGAAGCTGGTTTAATTATGAGCAGGAAGTACAAAAATTACGTTTCTATGAGAAATGTGATTTTTTTTGGCCATGGTATCTCTCATAATGTGTTGCTTACTGTTCGAATTTGATGGTGGGTTTATCCTGGTCTTCTGAGGCGTTGTCCTCAAACTTGAGCTTCTCTTTGCCTCATGCTTGTCTGGTGTATGTAAACAGCGTTTTGTAGTCTCATTATTGTCTGCATACAGACCTAAAAAGAATTGAATATAAGAGTTCACAAAGTAAGATAGATTTAAACGTTTTTCATTATTTCAAGGGAAAAGGGAGTTATGCCATACACTTTATATAAAGGTTTAAGGACGTAAGACTGTGTTAACTGATAATAGAGGCATATCTAGATAATGATATGTGGCACTGTGCGATTGTCTCGTTATGTCAATGTATACTACACAATGGTGAAGGTAGTCTAGATCTAATACAGGTACATTAGGCTACCTAGATATTAGTTGAGATCAGTAGGTAGATCTACTGCAGAATTTCAAAAGGCAATTAATATTCTGAATGCGGATGTTAAAGAACTAATAGTGTGAATCAACAATCAGACTTACGTTGAAGGGCCAAAACTTTCTTGTCCAAAGTCACCAGTCTGTTGTCACAGTTGCGACACAGACTTCCAGCAGCCACCGTGATTTTGACATAATCTTCAAGCATACGACCTAAGCCCTTAGCACTACCAGCCTCAGAGTGGATGACACGTTGACCAGGGCTGGTGCTAGCACAAAGAACACACTTGCCATTTTTTCCTTTGATTGGTGTATTAAGATTCTCTTTATCTTTGTATTTATAAGCCTTTCTTGGCGTGTTCATGTTGAGAATCACAACGTGGTGTTGTTTATGCCGCCATTGGCTGGTTCCCTAAAGTGCAGGCCTAAGCAAAAGGGCCGTCTCAGGGAAAACCAGCTTCAGCGGCCGCAGAGGACACTGGGAAGTGGGTGGGAATTCCTGCCTCAAAATGGCAGAGGATAACTGACCTAAATCTGCGCCTAGCGGTTTGGGTCAGTACTACAGACTAGGCCATTGTCCGCGCACAAACCGGAAGCGGCGAGACCCACAGCTCCGCCAATGTCAAGGTCGTGGCGTCCCGCAAGCGCTTCTTACGACCGTTCTGATTGGCTCATCGCTCGGGGAGGACAAATGTGGCACAAATATAACCCCATGACGGATCTTCCGAGGGGGTTAGACTCCTGAATCTTACAACGTGCCATTGGTGGGTTTCTAAAAGACATGCATATGTCTATCTTCAGTTTTCTTTAGGTCCTATCGCAAGGGACATGCCTAACAATCCGAGACCCCGGTTCAATTCATCATAAGTTATCAGTAATATAATGTCTTTCGGCGTTTTTGGCACCAAACTTTCGCTCGCATTTTTTTTCTGACAAAGACCCTATACTCATAATAGCCATTTAGAAAACATATTACATACACAAGAATTCTTAATTAACTACATGTAGGCCTACATCTATATGTACATAGACCTATGTGACTAATCAACAAAAGTTACCCCCTTATATGCAAGTCATATGTGTCTCAATTTTAAATCACAACATATGACACACCATATACTAAGACAGGTCTTTGGGTGCCTGGATCTTAAATCAATAACATTGAATATGATATATAATCATAAACTATTTTTCAAAACCGTTCTGAAACACGAGACTACCCCTATCCACCCTCAAGGGAGCCGGAAGTCGGTGGGTTGAGACGCCGAGACTATCTTTAATATGCTAATAGCAGGTATTGAGGGGAGGAGGGGTGTTATGAATAGGGCATGATGGGAAGACGACTGCGCATGGCGTGTGCGCATTGTTCACCGCGCCTGCGCATGGCATGTGCGCATTGTTCACCGCGCCTGCGCGGGGAGCGCGGCGTTCCTAAAGCGCGTCAGCCAATCAGATTCAGCCAAGCGCACGCGTGGCGATAACGAGGCTCCACTCGACGGGCGCGTTCAATGGCCGTTTTCATGTGCAAATAACTCTCAATGGGCCGAGCTCATTATATCATTGTTTTACTCAATCGGAACCACGGGAAAAGATGCTAATCGACGCGCTTCGATGATTGGCCGTTTATTAAACCACTTTAAATCACGCGCTCGCGTGCGTCCTACAATTTGGGGGCAGGAAAACAGGGGCTGGCTTGTTGGGGGTGCTGGGAACAATGGTACAGGGGACAAGCCATTGGGAACAGTCAATGGTTTAGGGAACAAACCATTGCCAACAGCAGCAACCCCACCCACCCCCTAACACGTAGCATGCAAGAGTTGAGTCCCATAGGAAGTGGCGGCGTCCTGGGAAAATAGCCCACTGGTCATTATCTGTTTGACTGGCGCTCAATTATGAGGGTAATTTCTATTGTTTGTCCCCCAATCGTGATCATTTTCCAATCACATTCGGCGAAAAAGACACATCCATCAAGTGAACGCTTAATTCAATGGCGCGCCCATAACGTGGGAATAAGTGGCCGTATCGGACGGCCATCTAAAATAACGCGCCCCACGCTTTTCACTAAGCGCCACCCCCTCCCCAGCTCTATAGCGTGCTACATAATTCAAGAGCGCATTAAAAACATGTTGATAGTGTCATTGAGTAAGCATGTATTTGCACTTAATTGAACCAATTCATCCGTAGAAAATTGCCGGCGACATGGAGTGAGAGTTGGGAATATGCTATCGGTATACGTTTTGGCATGGATTTAAATACATGCTCATGAATAAATGATGGTGTCATATTAATTCAAAATCGAAGCTTTTGTGAACAATAACCAACGTCGAATGAGTTTAGCGGCTGTTATGATTATGCTAGGGGAGTTTTTTCCCCATTTTTTTATATAATATTTTGGGGTCTTGTGTTTAACTTAAAGGTTACCTGTAGGTATGGATAATTGACTATGTGTTCTATAAATAGCACCAGGAGTAGCTCATGAAAACCGCTCACTCTCAAATCAACAGAAAACCACTCACTCTCAAATCAACAGATGTGTCGACACGGCGCCACGGCCCCAAGCATTTTCAAACGGTTTCCATTTCCTTTTAGTCATGATTGAATTATCATGGCCCTGTTATCCTTGACTAAGCCCCAGCCGCGCTCGGGGGCCTGTTTCTCATCTGCTCACTGCCTCAAAAGCCGGGACCCGCAGCTCAAGGCGGCCTAAAGTAAAGGCCATATTCCACTGGCCGATTTTCAAGCAGATTTTACTCCTGACATCAAAAATCGGAAGTGGGAATATTGGCTAAACATGTAAATGTTACATATCATTTGAAAGGTCTTGCAATACTCTCTCAAATGATATGTAGGTTGCGTGGTCTTTTGTGATATTACTGGTAACAATCTATAAATTTCCAAATAATCGCCAGTCAAAATCGCCGAGTGGAACCCAGGCTCAAGGCTGTGTAAGTCGCCATACAATCCAGCCAGTGAGCAGCTCAACCTGTCAAGGGGCGGCAATCTGAACTACATGGACGGTGACGAAACAGTGTGTCCGACTGAGCGATAAAGGGCCGATTTACCCTCAGAGCATGAAGGGCCAAGACCGGAAGTTGACGGAGCACGAACGCGATGCACCCCGGGTCTGCGGGTCGATGATCGGCAGCTTCCGGTGCTGGCGCCCCCTGGCGAGCGCCGATAAAACCGTAGCGCCACCTCCCGGCGACTGAGGCGGCGACACGCACTCTACCCTCGACGACAATCAATCACCATCGACTTAGAAAATTGAATGATTAGATTATTTAGGGAGCGCGCCTAATTATAAACACTTGGGCGGCGGAGGAGGGCGGCGCTGGGAGTGGGGTGTCACATATTGCACACTCTAGGCCTAAGGGTCGGGCCTAAGGGGCAGTTTGATTTGCACTGTCGCCGCCTAGCTAGGTTTGCACTAAGGCCGCCTAGATGTTTTTCGTTTGAGTATGGTTACACATCTTCCTCGTTCAACTCGTGTACATGGAGACACACGGTAGTATCAAGGCATATTGTCAAGGTATTGTGTATACAATTTGTATTGTAAAATTTGAATTTCTAGTTTGAATCATTTTGTCTTGATATTTTTGCCACGAAACATGGTATATACATTGGATAGTTATGTCACTGTTTGGCCAATATAATATTTTCATTATCAAGAAATCTATAATGTTATTCCCATAGACATTTAATAACAATATCCCAACTTCTGACAATTTGAAGCCAATGAAATATATCTCAAGTTTAACCGTTTATATAACTACAGAATGTATCCAAACGCACCCCTGACCTGAAAATAAAACGATCGGGGAAGGGCAAATTGATTTCTAATCACGCGGAGACTGGAGTGTCGACTTAATTGACCACCCAGAACGAAACGAGCCCCAGCCGGCGAGGGGAGGCCGAGGGTGACGTCTGGGTGGGAGGTCCAAGTAGAGGCCTGAGTGGAGCAGCTCGAGAGAGCAATTTAGAAGACGTCCATAAAGTACATTAGCACATTTTCAAAGCTTTTGTTGGTCATAGCATAGACATTCAAGAATTTGAAAAATAAATAAATTGGATTTGCATAGAAATGTACAAACATTTGAAAAATTGTGGAAACCACTCTCCCCATCCTTGATGCGTACTTAATGGAAGGCCCCTTACAGAAACAATGCAACTAGAATTTTACTTGTGAATGAGTATCAATACAGAGAGAGTATACTCCTAGATTTGTGGTAATATGTTATGGGACAGAAAAAGCAACACATAAGATAGGAGAAAAACGCATAGAAAACAGGGGACTGACAAACAGGCGACAGGGGACATGGGACTCTCTCACAGGGGACAGGGGACTCACTCACAGAGGACAGGGGACTCACTCACAGAGGACAGGGGACTCACTCACAGGGGACAGGGGACTCACTCACTGAGGACAGGGGACTCACTCACTGAGGACAGGGGACTCACTCACTGAGGACAGGGGACTCACTCACTGAAGACAGGGGACTCACTCACAGAGGACGGGGGACTCTCTCACACGGGACAGGGCACTCACTCACAGAGGACAGGGGACTCACTCACAGGGGACAGGGGACTCACTCACTGAGGACAGGGGACTCACTCACTGAGGACAGGGGACTCACTCACAGGGGACAGGGGACTCACTCACTGAGGACAGGGGACTCACTCACTGAGGACAGGGGACTCACTCACTGAAGACAGGGGACTCACTCACAGAGAACAGGGGACTCTCTCACACGGGACAGGGGACTCACTCACAGAGTACAGGGGACTCACTCACAGAGGACAGGGGACTCACTCACAGAGGACAGGGGACTCACTCACTGAGGACAGGGGACTCACTCACAGGGGACAGGGGACTCACTCACTGAGGACAGGGGACTCACTCACTGAGGACAGGGGACTCACTCACAGGGGACAGGGGACTCACTCACAGAGGACAGGGGACTCACTCACTGAGGACAGGGGACTCACTCACTGAGGACAGGGGACTCACTCACTGAAGACAGGGGACTCACTCACTGAGGACAGGGGACTCTCTCACACGGGACAGGGGACTCACTCACAGAGGACAGGGGACTCACTCACTGAGGACAGGGGACTCACTCACAGAGGACAGGGGACTCACTCACAGGGGACAGGGGACTCACTCACTGAGGACAGGGACTCACTCACAGGGAACAGGGGACTCACTCACTGAGGACAGGGGACTCACTCACAGAGGACAGGGGACTCACTCACAGAGGACAGGGGACTCACTCACTGAAGACAGGGGACTCACTCACTGAGGACAGGGGACTCACTCACTGAGGACAGGGGACTCACTCACTGAAGACAGGGGACTCACTCACTGAGGACAGGGGACTCACTCACAGGGGACAGGGGACTCACTCACAGGAGACAGGGGACTCACTCACTGAGGACAGGGGACTCACTCACTGAAGACAGGGGACTCACTCACAGAGGACAGGGGACTCACTCACTGAAGACAGGGGACTCACTCACTGAGGACAGGGGACTCACTCACTGAGGACAGGGGGACCGATTGACATGAAACAGGGGACTCACTCACAGAGGACAGGGGACTCACTCACAGAGGACAGGGAAGCTGATATGAGTCATGGAAGATAGGGACTCTGACTCACAGGGGACATGGGAATCACTCACATGGGACCGGAATTTGCCTCTCAGAGGACAATATTCTTGAAAAATGAAACAAAATTGCTTAGTTACTTAGTTTGTGACAGATCTGGACAAGGAAAGATATAAAAGGTAACCGTCTATGTAAATTTGTCTGCTCTATCCCTTTGTGTTTCTCTGTGAAACTAACACTATTTTTCTCTCTGTCTATTCGCCGAACTGCATGTAGATCTATAACACCTAAAGCTGTAGATGAACGAACAGCCCGACTACATTAAAACGAGGTGATGATAAAGGATGGTCCGAGATTTACACACATACACCTCTTGTGGAGTGGAAAATGAAGACGTTTCAAGCGGCGTTCTCCATCACTGCCTTCATCACCTCGCTCTAAAGGCCATACTCTACTGACCGATTTTACCTCGATTTTACGCCCGATTTTCAAAATCGCCAGTTATATTAAGCTCTAATCACACACATACCATATATCATGAGAACACATTTTTATTTCTCTTTCAAATGATAGGATGCATGCATGGGTTTCTGTGACATTTCTTGTACAAATTTAGAAAATAACACATTCTCAGTACTCAAAAATCGCCTGGTGGAACACAGGCTTTAATAGATATACAGGAAGTCAGCAACTGTCCCGCAGCGAAGCCCGTCAGGGCTGGCTATTCGCTCACTTCCCTTTGATTTTCAACCAACGACACGAGCGGCGCCTCGTTGGCCCAGGTCGGCCGAAACACAGGAATCCATCTCACTAGAAGCTGACATCATTTAATTTAAAAACACGGGCCGGGGGAAAGTAGTCCATCGATCATGGGCGCGAAGGCCCACAGGCGTGAAGAGGCCGCGCGGCGGCGGCTAACTACGCGCCTAACCCGGCTGCCGGGACTTCAAAGCCGCTCACTATAATAACCAACAAGTGTGAAATTGAAAATTTATTGACCGCACGCTCGGCTCGGACGCATACATCAAGTCGTACTGAGGCTTCCCTGGGTCTAGGATCCTGGAGTTGGGAGGGGGGGGGGGGGATGTAGGCATCGTAGGATGCAAAGTTGGCTGAATGTATATGGCGATTCAAAATGTGGCTTACCAGAAAAGTTTGAATGAATGACATTTAAATACGTACAACGGGAATATGTCTGGTATTATATTCCTGAAAATAGAGTTTATATATTTCAAAAGCACATAAATCCCCCAGCAGAATATCTCGCTCAGGGATCTCGCAACTGATCCTTGCCAAGGAATGCATCCTTTATCATATGATTTTAGATGAATTATCAATAATCCTTTAGTTACAAAGTCGGCATTTTGGTCTCCAGTGGAAAAGGAAGGGGCAAAACAATTGAGAGGCAATCACGCTGTGTGAACCGAACCTTAAAGGCGATGCGCTCGGTCCTGAATTTGTTTGGGCTTGGGTAGGCGCGAAGATTTCCTCAATTTTCTGGCTGTGAACACAAGGCCTATAAGTAAGCAGCTCTCTTTCCCCTTACCGACTTGCTTCAAGCCTTCCCCAAACCTGCTCCCGACCGGCTCCCAGCTCGTTATCGACCTGGTCCCGGCCGGCTCCTGACCTGCTCCCGACTAATTCCAAACCTTCTACCGACCTGCTCAAAACTTACCCCATACTGCCCCAACCTGCTTGCATCCTTCTCTTTATCTGCCTGGATCGCGATCTGCTCTCAACTTGCTCTTGATTTGCTCCTAACCTGCTCAAAATCTTCTCCCAACTGCTTCCTGACCGCCTTCCTGCTTGCTCCTGACCAACTCCTGACCTGCTCCCGACCTGCTCCAAACCCCGGGCTCCAAACCTGCTTCGGACCTGCTCCCAACTTGCTCAAAACCTACTCCTGACATGCTCAAAACCTGCCCAAAAGCTGCTACCTGCTTCGGACATGCTCCCTACTTGCTCCAAACATTTTCTCAACCAACCCCCGACCAACTCCAAATCAACTCCAAACCTACCCGAACCGCTTCACGAACACGGTTCCTGACATAGCCCTATCCCCGATCCGCTCCCGACCTGCTCCTGACCTGCTCCTAACCTGCTTCGAACCTGCTCTGACCTGCTCCAAACATTTTCCCGACCTGCTCCCGACCTGCTCCTGAACTGCACCTGAACTGCTCTGAACCGGCTTCTGACCTATTCCTGGCCTGCTTCTCTGAACTTTTCAAAACCTTCTCCCAACCTGCTCCCAACCCACTCCCAACCCGATCCAAGCCTTCTCCCAACCTGCTCCGGACCTGCTCCCGACCGACTCCCGACCGACTCCCGACCGACTCCCGACCGACTCCCGACCGACTCGCGAGCTGCTCGTCCCGGCCCTCTGTCAGGACCCCGGCCCTCTGTCAGGACCCCGGCCCATCTGGAAGCAGTTCCCGGGGAGTTAGCGGGGTTAGTGGTCCTGGCGCCGCCCGGCCATTTACACGAGGCGTGAAGGATAGAGAGGGACGGACGTGGAATAAGGAGTAATTTGTGGGAGCTGCTCGGCGTAAAATGAGGTGGAGAGAGGAAAATGTGTCTGTGGTTTGTTGTCTGTAAGGCTGTCTTGGTGTTAGCATGGGTGTATATTGGAGTAAGTAGGTCTTGGAAAATAAGCCTATATCTACTTAGAATCGCTATAAAGTATGTGCAATTGTTTATTTTTGTGTCTCCTGAATATGAAAAGAGGTGCATGGTGCGTGAAATATATGGATTTTCTTTTGGAAAGACGACTTACCAAAAACAAGTTAAAAATCCAATGTAAAAATGAGTATATAAGTGGGATAACGCTTTTGTATTATTAGATATGAGTAAATGATCATATGTATAGCTTCTAAATAAAAATACAGATGGACACCTGTATTTGGTACGAAATGAAATTGAAAAAAAAAAAAATTTCCATTTTGTACAAACTATAGTTTTGCTGATGCAACATGATTGGTAGTAGTATCATGAATTATGTTACCCCTAATATTGTGATTTGAAGTTCACCCAATCTAAAACACATCAATATATAAACGCATTGCATTTTCTCTCAAAGAACCCCTTTGCACGCTAAATGGTTGGCCTCCTAGCCGTCTGTTTCTACTGGGTGTCGGCGGCGCTACAAAGCGAGCAGCTCCTAATTAGATTAGAGCAGCTCAGCCTCAGCGCCGACCCTGTGAGCGACTCTTGGGAGCTGCTCCAGGCGGCCTCTGACGCCTGCCACTTAACGCTAACTGTGGGTTAACGCAAACTGCGGGTTAAAGGGACGTTCTCGTCCGTGAGACCGACGTATTTTGATAAGTTGTAACTCCCGTACGGGGCGCCAAATTCGCGACGTGACCAATGACGTCGCATTATTACATTATGAAAGGGCAAAACACGACGCCAGTGACCCTGTTGCCAGGCTTACGTCGGCGGACTTATCTCAGTGAACTCATGGACGAGAACGTCCCTTTAGCGCAAACTGCGGGTTAACGCAAACTGCGGGTTAACGCAAACTGCGGGTTAACGCAAACTGCGGGTTAACGCAAACTGCGGGTTAACGCAAACTGCGGGTTAACGCAAACTGCGGGTTAACGCAAACTGCGGGTTAACGCAAACTGCGGGTTAACGCAAACTGCGAGTTAACGCAAACTGTGGGTTAACGCAAACTGCGGGTTAACGCAAACTGTGGGTTAACGCAAACCACGGGTTGACGCAAACCATGGGTTAACGCAAACTTTGAGTTAATGCAAGCATCCCTTAAAGGCAAAATCGAATACTGTCCCTTTCCTTATCCCCCACTCGATCGCTGTCATTTGATCTGCTCCTTCGTTCTGTTTTGTTAATATACTAATCTGTTGCTGTTTATTGTTACCCATTCTTCATCCATTTATCTCAGTCCTCCCTTACCTATTCCTCACCTTAGCTTACAATACAGTGTTTTCTCAGATATAAGGTGTTGATTGTATCCACGGTACAGGTCTGCTCACTGCACTAGCAGGACAGGGCTCCCTCACCAGACTTAGTATAAGGGGCAGCAGCAAATTGATTTAAGCCTAAACGGAAACGACGGCTACACACTTGGTTGCACTTGAAGCTGTTTCCTTACAAACCTGAACAAAATGTGAAGAAGGGCTGGTTTGTTTACGTATACACTATGGGTAGTAGAGGTCGTTCCTGTACTTGGGATTCAGCTTCCTAAAAGAAGTGGCCAATAATATGAATTCACCTCCAGTATATGCAATATTGACCATTTCAGAGGAAAAACCTTTTATACATGTCTATGTTTATGCGTCTGTCTATGTGTGTGTGTAGGACATTCCTACAATTTTGGAGTAGAAAAAATATCCAAGTAATGATTCAAAGCATAATTACCAAATGGGAGGATTCTTTTCCATAGTGTGCACGTGTAAATATACTTTGTATACAAAATGGTGCAACCTTTCAACTATCACAAAATTTAATGTTTCAATCCTCTCATTCCCCTCTCATTTTCCAAATCCCCTGCAGTCACCACACTTCACTCTCCCTTGCCCAACCCCCTAGACTAATGCAAGCCCAGTGTTACAACAAGCTCGGTTTGTTTACCATGATGTAATCGGGTAGAAGTAAGCACGTGTCACACTGTTTGCCGAGCAGGGCAATGATCCATGATGCGATTTAATCCTATTCTTAGTCGATTTCTAAAATCGCCTGCAAGAATACAGATTATTGTAATGAAATATGTACTTTTTAGATCAAGGAGATCCCAGAGATGATTATTGTGATGTTAAATGATTATTTTGCGAGGAATTCGAGACGTTATGAATATGGAGGCAGTGCTCCGTCCCATAAAATTCAACCATATTTCAAAATTAACCCAAGGAGCATCTATCAATTATGTAAACACAGAGGGGGAGGGGGTCAAGTGCATTCCTTATAACTAAGTGTGTTTAACACGTCAGAACATGACCACATGTATGAACAAACCAATGGCGAATCCAGGATTTTAAAAGGAAAGCGGGGGGGGGGGGGGGGGCGCTATAAGAAAAAAATCCTTAATTACCTTTTTGCCTAATTTTACATTTAAAAAGTCTAAATTTGGCCAGAATAGGCGCGACTCCCCTCTAAATCCATAAAGAGCATGCAGACCACATTAAGGCTGCATATTCCTAGACCCCACGTTCCTCATCCTGTGTTAAAAAGTGCCTGTTCCAGGCCAAGGGTGTACAAAGGGCTGCAGGCCGAGGGTACAAACGGCCCTTTACAGGGTCAGTGGTAAAAGGTACCCCCACATGTGTAAGCAATGACGAACTGTCAATTCACCGCCATACTTCCTTCTGTCTGCTTCTTGAAAAAAAAAGATAAAAAAAAACAGCGTCATCTAGTCCTTCTTCCTTCTTGTCGCATATCCCCAAACTGAACCGTAGCACAGACGTAGAAAATGGGGATTATTTCAAAAAAGGAAAAAATATCGAAAAAGAACATGGGGTGGGGTTATTGGTGGAGCCCCAAGCATGCAAAAAAGTGTCGTTATTATAACGTTGCAGCAACGTTCTGCTTAGTTCTGGTTTGGTTCTTGTTACATTCTTTTGATGGCATCCAAAAACGTCTTTAGAACCAAACATTGTGACGTTGCACTGTAACGTTATTGTGACATTATTGTAATGTTATAATAATGTTATTATGACATTCTTTATTGGTCAGGTCTCAACATTACTACGTTATTAATACGTTTCTTTTTAGTAAGTCTCAACCTTACCTAAAATAACGTCACAGTTACGTGAGAATTAGGCAGGTCATACACTAACCAAAAAAGTATGGTCGCAGAACGTTCCTGTTATGTCGCTGCTTGCCTGGGGGAGGTTGTTTCGGAAATAGGGTCAAGTAATAACTATATAAAACATTTCACAGTAGAGCACATGGGTATGTATACATATGAGTCCCGATTCGGTCAATCAGAAATATATGTTCATGTTTTCATATGTTCTTATGATTTTGACCGGAATTTGTGAGGAAGCCACTCCCAGAAGCCACACCTTCTCAAATAGTTATTTGGATAGGTATTCATTTAAAAGCAAAGCTGGTTCTAATATCCAATCATTATGTTGATAGTTTAATTAGATATCAGGTAATATGTGCTTCCTTATGATAACATGCACACACAGACATAGGCAGAAGCCACATTGAAAAGCATGCAACATGGTATCCTACCTCAGCCGTATACTGGTTTTCCTATGTTTCTTTCTATCATTGCTACCATGATATCCACAGCCGCCAATTATAATATTAAAAAAAAGCCAGGAGAATTGTAGCTCGGAACCCCTCGAATCAAAAAGAGGCACGAACACCCCCCCCCCCCCCAAACACCCTGAGCCCCTCGAACCCCCCAGACCCTGAAACCCCCTACCCCATGTCCTGCATATCTCCAATCTCCTCTCATACCCCATGGAGGCCTTCAAAGAGCAGCATGTGAGCAGCTCCATCTTAATTCACCGAGCAGCTCACAGCCAAACATTTCCATTGAAAAGTCATAATTGCAGCCTCTGTCTTGGGGATTAGCATTGGCCGGCCATCAGTGGAGCTGCTCGGAACTGCTCGGAGCTGCTCGCAGTTCCGTTATACTGATTTACGGGCTCAGTACGCCTGCCAAATCATCATTACATTGGGACCTAGGGAACGGCCCGCGCTATAGCCCTCCCGGATCAGACGCTCTCACAGTCCCGTTTTTCATTTGCAATTCCTGGGGCCAAATGATATTGCATCGAATAAATTCGCTGCGACCCGGGGCGCGATATAGACAAGGTTCCTGGGAGACCAATAAAGTAGTTGTCACACGAATAAAACCCCCATTTGCCAGAGCGCGCGCAATTTCCAGCAGCAGTGAGCCTCCCGCTGGGGTGGTACTGGAGGAGGGAGGGGCGGGGGTGAGGGTTGTGGTGGGGGTGGGGGTGGGGGGGGGGGGTGTGGAGGGAGGGGATATGAGAGAGGGGCTATCTTATTATAGTGTTTTATAAAGAACTTAGTACGTGATATACTTCAGGGTAACCCTTGTTTTTCAGGGATGTTAAAAGGATAAATTAGTAATATAGAAATAAATATGAATGCAATTTAGCTAGAAATGATCAGTGCCAATGTATAAAAAAAACATCAGGAATTTGTCGTACAATATTACATGCAAGAGATCATATTGTGCCTTCCATATATATTGTATCTAACCAAGCATTTAGTATATACAATATTATTGTAGTGAAATCAAACATGTTCTTACGTCTACTTTATTCAGAGTGTCCCGTTAACTCTTCCCAAGAATCGCTGTAGAGTATGAGATGGAGTGGGAGTCAAGAGTGAGAGGTGGATAAGTAGGTGGAGTGGGAGGAGAGGGGAGAGATAGGTGGAGTGGGGAGAGATATTGATGTAAATGGAGTGTGGTGAGAGGTGGTTAAGTATGTTGAGTGGAGAGGTGGAGAAGTAGGTGGAGTGGGAAGGGAGGTGGAGAAGTAGGTGGAGTAGGGGGAGAGGCAGAGAGGTAGGTGGAGTGGGAAGGGAGGTGGAGAGGTAGATGGAGTGGGAGGAGAGGAGGAGAAGTAGGTGGAGTGGGAGGAGATGTGGAGAAGTAGGTGGAGTAGGTGGAGTGGAAGGAGAGGTGGGGAGGTAGGTGGACTGGGAGGAGTGGGAGGAGAAGTAGGTGGAGTGGGAGGAGAGGTGGAGAAGTAGGTGGAAGTAGACTACTGGAGTGGGAGTAGAGGTGGAGGGGTGGGTGGAGAGGTAGGAGAGGTGGAGAGGTAGGAGGAGTGGGAGGAGAGGTGGATGGAGTGGGAGAAGTGGGCAGAATGGGAGGAGAGGCCAGCCTCCATCTCCGGTGCGCTGAGTAAATGGGATCTGCCGTGTGATGTCTTGCTTGCCGGAGCGTGGAGAGAGACAGGGTTGCGGAAGGAAATGAGTAGAGGTGGTTTGTCACCAGAAAATGTAATACTGCTATATTTGTAGGAATTTTTCATATATACACACACACACATGCAGGTTTGTCTTTCCTTTGGATGTTCAATATTGTACACTGGATAGACTTCTATAATACTAAATCTCAAGTATAGGAACAACCTCCAGTGCCTATAGACAGTTATCTGTAGACAAATAACCCTCTATCCACATTTTGTTCAGGTTGGCAGGGAACAGGTTCAAGTGCAACCAAGTGTATGGTAGTTGTTTCCGTTTGGGCTTAGATCAATTTGCTGCTGCCCCTTAGACTAAGCCTGGTAAGGGAACAGTGAACCCTGTCCTACTGGTACTTTGAGGATACACTGATATAGTGTACATGTATACATAAGGTGTATCAAAAGATTTAGTATAATGTTATTAAGAAGGATTCTCGTGTTCATTTAGGGAATTCATACTTTTCAACGTAAAATTTGTGATATTAGTTATTAAGATATTATGATTCTTTTAAAACCTAGGTTCACTTTTACCAATGCATGGTCACAACAAATCCAATAATTGCAGATAGAAAATGTTTTTTTTTTTTTTTTAGCCAAACCGTATCATTGCAGTTAGAATGAGTAAATTGTTATTTCCAGTTACACCAACTCCTTTTCACATGTTAGACCTAATTTTCCCTGAATTCACACGGAAGTTTCAATGCCTGTTTCCAAATTCACACCTTTGCCCTTTGGTCAGTTACACCCCACCTCTCCCCGCTAATTTTGGACCACCCCCCGCGGGCGGCGCTGCGTACCGGCGTGCCGGGGACGGACCAATCGTCGTCGGCCCGGGCCCAGCGTCCTGTCACACGGCTGGCTGGCCCCGGCGACCGGCCAACCCAACCAGCCAGCTCAATTAATTAGTTAATTGTTGGTGACCATGTTGCGGATGACTAATTACTGACTGATTCGGGAGGAGCGTTGTCTATCTCGCTGGTCCAGGCCTGCCGGGTTTGGCTTTATCAGCGCTGCAGGCCGCACGCCGGGGAGCAGCGGCGGTCGCCGGTTGTCGGCGAGGGGACAGCGGGCTATACTCTAGGCGTCTAGTGAGGCTGGTTACCAGCGAAATGGGCCTGAAATAGACCAAAATTAAATTGATTTGAAATTGTGTAATTTGTTTGAAAACATCTGGTATCTTCATTTATCCCTTGATTTGGCCCATTTAGATCATTTGTGTTATTAGTGTATCTCCTATTCAAAGTAATTAAACATGGTCCCATCTTGTGAAGCAATTTCATGATTTCTAATCTCATCTAATGGACATATTTTAAATATTGTTGGTGATCACTGAGGGAACTTCATGTCTAGGCAAAGCAAGTGTATGATGAACAGGCCCGTACCCAGGGTCTGTGGTTGGGGGCTGGCGAGAGTCCTTTAGTGGAACTTTTGCTTACAATTTTAAAAATTTAAACTTAAAAAGGGGGTGGCGAGGTTCCCAGAGTGGAACTTTTCCATATTTTCCCATGTTTTTTTTTTAGGGGATTCAAGTAATTTTTTAAAGGAAAGGTGGAACTTTTAAACATTTTTCCCTCTGTTATCAAAGTTAATTATATACATGTTAAAAGTGGGTTATGACAAATATGTGTAAATATTATTGTTTGTACCTCCAACTTTCACGTTATTTTTAACATATTTTTCACCAATGGTCTTAACTTATTACAATCACACCTAAAACTGGACGAAGCAGGCAATGCCATCATACTAAAACATAGTACATTCTTATAACGGTTAAATTACTTCGCCTCAAAGTACAAGTATTGCGAAGCTGTATGCATATTCCAGAAAATGTTGCAGAAACAAAAACGCGTGCCATGGTTGCCTGGTGTGAGTAAATTTCCATGGTTATGATGATTTAGACCTGAGATGAGTTAGCTGTTCGACCACCTGTTTGTGAGTGGAGAGGAGCAGCTCAGAGTTTATTACTGCTCCTTAGAAGAGCAAGAACTGCTCTTTACAAAAGTCAGAGAGTGCAAGGACCTGAAGGGCACATAAACAAGCCACAGGCGTAAGTACGAGGGGTGTAAATTAACAATGCTAATTGGCATGGGAAGTGCTTCAAGGCCTGGGGATGTTTTTAATTGGAAACCTGCAGGTTAGCAATCGTCTAGAACCGAGTATAGCGTCTGCAGAAAAACATGAATTATGAACATCGAATATATATTTATAAGTATGACGCCAACAAGTTGCACTCTACGGACGTAGTGCATGATAAGTACTTGTATCCTATTGTTTTTGTAAATTGTACAAATATCGACCAGATTTGAAGATCAGGAGTATTCATTTGATAGATTTGTTTAGGAATAAACATAATTATAAACATCGATATAATCCAATAACTATCCAAAAGATTTAGAATAAAAGTAACGGTATTTTTTTAATGGCATGCATGGCATACAATCATCCGTAAAAAGAAGCGCAAAAATGTATTTTCCTCTTTATAAAACCTGCCCTATGACCCCCCCCCCCCCCCCCTCAACCTTCCCCCCACCGGAATCCATGTGCCCCCGGAAGAGGATCACGGAGTGCCACCAAGCGGCCATCGGGGGAAGCTCAACAAGCGGAAGACGCGCGGGGCCCAAAAAGGCGGCACCATGTCACCGGCTACATATGCACCATTCCGGCGCCGGCCCTCACTATCTGGCCATCCCAACCCGTTCCAACGGAGCGGGCAGAGTGGCCACTTCAAAGCCAGGCGACGTCTGGACGCCTAGCAACACCCTGGGGAGGCCCAAAGTTGAAAACACTTCAATGGGAGACCAAGGAGACCCCCTGTCCAGGCCCTGTCTCAGGTCATCAATTAGATATCTTACGATGTACATCGGTCACTCTGACTTTACATATCTTCAACAGGCCGTCCCAGTAGGGCGCCCGGACCATTGGACAATTTTGAAATATTTCCCACCGATCGTTTTATGTCATTGATCACTTTGAAAGTCGGAGATAAAAGTGGTTTGAGTGGGGTTGTATGTTGGGTGTATGTGGGTGGGTGGGATGTGGTATTTTGTGTCGGTTTGTGAGTGGGTGGGGGTGACGGAAATCGGTGATATGTGGGGTGTTTTATTAGTGTCCAGCGGATATTTCACATATCTGGTAATAAGATTTATATGAGAAATGTCCATACTGCCCTTACTGTGATCTAAGGGGTATGTTCACATTTATTAGGTAGCCTGTTAGAAATAACTTAAAGTTATAGACACAAATAGATGGACCTTGGAATCCCCAGGATTCACTCCCTGTCGCTTCGCGTCTTTGCCTCTCAGTTTTTGTTATAGTAAACGTGATGTTCCATAAACTGCCCAGTATTTTTAATTGATTTATAAATCATTATTTTTTCTACTCAGCTTCGGCATTTTAACGTCAATAATGATATTCATTTCTTGTGAAGAAGAGACAATCTCAGTTTTGGAAAGTTTCAAATGGCAGTTTTGCCACAAGATTTTGAGATTTCACAGTATAAGACCTGATTTAGAAATTAGTCTCTAAGTATTATGATAGCGCTTGATGTTTAAGTGGCATGATTTGGGCCATTTTCTTTTTGGAACATTATTCACGGAAGAGAGATGCGTAAGTGCAGGCTGATTCTAATTTTAAGCATTGTTTAGAGAAAACAAAATGTACTTGAAGAAAACCAAAATGTACATTAGGCCTACTTCTAGGTATTATGCCACACTGAAATCAAAAACGCATAATATCATAGCACAATCATTATTAACTAAAACGTTAAAAACGAGAGACAAATGGAAATTTGGGTAAGACAAATCAAAACAAACACTGATTAAGTTACTAAGCCCGGAAAGAAAAGAACATTAAGTTTCTTTGAAACCTGATCGGTGAGAAGTTTAGTGTGAGTGTCTGGCTGTTTGAAGTGGGGCACGTGTTTTGTAATATCAGCCCCTCGAGCTGCTCTGTTATGACCACTGTCAAACAGGGCCTGCAGGGGGTGAGCTGCTCATGATATCCCAGGGGAATACCGCCTATGTGGGTTCCGCCAATTTGGTGTTTATGTTGATATTTCCAATGGATTTTATAGGTGAAGGAACTGAACCTTTACTGTTAACATATTGTATGGGTTTTGTCTGATTTCCCCCCAGCTAAATTGCCGTATAGTATGTTAGACAATAACTTTTCTAGTTCCGGTATAGTTCCGGTCTAAACCTACTAACTTCCGGTTTCCAAAACCTTATCAGTTTCATCCAATCACCTTTCAAGAAATTTCTTATTACTTCCGGTTGTCTTCATGAGTTGGGTTGAGACACCCAAAATGCTATTGAACCAGTCAAGGCAGTGCATGTTTCGGTAGGGGGTAGTAATTGTTGTTTTCATCTACTCTTTTCACATATGACCATAATGTATAATAACTGAAAAACAAGAGAAACCTTGACGTCTGTTACCAATAAACATTTTCTTCTTTTTTATATTTTTTTTGTTCACAAATATATTTTTTGTTGTAATCAGTTTTGTGACAAGTATTCTTTTACTATTACCTTTTTTTTATAATTAGCTGATTTAATGCCATGTTCATGGTAAAAAAAAACACAATCCCATTTCCTCATCCAAGTTGCATCTTAGTAATCCCCACTCCCTCACATCACCCCCTCCCATCTTCACCCGTCCCTACCCTAACCTCAAGCCACAACAGTGGCCCGTCAAAGTCTCACCCCGACACGGTCCAGTGACTCCTCCCCTCCACACGCATTGATCCTATTATTAGCCTTAATAGGATTCCTGGTAATCCGTTCAAGTGGCCAAGGGTGTGTGGGTGTGGAGGGAGAGGGGTGGGGTGGGGTTTGGTAGGGGGTCCACTTACAATGAATGTTGTGTTTGAAATCAGAGACCAAGGAATGGAAATCTTTAATGTGCCTTGATTGCAAATAGAAGAAAGATGCAAGACGCACATTTTTCTAATCTTTATTATCGGGATGTCCTCACAGCCTGAATCATGATATATAAATGTGTATGATAATTATAATTAATTACGATGTAAATGTATCTGGAAGTAACAATTAATAATAAAGTAATGTTATTGTCTATCAGAATAAAGCGAATATTGTGCATTAGCGGTTTAGAAGTGTCATAAATTCTCTCAGGCAGAGAAGAGATGGTAAAGAAGCAGACTATTCAATTGCTAAAATGCTTGCATATCAACAATTGCATAATAAATGGCTGCCATTGAATTATAACTGTTGCATAAGTTCTGTTTTAGCAATACAAACCATTGGTTATATATATTGAATGCGGGCTTCAACAAAGTAATAAGATCCAAGAAGAGGCTACTGGTAACTGCCTGCATGCAATCATTCCCTTATTATCCACAAATCAAATCGGTAGAATTGGTGTGATATACAATACATCAAATCAATTCTATTTTGATTTACTTATAGAATATTTTATTTGTGGAAAATTCAAGAATCCACACCTCATTTCACATTTTGACCTGAGGTAAAAACTATAAAAACACTGTCACCGCCTTATACAATATATCATTTTTTCTTATGCAAAGCCTTTACACATATGTCTGTATTTTATTCTTCATCCATATATCTACCACCATGCAGGTGAGCAAGTTTTTTCTTTATCAGGCCTAAATATATACATCATATTCTTGTGCGTTTTATTCGCTTCAATTAAAATACAACTGGTGTCAAAGAAAAACATTGTTTTGCATCTAGATCTCCAAATTATTACAAATTAGATGAATAAGAAATATGAAGTGTTTATACCTTGCTCTTCTAGATAGACAGTTAGTTATTCCTCTGTATTTCATGTTATGTCCAGTGATATTTACAAGGTCCGATATCTAGTAATCTTTTATTATGAACTATAGATAAAAGTCAATAAACCATATAATGTCTATGTCTGATGATGATTCAACATAATTATGCTTTGTAAATAATTCCTGGATGTCGATACTGATATATCCATCTATTTTGTATATCCTTGTTCATTCCAGGCGTTCCTCAATGATTACCTCGGTATGTGTTTGTCGTCCTCTCCCTATACTTGAAGAGGTAAAACGTCATCATTGGTCATCAGCTCGGACATACCTGACCGACAAATGACCATCTAGTGACCAAACCACCACCAGCGTCCGGGTGGCGCCATTTGTAAATTGGGGCACTCCTGAAGCGGATACGATGATAATTTCTATAATTGACGTGGATGTCACCTGGGACAGGGGTCGGGAGGGGGCGGGGAGCATTTTGGTTATAGGTTGTAACTCTGGGATTTCCCGCCCCGGAATTCGGAGGTTTCGAGAAATTTAAAGCTGACCACTCCCCAGCCAGGCTACTTGAAATCCCCCCACCCCCACCCCAAGGAGAATGTGATAATTAATTAAATTATACCATCCTTGTAAAAAAGTAGGCTTGGGAGCAGAGAATTGACTTAAATATATGCAATGGCAAATATTGGCCGAAAATATGTGCAGTGCAAAAATGAATCAATTCATAGTGTCGTTTTCTTAGGAAGTTTTGGAAGGTTGCAATATTTTTTAGAAACTCTATTACTAGTCTCCTTGGGATTACACTACATGGGAGAGAATACTAAAATCTATACAATCTATAAGGTTAGTGTTCCCACATCCTAGGAAGCCTCCCAGGGGGTATCAAGGGGTGTCCTGGTCAGAACCCGACCACCAAAAAGCGTGAGTAAAACCCCAGGAATCCCCGGCCTGCTCCCCCATTCCCCAAACAGTGTAATTATGACGATCTTATCACAAGGCAGAGGTGGTCTGGTAGGCAATATGGCAGGCCACATCAAACAACCACTAACTACCAGGATAAACATTTGATTAATTAAAGCTCCCCTGGCGGTCAGCTTTGAAGTGACCCCGCTAATGGGGGTTTTATTAGTGGAAGTCACCAAGGCGAGGCACCTTTAAGTAAGCTATACCCCTTATTATGGCTGTTTTCCACTAGCCGATTTTACTCCCGATTTCAGAAATCGGCATTTGGAGTATTGGTTAATCATAGACATGCTGTATATTATTAGATAGGGTTTTTAATTTGCTTTCAAATGATATGTAGGATTCATGGTCTTTCGCCATGTACCTGATAAAAGTCCTAATTGACCAAATTAAATCGGCAGTCAGAATCGCCTAGTGTAACACAGGCCGTAAACGCTGTCCACAAAAATGTACGGACAAATGCACAGGAATGCTCGGCGAATTAGCGAGCTATTGATAGTCATTGATGGCCTGTTTCAGGTAGGAGTCCGGCGCCAGGATGAAGTGTTGTCATTAACCTGAGGTGTTTCACTGAAAAGACCCAACTGGCACATCCAGACGGATACTACTGACACAGACAAATGGCCAACTGACACATTGACTCTTCCGAGTCTGACTTCAGAAAGCCTGCTTTGATAGGATTAGAAGCTATAGGGGTGGATTACACATTGACCACTAAAAGTTAAAGATAAAAAGGGATTCCGAGAAACTTTTTATGTATGGGGAAAGGGAAGGTTTTGACTTTTTGCAATCGTTTAAAAGAGCAAAAGGGTTCCACGAAACTTTCACAAAAAGGAAACGTGCTTCCAATGAAAGTGCCATATTACAATCACTTCATATTAATCTGTTTTAAAATTAGATTTCTTATAGAAATGTATTGAAACCACAAGACTCCAAAGTTATGTACATACAATGTGTTCAACATAGCCATGGAATTACTTGTAATGATAGGCCTGCATTTCTGTGTTTAATATGTGAGCAATATTAAAGGGGAGCTCCTCACTAGTCAACGTGTTGTAAGAGGATAATCCGGTAGTGTTTGGGTAGGACGCCGGTCCCGTGGCCGACCCGGTCGCCCACCCGCCGGGTTTGTTTGTTTAGTAGTTAAAAAGAGTGACTAGAAGTGCCAAATACGGCACCGGGTAGGGATGTTGAATAGACACACCAAAGTAGGCACCGGGGGGGGGGACCGAGCGCACCCCACCTACCCCGGCCGCCCGTACCCTACTCAAGGCGGTAGGCCCCTACCACGGCCCCCTTCCCAATCCCCTACACCCCCCCTTACATAAAGTGTGTAAAATGACTTTGAACCGCATCATTCTCACGCCGCGCGGTATTTTTTTTACAACCCTAAAGTGTAAAATGACTTTGAACCGCATCATTCTCACGCCGCGCGTTATTTTTTTTTACAACCCTAAAGTGTAAAATGACTTTGAACCGAAACATTTTCACGCCGCGCGGTCTTTTTTTTACAAGTTTTTGTAAAATGACTTTCTATTAAAATCATAATCCCTGAGCAAGTATATCTGAGCAAGACAACTTTTTGTGTAAGTGTTGGCCCTGAAAAGGGCCGTTTGAGAGTCATTAAACTTTACCATTTTAATGGTCGCGTGTCCAGCGTTGCTCGTGCATTCTCCTGTCGTCTTGGTCTCTTTTTATCAGGTCCTTCAAAAATGTTATAAACTCGAACGATTCGTAGTATAAGAGTTCATCATGTAGAGGGCTTCTTATTGTGAAAACATCCAAGTCGTAAGTCATTCGATACTGGTACTGTGGAAGGCGCAGGGACATGTCCGGATCCAGGAGAGATCGGAAGTTCTCAAACATGGCAACCTGGAATTCTGTCCATGTACCCCAAGACGGTAGTTCGTACTGGTGGTCACGGTACTGGACCAACATGTAGAATGGATCCTCACTGGACTCTAGCACCGTGTATAGCCGACTCTGACCAACATCCCGCATGACCTTTCTTACATGAAGATCCAACGAAATGGGCATGCAGTCACGGAGAACACGGGAATTGGTCAAGAAAGACGGCACATTGCGACTTGCCATTCTCCTCGCCATGTCTCAAGTATTATAGATTAGGGTTTCAAACGGCCGCGTTCAAGATCAATTTACAATTAGCATATCGAAGGCTATCTGTTAAGCTTATAAGCAGGTATCGGTGGCTCAGGTGAGCGGCGCTTGTCGCGCGTCCGCATGAGACGTGTAAGTGCGCTCACGATAAGTAACTCTGTATGCGACATTGCCTAGGGGCAAGGGCTTCTATGGAGGTGCTCGCGTCGAATCACGGGTATGACGCCAACTACCGTTTCAGCGTGAGCGTCGTCACGACACAGGTAATTGCATGTCATTTTACAATCTTGCGACATTCCATGTGGTCAAGGGCTTCTGTCGAAGGACTCGCGTTCAGTCAGTCAGTCAAGAGCACGTCAGCCGTGGCACGGTAAAGGCAGTGCGCGCCATCCTGCGGGGTCAAGGGCTTCCCTCCGCGACAGGTGAGCCCCGCCGACGATGCGGTCGGTAAGACCGCGCGCGCGCCCACTCGCGTGCTTGAAAATCATTTTACATCTCGTGTGACACCCGCGTCAGGGTAAAGGGCTTCCATTGAGGGACTTGTGTCGGTCAGTGCCAAACTACCCTCCTCCCTCCCCCCGCGAGGACATTTCCCCTTAAATATGGCACCCTTTACCACTGTTCATCATTCCATCATGGACCTACCGCATGCAATCTTTGCTGCAATTGACATTGTCAACAACGCTGAAGCTGCTAATGTACCTAAACCTGAGCTCCTGCTGGAACCTGAAGTAGCTGAAAGGCTCTTGGAACCTGAAGATGCTGCAGCAGTACCATATCCACCTGAACTTGATTTAATTCTGGAAGAGATGCCGCTCATACCCGAACTGCAGCCACAGACACCAGAAGCTGGACATCGCCTTCCTCCAGCCCCTGATCGTGGTCTTGAATTATGGCCAGCCGCCGCACGACCAAGGCGTGCCGTCCGTCGCCGGCTGATGGAAGGGCCTAACATGAACAACCAGGAAGACATGGGCATTGACGAGCGTCACGTATTTGTCGAGGGCAAGCGTGGTAACATGATTCTGAAGTCCGGTGGTTACAAGTTCCACCGCAACGGCGTTCAAGGTGTCGGTGAAAATAGGAAACAAAAATTTATCTGCAGTCACTACCGCATCTCCAAATGTACTGCCAAGGTAACTCATTTCTTATCCCATAAATCTATGTAAGCACTACTTAACCCTGTAGCAAATCAAATTTCTCGTACACAAAACGTGTAAAATGACTTTCAAGTCCTGTGGTTATAAGTTTTGCCGCGACGGTGTTCAATGTGTGGTCGTAAAAATGAAACAACTATTGTCTCAGTTAAGTACTATGTAACAAATCAGATTAGAGATGCACGAAACTTACTAGGGTTACTCTCTCATTTCAGGCAAACTATATCGGTGATGACCAGGACAACGTCAATTTACAGGGCTGGCACAATCATCCCCCTGAGATCATAAAGAGGCAGGCTGAGGAAATCGAGGCTAGGATCCGGAAGCGGGCACGGCAGGACCTGCAGACACCGGTGAAGGCCATCTATGAGCAGGTGGCGCGGGAGGTCGTCCGCTTAGAAGACGGCCGCGAGATAGTTGATGCCCTGGCCACTGACTACAGTATGGCTGCGAGCCTCCAACGGATAAGGAAGACCCAGCAACCACCTCTACCGAGATCACTGGGTAACATCGACCTCAGCACATGCAAGGACCTGCACAGCGTCATTATTGATGATGGGGAGGAGGATCGCATCATTGTCGTGGGGGACAAGGAGAACTTTGCTCTCATGTGTGACTCTCGCAGGATCCACATGGATGGGACGTTCCGCAGTTGCCCCATACTCTTCACCCAACTATTCATAATCCACGCCGCACTTATCTGTGGCAGGATCCTACCAATGCTGTACTGCCTGTTGCCTGGCAAAAATTGTACCAAGTACACTCGTCTGTTCCGGTTGCTGAAGGAGAAGGCAGTTGAGCTTGGAATGAGGTTTAACCCTCCCACGGTGTTAGTTGACTTTGAGCGGGCAATCCACCGTAGTTTGGTGGAAGTGTTCCCTGATGTCCGCATACAGGGATGCTACTTCCACTACTGCCAGGCTGTAAGAAAACGCTTCTCTAAGCTGGGCCTTTGCCAATATGCCTTCCACCGAGGTACTGTCCGGAGTGTCAAACGTCGCATCCTTGCGCTGCCCTTCGTTCCCCTACCCAAGATCACCGAAGTCTACCGGACCTTCAGCAGCGAGAACGGATGGGATGTACTGCCTGGGTACGTGGTACGTGACATGAGGAAGTTCCTCCGGTACTTTGAACGTAACTGGCTGAACAATCACCCGGAAAGGTGGAATGTTTTTGATGCAGAGGTCCGTACAAACAATAATGTTGAGTCCTACAACAAGCAAATTAACTCACAGTTGACCGCGCATCCCAACATATTTCGCCTGCTGTCCTACCTGTCCGAACAGATCGACACATCACGACTCAAAGCACTTCAAGGGAGCGCACAAAAGAGGAAACGTCCGCAACGGCTTCAAGAACGTATTAAGAACGCGAAGATAGAAGAGGCAAAGGCAGCCTACTTGGGTGGGGAAGCCTTGATGATCTTCCTGAACAAGGTCGTCGACATCTACCACCCACCCAAGAGGACCCCAGTGAACCTTGCCGACCTTGCCGAACCTGATGACGTTGCAGGAGTGGTATCAGACGGAGAGCCAGATTATGAAGACGATATAGCCTCCATGCCTGAAGATGACTTGGATCCTGCAGAAGAAGACTTCGCCAACTTTGATGACATTCCTGAAGATGACTTGGATCCTGCAGAAGAAGACTTCGCCAACTTTGACGACTGATGACCCCAGAAACCAAACCAAACGGCCCTTTCCAGTTTATAGACTGTAAAACGTTTTTGAAGTAACATACTAATATTCTGATAGACCGTCACTGTACAATGTACAATGTGTTGGAAAATATTAAAAACGATCATTCTATTGAAGCGGTAATATCGGTCCATTGGTCTAATTAAAAAACTTCAAAGTTATTTAGAAATAAACTTTCAACTTCCAACTTTCAACTTTCAACGTGTACTTGCGACGCAACTTGGAATATTACAAATTATATTAAAATGATTTTTAACGTCAGCTTAACCTATATTTCCAGGAGAATATTAAATTGTGAAACCAATGATCATTGACGGCGCCATTACCACCAGCTGTATTTGACGTGAAAATAAAATAAAAGTTATCAAATGTATGTAGCTTCGAAATTCTTTATTAATAAAGTCCTCTTGAACGCTCACCGGCGCACACAGCGTTACTAAACTGTATAAAGAGTTGAATTAATTAGATCAATTTGCACTTGTAAAATGACTTTCAAAATCAATCGGCCGACGAGTTATGTTAAGCCGGGTGTTGATATTATCTCTAGGCGCGCCACATACCCAAACGCGTCAGGTATGATAAGGCCGGGTGGTGCCAGCCAGCCGGAAGTTGGTTTAGGTCTACAAACACCACCGCGCCTAGTTCTGACCACGGCACCGCGCCAGGTAAGATAAGGCTGGGCGGGTTGTAAGTTGGTTTTGAGGCGCCTCGCCACGGACCACCGGTCGCGCCATGGCCGACGACTGAGAGTCGGGTTGTAAGTTGGTTTTGAGGCGCCTCGCCACGGACCACCGGTCGCGCCATGGCCGACGACTGAGAGTAAGTTGGTTTTGAGTCGGCGGTATGGTCAGAGCATACGGCTGTAAGTTGGTTTTGAGGCGCCGCGCGACGGGCCACCACCAGCCAGCAGGAGCACCTGTGAGTCGGTGGTACGATAAGGGGAGGCTCACCTGTGCACACGAACCTATATAAGGCCAGTAGGTACAAGAGGGGTCATTCAGATCCAAGATGCCTCTCCGAATGGTCCCCTGGAAGCCTACCAAGAAAGACATTGCCATAATATTAAGCGACGTGGAGGGTCACCTGCCCACTGTCCCAGGCGAGGTGATCTGCGTCATTAAGGACGAGCATCTGACAGTGGACATCTGCTGGAAGATGCTCCTGGTGGCCTGTTCGCATGGTTGCAATAGAGACACTGTTGGTATTATTACCATGAAAGCTTTGGGAGTATGTGAGCCGACGACGCTTACATGCATGGCACTCACAGGAAACTGTGCTCAAGGACCCCCAGCTATTCAAGGAGGGCCATGGCTATTGTGTGGGGTGGCTGGAGGTCTGGGTGCCATGTCAGTTAGAGATAGGGCCTTGACCAAAGTCAGGTGGGCAAGGGATCACTTCATCCAGAACTATGGCATGCAACAGCCAGCAATCCTGCCACAAAATGTGCCCCTGTATCCGGATGGCCTGAACCAATGATTTTTTTTTCTTTCCTATAGACCCAACGGCCCTTTTCAGGGCCCCCAACTCTGAAAAGAGTTGATCCATGCTCTATATGTGTGATGACACGTTATTGTTTTAATCTGTTGAATTAATCTAACACCATTAAGCGATACTCAATGTCGTTTTACGTATACTAGGTATTCTGACGCCTTTCTATTAAATTTAGGTTTCTGCAACAATTATTTTCCAAATCCATATTCGTCGATACTCAATGTCGTTTTACGTATACTAAGTATTCTGACTATTTCTGACTATTAAATTTAGGTTGCTGCAACAATTAATTTCAAAATCCTTATTCGTCGATAATCAATGTCGTTTTACGTATACTAAGTATTCTGACGCCGTTCTATTAATTTAGGTATCTGCAACAATTATTTTCCAAATCCATATTCGTCGATATTCAATGTCCATAATCAATGTCGCTTTACCTATACTAAGTATTCCGACGTAGTTGTATCTCCAAAAATTATTTTCCAAATCAATATTACTCGATACTCAATGTCGTTTTACGTGTACTAAGTAATCGGACACATATCTATTTCATTAAAAGAATAATTTAGGTATATAATCCAACTTCATACTAATATCATGTTAAGATATGTTTAAGAGGGAATAGAAAACAAGATTTCAATTCAATTCAAACAAAATCTATTAATATTCCAACAAATATATACAGTCAATAAACAAGAAAAATAGCCAAGAGTACATATACATAAAAACACAACATGCAACAAAAGTCAAAGTCAATAAAAGTCAAAGTCAATAAAAGTCAAAGTCAGTTCTCCTCCTGGTCGGACGGAGGTTGGGAGGGCTGCGGCTCCTCCGCTTCCGGCACCCCACCACCCAGCCGCACCATGGTCAGTGTGGCAGGTGGGGGTCGAACCTGGGCGGGTTCCACCTGTGGGGGTTGGGGGGGTGGGGCGTGGCCCCCCAGACGCACCATCGTCAGAGGTACCAAGGGCCTCATGGTGAGTTCTGACCCGAACTCGGGCTGGGGACGTTCAACAGGAGGGGTGGGGGGGGGTGGTGACAACCTACCAAGTCTGACCATGGTCAGGACCTGGGGCTCGGGCGCGGTCGCTGCGGCTGGTGCGTCGGGAGGGGCGGGCCCGCGCTGGAGTGCAGGAAGGGTCTGGATGGCGAAGTCAATTGTCCAAGCTGTGTGGGTCTGGAATGCCTCCTGCTCTAGACGCTGCTCCTCCTCCTGGGCCCGCCCCTCCTGCTCCTCCTCCCGGTGTCTGACCTGGGCACGCCGTGCCTCCTCCGCCTCGTTGGGACGGATGGGGTCCCCCTCGAGGGGAGGAGGGCCGTCGTCATCCTGGTCGTCCTGGTCCTGGTCGTCGTCCTGGTCCTTGGCCTGGTCCTCGGCCTGGTCCCCTGGCTGGTCCTCGGCCTGGTCCCCTGGCTGGTCCTCGGCCTGGTCCCCTGGCTGGTCCTCGGCCTGGTGCCCTGGCTGGTCCTCGGCCCCGTCCTCGATCAAGAGCGGCAGCCCACCTGAAAGGTAATTAATAGAAATAAATAATCAGGAATGAAACGATAAAAGTGGGTTCCTCAAAATCATCTTACACTCCTGCTCATTTGGAAATCATCTTAACTTTCTAGAGATTAAGTCATACATTATAAAAACATACAGAAGCAAAATGAAATTGTCTACCGACACTAGCAGTCATTTTCACTGTAGTTTCATTATGTCAAATGTGAAAGACGTGTAACTTACCTTCCTGACCGGGGCGGCGCTGGGGGCGGCGGCGGTCAGGGGGGGGAACGCACGGGGGGGGCTCGTGGCCGGCAAGGGCTGCAAATGAAGGTGACCATAAAGTGAAAGGCGGAAATAACGATAGCGATGGCAATGAATGTAGAGATTTCTAATCAATGTCAGATCCTGTGGCAGAGTAAATTAGTACTGCCCTCTATCGATAGTGGCGCCACTGGTCCCCGCTTTTCCCTTCATCATGAAACCTTGCCTAAAAATATTTTCAACATCAATTTACGCATCCAGTATCTCCTTATTTCATTTGCGTGTTGGGAGTCATTTTACTATAGATGAATATCTACAATAAAATACTCACGCCTTCTGGTGAAGCGCCGGCCGGGGATCCCCGCGTCCCGCCGCCGCGCCGCCTTGGCGGTGCGTTCATGCCACCGCTTCAGCTCCCGCTCGGGCCCCTCTGGCGGCGGAGGACCGGTGTAGTATGTCTACAATAAATGAGCATAATTTAACTTACTATCAGTACTTATTTGGTTACGAAAATTACGCCCGCCCCTCCCGCTTCCTTTGTAAACCATATTACAGAATATAAAGCTATACATCACGGCCCATGTAGAGATACTCCTAAACAAATGAACGTTTTTAGGCGACGTCAGTTATAGGTCTTACGAGAGAGATGGCTATTTATTTAGGGTATGGTACTTTTTACCTACCATAACACGCGACGAGGCCAAACGCCTTGGACTGGCCGTTTCGGCTGCCTCCCCAGGACTAAGGGGCCGCCTTGGCCCCCGCCGACCCCGCTGCAGTGGCGGCAGTGCTAGTACCTAAGATTAATTAAGAGGAGGCGCCATTTATAAATGTATTCAAAACCATTTTACTTTGGTCAATTAATGTAACTATTGGGAAACAGAGCGCCAACCAATACGCATACCAAGCAAAATTTATCACCCCTCCCCACCCCTTCTCCTCACCCGCCGGACTTAGTCTGGCCCGCCCGCCCGCCCCTCTTCCCTGCCGCCCCCCCATACAGCGACATACAGAATTCTAACTAAGATAAATGGTGCGTTTGAAAGCCATGTTACTTAATTTTTACTTACTGTTCGAATGTGTTGTCGGGCGTTTTCCGTGACCCCCAGCACGTAATCGGGCGAGCAGGGCCGGAGGGGCCGGTGAGTGGGGGGCAGCCCGGCCTGCCGCCGAGATCGTCGGTCTTGCACCTGGCCCGCGTGCGCCTGGTCCTGCGGCTGTTGAACGTCCTCCCCCTCCCCCTGGTCCTGCTCCATTGCCTCGTGCTCCTGGTCCTGCCGCTGTTGAACGTCCTCCCCCTCCATGTTAGCTGGGGGCTCCGCCTGAGGGTCCTCCTGGGGGTCCTGCTCCTGGTCAGAGTCCCGGACCTGGTCCTGGACCTGCTCCTGGTCCTGCTCCTGGTCCTGCTCCATTGCCTCGTGCTCCTGGTCCTGCCGCTGTTGAACGTCCTCCCCCTCCATGTTAGCTGGGGGCTCCGCCTGAGGGTCCTCCTGGGGGTCCTGCTGCTGGTCAGAGTCATGGACCTGCTCCTGGTCCTGCTGCTGTTGAAGGTCCTCCCCCTCCATGTTAGCTGGGGGCTCCGCCTGAGGGTCCTCCTGGGGGTCCTGCTGCTGGTCAGGGTCATGGACCTGCTCCTGGTCCTGCTGCTGTTGAAGGTCCTCCCCCTCCCCCTCCTGGAAAATCTCCTCTTCCTTTACCTCGACCATTTGAAGGTCCGCGTATTGCCCAACCCCGCCCGCCTCCGTGAAGTATCGGGTCACTCGCAGGAGAAAATCGTTATAACTCTCCTCCGCGGGATCGAACTCGGCGCGACGTTGTTTGGAGGTCATTTTACCGGTAAATGAAGCGGAACGCCCGATTGGGGTTTTTATAAGGACCGTGCCCGGCACGCGGGAGCGTGGGCTGACGTCAGATAGTGGGAGACGTGGGAAAGTGTTAAACGTGGGAAAGACACTGAAAGTCGACGACCTATCTTTGAAATATAGCGAAACGTCACGAAGTACAGATAGCCGCCATGGGAAGGGGCCCGTGAGAACGACACTCCGCCTGTTAATTAGATGGCGTTATGAACGTTTGGTTTTTTCAATTTCATTTTACAGAAATATTTGTGTCTAGCTTTGTTCTTGGAAATCATATTACAATCCTTTAGTTGAAAGAAAGGGGGAGTGGAAGAGTGGGTAGTACCCAAGAACGCGGGATACTGACCGCCTGACCGCCTATTATTGTTTTTGGAAATCATTTTACAAACTTTTATTTGAACAAAAAAAAAAATAAAGGCGGGGTGGGAGGCGTCGAGAGCGGGGGGGGGGCGGGGGTGTTCCCCCCGAGTAGTACAGATAGCCTCCGTGGGAAGGGGCCCATGAGAACGACCCTCGATGTCAATTAGATGGCGTTTTCCACGTTTGGTTTTTTAATTTCTTCTTACAAAAATATTTTTGTCTAGCTTTGTTCTTGCAAATCATTTTACAATCATTTAGTTGAAAAAAAGGGAATGGAAGAGGGGACAGTACTCAAAAACGCGGGATACTGACAGTCTAATATTGTTATTGGAAATCATTTTACAAACTTTTATTTGAACAAAAAAAAAAAAAAAGGCGGGGCTGTAGGCGTCGAGGGCGGGGGGGGGGGGGGTTCGTCCCGAGTAGGGGGGGCTGGAGACCGTGCGAGGTTAACAACCACCGGGGTATGGGACCGTAAGGGTCCGTCAAAGTTGTGGCCGGGAAACCGGCACTTGAAAAGCGTTTTACGCCAAGACCCGTCCTAACACTTTGCCAACGGTGCTTGTTTTGGGAGTTCTAGTCACTCTCACTTTGTTTGTACAACGGTTTAGTGGACCGAGGGCGACCGACCCGGCGGCCTAATCCCCTCCCCCCCCCCCCCCTCTCCCAGACACCTATGTTGTGATACGTTGACTAGCGAGCGGCAGCCATATTAAAGTGTTCATAAAATAGGCCTTCTAAATTGAGATTGTCTTATCTATCTATGATAGCTTCCATCCCCGGCTTCCATCATCTAAAAATGTACCCAAATGTTTACACCCCGAAAATATCTATGCATACCAAATATAACACATGCGTTCACAAACCCAATTCCCCTAAGTAATTGTCCCATTCCCACCATGTCAAAGATCAACATGGCCACATGTACACCACCCCTGAAGCCACTCGGCCCTTTCTTCATGTGGGGTAGGATTCCCTAAACACCCCCGAACAACCCTTCCCAGTGCCATTTAGTTCTTGTTACGCTGACCCATTCGGCCAAAACATCACAATGGTCAGAGAGTCGGGGGAGGGCGGCGCGGGGGGACCTCAATAAACAACAAAGACTCGGCGGGAAATGTACCTGGGTGAAAACTGAAATGTCGTCTGCTGGGGAGATGTGTCTCCATTGGTGGGCCCGTAATGGCCGCCATCTGCTCTGACCGGGGTCAATAAGGGGGTCAATTTGGGTGACAATGTCTGACTCCCCGGCGTCTTTTTTTTGTGGGTGTCGTTGACTTGCTCAAGGCGGGATGAGATAACATGAAAAGGGCAAAGAAAGAAGCGGTACTGTAAACGAGAAGTGTTTGAAGTGTGGATGTAGGTGTGGATGTAGGTGTGTTTGTGTGTGTTTGTGTGTGCGATTCATTTATGTGCAGCAGACACCTTTTGATTTTCCAATCTTGGCGGGAAGATGTGACGACCTCACATAAAATTCCACCCAACTTGTTTGGACTTAGGTTTATCTGTGACGTGAATAGGCAGAAATAGAGAGGATGCATATCCCTATTATTGAATGGGCAAATTGAGGGCTGTTTTAAATTTCAGATTCAGCCATAAAATCATCAAATGCATTGACGAGATCTCCGAATAGTCTTGTTGTGATTTGAACAGCCGCATCGCATATACAGATCAACGATGGTTATCCTGTATGTTTACAATCATTATACCGCCAGTTGAATAGGATTCTCAATGAATGTTGCATTTTTCAATATAGATAACTGTAAGTCCATACCAATCATTTTAAAGACCCACGAGCCGGCCTCCTTGGGAAGAGGACCACCCTGGGGCTGGAAGCAGTGACCCGTGGCCTCTGTTTTCTCTGTGCCCGCCGCCCCAAAAACTACTGGCCCGGCCGTATCACCACCAGCCCGGTGGGCAGGTGGGAGGGGGGGGGGGCTGGAGCAAGGCTGGGCAGGATAGGAGGAGCTCAGGGAGGAGCTCATGTAGGAGGTACTCAATATAAAAATAGGGATAGATTTTATGCAAATTTGACGAACATAACTTTAAAACTTTAAAACATTTATAAAATATTTTTTATGCGGGCTAGGTAAGAAAAGTTTTAAAAAATAACCTGAAAAATAAAAAATATTATAGTTCTGTGTATACAATAAAGTATAGGCATCTGTGATGTTATATATAATTTTATAATAAGGTATATGATTATCTATAATCAAATGTCTTTATTAAGGCTTTTAGATATGAATTCATTTTCCACCTGTTTATCTTTTTGAAAAACAACCTCCATTTTCAAACTAAGTGCCCTCTGCCCCCATCCCCACCTCAACCCCAACCAGGGGAGGGGGCGAGTGCATGGGCAGCAGATTTCAACCTCCTTCGCTCATCGTGTCTCATTTCGACGACAAAATTGCTTCTTTTGGAGAGACACACCGCGCGTGTGTCGGGCGGGAGGCCCCTGCCCTCTCCTGACCACGGGAGCAAATTACTGAGGAGGCTGCCTTAGAACCCCTGACAGGGGTCACCGACTCCGAGCAGCTCCGAGCAGCTCTGAGCAGCTCCTCTCCTCCCCCTACCACCCCCAGCCCCGCCCCCCTACTCCTCCCCAGATCACTCACATGCCTTAGGGGTAGCGACGTTTTAAGTAAGACATTCCACTTAGAGGTTAGGTTTTACGCCGAAATTGAATTTTTATGACATCAAACGTTTATTGGATATTGATATTGGGTTGGCTTTTTCGCACGGCTATGATATACTATTGATAGGTGTTGTTATCTTTTGATGCGTATTGTTTAAATTCCTGACATTGCAATATGTATTAAGTGGCTGCATGCTGATGGGTCAAAGATTTGGCCTTGAACGATATTGTCTGAGAATGTAATCATATGAGTATGTGATAGATCAATGTAGTATGGTGATATTATTGTCTAATTGTCTTGGTGTTATGTTATACACCGTATGTATTACAGAACTAATGTACAGTACGCGGGTACAAGCGTTATAATATTCCTCGTCCAGATATATATAACCGTTCCTCGTGAATTCTTATGAATTTAAATGATCTTGAAATATAAAGTGAGCATGAAAAAAACGCTAAAGATCAACAACTATGACACCTAACTATATATAAGCTTCACATGTATGTTTTGAGCAAGCATGATCAATACCATACTAAAACAAACTGACACTATTATACTGAAACCTAAAAACGTCATTCATTCTGCGCTGTTCTTAGTGGTCAGTAAGACAACACTCCCACACTCTCATTAGAAACAACTAAACCAAGCCCCCGGTCATTTAGATAAAACTATCCTTGTCAAGTCGCTCAAATAGTTGTCCTTGCCAAAGTAATGAGCCCTCCCAGGGCCTGTCCAGATGGACAAATGTTGTCATAGAGACGCGCGCCACACACTGAACCGCCTTGTTCTAGACAAGAGCAGACGACAAATATTGTTTTCCCGCCATTTACGTCTCGAGGCGGTGGGCGATAATGAATGGTCCCCCGGACAGTGGCCACATATGGGTGGGGTCAGAAGGGCCTAGCTTCATGGGTCGGTGACGGTGGTCAGCTGCTATACTGACTATAGGTGGTTCCCGCCATCTTGATTTTTTTGTGTTTTTTTCTCTCCAAGTTTACTTTACTAGAAAATGATGGTATTTGACACATAGCATGTACATAGTCCTAAGTACATACATTTGATTGGTTCATATTCAATTTGCTTTTAAGATTGATTACACTAGGATATTTGGAGAATCACTTCACAAACTAGTTCCGGTCTTAAACAATGTAGTTCCGGTTCTTCTGATTGGTGCAAACCCCTTATTCCTACCAGGCTTGGTTGTTCATTTTTTATGTTCCCTTTTTTTTGTTTTTTTAAGAGGATAGTGGCATTTTGACTCCTGACACACAAAGCAAGCCTAACAGCCATATATGGCCCATATCTTCGTAACTAATTTGGCTGATCAAGGAAAATTTGATCAGGGTCCCATGATCAGAAATCATGTCTATCATGAATAAACTTTACAACTAATAATCCCTCTTTTACACTATTTTGCAATAACACAATAAATTTTGGTAAAAGGCAAAATCGCTGGTCATGGGACCCTGGTCAAATTTTCCCTGATCAGCCAAATTAGTTACGAAGATATGGGTCCTGATTGCCTTAGTTGTTATTACAAAAAAAACAAAATTACAAGAAAAATTAATCTTGTTCTGTTCTGAAGTATCACAAATTCATCCAGTGTTGTTTATATTGTATACAAATTGTATGTGCATCCTTAAATTTCATCAATAACTTTAGCATCTAGAATAGGTTGATTTTATTACAACGGGGATATTTTCTATCTAATAATTATTAAGAATATTGCTAGCGTCACTTCCAATATATACTTCTGATTCAAATCAGTATAATTCCTACCATTTCATCTAGCTGAATCAGAACCCTTGGGCGTAGAACCAAACTGACACTATAATATATCCCCCACGCAGAAAGCAATCAAACTTTATCAACTTCCCCCGTCTTGTTTATAAATAAATCCCCCAATGCTGGAGGCCCCCTAATCTTGCCAATCCCCCAATAACACAATTAGTTACATTATTGGCTGGGTTGACGCCGGTTAATATGAAGTTATGGTACGTCCCGCTGGCCGGATATCCCCCGCAAAGACGCCGTCAATGCGCATGGCAATTTGTATCAGTGGGACATTGCGCCGGCGCTAAGTCCATACGAAATGCGCCGTGACAAATGGCTTTGTCTATGCGCAAATAACCGGTCAGAAATTAAAGGAAGTGTCCTGTGGCGCCGCCACAACCCCCCACAACCCCCCAGCAAAAGGTGAACGCGCCAGGGAAGGATCACGAGCGGGGAATATTGCGCGAAGGATAAATCACGCAACAGGATGGAGCTATTGGGCGCGAAAGGTGAAAATTAACTCATTTCCTATTGGTCAGTAGTTGGGGATCGGATTGCTTGCATAGGGGGATCAGGCGTGTGAATCGGTCAGCGATCTATTCCAATTGTTACTGTCAACACAGAGGGCAAATTAAGTCATTCGCTTTTCATTAGAGCGGAGCCCACTTGACGTATTGCCCGGCCAGATGCATTGTGGGTGGCGGGTGATATTACACCCAGAGTGAATGGCATAATTCGTTCTGGCTTTATTGGAAGTCGCAACAGATTTCATATTGATAGAGCACTATAGGCGCCCATTTTGAAATGTTAATTCGTATTTGCAAGTTAGAAGAAGTAGTATGTGTATGATGACCTGCTGAATTGAGTAGGCCTATATTATTATGAATGTATGTTATTGGTTGAAAAATACAAATGTATTTTCGTATATGATATGGAACCTATTTCTTGCTGAAAGGTGGTCATTTATTACCATTCTGTTGTAAATATTTACAAACACACCATTTGTAATACATCTGAAAACCAGTGGAGACACTGATGACGATTATGAAATAAAATTAAAAAAGAAAAGAAAAAGTTCACGCCGTATATATATAGGAAGTCGTGCTGTGCTACTTGTAGATAGCGCTCTAAGTTTTAGAAAATAGTCATAATTATCGTTTATTCATATAGGTAACTTTTTGTTATTTACTGATTCAAATTTATTAAATGGAATATAAGTGCGATAGATGTCATATTAAGCCAAGTCATTCATTGTTTATGTTGGATGTGGCTATTTCAACGATATACTTCTATTAATGATATTGCTATTGAATGTTTCTAGGATCATAGAGGATCATATATATGTATATCAATATATTGGAATATCAATATCTTTAGAAATATTGATGTTATAATTATTATCTTGAAATAGAAAAAAGATGAGAAAACACATGAGGTCAATTTCAACATCAGTACACCTTTAATTTAGCGTACTCGACATAAATACAATTCATACCAAGATTCTGTACAATATACATTGCAAATGCTGGCATATATTACATCCCTTCTCAAGAAGGTTTCCTTTACATCCCATTCGCTGTGTCGACTATGTACAATAACTCACATTGTTAATACAGAAATATACACGCCTCTTAGTAAGTCGTGTTTAGAAACTATACACTTGAATGATTGCTCTTAATAATATTGGTTTATTGTAATAATGAACGAGAGACAAATTCATTGAAAACACAAGGGACAGGTGTATGAAAAATATGTTCTAAGACACTCTCACTCTCCAGCCATGAAAGGGAGGGATGGGAGATGCAAGAAGCTTTTTGAAGTACACGCACTGTAAAACTTGTATTCCACTATAGGCGATTCTGACTGGTGGTAAATTGGTACGACCAGAGAGTGTAAATCTAAAACTTTACTCCCTCTGGTACAACTAAAGACCACACATCTTACATACCATTTGAAAGATAATTTCAAAACCTTTCAAATGATATATGATATGTCAGTCATTAACCATTATTCCCAGGGGCAGTTTATGAAAACGCAATTAAAGTTAATATCGGCCAATGGAATATACAGCATCAGGTTCTATAGTGTTTAAAGGGGAACTAGAAGCGATAAATTGCAGAGGATGGGGTGGTGGTGCGTCGGTGGTAGCAGTAGTGGCAACTGGGGAGTTGGGGGGTGGGGAGGCGCGACTGAGTCGGGGGAGGGGGAGGGTGAACTGCATTTAGCGGCAGTCCAATTTCAGATAGCAGCCCGGTCTATTTACAAGTTGTTAGCGCGCTACTCAGCCGTTCACTGGCTCCCGGTCGTTTCGACCCCCCTTTGTAGCCCACTTGAGACAAAGATGATCCTCTGCGGAGCTTTGATTGAGTACATAACACATTCAGCCCACACTAATGTGGCCGCACCCCAATGCCTCCTTTAAGGCCCGTTCACACCTCACGATTATTGCTCTTACGATATTGAAACTGAATCTTGACAGAATTCTTATTACAATTGTGTTCCGACCCTTGCGACAATATTCATGACTTTCTCAATTCCTATGTTTACATAGATTCACATGATTTTCCAGCAATGTACACACTTACACGGTTCCGCCACCTGCGACCACACGGAGGCCACTCTGGTGACTACACCAACTGCACTAATGTCTTTCAGGACGCTCTTGAGAGAATGAATTTACTCGCCAAAATGACGTCACATCTCCATATATCTGTTAAACCGTGTAAGCGTGTATCCTGTTCCGATTGTGCAATATCTCAATACCTATTCTGTGATAAGCCTTGTCGTGGAAGGGAAAATCGTAAGGTGTGAACCAGGCTTTGACGACCCAGCCGGGTCTTGGTGGCAATTGGAAGCGTCACCACTCCCCAGAAGATAAGGCAGCAGCCTCACCCACTACACCCTCCACACTATTTTCGGGGCGGCATTATTTGAGGCCGCCTGGGAATGGTTTATCGCGTTATTGCACATTTTGTTTGTCGCCGGGAAATTATTGCAGCTATTTAACACTAAATTTGTCAGGCTGGAGTATTCCGAATGAGATGGGTCCTTGGGGAGCCCCATCCGTCAACCGGCACCGACAGCGCATGCGTGATAGCGCCCGTCACGTAAGACGGTGCCCATAGGTGGCGCCACCACAGCCCCTGTTTCTGAAGTGGGAAACCCCACAGGCGCACACCCGGGCACCGCTGGTGAACATGATACGGGTACTAGCCTGTAGCGATGGTTCCAGGCCCAAATTGCCATTGGCAGTTTTTTTAACAGCCACCTTGAAGGCTGTCCCTCCCTAATATTATTGTATTGGACGCCGTTGACAGATTTGTGGCTCGATTGTAATTCTATGGTAATAGAATATAATTGATTTGCAGTTAAACTCACTGCCTGGGGATATTATTCAAAATAAATCACTCATGATTACAGCCTATGAAGTAAATATATTTTTTGAGAAAAAATTACCATGGATGTCACATTAATTCTAAATGCATGGTTTTAGTTGAATGTAAGCATACTTTATTATAACATTATATTATGATGTCTCCCATTCTTAAATTTTTCTAACAGCTCAGCTGTGAAATATAAGCAGGGGAATACTGACAAACTCGAACCAATCATTAATTAAGCAGCACAAAGACACAGGGTGTATCTTTCAAACAAAACATGATGCAACCTTTATATATTTGAATTTTACGTCAATAAGAAACAATGAAAATGTATACAATGAAAAAAAGAAGGTTAGTTTTTACTAACCTCCTCCGATGAAAGGAGAACGCCCATGTCACCCATATAAGTCTCTAATGGAAGGCAATTCATAGGAATCCAGATGCCCATAGTCTCCATTTAAAGGCAATATGAACAACATTTTCACTCTGGAAGTCACATCCATTCTCCCTTTCAAGCAACAGGTTCACAAAACCAAAATGAGAACTTCACTTGCTTTTCAGTCCATTGTTCGCAGTGTGCAGGGTGTCTATGACGTATAGAACACTTCAGCTGTTCTAGCTCATTGGTCAATTCAAAAAGAGATGTTCTAAGTGACAACTTGCTTGGCAAGATATGTGGCAAATTATATTCATGGCGGTGGCAAGTATAATAACCCTGTATACCCGCCGGGTGATTCTTCTTGGTTGTCTTAGTGGTGAGTGATATAACAGTGCATGATTTATATACAATATGATGACGGTAGTAGTAGTAATAATAATCTTTAAATATAATCAAGTATATCAACAATAATAATAATAACCTATCAGAAAAGTCCTAGTGTGGGAAGATCACTCCTGGAGAGGGTCCATGGCTGTACAGAGAGTACTGCGGGGGTAGTCCGAAGGGCGACATATGTACTGGAGGACGCACGTGGGCGCCGTAGAAGGCGGCGGGAAAGCCCATGCCGACAGGGGGGAGCATGGGTTTGGCCGCCATTTTCAACTTCTCCAGTTCCGCCTCTTGCAAGCGCTTCGCCTTGGCGCGGCGGTTTTGGAACCAGATTTTCACCTGGGTTTCGGTGAGGTTGAGGGACGCGGAGAACTCGGCGCGTTCCGCTATCGAGAGGTACTGCTTCTGCCGGAACTTACGCTCCAGGGCGAGGAGTTGTTGGGTGGTGAACGGCGTGCGTGGTTTCCGGTTGGTTTTGTGCTTCCGCAGAGGACAGGCTTTCATACGGGGCGGGCTGCCGATCCCTGTGAATAGAGAAGAGGATATGGGGTTAGCATCATTGATACGGTATCATAGAAATAAATAACAAGTACACACAAAAATGAATAATAATAATGCACAGGAATAAATACAATTATGAACACAATTATGCACAAATGCAATATTCATCCGGCAATAAGCTTATAGTAGGCCTATGCCTGGTTTTCTTGATTCCTCGATGGTCAATGAGAAGAACATAAATGTTAAAGATTACAAATTTGGAGCACAGCAGAACATTTTATTTTTATTTCTTTCTTTTAGATTTGACTTTTTAGATGTATACAATCAGAGTGAGAAACAATTGTTCATTTCCAAGCTTGATTTTTATGTTCAATGCTTATAATTGCCCTATTGGTTCACAATACCCAATATTGTCAACAACATAAAACACACAACAACAACCGTAATATTACACCACAAAATGTAATTGTGCAAGGCTGTACAAACTGCATATAATTGTGTTACACACATTTGTGTTCAGCAGATTGTATAAACAAGGATGGCTTTTTGATAAACGTTTTCACTCTTGCTCCTTTGTCTCATTTTGTCACATTGCAAAGTGACGCGGATTGTCGGTTAGTTCACAAATGAACTGATGACGTGATTGGAGGATTGATGGGTCACGGGTGGCGAGTGGGAGAGTGGCAGGAGTCTATTAGTTAAGCCTGGATTCCATTAGGCGATTTTGGCTAATCCACTATGCGATTGTGACGATTTTACTTAGCGATTTTGACTTTTTTTTAATACAATAGTGCGGGAACCCACGCATGTTACATATTATTCGAAAGAGAATTTAAAATCCTTTCTGGTTGTACTAGACCCGTTTATGATTGGTCGTTTTTCTTAATGGCGATTTCCAAATCGAGTGCGAGGTCGCATGAGTAAAATCGTACAGTGTAATTTAACCTTTAGTGGGGACCTCTCTCCTCGTCACGGCCGATAACCTACCAGACACCCACCACTGACACTCTACTACCACATGGCGGAAGGGGGAGGCCACTTTGGTTGAAAATGGTGCTCTTAAATAACCAAAGGAGGATGAAACGTTCGTAACGTATGACCTGAATATGCTTAGAAGGCGCCAGTAATACACAGGGGCGAGCCTATTAGCGTATGAAAAAAAACTGGTAAAAATCACTTGTAAAAAGAACTTATTGATTTAATTGAAATCAGTGATTATATATTTTTTAATGTAGTAATCGTGCATAGAACATCATATCCTTTACTAGAACGGGCCTAGAATGTATCGCACTTTGACGCTTTGCATAAGTGTAGATCTGATTAAAAAGTATTGTTTTGCTCGCGTCCAATAGCATACTTTTCTGGAACAAATTATCAAGGATAGAAAATATCATAACTCAATGCAAATGCCTCTCATCATGTCCTGACAGTCAACCCTACGCCCTTTCCCGGGTGTCAGGGGTCCCTCCCTCCGACGTTTATCTTATCTCCACGGTCGCGACTCCGACCCCCGGTCGCGACTCCGACGCCAGCTGGAGGTCCCGGTGACCGGCCCTCCCCCGCCCGGCGCCCCGCCCGTCGGCCCCCGGCCCCCACCTCCGGGCGGGCCGGGAGGAGGGCACGGGAGGACGGCGGCGACGGCCCCGGCCTGTCAGCGGGGGGCGCCCGGGAGGTGGGGGCCCTGTCTGCCGGTCTGAGGGCCTCGACGGACGGGGCCGGAAGGGAGGTGGGAAGGGGACGCCGGAAGGAAGGGAAGGGCAGAGGGGGGTGGGTGAGGGGGGGGGGGGGTAGGGGGGCAGGGGAAGGGTCATGTCCCAGGAGGGGACAGTAGCAATGACCCTGTCACTAAAAATACGACACTGGTCAGACGTTTGACCCCGAAGGTTCTGAGGTTTCTGAGGATAGTAGGACAACTCAAATCCTAGAGCGCCCCTAAGATTAATTAAGCAAACAGTTTCATTATAAAGCAAGCTAATCCTCAACATAATGACCAACATCGTTTGTTTTTTCAGCAAGCACATTGATAATTACTTTCACTTTTGTGTAAAAGTCAGGAATAAAAAAACTAATCAATAAAACATGATTTTTTTATTGATTAATTATTTACATAATCATATGTAGGTCCATTCTGGGTCGAACCTTTTAGGAAGTAACTTATTTTGCTCCCAGAAACTTGCATTAGAACTAAGTCTAAAGACACAACCTTGTCTTATTGTAAACATTGTTTTTTAATATTTTGAGAGAAATTGGTATATTACATAAGTAGGCGAACATAAGTAACTAAATGGAGGCAGTCGGAGATGTCCCCGGGGGATGTCCTTGTATAATGTGTCACAATCTACGATCACAGAGAGCCTCCAGTGTCCCTACCCCAGGTGGTGACTAGAGGAATCCTCCTGTGGTATCTTTAACCTCCTCCAGGGTCAGAGTTGAGACCCAGGGACATGCCTCACCCCCCTTAGTCCTTTCATGACCTATTCACCTCTTATATACCAGTTTGAGTACCTAGCGAACTTGGACGTCACTACAGTCTACACCTTCCTCTTCTCCAGTACCTCCTCCAGTGACAACCCCCCACCCTACTCCCCCTACACATGGTACGGCCGTCCCCGGGGCCGCGGTGTCGCCCTCCATGTCGCCCCATGTCGCCCTCCATGTCGCCCAAAGCTGGATCCAATAATGGGCGAATAATGGGAGCGACCCCTCCCCCGCTGATGGCTGACCTCTGGGGAGAGCACCTCGAGTCGGAAGCAGTTCTGAGGGGTGAGCTGCTCATAGATAGGTTTGAGCTACTCATAGACAGGGGTGAGCCACTCATAGATGGGGTTGAGCCACTCATAGACAGGGGTGAGCCACTCATAGATGGGCCGGAATCACTGACTGGCGGGTCATAGCCAATCAAATTTAGATGGGTTGACCCAATCAAAGACGTGCCAGAGTCATTCATAGACCGAGGTGAGCTGTTACTAGTCTGTGGGGAGAGCCACTCATAGACGGGATTGAGCCAATAATAGATGGGCCTAGGCCACTGTCTGACCCCACTCAGATTGGTGTGTATGATATTGGGGATGAACAGTTCAACTTGCACGGAATCTAAAATGATCTATAAGTGCATTTAGATGGGCCTAGGTGATCTGAGATGCAATATCCCACCGTCTGAAATTCCTCTCCTCGTGTCATTGAGTTGCGTTACACTCAGTCTAAACATGTCTGGAACCAAAGGATTGCAACTATGCCTTATCAATGAATCAATAAAATAATTCTAATTAGAGCTATTTGTATACATTGTATCCGTTGCATGTATCTCTATTATGAGTCAATGGTTATGGTATGGCTTCCCCTCCACGACTAGTTATGTATTCCTATTAACCTCTTTTTCTGATACTTAACTCTCATAGCATAATATAAGGCAGATTATGTCATATTTTCAGACTATGTTATTTTCACCCTTCTCATGTCTTACCTTCTTAATCAAGTGATTACTCGCTTATTTCCCAATAACCGATATCCAGGCCTATGAGGCAGATGTGGTTAAGCATGATTTACTCCCATAATTAGGTAGGGATATATCATCATTACTCTATTTGTGCAGTATTTGTCCCGGATACATACAGGAACCATCTGGAGTCCCAGGCGTATCGTTAACCAGTCCTCCTCCACCTGCCAATCACTTAAACAAACCCCACCTTCCGCACGTATGACCCCCCATTTGTCAGGTAAAGTGTGCGACTTCAAACGTTACACGTGGGAGATTTATATCCCTGAGTCTGTTTTTTAACTCCCCAACATCCGATGTGATAGCCAGACTCAAGCTCAAAGTCCTAGCCTCAAAGCTTGGTAAGTGTACTTTTACAACTGCGAACCAACCTCCTTTCAATTTTCAGAACTTCTCATGTAGTCTTTCACATGTATTACGAGCAGTAATTTCT
Organism: Lepidonotus clava; assembly: GCA_936440205.1. Taxonomy (NCBI): domain Eukaryota; kingdom Metazoa; phylum Annelida; class Polychaeta; order Phyllodocida; family Polynoidae; genus Lepidonotus; species Lepidonotus clava. The sequence goes on from OW387145.1 coordinate 38,111,808, forward strand.
AGCTATAAACTTCTTTGAACCTTCTGAAATGACCCAATAATATTTCCCTGAGCCTCGCCAAATTGCTCAGCGGGTCCGCAAATTATTCGGAACTTTTTGGAACTGCTCAGAGCTGCTCAAAACTCCTCGTACTTCAGCACCCACGACCATTTCTTCCTGCTGGCAAAAGCTACGGAGATGGTTCGTGTTATCACTGATCAGGGGTCGTAATGCTGAGGGGACTATTTTTATGACATCATCTGTGTTTAAGAGCAGATTAGTGGTGAGCAACTCCCAACAGTGAGCGGAAAACTGCGAGCAGTTCAGAGTGGTGGAGAGGGAGGGGCTCAACTCCAAGGGGATCGGGAGAGCACTAACTCTTTGAAGGTTACTTCCCTCTGCCACACTACCGCCTCTATACATCTTGTGACTGTATGATCAATCCTGAGTTTTAGTTGACCACCCTTTACTTTTGGAGAACACTGATCATCACCCCTAGAAATCAGAATGTCTAAATATACAAGGAAATAAACAAAAATAACCAAAGTTGGCTAGGATAATTTCTGATTAACTTTCTTGGTTTTTAAGTGTCTGAAATAAAGTAATAATAAAGCTATAGCTTTCAGGTTTTTGCCCTACATTATTCCATGGATATAGTTGTTGACCGCAGCTTAGTGTTGACATTCTTTGCTGCTTTGTGTCCCATTTGGCAGTGGGTACCTTTTTAAATCAAAGTGCCCCCCCTCCTCCCGGGGGCTCCACACCCTGGAGGAAGGAGCAGTAGATCCTTGCTGTGGGTCTCTCACATCGATCATCATTTGGCGCTTCAAAGACACGCATTAGTCTTGTCTTTTAGCGGCGGCTGACTCTTTGTAGCTCGGGGCACACCTGAGTTTGGTTGTGCGAGCAGCTCGACCTGCTCATGAGCTGCTCATTTATATTTATAGAGGTGGGACTGCTGCCCGCCAGAGACAGGGCCATGTGGTTCTACAAAGGGGCCTTTACAGTCATTCCAGGTAAAGTTTTCCCGGTTGGAAGTTCCAAGGAAAGCGCCAAGATGATTATGTGAGCTACTATTTCAGAGCTTGCAAGGATTTAGAGGGTACTATTTGTCAATGGGAAAAACTGTTGAATCTGAAGGTGAATACATTGTATTTATACCAATAAGGTGGATCCATTTCATTATCTTGTGTAAAATATCATCTAAAATGAGTCGAAACTGTTTGCTATAGAGAACATGTAAACTTCAAACAATTCTCCTTAGCAGTAATCTGATGGTAAGGGCTTTGGAGAATTTTGATACTCTTTCCTTAAAATCTTCCTTAAAAAAATCTAAATTTGTAATTGTTACAGTCTGGTTCCCCCCCCTGTGACATCCGGTGGTTCTGACACCACGCGTGGCTGCCATCTTGGTGCATGGACAAGTCATACGCCCTGTTGCCATGACAAAGTGAGGATGCATGCACGACACGAGCTCTCCCCAATAACCCCTCCTCCCCATACCCCCTATTTCCTCTCCCCCCCCCCCCCCCCCCCCACTCCCTATACCCCCTATTTCCGTCACGGTGTAGGCCCCTGTCCCCCCTAACAACGCCCGGACGCTATGTCAGAATTTCACGGCAGTTTGCACTCGGCCTGCGTCCGGGCCAGAGCAGACGACATTTGACACTTTTCCCGCCACCCCCATTATCGCCCACCCCCTAATTGCCGGCAAATTTGCTGATAAAAGCCGCGGAGAACGTGCTGCCAGGCGGGGGACCCTGGAGGAGATAGGAGAGGGGTACTGGAAGGGTACTGGAGGGGCTAAAGTACTCACTCCACCCCCACAACACTGCTGATTGATGGGGCACTTTTGACGCCGTCGCAGACGTCTAGAGACCGTCACGCGCTATCTGCTCCTCCTGGGTTGAGATAAGGCCCTGATAAAGGTCTGGGCCCTCCTCCCACCTCCTCCAGGGCAAGACAGTCAGCTGCCGCCTTTCTAGGGGGGACGTACCCAGTGCTGAGACTACTAGGAGAATTCAGTGATAAATTCGACACCTTTTTCAAGTAAATACGATATAGGCGTCAGGCTAATTTGAAACTAGTTCCTATTGTGTTTCATTAAATTCGGTATAATTGATGACATCCTGGCTTATCATACACTGGGGGTTAGCCCAGGAAATCCCCTAGGGTTCTGAACGTTACAGAGGTAGGGTGAGGAGGGTGTGGGGTGTGGATGAGGGGAAGGAAGGCCGGTCCAGGGGGTGGGGATTCCACGGGAGACGCGGCCTGGAGTCCCGGTAACCAGAACAAGCTGGGAGGTGCGTTTTAAAGGGGCTTGGAGGTGTGTTTTAAAAGGGGGCTGAACCATTGAGCACAGAAGTGGTCTTTGGTGTTATGATAAAGGTGTGAATGGTCTTGAAGGAGGGGTTATAACTGTTTTAAGTACCAGAGGCTTGTGGTTGAGGACCGTCTAAGACTCTTGAGAGGTGTTTCGAGTGTTATGAGTACATGCTGAGTGGCTTTAGTAGCCATGTTTAGCTCTGGTACAACTAGTCCGAGAACTATAACCAGACTTTGTCAAATTCTGGTAGCTGTTATTCTATAATGTGGGCGGATGAATGGTCCCAAATTTGCAAGCGTTTTGGAACGTGTAATGAAAAACTACAATATAATAAATACATTGATTTTAGTGTACCTGTGTGCTATAGTGCGGCAAATAATTTACTCTGAAGCACATTGAAGCAAATATAATAGTTATGTAATGGTCATGGTTTTGGAGAAAATATTGTTCATATAACTGCCATGCAGCTAAAAATTGAAATGCCACTCATTTAAAATGGAGCAGGGACATTGATACATTCCTTATAGGCTTCGTCAGCCTCAGGTCAATGCGCTGGAGGAAAAAGGGCCCTGTCAGCCTAAATGACAGTGAAGGGCATGTGTCCCCAGCAGGAGTATAGGGCACTTGACAGTGACGGAGCAGAGGGCCGCCCGGAGGAGGGACCTGTGGCGACCGACAATATACCAGGAGGGGGCCAGGAGGGGGCCAGGATGGGGCCAGGAGTAGGACGAAAGGGGCCGGGAGAGGGGCAGGGACGGGGCCGGGAGGTGGCCGGGAGAGGGTCGGGAGAGGGGACTGGGAGGGCCGGGAAAGGGCCGGAAAGGGCCATAAATGGCCAAGAGAGGGCCGGGAAAGGGCTGGGGAAGGGCCGGTTGAGGGGCAGGGAGAAGGCCGGGAAAGGGCCGGGAAGGGACAGCGACGGTCTGCAAAAGGCTGGAAAGGGGGCTAGAGGGGCCGGGAGGGGCCGGGAGGAGGACAAGAGGGGCCGGGAGAAGGGCTAGAGGAGCCTGGGACGGTCTGAAAGGGGCCGGGGAGGAGGGGCGTCTGACAGGGGCTGCTGTCACACGTGTCCCCAGTCAGTGTCAACCCCAATCATACCCGCCCCCGTCATCTGACCCGACCCTGCCTCTCCCACTCACACCTTACTATGACATATTATCCTCCCTCATAACTGATACCAAATTTTGCCCCCTCCCATTTTAACTATACACACAATTCTTATATTCTATGAAATTTTGAGACAAAATTTCGAGGCAAGTTTGCTCATTTATACGTATAACTTTCCAGGTGTATTTGGTGTAGATATAGGGCCTATACTAGTGCATGGAAATCATAAGGTATAGCTTACATATTCAGACTTATGGTGAGTTATGGGTTTTCAACATTCTGAAGCCCTTTATATATGGAGTAAAAGTCAGAGTGGGTCATCTTAGTGGGTATTGTTTTCGTTGGTTGTGCATGCCACCTGGTGGCACACTAAAAGGTCGCTACTCCCCAAATTTGTCAAACTAGGGACTCCTTGACAACAGGTCAAGACCGATAAATATTTCAACCGTTTTGGGCTAGGAAACCGAAACGTTATAGTATAGAGTGTGGAATTGGGACAGGATCTGCCTCAGAAATGGTGGTAGTGACATTGTTGGTATATTGTTTGTGAACCTTGTTTTTATGGTAGAAATTATGTGTTCTGAAGAGGATATATATTATAAAGCCATCCTTGGTTGTACAGTCATCCTATATAATTGTGCATATTAACTTATTTATATTACCAGACCACAGTATAATAATGTTGCAAAATGAATATCATATGATCTATACACAATATCATGCATATAAAGATTCAAATAATTAGAAATTGAATATATGAGAGAACTAGTAGGGCAGTCAATTTCTGGATAGGTCATATATGTGTTAAATTCAAAACTATATCATAGATATTAAAGCAATTATATAGAACTATATATATAATGCTTTCGAAAATTAGCCTACCAGGAAAGTGAATCTCAATGAAGAAAATTCCGGGGATATATTACTCCAAAAAGAACTTTCAAAAATAATGTTGAGCCGAAATTATCAACTTCCATGCATGACTATTATAAATTCTTCAATTAACGTTCACAAAATCTGCTCCAGTTTCACAAAATATTCAATTTCTAAACTAAATGAACCACTTTGACAGAGAAGAGTTTTGCTCACACTCACGTGTTGGAGGGGAGTAGCCCTGGGCCGAGGCGGCCAGCCAGCCGGGGAAGGCGCCCGCCGTCAGGGCCGGCGACCACTTGGCCGCGTCGGCCGGGTGCGACGCGACGGGCAGGTAGGGGTTGGCGCCGGCCAGGTGCTCCGGCAACCCTGGAGGAGGCGGCGGCTTGCCCAGGATGCCGTCCACGGAGAAGGAAGAGCCGTTGGGGACACCCTGGAGGTGCGGGTGGGCGGCCAGGAGGTGCGCTGGGTGGTGCGGTGGTGGCGGCGGTGGTGGTGAGGGAGTTGTTCCTCCATGGTGGTGATGTGGGGAGTGGGGGTGGTGAGGATGGTGGTGATGGTGGTCAGTACTATGTCCGTTTTCTTTCGTGGAACTCGAGCTGCTGGTGATACTACTACTGCTCTCAGAGTCTGATTTACTATGGTGCCTTTGATGATGATGCCTGTCTCTATGCCCTCCATTATTACTACCAGAGTCTGAACCGGCCATGATAGAGTCTACACTGAAAGACAGCTTCGCCGACGTCGTCGTCCCCGCCGACGCGGGGGCTTTGGCCGTCGGGGAGGTGCAGATCACGGTCGGCGACCCGTGGGGGGAGGCGCCGGCCGACGGACACCGTGGAGGGGACGGGCTGCAGGGGGGGTGCGCCGGGCTCCCCCCGCGCCTCTCCCCGCCCGCCGTGGAGGACGACCCGCTCTCCACACTCCCGCACGGGGAGCACGACCGACACCGGGAGGAGGCGTCCTCCAGGCCGACCACTAAAGCCCCGCCGTCCCCCCGCGCCGGGATGAGACCGTGGAGGAGCGCCGGGGGGCTGCTGGAGGCCTTCCGCAGGTCGCCCATACTCAAATCCTTGACGCCCGGGGTTTTGCTGCTCGGTATGGGCTTACTGAAGGCGGACGTCGTGCTAGTCTGTAACGTTGAGTGAACCATGACTCAAGCTGCTGTAAATGTCCAGAAATGTATAAAATAAAATATTAAATATCCTGTGGGTATCCACAGGCTCTCCTAGCCGGACGCAGAACGCATATCCTCATATGCTGTTGCAGGTAACCGAGGAACATTCACAGAGAGAGTTGTATGAACTGACAACCAGTAACAACAACAAACTTTGTTGTCCCTTCTCCCAAGTCTCCAATGCTTCCAGGGACTATCCTACTCAAAGTACGTCGTGGGACTTTCCGAGGCTCCTATATATTTACTGGCAAAGTGGTACAAAGTCCTAAATGTGTAGGAGGAATATGAAAAAGCTGTACGTATCAGGGTGCGGTAGTTGAATGTGTGTGTACCCAGGGGTGGTGGTGGTGGATAGTAGTAGCGAGTCGCGTGCTACCCGACCTCTCCCAACTCTCCGATTGACACCTCTCCGACTCCGCCGTCCCACTTACAAATACCCCTCAGTGACGTCACGCCCGCCGCGCGCTCCCATTGGCTGAGCGCTAATGGCGGCTAATAGGTAGTAAATTTGTTGTTTATATACACGGGCGCGCCGCGGACCGGGGTGTTGTGAGGGGTACTGCTTGACATTGCGACGCCTAATTATGGGAGAGCCGTTCTGATTGGCTGAGAGTTGGTTTAGGGAGAAGGGCTGCCCGCCTGTCAATGTGGAACTTGCGGGGAAACTTGCAAGGTGAGTAGGGTAGGTTTGGGTGGGCGAGGACTCAAGGGAAGTGCGCTTCAGAGAGGCATTTCTTTAAAATAGGGGTATAGAGATGTGGTGGATTTCGAGGACGGGGCGCGCGTCTCTCCATTTTTTTTCCGGAAATTTTACTTACAATAGCCTCATAAATTAGTTATTAGGGACTTTTTTTTCCCGAAAATGCCCCCCTCGTTCAAAAAACCTGTAGGCGCCACTGCGGATCTTGGCCTAATTCTCGAGAAGAATCTGTTGTGTTTTGACAAGTAAAGGGCTCCTTGGAAATGCCTTCACAAGTATGATTGGAAAGCTATATGGTGAAGGGAAAAACTTTTGAGGCTATTTTGTAATTTGATACATAATTGCTGGCTGCGCCTTCGGAGATTCACATAATGAGGAGTCTTTTTAACTTACACTATAGACATTTAGGAGACGTCAAATGCATATGTAACAGTATAAGGTATGGTGGTTTGTACATTCTATTTTCATCACGTTTTCTCATTCTATATCAACCAAACTCAATTCTACCATTGCATAATTTCCCATTGAGCATTCACGTATGGAAATAAACGCGTCTGCCAAAGTCAATAATCTATATGCAGATGGGAAAGTAAATCACCATTTTTATGTCCATTTAGGCTCAGACGCGCTCATCGCTTACTTTCATTTGCCCATCTGATAGTGGTTTATGAGAACGTTGGGCAAACAAATGAGTGTCTTTTTAGGTAATGTCACATCTGGATACGCGATTAACTTCAAGCTGGTACGACAACCGTCTCCCCGATGTATTTCAGGTTATTAGAGCACCATTTATATACTTCAGGTCACAGAACTATCCCATGCCCCCTTTTTGTGACCAGTCCAGGGGGATTGGGGAGGCCTACTCTTCAAATAATTTCTGGGAGGACGGTTCAGATGATTTGTAATTGTAATGGATTTAACCCAGTAATTCAATATATGGTCTCTTTTTTTCCTTGGAGGTTTAATTTGTTTTACTCGGCTAGTAGAATTTCCTCAGAAAAGATTTAAACCCAAAGCTTAAGGCCCAATTGTATTTTTCTGACGTCTTTGTCAGTTTATGTTGTTTTTTTCTGGAATCAGAAAACAACCCTTTTACGTGTTCAGATGGTTTTCTTTCACTGTTTCCTTTATATTTCCTTTGTCATAATCTTTTCAGACCCAACGTATGGTGCCTTTCTAAAGTTTCAAGAAATTCAGAACAACTATAAGGAACAATATCTGAAAACATCACTTCTTATGTACCCGCACTGGGACCCAGAACGACTGCTGGCGCCCCAAGTAGCAAAACTCGGTACTAATCTTCACCCTTACAACCATCGCGATCTTCTCCGTATTCTCAGGTGCGGATCGAGGGGAGGAGGAGGTCCAAGGGGTCCTGACCCTCCTCCCTTTGGTAGACACCTAAACTAAACAAAGAGCTCGGGGAAAATAATTATTGCGTTAGTGCGCGAATACGCGCCTATTTTTGTACATAATATTTTCCTGAAAAGTAAATGATTTCAGAAAAGAAGCTCAAATTTAAATCCCCATTGGTCAACTTTTTTCTTTCTAAATAGGGGTGCTTCTTTGGCCAAACGTCAGTGAAAATGGGTGATATATCAAATTGAAGGACACAGATTAGCTACATCTTCTGTATCCAAGTTGGGGTACCGAGTAGGGATCCCTCCTTCGGAAATTCCTGAATCTGTCCCTGCTCCTCGCCACCTTCCCAACCACCACAACCTGACAACCCGGCGAAACTCAGAAAAAGACAGAAAAAGCCCGGCGACAGCCCAGGTCCAGGGCGATCAATTACTCGCGGTTGGTTGTGTGCTAATTACCTGAGTTCCAATCTGTCACTAGTTGTCAGGCCAAGAATGGCCAGACCCGGGCCCGTCTGCCGACCTGGCGCCAGGCGGACCCTGATCAAAGCGGCCCGGGCGGCCAATGTATGCGGCGCGGCCATTCCCTAATGTCCCCGGCCTCATGAATGCACCTTTTTATGGGCGCTGACCAGTGGAGATAGTTTACTCGCCCCGAGGCGATGGTTGAAGCTTTAAGTGTAACCAATGAGCGGTGGGCAGATTCGGGATAGAGCTTTTGTCGTGGGCTGATCCAGTGTGATTTTAATTTTCCTGAAATTTGTGTTCTTAGATATATATAATTCGGCCCGAAACCCATAAAAGAAAACTTGACCAAATGCACTCCCTGGTTTTTTGTTGTCCTTGTTGTTGTTGCTGAAAATCCTGGATCCGCCAGTGTTTATTTTTTCCCAGCTTTGTGTCCTTTCTTGTGAACCATGCAGGAAACAAGCTATTCCCCCACATTTTTTATAATGACTATATCTTTAAAACGGTCCCCCAATATTTATGGATCTCATATTTCTTTTCATGTTTTATAAGTCTGCATGAATCATTCCAATTTTGTAGGCGTTATTGATCCAAATGGAGCTGTATGGTGGATTCAAAATGTCTATGCATATAGCAGTATCCATCATTCCATTGCATGCGCAGACTCCTAAAAATGGTCTATTACGAGACCCGACTGACCCGCACATGGGGGCGACGTCATGGTCGTTTTGTGAACGTCGCCGCGACGCTCAACTGGTCAGGGACTATGAGGGGGTGGATGAAGTCAAAGTGAACCCTCACCTTACCGACACCTCCCACTGGCCCGGCCACTTTATTAAAAGCCCCAATCGGAATTAAGCCCACCTGCCCAGGTGGGAGACACAAAGGTGAGTGGATGAGCTCAGGCCTGATGAGGTACTGGAGCGTGGGCGGCTTAGACGAACCCCCCGAGGAACCCCCTGGAGGGGTCCGGCACGAGGGCGTGATGGGGAAGGAAGGGGGGTTCTCTTAGTGTGCCACACACTTTCAATACAGACTACCTGTATGTCTTTTTTTGTTTTTTGTTTTTTAAATTTTCATTGAGTAATTCACTTCAGGGTTGCCCCTGGTTTTTGGTGATATTACAATGAGTATAGATTGTAGTACATAAACATTTTAAAAGATTTGAAGCTACATCGAACCAAACTCCGGATGTTGTTGACTTGTATTTATTATTAAAATAGATGTGAATTATGGCGAATCATTTTAAGTGTAAATTATAAATATATACATCATGATCAATACAGTGTATTCCTTTGTAAAACAAGACTTTGGCCGATTTTATTCTCATTACAGGTAAACCAGCAGCTTGGATACCAGTCTTTCTTAACCTGTTATGTGCAGTTTTATTAAGCATAAGTATTATTATTCTATGTCACAATAACAGATCTATACTATGAGTACCTTTAGCTTGTTTATTATCAGCGGAAACTCGCCAGGAATTAAGAACTGTCTTTTAGGTGATTACCTAAGCACACTCACACACATATTTGTACGTATGTATACACTCACTTACTCACTCACACATGCATCTAGACAAAGACACACCTCTCACTCACACACACACAAACACACAGACACACAAAAGCACACAAATATACATTTGAAACATTGGCAACACATATAGGAAGCAAAAGTAGCAGAAGGAGAATAAGACCCAAAGCCTTCCTTCCCCCTGTCCTCCCCCATCCCTCTCCCCGCCTGCCCGTCGCCGTCGGCCGGGGGTCCCCTCCTCTGATGAGCGCCCTCCCGACAATAGATGAAAGCCCGACACTGAGGTGTTTTCACGCGCTCAATTACCTGAAGTAGCTCCCGACAATGCCCACTCCCCCTCTCAAGTGCTGTTTATCGGTTTAAAACGAAACCTCTCGAAATTGACTTTTTGGCCCCGGCGCGAGGGGTAATTACATACCTGATTGTGTGGAGTGTGGGGGCCTCCCGAGAGAATGGGTTTTGTTGGGAGCCCGATGAGCCCAGTGAATAGGCTCCCGACAATGGGCCAATACACTGTCCCTACAATAGCACCCCTGGCCATTACCAGGCGAATTATGGCCTTACATCATTAAGACTTTAAGCTGGGTAAATATAAATACCCTCCCGACCCCCGGTTGTTTTGGTTATTTATTCAGGACTAAATTTGAATGGGTCGTTTAGGTCCGATGTCATTTTGCCTGCAGGTACAATTGGACGTTGTGCAACCACTGGGGTGCCTGCAATTATTCAGTGGACGTTGTGCAACTACTGGGGTGCCTGCAATTATTCATCGCAGGCCGTTTACTGCCTGTAATTACTCTGACGTTCAAGTCAAACATAATTAATCCCATCATGATGGCCGCGGGATTCGGTTGAAATTTACGATGCATTATTAAAGCATTATACAGCCGTTTGGCCAAGTGTAAATCTGGATGGGGAACGCCCTTGGTTACAATTAAGCAAATCTCTTTGATATGGGCCAAAATATTATGACATGCAGTCAACATTCCTAATGCGAGCAATGTGTTCCCATTGAATATTGTAGCCTACACTTCTAAAATCGTATTCTTTTCACAGAATATCCTGTTAACGTGTCGCATATAATTATATAAAATATATATGTTTACCTGTCGCACAGATGTTAACGTGTCGCAGGAATATTGACATGTCGCACAAATGTTAACACATTTTCCTACCCCTTCAAATAGCAATCTGAAATGAAAAGCACCCTTCACTGGGTACTTATTCTTCAAGGGCTATCATCCCTCAGTATCTGCGTACACAGATATTGTAACTGGCCCACCAGCATAATCCACTTCAGTTTGCAAGTGTTTGGACGACTGTCCGCGGTACCCTCAAGGGTCGTACTCAAGCCCTGAAGTGGCCGACTCTCCACGAGGACAAAAACAACTCACTGCGGCCTGAGCGCGCATGATACGCATTGATACGCATTAATAGGTGTTTGGCAGGGTGCAGGGGTGTTGTGCAGGGAGACGGTGGGTGTGCAGGGGTCAGGGCCTAAGTTTGACACTCACCACGCCCTACCCTTTCTCTCCCCCTATACCCCCTGCTGGGTCCCCAGCCCCAGGCGACCAATTTGTGTGCAATACCAGGCAAACAAAGCCTCGTGCCTTTGTATAGAGTCAGCCTATATAGGCCCGACTATCCCCAGCACCCAGTGGTGATTGTTGGTAAGGGCCTTTTGTTAGGCTGAACGCTCTGGGGGGAAAGACCAGGCGGTTACAAGCCACAATAGATCGAATTACATTGTAATTAAAACCGTGCCCCGACACCGACTCCCCCCAGCGGTCATGGTCAGTTTCAAGCCTCACTTCCCATCCAGGTTAATGAACCTACTACACGCTTATATTTTTTCCCACCCACCCATGCACTCTCATGATTTATTCCCGAGGGTCGGAGAACATGGGGAGGCACCCCGGCTGGAATACGTGACTGGACTCAGGGCGGAAGGCCGGGCGGACGTAATAGAGGTAAAAGTTGCGCTTTAATTACCCGGCCCAACGAGGCTTGGCGGGCCGCAAAATCACTGGTTCATTAAATCATGGCCGCGGCCGGGGGAGCGCGTGGCGAGCCGCATTGACAAACATTTACCGAGTGGTGTCGGCAAATAGCTTATAATTGGCCGAGAGCTAGTCGACCACCACTCGGCACGCAAACACTATTAGCCGACGCGCTCGGGTGTGAAGCCATCTTCATAGCGAATTACCGCCGCGCAACCGCGCCCAATATACGCCACACAATATAGTGCCACGCGCCGCCTATTCACCCCGCTCCTTATCTGTCATATTCATGCGCGTCGCTCGAGCCCGACGTGAAAACGAGGCCCGGTCGGCAGGGGCCCCCAACGGTCCTAATAATCGTCGGCTTATTGAAACAAGTTGCCACTCGATCGGTCCCACAGAATCACGAGGTCCCCGAGCGTGGGGGGAGTAGGGGGACTCCCCCGCCCCCAAATGACTAATAGATAATTTGCGGTGTGGAAAAATGGATGTTAATTAATGGCAATTTCTGTTCATTTACGCATGGGGGAGATTGGGTGGCCTCTGACGCGGCCCATTGTTGGGGGAGTGGGGAGTGATTGTCGGTTTTGTTGGGCTTTGTGCCCGAGGCGTGGGAAACGTATGCTGAGAGCCACTCATTGGGGGAGTGCTGAGGCGCTCAGTCTGTTACTGCATGAGAGGAGGCCGGCATGCAATGAAGGAAAGGGGGTGTCCTTTAATATGTACGCATTATCATATGTTTCCTTGACCTTTTTTGTCCATCACTAAATATGTATGCATTTCCACATGTTTTTTGGACCTTTTTCTCTGTCCTTAAATACGTACACATTTTCACACACTTTCGTGATCTTTTTTCTTTGTCATTTGATATGTAGGCCTACACATTTTCAGATGATTTGTTGACCTTTTTTCTCTGTCCTTTAGTAGGTACGCATTTTCACATGTTTTCTTGACCCTCTCCCCCTGTCCTTCAATGTGTACACATTGTCAGATGTTTTCTTGACCTTTTTTCTCTATCATTTATTATGTACACATTTTCTCATGTATTCTTGACCTTTTCCCCCCATCTTTATCATATACACATTTCATATATTTTCTCGATATTTTCCCTTCGTCCTTAGATATGTACGCATTTTCACACATTTTCTTGACACCCCCACCCCCTCTTAGCATGTAATGCGCATTAGATATGTACATGTACTAAACCCTTTGAACCTCCCTCCCACCTTTCTTCCTACATCCATGCACATAAGGGGATATTCGGTGTGTGTGAATGGGGGAAGTTGTTTTAGGTGTTGATGATTCTACATTGCCCAGGGGTAGTATACTTCAACCTTTTAGTTTGTAATAATAAGAGAACAGAATTCCCGTTGTTTCCTATCATATAGGGAGCAAATATGGGTATTTTATATTTACATGCTTAATATGAATCAAGTATTATAGAGATTGAGGTAGTTTCATTGTCGTGATCGCTCTTCCTACCGTGGGAAATATACGTGGTTGACGTGTAGAAGCGGGTTTAACGTCCGTGACGTGCACGCGATGGCCACGCGTATACACGTGGAAAATGAGAGTCATTGTCGGTATGCGTGAAAGAATATGGTCTTCACGGCTGACTTACCATGTCACCTGCTTCAAACCTACATTGTGTTTATACATAATTCTTCTTTCGGATTTGAGAGAAAAAGTTGTTTGTTGATTATTGATTATTCATCTTTTTACCTTTTTATTTACCATATCTTTTTGGGTATATGCACCCTCCCCCATACACCATTATTTGTACTTTTGAATATATAAACAGAAAAAATCATAAAACCAGTAGGCCTAATAGTAGTTATTTCAATTGATGCAGAAATTCTGACTGCAGAAAAACTTCCCTCACCAAATCAAACCCATTAATAATTGCCTCAATACTTTATCCATAAAAGCTCACCGTGCCGTTCAATACGTAAACGCTTTTCCCACGTTATATATGCTATCCCAGCCGCATAAAAACCTCCCCATCGCGTGATGAGACACAATTTACATGCTTTATTTCATAATTGGCGGCAGAGGAGCGTAACTGCGTGATAACAACGTCATCCCGTGCATTATCAACGCATAAATCACGGCCCGACGTGCGTGTGCAAGGCCGACGCTCATTGGCCGCCAATTTGCATCCGACTTTGAAAATGTAACGATGGCACTGATTGGTCGCTACTGTTGCGTAAAGTCAAAATAGGCCTGAAAGGTATCATTATGTAATTATGGGCGATAGGGGGCCACAGTGGGCACCGATTACATGCATTATTGGGTAAAATAACCAAAAGGCATAATCAATGCTTGAGTGGGACAATGTAATAGTTTTTTTGGCGGGAGTAGTTTTGTTATTGTTTGTCAGGGCAATTAGCCAGTGACGCAGACGACATTTGAGAAGGGTTCCCCCCGGGACATTTCGAGCAGGTGTCCCTATACGGAATTGTGTGGGAAAACTATACCTCTTATGAGGGTTCCGATTCAGCCAGTTGCAGAAACCGAAACTTGCACGTTTCCAAGGGAACCACTATTTATAATCATGTATTTTTATAGAATACAGAGACAATATAATACATTCAATTTGAGTCAATGTCTATATAAAACAGGAGAATGGTTGAAAAAATGCAATGCCAATAATTGGTCATTCAAACATATTTAGACGTGTGCTTTTCATCAAGCACATTTCATTTGAATATAGTTGCCGAGATATCATATTGCATCTACTACGGAAGCAAACATTTCTATAATGGCATGCCTATAAACATCATTGTAATGTCTCGGATCAAACCGCAAAATTTAGTGTAGAGTAAATTTTAAGCTAAATCTGTATTGCTAAAAAAAGCAAACAGAAATACCGACATGTACAGAATCATACAATTATAACAAAGCCAAACTGACATCCATCCATCTCATTTCAACGCACATATTTGTTTCCTCACTGCAAATAACCGAACACGTTCATTTCAATAATTAATTTTATTGCATGTTCTAGATCACAACTCTCCTTACATTTATTTGTAATTGATAAATTCTACAGCCCACAGACAGGCCAGTGGCGGTTGCTGCGAACAAATTACGTGGGGCAGCCCGGCATCTGGCCGATCAATTTGTCACCACAGCCGCATTTTAACAAGACGGACAATCGCCGCCTAAACTGCCCCACGTCTGAATGGCATTCCCCGAGCGGGGTCTCCGCCGTCAGGGCAGCAGGGTCGGCCCCATATGTCGGTTGATACATGCAGTCTTATCCTATTCCGTTATGTTTGGTCTCTCAGACCTCCTATACGACCTCCTTTACTTTTACAGTTGCAGATATATTATTTTGAGGGAGGGGGAACGCAAAATGCAATCCTTTACATGGTAATTGTTTGGCTGTTCTTTTCTATATCAACCCTTCTAAATCTGCTTCCGGTCTAACTTTGTTTTCTTTTCTTAGATTTATTGTCCTTGCAATGGTCTCTGAGTGTTTTAGCAAAAGATATCAATTTACGTTTGTCGTGTAATATCTTTTTTCAGGTGATTAACTGAAAATGAAATATTGTGACATATTGTCTTTCAGAAACACTTTCCAGAGGAATAAGATTGACTTTTGCCATAACATCTTATCCAGGGAACAAAATTAATCATTAGTGCATTTAACACCATACTTCCTAAATTAGCCTCCCTTCCCCTCTACTGAACCAATACCTCCCCCCCTCACCCCCCCCCCCCCCCAACCATCCCTCAGACCCCCTACTCGAGGGCACGCGCATACAACACCCACAACGACTGCCCCCACACCAATGACGTTGCCATGCCGACAAATTCCTACCAATAGGCACTCGCCCACATAAAGATGTTGTCGGCCTCTAACCCTACACCCGTTCCCCATTCACAATTCATAAGGCCCACTCCCGAATTCCTCCTTATTGTCCCTCTAATTGTCGTCTGCCCATTGTCCAGCCATTTTCCCGCTCTTTCCCCGGTCCAATGTGGACATTTCGCGGCGCCAATTCCAGCCGCGCGTCCGAAACAGATTAATTTCAACATACTGTTGATTGTCTGGAATTAGCTGGGCCACCAAATGGCGATTTGGGGCGACCATTACGGTGATTTAGTCGCTCGGTCGCCACCATAAAGTCGCCGCGTCGTTTGCCCGCTCATTTCCGTCGCCATGGAGTCGCGCGCCGGGTGCTGGAGCAGACGACATTCGTGCCGGGAGCCCGCCGCCCAAGAGTGACATTCAGGACGATAACATTATGCAGATGAGCACAAGTACCGACGCCCAGCGCAGTAAACGTCTTCTTTTCACTTCAAACAAGTCCCTCCAGGATTCGAACCCACAACACATGTGTTTGGATGGGGTTGCCAACCCTTACACATCAAGCCACATAGGGGATGAGAGGGGAACTAAAATAATGGTGTCATGACCTAATTTGCTGGTTTCCTCAGTCCCCTCATTACAGTGTTTACAAATCCGTAGTACAGATGGGTTGGCTGGTCCCCTATGGCACCGCTGGTTACTGGTGAGACACAGTGTGGGCTAATAGGTCTGCACGTGCCGTCGAAGCAACAAAGATTTAGAACAAGTAGGGTAACTACTCGTGAAATCAGCCTGCAAGAGTCTATAAGGACTGGTGTAAGAATACTAAGATTTTCATTTGTTTGAAAGAAGATGGATTTTTATGTATGTACTTAAAAAAACATGCATGAGGTGGGATAAACACCAGGTATAGATATGTTAATATTTGCATATAATATGTGTATATATCAAAGTGCATGGTATGCTAATTATATAGGTGCTGGTATAGGTATAGGTTCTGGTGCATGGCAGTTGAAGTACTTTAAATGTTGTGGTAGTACTTACTGCTTATGGTTTTTTATGGGAGTAATAAAGATGAAGGCGGGATATACTGCTTCATAGAGTGGGGGCAGTGGGGCTGGAGACACAGAGCTATGTACATGTGAGTTTCATGGGCTTTGGCCTGAGGCTATGCTCTTTGACCTGTGACTGAAGAATTGATCCAACTTCTCAACACTACTCCTGCCTTCATCTTCATTACTCCCCTCAACAACTATAATCAGAAAGTACTACCACAAAACTTTAGTACTTCAACATCCTCCACCCCAAACCATCCCATCATAACACACATATAGTATAACACACCATAACACCCATGTATACACATATATACAAACAACCATACCCACATACAAACAACCAAACATGTACACGATCACACAGACACAGACACAGACACACAGACACACACAGACACTAAGTACACATACATACATGTGTGTACACACAAACTAACAAACATACTAACATACATACATGCACACACAAAAAGACACACACACACACACACACACACACACACACACACACACGAACATACATACATACAAACATATGACTCATACTGATACAGCATTACCCCAAAATTGACCCCACCCCACCTCCTATCTCTCATCCACCCCCAGCCCACCAGCGGTCACATCTCCATCGTTCTGGGGGCACGGGACCTCCATTTGACCGGCGATATTACAGGCTCGGCCGCTTCCATGGGAAAATTAATTTTGGGCATTGGCCCTCCACTGGTCTGCCCGCGATAAGGAAGCGCGCGCCGCACGGCCATCATCGAACAGATAGGCCGAGCGGCGCGGGTCGCGGCGACATATCGAACAAAAGCCCCTCGTCATCTATCATTTGAATATCGTTTAATTCCGACCGTCATTGCTGATGGTTATCGCGAGTGGGTAATGGTAAGACACTAACGTTTATGACGAGTTTAATACAAAGTGGAGAGTTCGTTGAGGGGTGGGATGAGAGTGGGGGTGGGGGTTGGGGTTGGGGTGGAGGTGGGTGCCATAGGGGATTTGCTGGATCACGCCACCTTGTGGGGAAAGGGCGCAAAACATAGAACGCGTTTGGGAAAATATCCTAACCATAAACTGAATCGCTTCCTACCTTTATGTACGTTATCCATGTAAAAGAAGAATAAAAAGCAATAGATATCATCTTATGATAAAAATCAATCATTAATTTATTTAATTTGGCCTATGACCAAACATTAATTCACTGTTATATGAATTCCAACATCTAAATATGAGATGTATTTTGTATCCATGAGCACGGTATGTTTATCTAACATTGACTACAAAATCAACATTCTTGTCGACAGCACAGCGAACACATGAGCTATAGCATATATGTATACAGACAATAACTCTGCCATTTTGCGTCATATGAATTTTTTTTCAAAAGTTCCACCTTTCCTTTAAAAATCACCGTAAAACACTTAAAAATTGGGAGAAAATATTGAAAAGTTCCACTTGGGGAACCCCGCCCCCCTTTTAGGTTTATATTATTGAAATGATAAGCAAAAGTTCCACATAGGGATTCACCCCCCACCAATGGCAGACCCTGTATAGTATGGATAATAACATGGATATGGCCAACCACAATAGAAAATGCTCTATTGAACACCCCTCCCCCTCCTCCCGGGTCCGGCCGTGGGCTCCATTACTGGCCCGGCTTATCGGGCCCCGAGCTCTATGTGAGCGGGGTGATAGCCCGAACTTGTCCCACCCATCTCGGCCCCTCATCTTGCCGACGGGAAATTGATCCTAGCCAGTCGCAATTCATCCCCCATCGCGCTCGCAGCCATTGAGCGCCACTGTCCGCCTTTATTCCCCGTTTTCTCAAACTGCCGCCCAAGTTCCTGTCCCCCTCTTATCGGAAATAATTCAAATATCCCCCGCGCCTTTTTTCGCCGCGCTCTTATTATGAAAATGCTGCAGCGATAGCGCGCGCGCCAAGGCGAGCTTCCGGCGAATCCATCATGGCGTGGAAAAGCGCGCGGCGGCGGAGTTATAATATCCATTAATAAATTCGGAAATTGACACAACACGGTGGTGGGTTTTATCGGGAGCGGTCGGGGCGGGGCGGCCCATGGGGCTGGGGCGCGGGGCGAAACGATTGTAATGCCGAAAAAATGAGCTGTCAATCGGTCATAATAGTCCTCGGCGACCTTATGCTCTGTTATCAAATCGTTCCGTTGGGCGCGCGGACAACTATTATCGGGTCCAGGACGGAGGGCTCTTTGTGTCCCCCCCCCTTTCCCGGGAGTTGAGGCCACTGCGGACCGCTACTGGGGGCCAGGCGCGCTATTAGGCCTCGCCAGTGGGGGAATATGGCGGAATATCACCCCCGAAAAGGACCAAAAAGCCACAAAAGCCCTTCTCGGGTCACCTCCACTGAAAGGCCCTTTTTCGCTTGGCAGGACACGGTCAATGGTGAACACCATGTGGGGGGAGGTGAATCAGTGAAAGGGGAATCACTGAGTGAATAAAAGGGAATGGGGTGGGGGCCTCCCCTCTCTCCAATAATAGCGCGCTCTATTGGTAGTGGTATACTTGACTTTAGCCGCATGGGCGGCTTCGCAAGGGCTTACCATCTTTCTTCCACTTGGCTGGACAATTGAGGGATACTTTGGCTATTCAACGCACAAACATAAACTAACTTCCAGTTCTTTGATAGTCGTTTATCCCCCTTACAGATTGTGGACAAGTGAACGGGTTTATAACACGGGCCACTGAGAGCGACGGAGGCGCCGCCACCATAGGCCAAGGGGCATGGCTCGGTCGCGCCGTCAAGTGTGGGTTTGGGGAACTAGTCGTTTATTGACACAAAGGGTATGGAGAGGAAGAAGGTATCGAAATTTTATAATATGGCTCCAGGAGACGTACAATTTGGTAATTTGGAATAGAAGGAAGAGGACATTTCTATTGAATGAATATCTGCGTTGGCCGGAAAATCCAAGGCGTAAAGGTCGACAACATTTACTGCATGATTATTGCCTCTTCATCAATATCTAAGATACAAATTCAAAATTCCACATTGTGCATGTACATGTTGCGAATAAAGATCTACCTCGTGTTACCAACCACACAGAAAGGTTCTAGTAGAAAATATGATCAATGCGTTTATTATCTTAATCATCATTGTTTAAAGGACTCTCGCAAAATATACACCGAGAATATATCATTATAATATAATGATATATTCTCGGTGTTATAGCCTATATTGTCCATATTGTGGTTGCAACGCAGCCACCAAATAGACTGACCCAGGGGTGCGTTATTTCACGGTCAAATTGTCGCTAACCCAGAATGGCGAGAATAATTGCCGGCATACCGACTTGGTGAAAGTAAGCGGGAAATTGAGCTCTTTTACACGCGTCTTGCCTGGGGCGATGGGTCCAACCTGCAGGGTCCCAAACAATGCGCCAAAAGTTAACCGTGTGCACATCGTGCGCACCGTTGTGCTACAGTGTGCGCTATCGTGCACCAGAATTTGTGCGATTCTGCATAGAAGTGTGCGCCTTTGTGCACACTAATCAAGTTGACAAATAGTTAACTATATTGCAAGAGTTTAGTGTATATGAACGCATGTGTTTTTATAATTTATATATAATTTCTTGGCTAAATTAGAATTGTGTAAATTTGAAGAGGTTAAATACTCCAAATTCGTAAATTTAAATTATACACTGTAATAACACCCCCTGAGCCTGAAGCCACTATGTAATTTTGTTGAGAAATATTTTTCAATTAGAAGACAAATTCGCCTTTAGTGTCAGTTATCTAGTGTGATATTGATGGAAGGCGGTAGCTAATAGAATACACCACAGGGCTTCATTAATTGGCTTTAGTCGCAAGTTATTGTCGGGACGATTGTCGGGCCAATTGTCGGGCCAATTGTCGGGACGAGTTCATAGAAAACACAACCTGGCGCTGCCCTCAGGGAAAAACGCTTTGTAACCAGATGCTCAACAAATAATTAAGAAGTCTCATCATGCACGGTACACTTGTTGCTCGGAAAGATACATTGTTCTCAAATAAATGATTTAGAAAACATAAACTAACCCATCAGAGCCAACTGTTACATCTTAATGGACTCAGGAGTCGCATTGAGTTGTATTTCTGGACAGAATAAAGAATTGCAAGTGGGCGTTTTGTCGTTAATTTGTGAGTGAATGACTGTCAAATAAACATGACTCGACTTAACTTTTTTTTAAAACAACTACACAGGAAATTGATATTTCCGAAAACGGCGACACATGGCGTTTGAACTACACTTGTGTTTTATTTCAAAGAAGAAATTACTGTGCAGATTATAAAAGTCAGGTATAATATTGCAGCATGGATATACATTATCAAGTAATTCATCAATTCATTTTTATTTGACTATAATTTGATTACCTTCAGGTACTTATTTATGATGATCTTATTATTCAACTTTGTATCAAGTGTATTGTGAGTCAGTTGCAGTCCCGCACCTAATTTGATGCCAGGATGAAATTTGAAATAGTTAATCACTAAGAACAAATGAATTAACTTTTAGATAGTTATGTCTCTGTGTGTTTAATCTACTACCAGGAATCTACAATAAAACTCAAGTATTTCAACGTTGCTACGGCAATTCAAAAAGTTGACAGAACCCGCCTTGTATATCCTATACGTTTTGGTACAGCCACGTTCAAATTTTAATATAATATGATACATATAATTACATGTATGTATACGAATGGCTAAGTAACTGGCCGTCTCCTGATTTATTATGACCTCTGGTGATGACCGTTTACTGTCCCACGCTGGGATTCCACATGAAGTCTCCTAATTAGTCGCTCAGAGCACACCATCGTTGACCTCCATTAATTAATGAATATTTCATTAATTGGCGGTTCAACGCTAATTAGACAACCCATCCTCCCTAAATACCCATTGCACGCAATGAACTGGAGTGGGCCGATAAAGTTAACATAATGTATAAGTTATGTGTCTGAATTAACCAGTGGAGTTTGAAACAGATGCTGCGTGGGTACGATAAATTGTGTTCTGCTGGTGGGAAAGTCGTGGAAAGCAGCTGCTGGGTTTTTGTATGGCTCTGTTCATTGTTTTTTCTGTTTATTGTTATTCGCGATAAGTGGATTTATAAATAATAAATGTGGCATGTGTGACAAATCAGGGACAGATCAACATGTCACATAGTGAATGGCATGCATGGTTTGTGGTTATTATCTTATTCACTATGCAGTATTTTATATTATGCAATATGTATGACTTAAATATTACGTAGCAAATAAAATGATGTTTTGTAATTTGATTATGTACATTATATATTTTCTATCTAATATCGTTGGACACTTGGAATCTGGCAATAATTGCATGTGATCTCATGTCAATAACATATTTTTTCAAAGTTATAATTTTAATTTCTGTAGAAGGTTGAGAACTGAAGATGTAGGTTGTAATGAAAGGGAAAGCAAGCAGAATAATCTTTGTAAACATTTATACATTTATAATAATTATACTGGCGTGTCTTCTTTTTAAAATAAATATGTCCAAACGATATATGATATTATATGACTTCCCCCAATGTTCTGAATAATGCAGCATTACGTGTAAACATGCAATATCCTCCAAATCTAAACAACCCCCCCCCCCCAACCACAACCCTCCCAACAATATCAACAGAGTAATGACCATTCAGAGTGAAAGCCAACGTCATAAACCCAATTTTAGAGCACATCTGCGATTTTAAGGTGTCCATAATAAGGCGTTGCTAATATCCAAAGTGTCCCCCCTCATGCAACAATTAACTTCTGAAACCAATCGTGTCAGACCAAGTGAAAGCCAAGTCAGCAATAAATAGTTCATTTATTCTAAACGCACCTCATCGACTCGCCATAATTATCTGCTTAATTTGTGTACGCGTGTTATTATGCACACTTCCCGGTGACGTCCCCGCGTTATCGTTTGTAAACTGGGCCCCCGGGGCAGGGGGAGAAGTGCTATTGGCGTGGGGATATTTTAGGATGGGTTTGAAAGCGTTTGGGGGATGGTTTTAGTGGTGGGAGGTGGGGATGGGGGTCACTTGCATAAAAGTGTATAAATGGAGATCATGCATGAAAATATATTAAGTTGAAAGTTGAATTTATTTGTAATTGCGCGTGTGTGTTTTCCTTTGACTTGTTCAAGGCGGCAAAGAAAGATGGACAAAGAAAACTCTGTGATTGTGTGATTGTGTGTGTTATTGTGTGTGTGTGTATGTGTGTGTGTGTGTGTGTGTGTGTGTGTGTGGGTGTGGGTGTGTGTGTGCAAGTGTGCGCGCGTGTGTGTGTCCGTAACTGTGTCATCACTGTGTTCACTGTGTGTGATTTTGTGTGATTTTGTGCATGATTGTGTGTTCGTTTGAACAGTAACCTGTGGTTTTGAATTTGAATCTCATCTCACCACGTAAAATAATGCCCATGCTACCACATAGTATTGGGACCGTTATCCCAGCCATAACGACATACCCCCCCCCCCCCATCCCTGCCCTCAACATCCTATTGTTGTTTTCATTGTAATCCCTTGAGGTCATATTCAAACCCTGATGCAGTTCCGTGCAAATTGCATTTCTACAGCGATTTGACATAACACCTCCGAAAATGAGATCATTATTTCCGCGCCAACGTTAACAGCAAGGAAAGGTGTGTCGAATCACAAATTTAACTTGCCCTTTTAATTAATCGACCGCTTTGCTTGCAGCCTGTATTTGATTGATAGTGGTCGTTTTTTGATCTGCGGCCTTGATTTGGTGGCTTGATTGAGTGACTTGATTGAGTGATACGGGTTGAGGGGTGGGGTGTAGGGTGGGGGTGTTGGGGATGGTGTTACACCCTTAGGTCATACTGGGGGTAGGGGTGACTGGAATCACTTCACTACAGATGGTAGAGTGTAATTAAACATTTGTTGACTGGCACCACAAAGGGCAATTCGCTACTTTATGTGCTGTGAGCGGGCATTTTAGGGGAAAGGCTGGCTGCAATAAAGATATTTTCCTCACTGATATTGTTTGAAGGTCAGAACAAAACGCACCAAGAGATGTGGCTATTAGATATTGTTGATGAACTGGAGTGTAGTAAAATATGTTTAGCATTTCGCTTTTCCTTTTTTTGATATACAAATATAAGGTTAGCCAGTTATTTGTAGATGTTTTACAGACATGTTCTACAGCCTCTTACATACCGTATCATTGTATAGAAGGCTGGAGAATATGATCATATTGATTCGACTTCCGTGTTGGTAGGACTATGCAGAAGATCGAGGCTCACTTCCTCCTTCAATATTCAAAATATTTCAAATCTGGGCAAGTGATCATATTCTTTTCTTAAGCTGTCTTATTCAGAGATGCAGGTTTTAATACTCAATGATGAACACTGTCCAGACCCTCTTTTAAGAATATTGATCCAAGATGCATTGTTACTTCTCAATACAATTGTGCATGTGTCAGGAGGTCAAGGGGTTTATCATCTGTATTCTATAAATGGGAACATAGCTTACAGTACACAAAGGCCTTTGCATGTAACAAAAGATGTATGTAATTTTGAAAAAGCCACTCAAATCTCATGCATACATTTGGTGCTTCTTATTTCCGTGTAATCCATGAATTCTTAAAAGCGTATTACATTAGATACACATTTTTAACCCCAACCTCAGGTATCACCATACTTTAAACTTTACAAGGGGGATAATAATGCCTGCAGTAGACTATCAGTTGCAGTAGAATAACAGTAACATGCACCGGTCGGCATTTTACTTACCCAAGTTTACCATTACACACGCCGATAAGCCGAGCGATAATGAGGGCAATTACAGGCACACTCAGCACTGAGGGAGTCTTCATCCGGGCACCTGACTGCGGGCCGTCCCCGCCAGGCGGCGCTTTGATCGGCTAACTCCAAAGGGGCCCTGAAGATGGCGCTGTCAGCGGCGGGTGATGGAACGCTCTCCAACATGGCGGCGATGGGGATCGCGGCCATTTGCAGTGATTGACTCTATCGCCTCAACTTGTCCGACTTGTAGAGACTCGAGTCAAAGACCCGACCCCTATGCCTCACATCTTTTTCCGATTGAACTTG
Organism: Lepidonotus clava; assembly: GCA_936440205.1. NCBI lineage: Eukaryota > Metazoa > Annelida > Polychaeta > Phyllodocida > Polynoidae > Lepidonotus > Lepidonotus clava. The sequence continues at coordinate 38,136,297 of OW387145.1, forward strand.
GGAGTTTTCAATGGTTATTTATTTGCTTGGTTTCTCGGGTGATCTTTTTCCTATTGAACTTAGGACTTTTCAATGGTTATTTAATTGTGTGGTTTCTCGGGGTAATCTTTTTCCTTTGATTGAAGTGGTGGGATTTTCAATGGTTGTTTATTTGTTGGTTTTGCAGATAAGCTGCTGGATAAATGGTTGAACTCGATATGTCACATGGATTGGTTGAATGCTGACTAAAAAGGATGTAAAACTGCACGTTCACAGTTTGCACATCCACAGTTTACAGCGTTCCCTCTCATTCAGCAAGCATAGCCTATATGGCCCAATAACGAATCGGATGAAACTAGTTGAGTTTTGATTAATATTATTGCATGAAAAGGCGAGTTGTTAGAGCCCGCCAGAGACCTTTAATGTCCAGCCGTTTATGTAGGATTTTGGAAAGGGAGGTCAGCATATTGGTTAAGTACTAAAATTATGCAAGTTTACACGCATGCATACATTAATTGTTTTCTGTTTATCTAGTTCAACCACCAAAAGTTGTGAGGGACATTGCTGCCCCCTCTCCCCACTAGATCCACCCCAAATATCATCTTTCTGAATGGTTTTTTTTTTCAAGAGATCTTTAGGAAAATGGAAAGGTAAATTTCAGAAACTTGAAGTATAGGCCTAGGCCTATACACAAACAAGATGCTGGAACCCATCTGCCTGTAGAGGCACAATGCTTCTGGAAAAAAATTGATATACATTTATATTTATATATGTATAAAGAAACAGGTGTTATACAGTGATGATGAGTCACACCATGGAGAGTAAAATAGAAGAGGGAAACTCTGACACTTATACTATTATATATGACACTTGGGAGTCACAAAAAGACACTCATGGTCATTATAGGTATATAGATAAAGTTCGTTTTTGAGTTACCAAGAAAAATGAATTATTACTCTTGTTTTCTAACTTATCACTTTTTATATCGATAGAAAGAGCACTGTATAGTAAAACTGTTTGAATATTTAAATGTTAGATAAAGATAGCCTTTAAAAAATCTAGGTGGTGATACGTTTAAGCGTCTACTTTATTTCATCTTCTGAATTCAGTCAGATTTTCTGACACCTACTCTGTCGATGGTGTGGGATAGCGTTATCTTCTCTCTTACCCCCATTCAGATATACCTTAGAAAAAAACACCCCTTCTCACTTTCAGCCCTCTCACCTTCAGACCAATTGGCGCCGCGTGGACGGGGGGTTGAGTGGGGGGTCGGGGGGTCCGGACCCCCCCTTTAATGACCCCACACACCGTCTCTGTCATCAAAATCAACCCCTAAGTGAAATCCCCGCCGCAAGTGGTGTGCTGTCGAAAAACCTGAAAATTAATTCCCCCTACCCCGCCTCCCCCCGACCACCGACCCGTCAATTTAACCATTAAACCCGGGGCAAATTGATACAGCCGAAAATGTGGAATTAATATGCTGCTCCCCTCCCTCAGGTTGGAGTTTAGACGACCACCACCTGCCGAATTAGGGGTTGGTGGTCGAGGTGTCGTCCATATTTTGTCGGGAACCCCGTGGTTTCGCAGACAGGGTGGCACCTAGGGGGAAACCTATAATAAGGACGCGCTCCCCCAAAAGGAGCAAATTTGCCGGCGTTGGTGGATGGGAGGGAATTACAAGCAAGGCATGCTGTGAGTGAATGCTGACACCCTCTTGTCCTCCTTAAAATATAAAATATACACCCTTATAAGTATAGCTCTCACCCCCCTGAGTCTCCCTTCTGGCTCCAAGGTTGCACCATACTGACGTATCAAGTGTCACACCTAGAGTGAAACATGTATCATTATTAGACCAATTTCAAAACATTTAGAACCCAGTAGTTACCTCTTTTAAAAGTTACACATTCTGCAATTGACGGTTAAAGTTTTTTTTCAAAAAAAAGAAGAAAAGAAGTGAGTGATTCTGCTTCAGTACAAAGTAGTTTCAACTAACAAAAAGAACGCTTTTTTTTTAATCGTAATTCTAAGGTGTGCTTTCCTCAGTGACTCCGTCTGCAAGGGATATTGTACATATCAGTAGCTATTTAAATGCATGCATGCAATATATGTCAAAATTTAAATGAGGTAGTTATATAAGTAATATGGGCTAGTGACTTTAAGTATACTTCCAAAGCAGAAACAATCTATAGACCCTTTTCAATAGTGTTGCATCCTGCTACTAGATATGGTTGAACCGGTGAATTGTATTATTGGTTTCAATGGAATCCTGCTTTAAGTATTAAATACAAGGCGTCTACATAAGAGGGTCCACGTCACTGCGCAGACTCACAAGAAAGGTGTATACAGAACATTATAATATATACATGTGTGTGGCCAAGCGGCGTCCACTGCATCCAAATAAAATTAACATTTCCTCCCAATTTTATCCAGATTGATTCTTCACCTAATGCTGTCCTCCTCCATCCTAACATTGACTTAATCCCGTTCACACCTCCCACCTGCGGGTCGTTAGGGGGGTCCTCCAGGGTCAGGGGTCAGTCTCAGTAATGGTCAGTTCACTCCAGGGGGCCACACCGGCGTCCGGCGGCCATGGGGGTGAGTGGGCCCTAATCGTATAGCCTCGAGAATCAATTTGTGTAAACGGCATGCATGTAAATCAAATCACACACGTTCTCCCAGTGGCAAGAACTCGCCCTTGGACACGCCCCTTATGGTGGGTTGTGACGCCTTAGTTTGTCAGGTTGGGGGAGGAGGGGGGGGGGGCTGCCTCATTATAAGAAAATGCTATAGATCTTTTTTTTCTGAGAAAAATCTCCCACAAAAAACAATAGGGGAAGAGAGGGCAATCTTCTATCCACCAGGAAATTCCGTCTTTTTATCAAGATTTTTAATATTACAATTTGAAAATTTACAATTTTTGTGATAAGGAGCCTACGGGCATTTAGGAAAGAATCCTTACTTATGCTATAGACCTATTTTGAAGCCAGGCTGTGTGCAAAATTGTTGAATACGCAATATTAATATTTGTCAATAACCTATGGTAAAAAATTCAGAGTTTCTCAATCCTATTTAACCAGAATCTTTCACAGCCATAGACAACAACTTGATCAAACGACATCCTTCTAGCACCGCACCCCTCAAACTACCCCCTACACCTCCCCCCAACAACACCTCCCATCCGCTGGTCATGGTCAGTCTTACCGCCAAAAGCTGGTGTAAAGTGTTGATGGCCGGCAGGTCACCAGGGATCAGCGAAAGGTTAGATTAGTGACCAAATTGTAGTAACAAGAGGAGGGGCAGTATGCTCCAGTATGCTTTGAAGGGCGCCTGATGAAAAAGGGCCTGAATCAGGGGATATCTGTTCAAAATACCCGGGATTTATTAACTGTGTTTGATCTCGTAAACATTTTGAACAAGATGAGGCCCATGTGGGTATATTATTTATTTATTAAATTTTTTTTTTAAAGGAGCCTTCCATTCAGTATATATACTCATCGAGTGAGGGGGTGGGGCGGGGTGGGGGTTGAAGTTTTTGAAAGTGCGTGTTTTCCTAGGAGTTGGGGGTTGGGGGTATGCCATTTCTTGAAATTATGCATATACATACTTAATAGAAGGCCCCTAATTGTAAAAAAAAACTATCATGTTTATTGTAATATCTTTTTCAATTGTGGACAAAAAAGGATGTTTTTCTAAAAGAAAATCCTCATCAAAATAGTGTTGTTGGTAATGCCGTCGAGGTGCGGTTATTGACTTGTTAATATGCTGGTCACGGTACTTTGAATGATATAAAAATACAATTCTGACCTAAATCAAGATCTCCTTTCAATTCCTTGTGGCAACATCTTATCTTAATTCATTAATTTGCGTCAGCGCTTTTTTCCCCATACAGCCGTCAATACACACAATCGCTTCGTGATCTTAATAGCAATTACTCTTTTTTTTTTATCAAAGCCAACCGACATTCGTTTTCAAATGTAGGAATTATTGTCCCTTCCCAAGAGGGATTGGTGTTCCGTTGTCGTTTAAATGACAGAGAAATAATGAGCCATGTGCGAAGATCTTAACCACTGATAAGACCCCTTTATTTCGCCACCGTTCGGAAGGTTTATAGCAAAGAGGTGAGCAATTTATCTGTAAGTGATAGCATCTTGAATCCGTTAACAAATGATGCTGTTTTTGCCATACAACAACACGGCGGCAGGCCAGCATTCCCGCGTCATTTTCCGTGCTCTTTTGTAATAGTTTCACACGTCGAGGCATCAAAAACAGACCTCAATGCTCCAGGTGAAGATTTAGTACTGATGGTCAGACTAGATGTACAGGTACTGGAGTCACATTGCCCTGGCTGACAGGGTATCACTGCCCGGAGAGATAAGGTGGGGCATGGGGGACATAACATAACACCATCTCGGCCTGGAGATGAATGTTTCCTGTAGCTACAAGCCTCTCAGGTTACAGGAGGAGAGGATCCACCCTCCCATTGGAGGTGAAAGGGGGTACTTCCTACGTTCTGTTAAGGTAGGTATCCAGAAATGGAACTCAGAAGCCCATCCTTTTTTAATGTACTCTATACATGATACTAGCCCCTATACTTACAATTCATTATTATCACTATGTCAGTTACACACTGCAGCATATATATATATATATATATATATATATATAACATATATATAGACAGCAACATGGGACATCTTTTGGATGCATCTCCTGAAAATTGTTCATTGGTATAGAAACATTATGGCAGTATTTATCATTTTATTGGTTAATCATATTTCTAAAACATATTCAGTCTAAAACGCTTACCCAAGATTTCACAAAGTCTGGCTTATTCTAAATCATAACTGTTAGAGTTATGGGATGATCACATGGACCAAACTGTCAGACCATATATAACGTTTTTACGTTAAGAAATACAACATATCTATTTTCCACTAGGCTGGGGTGTGTTTTCCCTACCAAGTGCACCCTTCCAGCCCCCCTTCGTCCACCAATCCCTTATTGTGTTACCTCAAAGAGGTGTAAAACTATGTCCTCCATAGTGACTGATAAGGTAAGGGGAGATAAGATCTACCACCATTTGAATGCTGTAGGCAAAGATGAATCTGTTATCAATGAGCCTATAATTAAAGGCCCTATATTCTAGACAAATGTACCCAATATAGAGTTGTTGACATCAAGGCATGTATATTACTATACTTTAAATGGCCCCATGGGGAGGAAAGGATGCAATTCATCAAATATAGGATAGATAACGTTCTCCTGTTTCTTAACTAGAACGATTGAGAAAATTTCTTTGAGAAATATTGCTATGTAATTAATACTATTGATCTACTTTATTAGGTCCAATATAATATTATATTGTATTGATCTTGATGTACATACTCAAAATTTACACCTGAAATGTTTATTCACTACACTTTATCATTGTAATATCACCGAAAACCAGGGGCAACCCTGAAGTGAATTACTTAATAAACAATTAAAAAAAAAAAAGCAAAAAAACTTACTGTACAGCATCATCTTGAATTTCCCTAACAATTAAATTGAGAACTGCTACACCACCATTATCTTGTTGGTTGAGGGGGTGCCATGCAGCTAGTGGTTGCTTCTCTCAGCTTCTTGTGGTTAATTTTCTTCCTTTTGGCCATCAACAATTGAATTACAGAAAAAAGTGAAAGAGTTTGCGAAAAAAAGAACATTACAAGTAAACTCAAGTGAATTCATCACAAATGACCTCAAATTTATCTTAATACATATAATTATACTTAAGACCCACCGTCGCAAAACCTCGTATATGTACAGGTAGACAATAAATATCCATGCCAGTACACCAAATAACAACCATTAAACACACCTACAACCTGATAACACCACCCACCCTCATATCTTGTCTAATGACTACCTCCAGGACACCCCAGCAGGTACATGAGTAGTCACACTCAAGGTGTGCACCCCCTACTGACGCCTATAATCACACCTGCTGCGCCTAGGCAGGCCTAAGGCTGTATTCCACCAGGTGATTTTAATTTTGATTTCGCAAAAATCGACATTGGTAGTAAGAGCTAAACCTAGTCATATTGCATATCATTAGAAGGGATTTTAAATTCCCTTTCGAATGATATGTAACATGCATGGATTCCTGACTAAGAAAATGAAATTTTCTAAATTTTAAATTTGTATGTTAAAAACATCGCCTAGTGGATTATAGACTGTAGCTGTGTGACGTTTTCACACACTGTAGGTAGACAGTGACGGGGTGTTATGGCGGTGGGATCAACACCCTGGGTACTGGGATCTCTGATCACAGATTAGACAAGGTGTGAGAGGTTGGTCCGTGTTACTGGGGACTCTGGGAGATTGGGTTACCATGTGAGTTGTACAGAGGTAGATACAGGAGTTCAGAAAGGGGCGACTGCATACAGACTAATTTAAGTACTAAAACGGACTACTTTCCTCCTTATATCAAACTCAGACATAAAAACAACCATATAATATTACATATCTTTAGCTAATTTTAGTTAAATACTTTGAATATCCAAACCATTATAGTGGCATCACATACTACTTCCAGTAATAACCAATCTAGTTCCGGTCCTTCTGATTGGCTGAATCGAGACCCTCATGTCCTGTTTAGATTGAGGAAAAATTATGTTCCAGATAACCGACATTCCCCTACAACCAGGACACACAGTACTACCTTATATAATATAGAGGCACAAGCGACCAGTGAAAAAACAGTTCTTCCCAGACGGGGAATCGAACCCCGGCCGCGGCGGTGAGAGCGCCGAATCCTAACCACTAGACCACCTGGGAACTGGTGGAAGATGGAAAAAAGCGAGTAGAAATAATAATTCGGTATTACTTTCAAGACAAGATATAAAAGAAAATTAGCAATTCATGTGGCCAAATTATTATACTGACAGCTAATACTTATAGAGGGACCCCTTCAGACTAATATGATAATTTTCAATTAACAAAATCAAAGAGTTCTGAGGTATCTTAGCTTACCGTACGAGAGGAATTATGTCATGAACCTATTAATTTTGATTTGCAGTTAGAATAATATATTTGCTCCTATTAACCTGTATCTAAAAGCAACGTTTTGTGAGTGTACCTATGGCCACCGCCCTTATCGTACTTGAGTGGACAAGATATGGGTTTGTAGATTCCTGATAACGTGAATGGGATGGGCAGGGATCCCACCTGGATCCAATATCTGGTCTCACATGTTCCCCCTAGGCCTGATATCCGCCGACATCACTTAGAATCCGTTTTCAGGCCTCTTAGTCCGAGCAGCTCGGCGGGGGGGGGGGGGGGGCAACTCAGTTATACTCTACGAGCATATCTTTGGTTGGTCGGTGAGCAGCTCAAATATACTCTCCAAGCATGTAGTTTGTTATCTTACTCCAAGCAGCTCGTGGGTAGGTGTTTTGTGGTGGAGGTAATTATACTGTTTAATCATGACTTTTGTCAATACCATTGAAATAAAGCTGCAGAGCTATGGGGTTGTAAATAGTGCCTGTATCGTCATTGGCGGATCCAGGGGGGACGCAGCAGAAGCGCCCCCCCCCCCCTCCCTCCCATTTATTTTGGGTCCAAAATCGACTTTTTTTAAAATGTAAAACTGGCAGCTTGGAGGGGTACCGGGACCCTTTTTGATATAGGCGTCCCCCCTTTTCAAAATTTCTGGATCTGCCCCTGATCTTTGAATCCAGACTAAACATTGCTTAGTGGAGGTATTTTACAGTACCTTTTTTGCAAGTAACTTTTGTGATTTAACCAGTTTTTGTCAGTTTAATCCGAGTAAGTGTTTGGTTTTAATCCTTTTTCTTTTTACAATCTGAATTCATGAGAGTTGGGTCTTAACTAGAGTTTTCCAGTTTAACTGAAGATAAGTCTTTTTTTATCATCTTCTCTGGTAGTGGACGCTGATTGGCTGTGAGGTGGGCGTGGTCAGGTGCTGCCCCCTATCAGGTGAGGGATACGTCACACCCTGGAGGAGGTGATCACCAACAGGTCTGCCACCTCCTGTAGGGTGTGTATGTGTTGGGGGGGGGGTTACTTTGTTTATAAACAAGTGGCTTCGCCAGGCAAATAAAGCACTGTCAGGGACAAAATCCCTTCAGGATTCGAACCCACAACATAGGTGTTTGGAGGGGGTTGCTAACCCTCACACTATAAAGCCACTTAGAGGATAAGAGAAGAACTAAATAATGGTTTAAAAAGCTGTTCAACAACAACCAAATGGATTGGCTTGTAACAGTCTATTTTGCTGGTTCTTGGTATGGCCTGAAAAATTTCAGTGTGTAGACTGTAACATGTGGAAGGACATCATTTTAGAAGTAGTAGGGTAAATAGAGAACAGGTAATCTCAGTTTACGTCAACATTTAAGTGAACCATGAGGTGTATTTCTGATCACTTCCTGGTTATGTTCTGTGACCATACGTCCTTGGGTAGTCTGTTGATGGTTGAATTTGCACATGACAGTTAGGGGTCTTTCATTTATACATATGCATCAAGGGGGGGGGGGGGTCCGAGATTTTTGAAAATGTACGTACGTACTAGATGGAAGGCCCCTTACGGTATTTTACATGATGATGATTGTTGAAATTTAACGTCCATTCAGCAACTTTTCAGCTATATCAGGACCACTCACTTTGTGGACTTCCAAGTCTATAATTGTATTTATGGGGGTGAGAATGGCGGCAAGGCAAGCTGGTCTAACAGGTAGGTACCAGGAACTGAATACAGGCTATAGACACGTGCAATGCCAGCATGCTGCCCTAGCATGCTGCCCACTAGACCACCCCGCCCCCTGTATTTTACATGAGGCAGAAACTCACCAAAACAGAACATATCAAGAACCAAACCAGAACTAAATAGAACTTTAATACAATGCTGTAATAATGTTGCCTGTTTGCTTCAGTACTTTTGAGAAGTGATACCCTTCCCCAGGCAGGGACAGCCATCCTTCAGCAAAGAAAGACCCATCCACTTAGACATTAGAAAAAGAGTATTGCATTTGAGCTTCGTCTATAATATTATTTGTAACACAACATTTTTTTATTCTGATTCTATCTTATATATGTAGTCTATATACCTTTCTAGTTACGTCATTTAAACATCTTTAGTGTCTTTTCATTAGTTATATTATTGAAAAAATGTGAAACCCTCTTCAATTGACTTCAAGGTTCGGCCAATATTCAATAGAAGATTTCTTTTCAATTAACTGATCATAAGTTGATATTAATTACCAATATGGGCCTATTCAAAAATTGTCACTGACTTTTTGGCAATGACTCTATTACACACCTGTGATCAAGCCACAAAGGATATTAGAGGTGGGATATGGGGGCACCCTCAAAATTTGATAAACCAATTACATACTAAACTCGATGGGCTTGTTAACAATGGTTTCAAATGATGTAGGGGATTTGATAAGGCTTTAATTATATGCTTCACACCCCATATCATAAAACAGATATTCACACCTATATTTATGGCTTATTTGATGGCGTCACCTGCATACTAAACAAACATATCAGAATTTGACAATACTTCAGAGTCCACATATTGTACTTCAAAGGATTAGCCTTCAAAAAGGTATCACGATCCATTTCTCACCCTTCATCCACTGAAAGGTCTTCATTAGAATGCACTATTAAATAATTGAAAAATGTTCAACACTTATTCGACCCTCACTGCTTTTGATCAAGCTGTCAGATTCTACTTGAAGCTATTTGAGTGCACTCAACCAAAGCCAATAGGCTAAAGATGAACACTTTTGTCACCAACAAAGCTTTTTAAGCTGTCTTTATTCACCACCGAGTGCGATTGACACGTCACATAATTTCAAGCCAACCATTTGATTTTTAAATAGCCTTCTCTATATAGCCCTTTGAGTTGGATTTGCGTGCCTTTTAAATGTGCATGATCTCTATTGCTTTGGTGTGCTGTAAATTGCTTAGTGGAACACCATTTTTTGAACTATTTTTTTCCTCAAACTAGTGGTCTATAGGTATACCATTACCCCATACTGTTGAAGTGCGATAATTTCATTCAGTTTTTACTTGACAGCCTGCGACAGCCCTTGATCAGATGAGTTTACATAGAACTACAAATACAGAGGGGTTACAATTAATGTATAGACCTCAGAAGTGGTTATCAAGGCCTAAAGGGGGAACCCATTGAGAGATTCAACTGAAATTCTGCCGAAACTGAAAATCTAACACTGTTAGTTGTTGTTGTTCAATTGATAAAATTTTCAAATAATTATACGTCTGGTCGCATCAAGCAATTGAGACAAAATCTTCTGGTGGTTTTCGAAGATTTCCGATCGCTTCAACGGCAAAATCTGACCAGAAATTAAGTTAAATCACTCAGTGGATTCCCCCTTTGCACAACACATAGCTGATAAAACTTTGTGTGTCTAGATCTGGCATTTTGATGATCACAAATCGAGAACAGTCCATCCACCCCCTTACCAATCATCCCTCCAAAGCTTTGTATATATCCATCTTTGTATACAACAATTCTAAGCTATCATTGTAAGGCTCCCAGCGTTGGGACAGGACTCTTTATGGGAGTATCTGTGCTTCCCAGGGGATCAGGAGTCAAGTCCTGCTATCAGAGAATGATCTAGGTCCCTTAGCCCAGTCCTCTTTCAGTTCACAGCTTGCCCAAACACACCCCTACCTCCATGGCTACCTTTGATTACCGACAAACCTCCAGGTAATTGCTACCTTGGGTAATTGCATCGCGACAAGCTTGTTGCCAAGCCTCAGCGAATCAGAAAGGCTCTTTCAAAGTCTTTCGGTGTAGCATCCCACCAGTCGTGCATAGTGTTAAGTTCGTCTCACACTGTGAGATTAAGCACCTTAAACCTTGTTGGAGAAATTCCTCCTCTGTCTTGAAGGATGAATTTCCTATTCTATATCCTGATTTTTGGAATTGTCAAAAGTATTGGATGTGGTCGTATGTTTTTCAAAATTACAAGTTTCATGTATATATGATGCAATAACTTTAGATTTCCCTGAAAAAAAATAGGTGCATATGGGGGAATCATTTTTCTTTCTATAATTCAACAATTTTGATTTGTAATTTATTCACCCTAGTGTTTGCAATGTTATGTCTATAAGTTTCTGTTCTATCTCTTATTCCGTGTAAGCTTTTGTTGCTTCATCATCATATAACTGCAATTCATACTAATTCCACAATCGTCCAGTATGTAGCAGCCTCAGAAACCTCAAGAGCGCCGCGAGAGGGCGCGTTCTGTGCAGGTCACGTGAACAATGGCGGCCAAATGTCGTCTGCAGCTCCGTTTTCCCGCCGCCCCTATCTGTGCAGCGTTCCGTGGTCGGGCACGATTAAAAGCACCATAATTACCTGACATATTGTTACAATGTATCGAATTTCCAGTATTAATTCTCCCGACAAGACGGTGTCCCGTCACCAGGCTCCATCTTCTATAGGGAAGGTGATATAAAAACCATAGACTTGCCACCTCGTCCTTGATAAATATTCTATTTTTTGTGACACCAGAAGTGGTAATGTATATGTATGTGGTCAGAGTGTCAGTATATAAGTTTGATCTTACAGATTAATTCGTCGAATAATTTATCACTATGTGTCACTATTTTTACTGGTGTACTCCATCAATCGATATGTTTTAGGCAATCTGATCAATCGGTTTGCACTGTAATGATTATACCTTTTCAGCTGATAGCTTCTAAATCCAATACTTATTTACTTAGTTCTCGTAAACAATTGAGGTTTATCTTGAAGTTCATAAAACACATAGCAAGTTGTCTCAATAAGTGTCCTTATTTCTGAAAATAGATTAAACCGGTGAAGGTGTTTGCTATCTTTATTCAGAACTGCTGTACGATGGATAGGCGGGTGAACAATTCTCCACTATTATTAAATTGAGAAATCTAGTTTGGATTTAAAAGTCTTTTGAAAGCCACAACGCAACATCAGCATTCTGCATTAAACTGAAACAGGAAACATTTGCATTTCTAATGAATGTACTTTATTATGTATCTATATAGTGTATTTTATACAGACATGAAAATTGAAATACATCTACATATATCATATAACACATAATTATTTAACTTGTTACATCTAATCATTGCATAATTATGAAAACTATACTTTGTTCACATCATCATATACCAAACATTTCATGTACTTACTCGGAAGATCACATTTATGCGAGAATGGTTTAAGACATAAATGATATAATAAATATCCTCCAACTCCCGACCTACAATTTCAGTCACAATCACAAAATTGGCCCTTTCTTAACCAGCAGACCTATAGGACAAGAAACCATTATTCTCAGTGTTGCCCTTCGAATCTTAGATATCTTTGGCAGAGACCTTGTATGTATATATAGGATATATCAAGACTGGAAAGCTTCTCTTTGGGCCTATGTGCTCATTCCCCTAGTGGCTGGTTGGAACCAACCTGGTGAGGATCTGAACATTACCTTTGTATATTTAGCACCTCACAGGTCATTTTTACCATAGGCATAATGGTCAATTCAAATCCAATCCAACCAGCACCTAGGTGGCAGGCCTGTAGTGCATAACAGGTTCCCCTCTGGCTTTCCAGTCTCGATATAACCTATATATACATACAAGGTTTCTGTCTTTGTGCAAAGAGTGTAGAATCCAACATATCTGTGCCCTTTGGACCACTTCTCATCATGGATATTTATCATGGAATCCCATCCTCCTTATAAATGATAAGTTTGACTTCCCAGGCAAGCATGTTGCATTATTATAATGTTCCTGTAATCTTCTATGTAGTTCTGTTGTGGTTCTTTTTACATTATTTTGATTACATTCAACAAAGTCTATAGAACCTAACATTTTTATGTTGCACTCTAACATTATTGTAATATTCTAGTGACGTTCTTTCACTAAAAGACAATATTATCATGACATTCTGTATTAGTATGGTCTTAACTTCACTAAACTGTAATGTTATTATAACACTCTATTTTGGTACGTTAAACCTATCGTAAATTAACATAACTGTTACATGGAAATTTAAAAGTAACCGACTGACTTAACAAATATGGTCAGAGAGCATGCCTATTACACCGCTTCTTGCCTGGGCCATTCTCCATTTTACGGTTCCCCGATACAGGCGATTATTCCACGTGACACCGCAGAGCCAAAGCAGTCTCTGGCCTATCCTTTAGCATTGGGGGTACTCTTCTCTCATCAATATCTCAGGAACTGCTGGAGATTTAGCCTTCATTTTTCAGTATATCATTGACCAGTTATATATCTTGTCAAAAATAACTCATTTTACCTAAGTGAACGTGGATTTTGTTTGCAAGATCCTGCCAGCATAGGACCGGAAACTGCGGCAAAATGCCGAATCGCGAGGGATTATGGGGAATCGTAATAAGGCAAAAGCTTGTTTTCTGTTGAAGAAAGAATCACTTGGCAAGTCGGGGGGTGGGGCAAGTCTATCCTAAAAGCAGTCTGCGCCGACTCCAGCAGACCGGAACCACTCGCCACCCCCTGTCCAGGTACAAGCACCCCCCATTCACCTGGAGTAATTGATCGCGTCCACAGAGCCCCTCTCCCCCCACCTTAAGCCTTGCAGCTGCCTTTGAAAACTGAGCCTCACCTTTGACAGTAATAAATACACAATCAGACACTATCAAACGCACTACCCCCATCATTTGTCAGGCGACAATCGTCCGACAAAAACGCTTATCACGACGGTGTCTCTGACTCCATTGAAAAGCGGGCTCGCGTAAGTTATTCGAGTAAATAATCTAATTTCAGGGGCCACTTTCGCCAATCCAACCAGAAAAGGAGATCATCTCTATCCCCCATCTTATTTTCCTACTTGTGTTGGGTCCAGAAGGGATAGGGGTATGGGATGGGGAGTTTGTATTTCTTTCAGTAACCTTCCCAAGTCAGTTGTAAAGAATAATACCAGATATTATTATTTTGTAGTCCATTATAAAATAAGAATTCAGATTTGCAAATAATATGGTATTGCAAATTATGCTATTTTGCTATTATGCTATGTGCAAATTTATGGTGTTTTTTCGAACCCCAAAGTTGCACTTAGATACACAAATTTACATCCCCAATTGCATAGAAATTACATGCAGTTCCCATTTTTTATTATTTAGTTCACATACAAGTTGGTGCCTTTTTTACATATAAATTCAAGTGATAAAGAGCATGGCCAGGTGCAACTGTCATTACCCAGTTGCAAACGTGCTCTGCGTTTTGTAATACAAGCAATGACACAAATAATTTTACAGCCCTCCTGCCAACTGATTCAAAGCATAATTGGTAGGTTCGCTGATCCAATAGTAGCAGGAGACTTGTCTACAGTTGCAGTGTTTTTCCTTTGTTTTTTCCACTTTTTTTACCAAATTTCTTTACTGCAACTGATACAGTATTGGAGAGGTATACTATATCCACCCCCTTTGGACCAGCATCATTTCACTACAGACGTGTACTGTCACCTATCACTGTATTATTCTGTCGAATATACGTCCTGCGACACTGACCATCACTCACCATACACATACTGCATGTTCAACCTATAGGGCAACGTTACCTAAACTCTGTTTGGAGAGTGACCGACCACCGACACGGTGGCGCCACCTAGTCTTCGTCATCCGGGACCTCCCGTTGTCACCATAGTAACAGAGTGAGACTTGCTTTTGACCCTGCGGCGCATGTCAAGTGGAAAATTGTTATTTATTTGTGTCGCCGTGAACTCTCACCTAGGCATCAACGAGCATACACACTGAGACAAGTCTATCTGGCCGAGGCTGGGCTTAAGACGTATGTGAAAACAACAATCTTAATGTATGCCTATACGTTACATGTACGTCATGGGGATTTACTAAGATGATTTTGGACATTTTAGCCCATACCAAGGTTATCTTATCAGTGCTAAGATTCCCAATTCTGATGAATCGCTGACAGTGAGTCCAATTGAGTGCAAATAAAACGTCCTACTTGTATTTATGAACAAAGTTTTTTTAAATGTAGATGTAACTATTCTATATATCAGAATTGGAACATTATAGTCCCTAAACACACGCTTTTAATGAAACAAGGCATGTTCATTTTTTCACATTGAATGAGAGTAACAGCAATGGGCATAAAATCTCATGGGGTTAGGTAACGTTGAGTGGACGATTTCAGATAATATATTATACATAATTATATATAGGCTATCAACATGTGGTTAAATCACTTTGGTATGGAAAGATTAATGTACAATTCTTCATTATTTTTTATGAGAACATTGAGTGTTATCATCGATAGGGCCGATATAATTTTACAGATATCGATTTGCGAATACATTAAGCTGAATCAGCTTTAAACGTGTAGATATTGGGTCTGGTCACTTGCATTCAGTGTATATGCTTAAATAAAGATAATGTCCTACACTGTGCAACTAATCGATAGATAGTTTCCTAAATATACTTGATAGGAATCAGCTGTTTCTTTTCCTCTTTGTCGCCATAATTTATATTTGACCTTGAAATACTTACTCGACTGAACCTATAGCTTTGAAATTCAAGTCACTCCTCCAAATAGCAATTGTAAATTCAACCTGATCGACTTACAAGTAGTACTTATAAGTTATATATGTATTACTCAGGTAATTGCTGCACTGTTAAATGTTTCTCTGAAAACTTTCAGGGGGTAAGTTCGCCGCCAATGACAGGCCTGGAGGTTCCCTGACTGACTTTTATGACGTGGTAAGGGCTGGTTTTGTCCCCCTTGTATCAAGATCATAGGAGAGGAGCGTTTTCAGTGGCTTGTCATTGGGGTATGTTTCTAAGTAGCAGTGGGGTGTGTTTCTAAGTAGGGGCCGTTTACTCACAAAGCCTGGCCCACACTTAACCTGTGCTCAAGTGGGGTGTCACTGACACGGAAGTGGGAGATGCGGGGATGCGGTTGGTATATATTGGGGAGAGTACTCTATAGTGAAAACACACATTGTATAAATAACCAAGTGGGGAAGGGATACGAGATGGGATATCAACCCAAAGTGTTACAGGGATATCAGCCTGAGGGTAAAGCCCCATACCCACTAGGCAATTTTACTGGCGACTGGCGACGGGCAACTGGGAGAATTGGCTGACTTCTATGATTGCCTGTAAGTATACCATATTGAAATGTATGTGTTTGATATGACTCATGATCAGCGCTAAAATCGGCCGACTCTCCTAGTAGAGTCAGCTGATTTTGGTGCCGATCTGTCAGCCGACTCTGTAAAAATGCCCTTGTGGGTATGGCACTTTAGGCCGATATCCTTGACACACTGGGGGTTGACAAAGCTATAAACAGATGGTTATCTATTTATCAACATTTTAAAGCTTAGACTCTCTGAACAAGGGGGACCATTTCCTACTGCTGGAGCTACTTTTCGGTATCGTCCCCCAGGATGATACCAATTTGGTTATCATCCTTCCTGTTTCAGTGATGCATTAAATCTTTAATTACTAAACCTGTATCACCCTAGGGTATGATAAAAATATTATGGAATTACCAGCTATTTGAACCGAGACAGAGTATGAAGCCCCTTACCAAGAAGACCGAATTGGTCAATTATTTTAGTAATTATTTGGTCAATTCTACCAAAATTCAGATCCAAAATACACATTTCATCGACCCATACTTATGGGC